>CM023611.1:22937337-23537337 GCA_013358685.1 Antennarius maculatus
CTTTTGAACATGTTTTCAATGCTTTCAGTGTGAAATCAACATTTTTTCTCCATTTTACCAATTTAAGGCAGAAACGCCTCTAAAACGACTCTTGGTAGTTAAAACCTGACATGTTATGATGTAAGCTAGGAAACCTGTGTTACAGTATGTTTATCTGTTGCTTTGAGTCGCAAATAGCATTGTTGAACCAGTTTGCATTTTTCAGTGTGAAATCAACATTTTGACTTCACTTTTGCTTTTTCAGTACTAAATGTGTCAAAAACGACTGTTTCTAGCCACGTTCTCACATATTGTCACTATGAAGGATGCATAGATGGAAACAAGCCTTTTTAAACATGTTTGCACTGCTTTCTGTGTGAAATCAACATTTTGACTTCACTTTTGCTTTTCCAGTACTCAATGTGTCAAAAACGACTGTTTCTATCCACGTGCTCACATATTGTCACAAATGACGGAAACATACATGGAAACAAGCCTTTTTGAACATGTTTGCACTGCTTTCAGTGTTAAATCAACATTTTGACTTCATTTAAATATTTCAGTCAGAAACGCCTCTAAAACGACTGTTTGCAGTGAAAACCTGACATGTTATGATGTAAGCTAGGAAACCTGTGTTACAGTATGTTTATCTGTTGCTTTGAGTGGCAAATAGCATTGTCGAACAAGGTTGCACTATTCAGTGTGAAATCAACATTTTGACTTCACTTTTGCTTTTCCAGTACTCAATGTGTCAAAAACGACTGTTTCTATCCACGTGCTCACATATTGTCACAAATGACGGAAACATACATGGAAACAAGCCTTTTTGAACATGTTTGCACTGCTTTCAGTGTGAAATCATTTTTTCGTCATTTAAATATTTCAGTCAGAAACGCCTCTAAAACGACTGTTTGCAGTGAAAACCTGACATGTTATGATGTAAGCTAGGAAACCTGTGTTACAGTATGTTTATCTGTTGCTTTGAGTGGCAAATAGCATTGTTGAACAAGTTTGCACTATTTAGTGTGAAAGAAACATTTTGACTTTATTTCAGCTTTCTCACTGCTAAATGTGTCTAAAACGACTGTTTCTAGCCAAGAGGTCACTTGTTTTCACATATGAAGGAAGCATACATGGAAAAAAGCCTTTTTGAACATGTTTGCACTGCTTTCAGTCTGAAATGAACATTTTGACTTCATTTTACCTCTTGCAGTCAGAAACGCGTCTAAAACGATCTCTGTAGTTAAAAGCTGATGTGTTATGATGTAAGCTAGGATACCTGTATTACAGTGTGTTTCTTTGTCGCATTGAGTGGCAAATAGCATTGTAGAACAAGTTTGCACTATTTAGTGTGAAAGAAACATTTTGACTTTATTTCAGCTTTCTCACTGCTAAATGTGTCTAAAACGACTGTTTCTAGCCAAGAGGTCACTTGTTTTCACATATGAAGGAAGCATACATGGAAAAAAGCCTTTTTGAACATGTTTGCACTGCTTTCAGTCTGAAAGAAACATTTTGACTTCATTTTAAATATTTCAGTCAGAAACGCCTCTAAAACGACTGTTTGCAGTGAAAACCTGACATGTTATGATGTAAGCTAGGAAACCTGTGTTACAGTATGTTTATCTGTTGCTTTGAGTGGAAAATAGCATTGTCGAACAAGTTTGCACTATTCAGTGTGAAATCAACATTTTGACTTCACTTTTGCTTTTTCAGTACTAAATGTGTCAAAAACGACTGTTTCTAGCCAAGTGCTCACATATTGTCACATATGAAGGAAGCATACATGGAAACAAGCCTATTTGAACATGTTTTCACTGCGTTCAGTGTGAAATCAACATTTTGACATCATTTAACTATTTCAGTCAGAAACGCCTCTAAAACGACTCTTGGTAGTGAAAACCTGACATGTTATGATGTAAGCTAGGAAACCTGTGTTACAATGTGTTTATTTGTCGCTTTGAGTGGCAAATAGTATTGTTGAACAAGTTTGCACTGTTCAGTGTGAAATCAACATTTTGACTTCACTTTTGCTTTTCCCGTACTCAAGTTGTCAAAAACGACTGTTTCTAGCCAAGTCCTCCCATATTGTCAAATATGAAGGAAGCATACATGGAAACAAGCCTTTTTGAACATGTTTGCACTGCTTTCAGTCTCAAATGAACATTTTTTCTTCATTTTACCAATTTAAGGCAGAAACGCCTCTAAAACGACTCTTGGTAGTTAAAACCTGACATGTTATGATGTAAGCTAGGAAACCTGTGTTACAGTATGTTTATCTGTTGCTTTGAGTGGCAAATAGCATTGTCGAACAAGTTTGCACTATTCAGTGTGAAATCAACATTTTGACTTCACTTTTGCTTTTTCAGTACTAAATGTGTCAAAAACGACTGTTTCTAGCCAAGTTCTCACATATTGTCACATATGAAGGAAGCATACATGGAAACAAGCCTTTTTGAACATGTTTGCACTGCTTTCAGTGTGAAATCAACATTTTTTCTTCATTTTACCAATTTAGGCAGAAACGCCTCTAAAACGACTCTTGGTAGTTAAAACCTGACATGTTATGATGTAAGCTAGGAAACCTGTGTTACAGTATGTTTATCTGTTGCTTTGAGTGGCAAATAGCATTGTCGAACAAGTTCGCACTATTCAGTGTGAAATCAACATTTTGACTTCACTTTTGCTTTTTCAGTACTAAATGTGTCAAAAACGACTGTTTCTAGCCAAGTGCTCACATATTGTCACATATGAAGGAAGCATACATGGAAACAAGTCTTTTTGAACATGTTTTCAATGCTTTCAGTGTGAAATCAACATTTTTTCTCCATTTTACCAATTTAAGGCAGAAACGCCTCTAAAACGACTCTTGGTAGTTAAAACCTGACATGTTATGATGTAAGCTAGGAAACCTGTGTTACAGTATGTTTATCTGTTGCTTTGAGTCGCAAATAGCATTGTTGAACAGGTTTGCACAATTCAGTGTGAAATCAACATTTTGACTTCAATTTTGCTTTTCCAGTACTCAATGTGTCAAAAACGACTGTTTCTAGCCAAGTGGTCACATATTGTCACATAAGAAAGGAGCATACATGGAAACAAGCCTTTTTGAACATGTTTGCACTGCTTTCAGTGTGAAATCAACATTTGACTTCACTTTTGCTTTTCCAGGACTCAATATGTCAAAAATGACTGTTTCTAGCCAAGTCCTCCCATATTGTCAAATATGAAGGAAGCATACATGGTAACAAGCCTTTTTGAACATGTTTGCACTGCTTTCAGTGTGAAATCATTTTTTCTTCATTTAAATATTTCAGTCAGAAACACCTCTAAAACGACTGTTTGCAGTGAAAACCTGACATGTTATGATGTAAGCTAGGAAACCTGTGTTACAGTGTGTTTATTTGTCGCTTTGAGTGGATAATAGCATTGTTGAACCAGTTTGCATTTTTCAGTGTGAAATCAACATTTTGACTTCATTTAAATATTTCAGTCAGAAACGCCTCTAAAACGACTGTTTGCAGTGAAAACCTGACATGTTATGATGTAAGCTCGGAAACCTGTGTTACAGTATGTTTGTCTGTTGCTTTGAGTGGCAAATAGCATTGTCGAACAAGTTCGCACTATTCAGTGTGAAATCAACATTTTGACTTCACTTTTGCTTTTTCAGTACTAAATGTGTCAAAAACGACTGTTTCTAGCCAAGTGCTCACATATTGTCACATATGAAGGAAGCATACATGGAAACAAGCCTTTTTGAACATGTTTTCAATGCTTTCAGTGTGAAATCAACATTTTTTCTCCATTTTACCAATTTAAGGCAGAAACGCCTCTAAAACGACTCTTGGTAGTTAAAACCTGACATGTTATGATGTAAGCTAGGAAACCTGTGTTACAGTATGTTTATCTGTTGCTTTGAGTCGCAAATAGCATTGTTGAACCAGTTTGCATTTTTCAGTGTGAAATCAACATTTTGACTTCACTTTTGCTTTTTCAGTACTAAATGTGTCAAAAACGACTGTTTCTAGCCACGTTCTCACATATTGTCACTATGAAGGATGCATAGATGGAAACAAGCCTTTTTAAACATGTTTGCACTGCTTTCTGTGTGAAATCAACATTTTGACTTCACTTTTGCTTTTCCAGTACTCAATGTGTCAAAAACGACTGTTTCTATCCACGTGCTCACATATTGTCACATATGACGGAAACATACATGAAAACAAGCCTTTTTGAACATGTTTGCACTGCTTTCAGTGTGAAATCATTTTTTCTTCATTTAAATATTTCAGTCAGAAACGCCTCTAAAACGACTGTTTGCATTGAAAACCTGACATGTTATGATGTAAGCTAGGAAACCTATGTTACAGTGAGTTTATTTGTCGCTTTGAGTGGCAAATAGCATTGTTGAACAAGTTTGCACTATTCAGTGTGAAATCAACATTTTGACTTCAATTTTTCTTTTCCAGTACTCAATGTGTCAAAAACGATTGTTTCTAGCCAAGTGGTCACATATTGACACATAAAAAGAAGCATACATGGAAACAAGCCTTTTTGAACATGTTTGCACGGCGTTCAGTGTGAAATCAACATTTTGACTTCATTTAAATATTTCAGTCAGAAACGCCTCTAAAACGACTGTTTGCAGTGAAAACCTGACATGTTATGATGTAAGCTAGGAAACCTGTGTTACAGTGTGTTTATTTGTCGCTTTGAGTGGCAAATGGCATTGTTGAACCAGTTTGCATTTTTCAGTGTGAAATCAACATTTTGACTTCACTTTTGCTTTTTCAGTACTAAATGTGTCAAAAACGACTGTTTCTAGCCAAGTGCTCACATATTGTCACATATGAAGGAAGCATACATGGAAACAAGCCGTTTTGAACATGTTTGCACTGCTTTCAGTGTGAAATAAACATTTTGACTTCACTTTTGCTTTTCCAGTACTCAATGTGTCAAAAACGACTGTTTCTATCCACGTGCTCACATATTGTCACATATGACGGAAACATAAATGGAAACAAGCTTTTTTGAACATGTTTGCACTGCTTTCAGTGTGAAATCATTTTTTCTTCATTTAAATATTTCAGTCAGAAACGCCTCTAAAACGACTGTTTGCAGTGAAAACCTGACATGTTATGATGTAAGCTAGTAAACCTGTGTTACAATGTGTTTATTTGTCGCTTTGAGTGGTAAATAGTATTGTTGAACAAGTTTGCACAGTTCAGTGTGAAATCAACATTTTGACTTCACTTTTGCTTTTCCAGTACTCAAGTTGTCCATAACGACTGTTTCTAGGCAAGTCCTCCCATATTGTCAAATATGAAGGAAGCATACATGGAAACAAGCCTTTTTGAACATGTTTGCACTGCTTTCAGTCTCAAATCAACATTTTTTCTTCATTTTACCAATTTAAGGCAGAAACGCCTCTAAAACGACTCTTGGTAGTTAAAACCTGACATGTTATGATGTAAGCTAGGAAACCTGTGTTACAGTGTGTTTATTTGTCGCTTTGAGTGGCAAATAGCATTGTTGAACCATTTTTCAGTTTTCAGTGTGAAATCAACATTTTGACTTCATTTAAATATTTCAGTCAGAAACGCCTCTAAAACGACTGTTTGCAGTGAAAACCTGACATGTTATGATGTAAGCTAGGAAACCTGTGTTACAGTATGTTTATCTGTTGCTTTGAGTGGCAAATAGCATTGTCGAACAAGTTTGCACTATTCAGTGTGAAATCAACATTTTGACTTCACTTTTGCTTTTTCAGTACTAAATGTGTCAAAAACGACTGTTTCTAGCCAAGTGCTCACCTATTATCACATATGAAGGAAGCATACATGGAAACAAGCCTTTTTGAACATGTTTTCACTGCTTTCAGTGTGAAATCAACATTTTTTCTCCATTTTACCAATTTAAGGCAGAAACGCCTCTAAAACGACTCTTGGCAGTTAAAACCTGACATGTTATGATGTAAGCTAGGAAACCTGTGTTACAGTATGTTTATCTGTTGCTTTGAGTCGCAAATAGCATTGTTGAACAGGTTTGCACAATTCAGTGTGAAATCAACATTTTGACTTCAATTTTGCTTTTCCAGTACTCAATGTGTCAAAAACGACTGTTTCTAGCCAAGTGGTCACATATTGTCACATCAGAAAGAAGCATACATGGTAACAAGCCTTTTTGAACATGTTTGCACTGCTTTCAGTGTGAAATCATTTTTTCTTCATTTAAATATTTCAATCAGAAACGCCTCTAAAACGACTGTTTGCAGTGAAAACCTGACATGTTATGATGTAAGCGAGGAAACCTGTGTTACAATGTGTTTATTTGTCGCTTTGAGTGGCAAATAGGATTGTTGAACAAGTTTGCACTATTCAGTGTGAAATCAACATTTTGACTTCACTTTTGCTTTTCCAGGACTCAATGTATCAAAAACGACTGTTTCTAGCCAAGTCCTCCCATATTGTCAAATATGAAGGAAGCATACATGGAAACAAGCCTTTTTGAACATGTTTTCACTGCTTTCAGTGTGAAATCAACATTTTGACTTCATTTAAATATTTCAGTCAGAAACGCCTCTAAAACGACTGTTTGCAGTGAAAATCTGACATGTGATGATGTAAGCTAGGAAACCTGTGTTACAGTATGTTTATCTGTTGCTTTGAGTGGCAAATAGCATTGTCGAACAAGTTTGCACTATTCAGTGTGAAATCAACATTTTGACTTCACTTTTGCTTTTCCAGTACTCAATGTGTCAAAAACGACTGTTTCTAGCCAAGTGCTCACATATTGTCACATATGAAGGAAGCATACATGGAAACAAGCCTTTTTGAACATGTTTTCACTGCTTTCAGTGTGAAATCAACATTTTTTCTTCATTTTACCAATTTAAGGCAGAAACGCCTCTAAAACGACTCTTGGTAGTTAAAACCTGACATGTTATGATGTAAGCTAGGAAACCTGTGTTACAGTATGTTTATCTGTTGCTTTGAGTGGGAAATAGCATTGTTGAACAGGTTTGCACAATTCAGTGTGAAATCAACATTTTGACTTCAATTTTGCTTTTCCAGTACTCAATGTGTCATAAACGACTGTTTCTAGCCAAGTGATCACATATTGTCACATATGAAGGAAGCATACATGGAAACAAGCCTTTTTGAACATGTTTGGACTGCTTTCAGTGTGAAATAAACATTTTGACTTCACTTTTGCTTTTCCAGTACTCAATGTGTCAAAAACGACTGTTTCTAGCCAATTGCTCACATATTGTCACATATGACGGAAACATACATGGAAACAAGCCTTTTTGAACATGTTTGCACTGCTTTCAGTCTCAAATCAACATTTTTTCTTCATTTTACCAATTTAAGGCAGAAACGCCTCTAAAACGACTCTTGGTAGTTAAAACCTGACATGTTATGATGTAAGCTAGGAAACCTGTGTTACAGTGTGTTTATTTGTCGCTTTGAGTGGCAAATAGCATTGTTGAACCAGTTTGCATTTTTCAGTGTGAAATCAACATTTTGACTTCATTTAAATATTTCAGTCAGAAACGCCTCTAAAACGACTGTTTGCAGTGAAAACCTGACATGTTATGATGTAAGCTAGGAAACCTGTGTTACAGTATGTTTATCTGTTGCTTTGAGTGGCAAATAGCATTGTCGAACAAGTTTGCACTATTCAGTGTGAAATCAACATTTTGACTTCACTTTTGCTTTTTCAGTACTAAATGTGTCAAAAACGACTGTTTCTAGCCAAGTGCTCACCTATTATCACATATGAAGGAAGCATACATGGAAACAAGCCTTTTTGAACATGTTTTCACTGCTTTCAGTGTGAAATCAACATTTTTTCTCCATTTTACCAATTTAAGGCAGAAACGCCTCTAAAACGACTCTTGGCAGTTAAAACCTGACATGTTATGATGTAAGCTAGGAAACCTGTGTTACAGTATGTTTATCTGTTGCTTTGAGTCGCAAATAGCATTGTTGAACAGGTTTGCACAATTCAGTGTGAAATCAACATTTTGACTTCAATTTTGCTTTTCCAGTACTCAATGTGTCAAAAACGACTGTTTCTAGCCAAGTGGTCACATATTGTCACATAAGAAAGAAGCATACATGGTAACAAGCCTTTTTGAACATGTTTGCACTGCTTTCAGTGTGAAATCATTTTTTCTTCATTTAAATATTTCAATCAGAAACGCCTCTAAAACGACTGTTTGCAGTGAAAACCTGACATGTTATGATGTAAGCGAGGAAACCTGTGTTACAATGTGTTTATTTGTCGCTTTGAGTGGCAAATAGGATTGTTGAACAAGTTTGCACTATTCAGTGTGAAATCAACATTTTGACTTCACTTTTGCTTTTCCAGGACTCAATGTATCAAAAACGACTGTTTCTAGCCAAGTCCTCCCATATTGTCAAATATGAAGGAAGCATACATGGAAACAAGCCTTTTTGAACATGTTTTCACTGCTTTCAGTGTGAAATCAACATTTTGACTTCATTTAAATATTTCAGTCAGAAACGCCTCTAAAACGACTGTTTGCAGTGAAAATCTGACATGTGATGATGTAAGCTAGGAAACCTGTGTTACAGTATGTTTATCTGTTGCTTTGAGTGGCAAATAGCATTGTCGAACAAGTTTGCACTATTCAGTGTGAAATCAACATTTTGACTTCACTTTTGCTTTTCCAGTACTCAATGTGTCAAAAACGACTGTTTCTAGCCAAGTGCTCACATATTGTCACATATGAAGGAAGCATACATGGAAACAAGCCTTTTTGAACATGTTTTCACTGCTTTCAGTGTGAAATCAACATTTTTTCTTCATTTTACCAATTTAAGGCAGAAACGCCTCTAAAACGACTCTTGGTAGTTAAAACCTGACATGTTATGATGTAAGCTAGGAAACCTGTGTTACAGTATGTTTATCTGTTGCTTTGAGTGGGAAATAGCATTGTTGAACAGGTTTGCACAATTCAGTGTGAAATCAACATTTTGACTTCAATTTTGCTTTTCCAGTACTCAATGTGTCATAAACGACTGTTTCTAGCCAAGTGATCACATATTGTCACATATGAAGGAAGCATACATGGAAACAAGCCTTTTTGAACATGTTTGGACTGCTTTCAGTGTGAAATAAACATTTTGACTTCACTTTTGCTTTTCCAGTACTCAATGTGTCAAAAACGACTGTTTCTAGCCAATTGCTCACATATTGTCACATATGACGGAAACATACATGGAAACAAGCCTTTTTGAACATGTTTGCACTGCTTTCAGTGTGAAATCATTTTTTCTTCATTTAAATATTTCAGTCAGAAACGCCTCTAAAACGACTGTTTGCACTGAAAACCTGACATGTTATGATGTAAGCTAGGAAACCTATGTTACAGTGTGTTTATTTGTCGCTTTGAGTGGCAAATAGCATTGTTGAACAAGTTTGCACAATTCAGTGTGAAATCAACATTTTGACTTCAATTTTGCTTTTCCAGTACTCAATGTGTCAAAAACGACTGTTTCTAGCCAAGTGGTCACATATTGACACATAAGAAAGAAGCATACATGGAAACAAGCCTTTTTGAACATGTTTGCACGGCGTTCAGTGTGAAATCAACATTTTGACTTCATTTAAATATTTCAGTCAGAAACGCCTCTTAAACGACTGTTTGCAGTGAAAACCCTAAAATGTTATGATGTAAGCTAGGAAACCTGTGTTACAGTGTGTTTATCTGTTGCTTTGAGTGGCAAATAGCATTGTTGAACAAGTTTGCACTATTCAGTGTGAAATAAACATTTTGACTTCACTTTTGCTTTTCCAGTACTCAATGTGTCAGAAACGACTGTTTCTATCCACGTGCTCACATATTGACACATATGACGGAAACATAAATGGAAACAAGCCTTTTTGAACATGTTTGCACTGCTTTCAGTGTGAAATCAACATTTTGACTTCATTTAAATATTTCAGTCAGAAACGCCTCTAAAACGACTGTTTGCAGTGAAAACCTGACATGTTATGATGTAAGCTAGGAAACCTGTGTTACAGTATGTTTATCTGTTGCTTTGAGTGGCAAATAGCATTGTCGAACAAGTTTGCACTATTCAGTGTGAAATCAACATTTTGACTTCACTTTTGCTTTTTCAGTTCTAAATGTGTCAAAAACGACTGTTTCTAGCCAAGTGCTCACATATTGTCACATATGAAGGAAGCATACATGTAAACAAGCCTTTTTGAACATGTTTGCAATGCTTTCAGTGTGAAATCAACATTTTTTCTTCATTTAAATATTTCAGGCAGAAACGCCTCTAAAACGACTGTTTGCAGTGAAAACCTGACATGTTATGATGTAAGCTAGGAAACCTGTGTTACAGTATGTTTATCTGTTGCTTTGAGTGGCAAATAGCATTGTTGAACAAGTTTGCACTATACAGTGTGAAATCAACATTTTGACTTCACTTTTGCTTTTCCAGTACTCAATGTGTCAAAAATGACTGTTTCTAGCCAAGTCCTCCCATATTGTCAAATATGAAGGAAGCATACATGGTAACAAGCCTTTTTGAACATGTTTGCACTGCTTTCAGTGTGAAATCATTTTTTCTTCATTTAAATATTTCAGTCAGAAATGCCTCTAAAACGACTGTTTGCAGTGAAAACCTGACATGTCATGATGTAAGCGAGGAAACCTGTGTTACAATGTGTTTATTTGTCGCTTTGAGTGGCAAATAGGATTGTTGAACAAGTTTGCACTGTTCAGTGTGAAATCAACATTTTGACTTCATTTTTGCTTTTCCAGTACTCAAGTTGTCAAAAACGACTGTTTCTAGCCAAGTCCTCCCATATTGTCAAATATGAAGGAAGCATACATGGAAACAAGCCTTTTTGAACATGTTTGCACTGCTTTCAGTCTCAAATCAACATTTTTTCTTCATTTTTAACCAATTTAAGGCAGAAACGCCTCTAAAACGACTGTTTGCAGTGAAAACCTGACATGTTATGATGTAAGCTAGGAAACCTGTGTTACAGTGTGTTTATTTGTCGCTTTGAGTGGCAAATAGCATTGTTGAACCAGTTTGCATTTTTCAGTGTGAAATCAACATTTTGACTTCACTTTTGCTTTTTCAGTACTAAAATTGTCAAAAACGACTGTTTCTAGCCAAGTTCTCACATATTGTCACTATGAAGGATGCATAGATGGAAACAAGCCTTTCTAAACATGTTTGCACTGCTTTCAGTGTGAAATCAACATTTTGACTTCATTTAAATATTTCAGTCAGAAACGCCTCTAAAACGACTGTTTGCAGTGAAAACCTGACATGTTATGATGTAAGCAAGGAAACCTGTGTTACAGTATGTTTATCTGTTGCTTTGAGTGGCAAATAGCATTGTCGAACAAGTTTGCACTATTCAGTGTGAAATCAACATTTTGACTTCACTTTTGCTTTTTCAGTACTAAATGTGTCAAAAATGACTGTTTCTAGCCAAGTCCTCCCATATTGTCAAAATGAAGGAAGCATACATGGTAACAAGCCTTTTTGAACATGTTTGCACTGCTTTCAGTGTGAAATCATTTTTTCTTCATTTAAATATTTCAGTCAGAAACGCCTCTAAAACGACTGTTTGCAGTGAAACCCTGACATGTTATGATGTAAGCGAGGAAACCTGTGTTACAGTGTGTTTATTTGTCGCTTTGAGTGGCAAATAGTATTGTTGAACAAGTTTGCACTGTTCAGTGTGAAATCAACATTTTGACTTCACTTTTGCTTTTCCAGTACTCAAGTTGTCAAAAACGACTGTTTCTAGCCAAGTCCTCCCATATTGTCAAATATGAAGGAAGCATACATGGAAACAAGCCTTTTTGAACATGTTTGCACTGCTTTCAGTCTCAAATCAACATTTTTTCTTCATTTTTAACCAATTTAAGGCAGAAACGCCTCTAAAACGACTGTTTGCAGTGAAAACCTGACATGTTATGATGTAAGCTAGGAAACCTGTGTTACAGTGTGTTTATTTGTCGCTTTGAGTGGCAAATAGCATTGTTGAACCAGTTTGCATTTTTCAGTGTGAAATCAACATTTTGACTTCACTTTTGCTTTTTCAGTACTAAACTTGTCAAAAACGACTGTTTCTAACCAAGTTCTCACATATTGTCACTATGAAGGATGCATAGATGGAAACAAGCCTTTTTAAACATGTTTGCACTGCTTTCAGTGGGAAATCAACATTTTGACTTCATTTAAATATTTCAGTCAGAAACGCCTCTAAAACGACTGTTTGCAGTGAAAACCTGACATGTTATGATGTAAGCTAGGAAACCTGTGTTACAGTATGTTTATCTGTTGCTTTGAGTGGCAAATAGCATTGTCGAACAAGTTTGCACTATTCAGTGTGAAATCAACATTTTGACTTCACTTTTGCTTACTCAGTACTAAATGTGTCAAAAATGACTGTTTCTAGCCAAGTGCTCACATATTGTCACATATGAAGGAAGCATACATGGAAACAAGCCTTTTTGAACATGTTTTCACTGCTTTCAGTGTGAAATCAACATTTTTTCTTCATTTAAATATTTCAGGCAGAAACGCCTCTAAAACGACTGTTTGCAGTGAAAACCCTAACATGTTATGATGTAAGCTAGGAAACCTGTGTTACAGTATGTTTATCTGTTGCTTTGAGTGGCAAATAGCATTGTTAAACAAGTTTGCACTATTCAGTGTGAAATCAACATTGTGACTTCACTTTTGCTTTTCCAGTACTCAGTGTGTCAAAAATGACTGTTTCTAGCCAAGTCCTCCCATATTGTCAAATATGAAGGAAGCATACATGGTAACAAGCCTTTTTGAACTTGTTTGGACTGCTTTCAGTCTCAAATCAACATTTTTTCTTCATTTTACCAATTTAAGGCAGAAACACCTCTAAAACGACTGTTTGCAGTGAAAACCTGACATGTTATGATGTAAGCTAGGAAACCTGTGTTACAGTGTGTTTATTTGTCGCTTTGAGTGGCAACTAGCATTGTTGAACCAGTTTGCATTTTTCAGTTTGAAATCAACATTTTGACTTCACTTTTGCTTTTTCAGTACTAAACTTGTCAAAAACAGCTGTTTCTAGCCAAGTTCTCACATATTGTCACTATGAAGGATGCATAGATGGAAACAAGCCTTTTTAAACATGTTTGCACTGCTTTCAGTGTGAAATCAACATTTTTTCTTCATTTTACCAATTTAAGGCAGAAACGCCTCTAAAACGACTCTTGGTAGTTAAAACCTGACATGTTATGATGTAAGCTAGGAAACCTAGGTTATGATGTAAGCTAGGCAAATAGCATTGTTGAACAAGTTTGAACTATTCAGTGTGAAATCATTTTTTCTTCATTTAAATATTTCAGTCAGAAACGCCTCTAAAACGACTGTTTGCAGTGAAAACCTGACATGTTATGATGTAAGCTAGGAAACCTGTGTTACAATGTGTTTATTTGTCACTTTGAGTGGCAAATAGTATTGTTGAACCAGTTTGCATTTTTCAGTGTGAAATCAACATTTTGACTTCACTTTTGCTTTTTCAGTACTAAATATGTCAAAAACGACTGTTTCTAGCCAAATTCTCACATATTGTCACTATGAAGGATGCATAGATGGAAACAAGCCTTTTTAAACATGTTTGCACTGCTTTCAGTGTGAAATCAACATTTTTTCTTCATTTTACCAATTTAAGGCAGAAACGCCTCTAAAACGACTCTTGGTAGTTAAAACCTGACATGTTATGATGTAAGCTAGGAAACCTGTGTTACAGTATGTTTATCTGTTGCTTTGAGTGGCAAATAGCATTGTTGAACAGGTTTGCACAATTCAATGTGAAATCAACATTTTGACTTCACTTTTGCTTTTCCAGGACTCAATGTATCAAAAACGACTGTTTCTAGCCAAGTGCTCACATATTGTCACATATGAAGAAAGCATACATGGAAACAAGCCTTTTTGAACTTGTTTGGACTGCTTTCAGTGTAAAATAAACCTTTTTTTTTCATTTAAATATTTCAGTCATATACGCCTCTGAAACCACTGTTTGCAGTGAAAACCTGACATGTTATGATGTAAGCTAGGAAACCTGTGTTACAGTATGTTTATCTGTTGCTTTGAGTGGCAAATAGCATTGTTGAACAAGTTTGCACTATTCATTGTGAAATCAACATTTTGACTTCACTGTTTCTTTTCCAGTACTCAATGTGTCAAAACCGACTTTTTCTAGCCAAGTGCTCACATATTGTCACATATGAAGGAAGCATACATGGAAACAAGCCTTTTTGAACATGTTGGCAATGCTTTCAGTGTGAAATCAACATTTTTTCTTCATTTAAATATTTCAGTCAGAAACGCCTCTAAAACAACTGTTTGCAGTGAAAACCTGACATGTTTTGATGTAAGCTAGGAAACCTGTGTTACAGTATGTTTATCTGTTGCTTTGAGTGGCAAATAGCATTGTTGAACAATTTTGCACTATTCAGTGTGAAATCAACATTTTGACTTCACTTTTGCTTTTCCAGTACTCAATGTGTCAAAAATGACTGTTTCTAGCCAAGTCCTCCCATATTGTAAAATATGAAGGAAGCATACATGGAAACAAGCCTTTTTGAACATGTTTTCACTGCTTTCAGTGTGAAATCAACATTTTTTCTTCATTTTACCAATTTAAGGCAGAAACGCCTCTAAAACGACTCTTGGTAGTTAAAACCTGACATGTTATGATGTAAGCTAGGAAACCTGTGTTACAGTATGTTTATCTGTTGCTTTGAGTGGAAAATAGCATTGTTGAACAGGTTTGCACAATTCAGTGTGAAATCAACATTTTGACTTCAATTTTGCTTTTCCAGTACTCAATGTGTCAAAAACGACTGTTTCTAGCCAAGTGGTCACATATTGTCACATATGAAGAAAGCATACATGGAAACAAGCCTTTTTTGAACTTGTTTGGACTGCTTTCAGTGTGAAATAAACATTTTTTCTTCATTTAAATATTTCAGTCAGATACGCCTCTAAAACCACTGTTTGCAGTGAAAACCTGACATGTTATGATGTAAGCTAGGAAACCTGTGTTACAGTATGTTTATCTTTTGCTTTGAGTGGCAAATAGCATTGTTGAACAAGTTTGCACTATTCAGTGTGAAATCAACATTTTGACTTCACTTTTGCTTTTCCAGTACTCAATGTGTCAAAACCGACTTTTTCTAGCCAAGTGCTCACATATTGTGAAATGTGAAGGAAGCATACATGGAAACAAGCCTTTTTGAACATGTTTTCACTGCTTTCAGTGTGAAATCACTATTTTGACATCATTTAACTATTTCAGTCAGAAAGGCCTCTAAAACGACTGTTTGCAGTGAAAACCTGACATGTTATGATGTAAGCTAGGAAACCTATGTTACAGTGTGTTTATTTGTCGCTTTGAGTGGCAAATAGTATCGTTGAACAAGTTTGCATTATTCAATGTGAAATCAAAATTTTGACTTCAATTTTGCTTTTCCAGTACTCAATGTGTCAAAAACGAATGTTTCTAGCCAAGTGCTCACATATTGTTAAATATGAAGGAAGCATACATGGAAACAAGCCTTTTTGAACATGTTTGCACTGCTTTCAGTCTCAAATCAACATTTTGTCTTCATTTTACCAATTTCAGGCAAAAATGCCTCTAAAACGACTCTTGGTAGTTAAAACCTGACGTTATGATGTAAGGTAGGAAACCTGTGTTACAGTGTGTTTATTTGTCGCTTTGAGTGGCAAATAGCATCGTTGAACCAGTTTGCACTATTCAGTATGAAATCAACATTTTGACTTCACTTTTGCTTTTTCAGGACTCAATGTGTCAAAAACGACTGTTTCTAGCCAAGTGCTCACATATAGTCACATATGAAGAAAGCATACATGGAAAAAAGCCTTTTTGAACATGTTTGCACTGCTTTCAGTCTCAAATCAACATTTTTTCTTCATTTTACCAATTTAAGGCAGAAACGCCTCTAGAACGACTCTTGGTAGTTAAAACCTGACATGTTATGATGTAAGCTAGGAAACCTGTGTTACAGTGTGGTTATTTGTCGCTTTGAGTGGCAAAAAGCATTGTTGAACCAGTTTGCATTTTTCAGTGTGAAATCAACATTTTGACTTCACTTTTGCTTTTTCAGTACTAAATATGTCAAAAACGACTGTTTCTAGCCAAATTCTCACATATTGTCACTATGAAGGATGCATGTATGGAAACAAGCCTTTTTAAACATGTTTGCACTGCTTTCAGTGTGAAATCAACATTTTTTCTTCATTTTACAAATTTAAGGCAGAAACGCCTCTAAAACGACTCTTGGTAGTTAAAACCTGACATGTTATGATGTAAGCTAGGAAACCTGTGTTACAGTATGTTTATCTGTTGCTTTGAGTGGCAAATAGCATTGTTGAACAGGTTTGCACAATTCAGTGTGAAATCAACATTTTGACTTCAATTTTGCTTTTCCAGTACTCAATGTGTCAAAAACGACTGTTTCTAGCCAAGTGGTCACATATTGTCACAGATGAAGAAAGCATAGATGGAAACAAGCCTTTTTGAACTTGTTTGGACTGCTTTCAGTGTGAAATAAACATTTTGACTTCACTTTCGCTTTTCCAGTACTCAATGTGTCAAAAACCACTGTTTCTATCCACGTGCTCACATATTGTTACATATGACGGAAACATGAATGGAAACAAGCATTTTTCAACATGTTTGCACTGCTTTCAGTGTGAAATAATTTTTTCTTCATTTAAATATTTCAGTCAGAAACGCCTCTAAAACGACTGTTTGCAGTGAAAACCTGACATGTTATGATGTAAGCTAGGAAACCTGTGTTACAATGTGTTTATTTGTCGCTTTGAGTGGCAAATAGTATTGTTGAACAAGTTTGCACTGTTCAGTGTGAAATCAACATTTTGACTTCACTTTTGCTTTTCCAGTACTCAAGTTGTCAAAAACGACTGTTTCTAGCCAAATTCTCACATATTGTCACTATGAAGGATGCATGTATGGAAACAAGCCTTTTTAAACATGTTTGCACTGCTTTCAGTGTGAAATCAACATTTTTTCTTCATTTTACAAATTTAAGGCAGAAACGCCTCTAAAACGACTCTTGGTAGTGAAAACCTTACATGTTATGATGTAAGCTAGGAAACCTGTGTTACAGTATGTTTATCTGTTGCTTTGAGTGGCAAATAGCATTGTTGAACAAGTTTGCACTATTCAGTGTGAAATCAACATTTTGACTTCAGTTTTGCTTTTCCAGTACTCAATGTGTCAAAAACGACTGTTTCTAGCCAAGTGGTCAGATATTGTCACATAAGAAAGAAGCATACATGGAAACAAGCCTTTTTGAACATGTTTGCACTGCTTTCAGTGTGAAATAAACATTTTGACTTCACTTTTGCTTTTCCAGGACTCAATGTATCAAAAACGACTGTTTCTAGCCAAGTGCTCACATATTGTCACATATGAAGAAAGCATACATGGAAACAAGCCTTTTTGAACTTGTTTGGACTGCTTTCAGTGTGAAATAAACATTTTGACTTCACTTTTGCTTTTCCAGTACTCAATGTGTCAAAAACGACTGTTTCTAGCCAAGTGGTCACATATTGTCACAGATGAAGAAAGCATACATGGAAACAAGCCTTTTTGAACTTGTTTGGACTGCTTTCAGTGTGAAATAAACATTTTGACTTCACTTTCGCTTTTCCAGTACTCAATGTGTCAAAAACGACTGTTTCTATCCACGTGCTCACATATTGTTACATATGACGGAAACATGAATGGAAACAAGCATTTTTGAACATGTTTGCACTGCTTTCAGTGTGAAATTATTTTTTCTTCATTTAAATATTTCAGTCAGAAACGCCTCTAAAACGACTGTTTGCAGTGAAAACCTGACATGTTATGATGTAAGCTAGGAAACCTGTGTTACAATGTGTTTATTTGTCGCTTTGAGTGGCAAATAGTATTGTTGAACAAGTTTGCACTGTTCAGTGTGAAATCAACATTTTGACTTCACTTTTGCTTTTCCAGTACTCAAGTTGTCAAAAACGACTGTTTCTAGCCAAGTCCTCCCATATTGTCAAATATGAAGGAAGCATACATGGAAACAAGCCTTTTTGAACATGGTTGCACTGCTTTCAGTCTCAAATCAACATTTTTTCTTCATTTTACCAATTTAAGGCAGAAACGCCTCTAAAACGACTCTTGGTAGTTAAAACCTGACATGTTATGATGTAAGCTAGGAAACCTGTGTTACAGTATGTTTATCTGTTCCTTTGAGTGGCAAATAGCATTGTTGAACCAGTTTGCATGTTTCAGTGTGAAATCAACATTTTGACTTCACTTTTGCTTTTTCAGTACTAAATGTGTCAAAAACGACTGTTTCTAGCCAAGTGGTCACATATTGTCACATAAGACAGAAGCATACATGGAAACAAGCCTTTTTGAACATGTTTGCACTGCTTTCAGTGTGAAATCAACATTTTGACTTCACTTTTGCTTTTCCAGGACTCAATGTATCAAAAACGACTGTTTCTCGCCAAGTGCTCACATATTGTCACATATGAAGAAAGCATACATGGAAACAAGCCTTTTTGAACATGTTTGCACTGCTTTCAGTGTGAAATCAACATTTTGACTTCACTTTTGCTTTTCCAGGACTCAATGTATCAAAAACGACTGTTTCTAGCCAAGTCCTCCCATATTGTCAAATATGAAGGAAGCATACATGGAAACAAGCCTTTTTGAACATGGTTGCACTGCTTTCAGTCTCAAATCAACATTTTTTCTTCATTTTACCAATTTAAGGCAGAAACGCCTCTAAAACGACTCTTGGTAGTTAAAACCTGACATGTTATGATGTAAGCTAGGAAACCTGTGTTACAGTATGTTTATCTGTTCCTTTGAGTGGCAAATAGCATTGTTGAACCAGTTTGCATGTTTCAGTGTGAAATCAACATTTTGACTTCACTTTTGCTTTTTCAGTACTAAATGTGTCAAAAACGACTGTTTCTAGCCAAGTGGTCACATATTGTCACATAAGACAGAAGCATACATGGAAACAAGCCTTTTTGAACATGTTTGCACTGCTTTCAGTGTGAAATCAACATTTTGACTTCACTTTTGCTTTTCCAGGACTCAATGTATCAAAAACGACTGTTTCTCGCCAAGTGCTCACATATTGTCACATATGAAGAAAGCATACATGGAAACAAGCCTTTTTGAACATGTTTGCACTGCTTTCAGTGTGAAATCAACATTTTGACTTCACTTTTGCTTTTCCAGTACTCAAGTTGTCAAAAACGACTGTTTCTAGCCAAGTCCTCCCATATTGTCAAATATGAAGGAAGCATACATGGAAACAAGCCTTTTTGAACATGGTTGCACTGCTTTCAGTCTCAAATCAACATTTTTTCTTCATTTTACCAATTTAAGGCAGAAACGCCTCTAAAACGACTCTTGGTAGTTAAAACCTGACATGTTATGATGTAAGCTAGGAAACCTGTGTTACAGTATGTTTATCTGTTGCTTTGAGTGGCAAATAGCATTGTTGAACCAGTTTGCATGTTTCAGTGTGAAATCAACATTTTGACTTCACTTTTGCTTTTTCAGTACTAAATGTGTCAAAAACGACTGTTTCTAGCCAAGTGGTCACATATTGTCACATAAGACAGAAGCATACATGGAAACAAGCCTTTTTGAACATGTTTGCACTGCTTTCAGTGTGAAATCAACATTTTGACTTCACTTTTGCTTTTCCAGAACTCAATGTATCAAAAACGACTGTTTCTAGCCAAGTGCTCACATATTGTCACATATGAAGAAAGCATACATGGAAACAAGCCTTTTTGAACATGTTTGCACTGCTTTCAGTGTGAAATCAACATTTTGACTTCACTTTTGCTTTTCCAGTACTCAATGTGTCAAAAACGACTGTTTCTAGCCAAGTGCTCACATATTGTCACATATGACGGAAACATACATGGAAACAAGCCTTTTTGAACATGTTTGCACTGCTTTCAGTGTGAAATCATTTTTTCTTCATTTAAATATTTCAGTCAGAAACGCCTCTAAAACGACTGTTTGCACTGAAAACCTGACATGTTATGATGTAAGCTAGGAAACCTATGTTACAGTGTCTTTATTTGTCGCTTTGAGTGGCAAATAGCATTGTTGAACAAGTTTGCACTATTCAGTGTGAAATCAACATTTTGACTTAAATTTTGCTTTTCCAGTACTCAATGTGTCAAAAACGACTGTTTCTAGCCAAGTGGTCACATATTGACACATAAGAAAGAAGCATACATGGAAACAAGCCTTTTTGAACATGTTTGCACGGCGTTCAGTGTGAAATCAACATTTTGACTTCATTTAAATATTTCAGTCAGAAACGCCTCTAAAACGACTGTTTGCAGTGAAAACCTGACATGTTATGATGTAAGCTAGGAAACCTGTGTTACAGTGTGTTTATTTGTCGCTTTGAGTGGCAAATAGCATTGTTGAACCAGTTTGCATGTTTCAGTGTGAAATCAACATTTTGACTTCACTTTTGCTTTTTCGGTACTAAATGTGTCAAAAACGACTGTTTCTAGCCAAGTGCTCACATATTGTCACATATGAAGGAAGCATACATGGAAACAAGCCTTTTTGAACATGTTTGCACTGCTTTCAGTGTGAAATCAACATTTTGACTTCACTTTTGCTTTTCCAGAACTCAATGTATCAAAAACGACTGTTTCTAGCCAAGTGCTCACATATTGTCACATATGAAGAAAGCATACATGGAAACAAGCCTTTTTGAACATGTTTGCACTGCTTTCAGTGTGAAATCAACATTTTGACTTCACTTTTGCTTTTCCAGTACTCAATGTGTCAAAAACGACTGTTTCTAGCCAAGTGCTCACATATTGTCACATATGACGGAAACATACATGGAAACAAGCCTTTTTGAACATGTTTGCACTGCTTTCAGTGTGAAATCATTTTTTCTTCATTTAAATATTTCAGTCAGAAACGCCTCTAAAACGACTGTTTGCACTGAAAACCTGACATGTTATGATGTAAGCTAGGAAACCTATGTTACAGTGTCTTTATTTGTCGCTTTGAGTGGCAAATAGCATTGTTGAACAAGTTTGCACTATTCAGTGTGAAATCAACATTTTGACTTCAATTTTGCTTTTCCAGTACTCAATGTGTCAAAAACGACTGTTTCTAGCCAAGTGGTCACATATTGACACAGAAGAAAGAAGCATACATGGAAACAAGCCTTTTTGAACATGTTTGCACGGCGTTCAGTGTGAAATCAACATTTTGACTTCATTTAAATATTTCAGTCAGAAACGCCTCTAAAACGACTGTTTGCAGTGAAAACCTGACATGTTATGATGTAAGCTAGGAAACCTGTGTTACAGTGTGTTTATTTGTCGCTTTGAGTGGCAAATAGCATTGTTGAACCAGTTTGCATGTTTCAGTGTGAAATCAACATTTTGACTTCACTTTTGCTTTTTCGGTACTAAATGTGTCAAAAACGACTGTTTCTAGCCAAGTGCTCACATATTGTCACATATGAAGGAAGCATACATGGAAACAAGCCTTTTTGAACATGTTTGCAATGCTTTCAGTGTGAAATCAACATTTTTTCTTCATTTAAATATTTCAGTCAGAAACGCCTCTAAAACGACTGTTTGCAGTGAAAACCTGACATTTTATGATGTAAGCTAGGAAACCTGTGTTACAGTATGTTTATCTGTTGCTTTGAGTGGCAAATAGCATTGTTGAACATGTTTGCACTGCTTTCAGTGTGAAATCAACATTTTGACTTCACTTTTGCTTTTCCAGTACTCAAGTTGTCAAAAACGACTGTTTCTAGCCAAGTCCTCCCATATTGTCAAATATGAAGGAAGCATACATGGAAACAAGCCTTTTTGAACATGGTTGCACTGCTTTCAGTCTCAAATCAACATTTTTTCTTCATTTTACCAATTTAAGGCAGAAACGCCTCTAAAACGACTCTTGGTAGTTAAAACCTGACATGTTATGATGTAAGCTAGGAAACCTGTGTTACAGTATGTTTATCTGTTGCTTTGAGTGGCAAATAGCATTGTTGAACCAGTTTGCATGTTTCAGTGTGAAATCAACATTTTGACTTCACTTTTGCTTTTTCAGTACTAAATGCGTCAAAAACGACTGTTTCTAGCCAAGTGGTCACATATTGTCACATAAGACAGAAGCATACATGGAAACAATCCTTTTTGAACATGTTTGCACTGCTTTCAGTGTGAAATCAACATTTTGACTTCACTTTTGCTTTTCCAGGACTCAATGTATCAAAAACGACTGTTTCTAGCCAAGTGCTCACATATTGTCACATATGAAGAAAGCATACATGGAAACAAGCCTTTTTGAACATGTTTGCACTGCTTTCAGTGTGAAATCAACATTTTGACTTCACTTTTGCTTTTCCAGTACTCAATGTGTCAAAAATGACTGTTTCTAGCCAAGTGCTCACATATTGTCACATATGACGGAAACATACATGGAAACAAGCCTTTTTGAACATGTTTGCACTGCTTTCAGTGTGAAATCATTTTTTCTTCATTTAAATATTTCAGTCAGAAACGCCTCTAAAACGACTGTTTGCACTGAAAACCTGACATGTTATGATGTAAGCTAGGAAACCTATGTTACAGTGTCTTTATTTGTCGCTTTGAGTGGCAAATAGCATTGTTGAACAAGTTTGCACTATTCAGTGTGAAATCAACATTTTGACTTCAATTTTGCTTTTCCAGTACTCAATGTGTCAAAAACGACTGTTTCTAGCCAAGTGGTCACATATTGACACATAAGAAAGAAGCATACATGGAAACAAGCCTTTTTGAACATGTTTGCACGGCGTTCAGTGTGAAATCAACATTTTGACTTCATTTAAATATTTCAGTCAGAAACGCCTCTAAAACGACTGTTTGCAGTGAAAACCTGACATTTTATGATGTAAGCTAGGAAACATGTGTTACAGTGTGTTTATTTGTCGCTTTGAGTGGCAAATAGCATTGTTGAACCAGTTTGCATGTTTCAGTGTGAAATCAACATTTTGACTTCACTTTTGCTTTTTCGGTACTAAATGTGTCAAAAACGACTGTTTCTAGCCAAGTGCTCACATATTGTCACATATGAAGGAAGCATACATGGAAACAAGCCTTTTTGAACATGTTTGCAATGCTTTCAGTGTGAAATCAACATTTTTTCTTCATTTAAATATTTCAGTCAGAAACGCCTCTAAAACGACTGTTTGCAGTGAAAACCTGACATTTTATGATGTAAGCTAGGAAACCTGTGTTACAGTATGTTTATCTGTTGCTTTGAGTGGCAAATAGCATTGTTGAACAAGTTTGCACTATTCAGTGTGAAATCAACATTTTGACTTCACTTTTGCTTTTCCAGTACTCAATGTGTCAAAAATGACTGTTTCTAGCCAAGTCCTCCCATATTGTCAAATATGAAGGAAGCATACATGGTAACAAGCCTTTTTGAACATGTTTGCACTGCTTTCAGTCTCAAATCAACATTTTTTCTTCATTTTACCAATTTAAGGCAGAAACGCCTCTAAAACGACTATTGGTAGTTAAAACCTGACATGTTATGATGTAAGCTAGGAAACCTGTGTTACAGTGTGTTTATTTGTCGCTTTTAGTGGCAAATAGCATTGTTGAACCAGTTTGCATGTTTCAGTGTGAAATCAACATTTTGACTTCACTTTTGCTTTTTCAGTACTAAATGTGTCAAAAACGACTGTTTCTATCCAAGTTCTCACATATTGTCACATATGAAGGAAGCATACATGGAAACAAGCCTTTTTGAACATGTTTGCAATGCTTTCAGTGTGAAATCAACATTTTTTCTTCATTTAAATATTTCAGTCAGAAACGCCTCTAAAACGACTGTTTGCAGTGAAAACCTGACATTTTATGATGTAAGCTAGGAAACCTGTGTTACAGTATGTTTATCTGTTGCTTTGAGTGGCAAATAGCATTGTTGAACAAGTTTGCACTATTCAGTGTGAAATCAACATTTTGACTTCACTTTTGCTTTTCCAGTACTCAATGTGTCAAAAATGACTGTTTCTAGCCAAGTCCTCCCATATTGTCAAATATGAAGGAAGCATACATGGTAACAAGCCTTTTTGAACATGTTTGCACTGCTTTCAGTCTCAAATCAACATTTTTTCTTCATTTTACCAATTTAAGGCAGAAACGCCTCTAAAACGACTATTGGTAGTTAAAACCTGACATGTTATGATGTAAGCTAGGAAACCTGTGTTACAGTGTGTTTATTTGTCGCTTTGAGTGGCAAATAGCATTGTTGAACCAGTTTGCATGTTTCAGTGTGAAATCAACATTTTGACTTCACTTTTGCTTTTTCAGTACTAAATGTGTCAAAAACGACTGTTTCTAGCCAAGTGGTCACATATTGTCACATATGAAGAAAGCATACATGGAAACAAGCCTTTTTGAACATGTTTGCACTGCTTTCAGTGTGAAATCAACATTTTGACTTCACTTTTGCTTTTCCAGGACTCAATGTGTCAAAAACGACTGTTTCTAGCCAATTGCTCACATATTGTCACATATGAAGGAAGCATACATGGAAACAAGCCTTTTTGAACATGTTATCACTGCTTTCAGTGTGAAATCACTATTTTGACATCATTTAACTATTTCAGTCAGAAACGCCTCTAAAACGACTGTTTGCAGTGAAAACCTGACATGTTATGATGTAAGCTAGGAAACCAGTGTGTTTATTTGTTGCTTTGAGTGGCAAATAGTATCGTTGAACAAGTTTGCATTATTCAATGTGAAATCAAAATTTTTACTTCAATTATACGTTTCCAGTACTCAATGTGTCAAAAACGAATGTTTCTAGCCAAGTGCTCACATATTGTTAAATATGAAGGAAGCATACATGGAAACAAGCCTTTTTGAACATGTTTGCACTGCTTTCAGTCTCAAATCAACATTTTGTCTTCATTTTACCAATTTCAGGCAAAAATGCCTCTAAAACGACTCTTGGTAGTTAAAACCTGACGTTATGATGTAAGGTAGGAAACCTGTGTTACAGTGTGTTTATTTGTCGCTTTGAGTGGCAAATAGCATCGTTGAACCAGTTTGCACTATTCAGTGTGAAATCAACATTTTGACTTCACTTTTGCTTTTCCAGGACTCAATGTGTCAAAAACGACTGTTTCTAGCCAAGTGCTCACATATAGTCACATATGAAGAAAGCATACATGGAAACAAGCCTTTTGGAACATGTTTGCACTGCTTTCAGTCTCAAATCAACATTTTTTCTTCATTTTACCAATTTAAGGCAGAAACGCCTCTAAGACGACTCTTGGTAGTTAAAACCTGACATGTTATGATGTAAGCTAGGAAATCTGTGTTACAGTGTGTTTATTTGTCGCTTTGAGTGGCAAATAGCATTGTTGAACCAGTTTGCATTTTTCAGTGTGAAATCAACATTTTGACTTCACTTTTGCTTTTCCAGTACTCAATGTGTCAAAAACGACTGTTTCTAGCCAAGTGGTCACATATTGACACAGAAGAAAGAAGCATACATGGAAACAAGCCTTTTTGAACATGTTTGCACGGCGTTCAGTGTGAAATCAACATTTTGACTTCATTTAAATATTTCAGTCAGAAACGCCTCTAAAACGACTGTTTGCAGTGAAAACCTGACATGTTATGATGTAAGCTAGGAAACCTGTGTTACAGTGTGTTTATTTGTCGCTTTGAGTGGCAAATAGCATTGTTGAACCAGTTTGCATGTTTCAGTGTGAAATCAACATTTTGACATCATTTAACTATTTCAGTCAGAAACGCCTCTAAAACGACTGTTTGCAGTGAAAACCTGACATGTTATGATGTAAGCTAGGAAACCTGTGTTACAGTATGTTTATCTGTTGCTTTGAGTGGCAAATAGCATTGTTGAACAAGTTTGCACTATTCAGTGTGAAATCAACATTTTGACTTCACTTTTGCTTTTCCAGTACTCAATGTGTCAAAAATGACTGTTTCTAGCCAAGTCTTCCCATATTGTCAAATATGAAGGAAGCATACATGGTAACAAGCCTTTTTGAACATGTTTGCACTGCTTTCAGTGTGAAATCAACATTTTTTCTTCATTTTACCAATTTAAGGCAGAAACGCCTCTAAAACGACTCTTGGTAGTTAAAACCTGACATGTTATGATGTAAGCTAGGAAACCTGTGTTACAGTGTGTTTATTTGTCGCTTTGAGTGGCAAATAGCATTGTTGAACCAGTTTGCATGTTTCAGTGTGAAATCAACATTTTGACTTCACTTTTGCTTTTTCAGTACTAAATGTGTCAAAAACGACTGTTTCTAGCCAAGTGGTCACATATTGTCACATAAGACAGAAGCATACATGGAAACAAGCCTTTTTGAACATGTTTGCACTGCTTTCAGTGTGAAATCAACATTTTGACTTCACTTTTGCTTTTCCAGGACTCAATGTATCAAAAACGACTGTTTCTAGCCAAGTGCTCACATATTGTCACATATGAAGAAAGCATACATGGAAACAAGCCTTTTTGAACTTGTTTGGAGTGCTTTCAGTGTGAAATAAACATTTTGACTTCACTTTTGCTTTTCCAGTACTCAATGTGTCAAAAACGACTGTTTCTAGCCAAGTGCTCACATATTATCACATATGACGGAAACATACATGGAAACAAGCCTTTTTGAACATGTTTGCACTGCTTTCAGTGTGAAATCATTTTTTCTTCATTTAAATATTTCAGTCAGAAACGCCTCTAAAACGACTGTTTGCACTGAAAACCTGACATGTTATGATGTAAGCTAGGAAACCTATGTTACAGTGTCTTTATTTGTCGCTTTGAGTGGCAAATAGCATTGTTGAACAAGTTTGCACTATTCAGTGTGAAATCAACATTTTGACTTCAATTTTGCTTTTCCAGTACTCAATGTGTCAAAAACGACTGTTTCTAGCCAAGTGGTCACATATTGACACAGAAGAAGCATACATGGAAACAAGCCTTTTTGAACATGTTTGCACGGCGTTCAGTGTGAAATCAACATTTTGACTTCATTTAAATATTTCAGTCCGAAACGCCTCTAAAACGACTGTTTGCAGTGAAAACCTGACATGTTATGATGTAAGCTAGGAAACCTGTGTTACAGTGTGTTTATTTGTCGCTTTGAGTGGCAAATAGCATTGTTGAACCAGTTTGCATGTTTCAGTGTGAAATCAACATTTTGACTTCACTTTTGCTTTTTCAGTACTAAATGTGTCAAAAACGACTTTTTCTAGCCAAGTGCTCACATATTGTCACATATGAAGGAAGCATACATGGAAACAAGCCTTTTTGAACATGTTTGCAATGCTTTCAGTGTGAAATCAACATTTTTTCTTCATTTAAATATTTCAGTCAGAAACGCCTCTAAAACGACTGTTTGCAGTGAAAACCTGACATTTTATGATGTAAGCTAGGAAACCTGTGTTACAGTATGTTTATCTGTTGCTTTGAGTGGCAAATAGCATTGTTGAACAAGTTTGCACTATTCAGTGTGAAATCAACATTTTGACTTCACTTTTGCTTTTCCAGTACTCAATGTGTCAAAAATGACTGTTTCTAGCCAAGTCCTCCCATATTGTCAAATATGAAGGAAGCATACATGGTAACAAGCCTTTTTGAACATGTTTGCACTGCTTTCAGTCTCAAATCAACATTTTTTCTTCATTTTACCAATTTAAGGCAGAAACGCCTCTAAAACGACTATTGGTAGTTAAAACCTGACATGTTATGATGTAAGCTAGGAAACCTGTGTTACAGTGTGTTTATTTGTCGCTTTTAGTGGCAAATAGCATTGTTGAACCAGTTTGCATGTTTCAGTGTGAAATCAACATTTTGACTTCACTTTTGCTTTTTCAGTACTAAATGTGTCAAAAACGACTGTTTCTATCCAAGTTCTCACATATTGTCACATATGAAGGAAGCATACATGGAAACAAGCCTTTTTGAACATGTTTGCAATGCTTTCAGTGTGAAATCAACATTTTTTCTTCATTTAAATATTTCAGTCAGAAACGCCTCTAAAACGACTGTTTGCAGTGAAAACCTGACATTTTATGATGTAAGCTAGGAAACCTGTGTTACAGTATGTTTATCTGTTGCTTTGAGTGGCAAATAGCATTGTTGAACAAGTTTGCACTATTCAGTGTGAAATCAACATTTTGACTTCACTTTTGCTTTTCCAGTACTCAATGTGTCAAAAATGACTGTTTCTAGCCAAGTCCTCCCATATTGTCAAATATGAAGGAAGCATACATGGTAACAAGCCTTTTTGAACATGTTTGCACTGCTTTCAGTCTCAAATCAACATTTTTTCTTCATTTTACCAATTTAAGGCAGAAACGCCTCTAAAACGACTATTGGTAGTTAAAACCTGACATGTTATGATGTAAGCTAGGAAACCTGTGTTACAGTGTGTTTATTTGTCGCTTTGAGTGGCAAATAGCATTGTTGAACCAGTTTGCATGTTTCAGTGTGAAATCAACATTTTGACTTCACTTTTGCTTTTCCAGGACTCAATGTGTCAAAAACGACTGTTTCTAGCCAAGTGCTCACATATTGTCACATATGAAGGAAGCATACATGGAAACAAGCCTTTTTGAACATGTTATCACTGCTTTCAGTGTGAAATCACTATTTTGACATCATTTAACTATTTCAGTCAGAAACGCCTCTAAAACGACTGTTTGCAGTGAAAACCTGACATGTTATGATGTAAGCTAGGAAACCAGTGTGTTTATTTGTCGCTTTGAGTGGCAAATAGTATCGTTGAACAAGTTTGCATTATTCAATGTGAAATCAAAATTTTTACTTCAATTATACGTTTCCAGTACTCAATGTGTCAAAAACGAATGTTTCTAGCCAAGTGCTCACATATTGTTAAATATGAAGGAAGCATACATGGAAACAAGCCTTTTTGAACATGTTTGCACTGCTTTCAGTCTCAAATCAACATTTTGTCTTCATTTTACCAATTTCAGGCAAAAATGCCTCTAAAACGACTCTTGGTAGTTAAAACCTGACGTTATGATGTAAGGTAGGAAACCTGTGTTACAGTGTGTTTATTTGTCGCTTTGAGTGGCAAATAGCATCGTTGAACCAGTTTGCACTATTCAGTGTGAAATCAACATTTTGACTTCACTTTTGCTTTTCCAGGACTCAATGTGTCAAAAACGACTGTTTCTAGCCAAGTGCTCACATATAGTCACATATGAAGAAAGCATACATGGAAACAAGCCTTTTGGAACATGTTTGCACTGCTTTCAGTCTCAAATCAACATTTTTTCTTCATTTTACCAATTTAAGGCAGAAACGCCTCTAAGACGACTCTTGGTAGTTAAAACCTGACATGTTATGATGTAAGCTAGGAAACCTGTGTTACAGTGTGTTTATTTGTCGCTTTGAGTGGCAAATAGCATTGTTGAACCAGTTTGCATGTTTCAGTGTGAAATCAACATTTTGACTTCACTTTTGCTTTTCCAGTACTCAATGTGTCAAAAACGACTGTTTCTAGCCAAGTGGTCACATATTGACACAGAAGAAAGAAGCATACATGGAAACAAGCCTTTTTGAACATGTTTGCACGGCGTTCAGTGTGAAATCAACATTTTGACTTCATTTAAATATTTCAGTCAGAAACGCCTCTAAAACGACTGTTTGCAGTGAAAACCTGACATGTTATGATGTAAGCTAGGAAACCTGTGTTACAGTGTGTTTATTTGTCGCTTTGAGTGGCAAATAGCATTGTTGAACCAGTTTGCATGTTTCAGTGTGAAATCAACATTTTGACATCATTTAACTATTTCAGTCAGAAACGCCTCTAAAACGACTGTTTGCAGTGAAAACCTGACATGTTATGATGTAAGCTAGGAAACCTGTGTTACAGTATGTTTATCTGTTGCTTTGAGTGGCAAATAGCATTGTTGAACAAGTTTGCACTATTCAGTGTGAAATCAACATTTTGACTTCACTTTTGCTTTTCCAGTACTCAATGTGTCAAAAATGACTGTTTCTAGCCAAGTCTTCCCATATTGTCAAATATGAAGGAAGCATACATGGTAACAAGCCTTTTTGAACATGTTTGCACTGCTTTCAGTGTGAAATCAACATTTTTTCTTCATTTTACCAATTTAAGGCAGAAACGCCTCTAAAACAACTCTTGGTAGTTAAAACCTGACATGTTATGATGTAAGCTAGGAAACCTGTGTTACAGTGTGTTTATTTGTCGCTTTGAGTGGCAAATAGCATTGTTGAACCAGTTTGCATGTTTCAGTGTGAAATCAACATTTTGACTTCACTTTTGCTTTTTCAGTACTAAATGTGTCAAAAACGACTGTTTCTAGCCAAGTGGTCACATATTGTCACATAAGACAGAAGCATACATGGAAACAAGCCTTTTTGAACATGTTTGCACTGCTTTCAGTGTGAAATCAACATTTTGACTTCACTTTTGCTTTTCCAGGACTCAATGTGTCAAAAACGACTGTTTCTAGCCAAGTGCTCACATATTGTCACATATGAAGGAAGCATACATGGAAACAAGCCTTTTTGAACATGTTATCACTGCTTTCAGTGTGAAATCACTATTTTGACATCATTTAACTATTTCAGTCAGAAACGCCTCTAAAACGACTGTTTGCAGTGAAAACCTGACATGTTATGATGTAAGCTAGGAAACCAGTGTGTTTATTTGTCGCTTTGAGTGGCAAATAGTATCGTTGAACCAGTTTGCACTATTCAGTGTGAAATCAACATTTTGACTTCACTTTTGCTTTTTCAGTACTAAATGTGTCAAAAACGACTGTTTCTAGCCAAGTGCTCACATATTGTCACATATGAAGGAAGCATACATGGAAACAAGCCTTTTTGAACATGTTTTCACTGCTTTCAGTGTGAAATCAACATTTTGACATCATTTAACTATTTCAGTCAGAAACGCCTCTAAAACGACTCTTGGTAGTGAAAACCTTACATTTTATGATGTAAGCTAGGAAACCTGTGTTACAGTATGTTTATCTGTTGCTATGAGTGGCAAATAGCATTGTCGAACAAGTTTGCACTATTCAGTGTGAAATCAACATTTTGACTTCACTTTTGCTTTTTCAGTACTAAATGTGTCAAAAACGACTGTTTCTAGCCAAGTGCTCACATATTGTCACATATGAAGGAAGCATACATGGAAACAAGCCTTTTTGAACATGTTTTCACTGCTTTCAGTGTGAAATCAACATTTTGACATCATTTAACTATTTCAGTCAGAAACGCCTCTAAAACGACTCTTGGTAGTGAAAACCTTACATGTTATGATGTAAGCTAGGAAACCTGTGTTACAGTATGTTTATCTGTTGCTTTGAGTGGCAAATAGCATTGTTGAACAAGTTTGCACTATTCAGTGTGAAATCAACATTTTGACTTCAGTTTTGCTTTTCCAGTACTCAATGTGTCAAAAACGACTGTTTCTAGCCAAGTGGTCAGATATTGTCACATAAGAAAGAAGCATACATGGAAACAAGCCTTTTTGAACATGTTTGCACTGCTTTCAGTGTGAAATAAACATTTTGACTTCACTTTTGCTTTTCCAGGACTCAATGTATCAAAAACGACTGTTTCTAGCCAAGTGCTCACATATTGTCACATATGAAGAAAGCATACATGGAAACAAGCCTTTTTGAACTTGTTTGGACTGCTTTCAGTGTGAAATAAACATTTTGACTTCACTTTTGCTTTTCCAGTACTCAATGTGTCAAAAATGACTGTTTCTAGCCAATTGCTCACATATTGTCACATAAGAAAGAAGCATACATGGAAACAAGCCTTTTTGAACATGTTTGCACTGCTTTCAGTGTGAAATCAACATTTTGACTTCACTTTTGCTTTTCCAGTACTCAATGTGTCAAAAACGACTGTTTCTATCCACGTGCTCACATATTGTCACATTTGACGGAAACATAAATGGAAACAAGCCTTTTTGAACATGTTTGCACTGCTTTCAGTGTGAAATCATTTTTTCTTCATTTAAATATTTCAGTCAGAAACGCCTCTAAAACGACTGTTTGCAGTGAAAACCTGACATGTTATGATGTAAGCTAGGAAACCTATTTTACAGTGTGTTTATTTGTCGCTTTGAGTGGCAAATAGTATTGTTGAACAAGTTTACATTATTCAGTGTGAAATCAAAATTTTGACTTCAATTACCTTTTCCAGTACTCAATGTGTCAAAAACGACTGTTTCTAGCCAAGTGCTCACATATTGTTACATATGAAGGAAGCATACATGGAAACAAGCCTTTTTGAACATGGTTGCACTGCTTTCAGTCTCAAATCAACATTTTTTCTTCATTTTACCAATTTAAGGCAGAAACGCCTCTAAAACGACTCTTGGTAGTTAAAACCTGACATGTTATGATGTAAGCTAGGAAACCTGTGTTACAGTGTGTTTATTTGTCGCTTTGAGTGGCAAATAGCATTGTTGAACCAGTTTGCATTTTTCAGTGTGAAATCAACATTTTGACTTCACTTTTGCTTTTTCAGTACTAAATGTGTCAAAAACGACTGTTTCTAGCCAAGTTCTCACATATTGTCACTATGAAGGATGCATAGATGGAAACAAGCCTTTTTAAACATGTTTGCACTGCTTTCAGTGTGAAATCAACATTTTGACTTCATTTAAATATTTCAGTCAGAAACGCCTCTAAAACGACTGTTTGCAGTGAAAACCTGACATGTTATGATGTAAGCTAGGAAACCTGTGTTACGGTATGTTTATCTGTTGCTTTGAGTGGCAAATAGCATTGTCGAACAAGTTTGCACTATTCAGTGTCAAATAAACATTTTGACTTCACTTTTGCTTTTCCAGTACTCAATGTGTCAAAAACTACTGTTTCTAGCCAAGTGCTCACATATTGTCACATAAGAAAGAAGCATACATGGAAACAAGCCTTTTTGAACTTGTTTGCACTGCTTTCAGTCTCAAATCAACATTTTGTCTTCATTTTACCAATTTCAGGCAAAAATGCCTCTAAAACGACTCATGGTAGTTAAAACCTGACGTTATGATGTAAGGTAGGAAACCTGTTTTACAGTGTGTTTATTTGTCGCTTTGAGTGGCAAACAGCATTGTTCAACAAGTTTGGACTATTCAGTGTGAAATCAACATTTTGACTTCAATTACCTTTTCCAGTACTCAATGTGTCAAAAACGACTGTTTCTAGCCAAGTGCTCACATATTGTTACATATGAAGGAAGCATACATGGAAACAAGCCTTTTTGAACATGTTTTCACTGCTTTCAGTCTCAAATCAACATTTTTTCTTCATTTTACCAATTTAAGGCAGAAACGCCTCTAAAACGACTCTTGGTAGTTAAAACCTGACATGTTATGATGTAAGCTAGGAAACCTGTGTTACAGTGTGTTTATTTGTCGCTTTGAGTGGCAAATAGCATTGTTGAACCAGTTTGCATTTTTCAGTGTGAAATCAACATTTTGACTTCACTTTTGCTTTTTCAGTACTAAATGTGTCAAAAACGACTGTTTCTGGCCAAGTTCTCACATATTGTCACTATGAAGGATGCATAGATGGAAACAAGCCTTTTTAAACATGTTTGCACTGCTTTCAGTGTGAAATCAACATTTTGACTTCATTTAAATATTTCAGTCAGAAACGCCTCTAAAACGACTGTTTGCAGTGAAAACCTGACATGTTATGATGTAAGCTAGGAAACCTGTGTTACGGTATGTTTATCTGTTGCTTTGAGTGGCAAATAGCATTGTCGAACAAGTTTGCACTATTCAGTGTCAAATAAACATTTTGACTTCACTTTTGCTTTTCCAGTACTCAATGTGTCAAAAACGACTGTTTCTAGCCAAGTGCTCACATATTGTCACATATGAAAGAAGCATACATGGAAACAAGCCTTTTTGAACTTGTTTGCACTGCTTTCAGTCTCAAATCAACATTTTGTCTTCATTTTACCAATTTCAGGCAAAAATGCCTCTAAAACGACTCTTGGTAGTTAAAACCTGACGTTATGATGTAAGGTAGGAAACCTGTTTTACAGTGTGTTTATTTGTCGCTTTGAGTGGCAAACAGCATTGTTCAACAAGTTTGGACTATTCAGTGTGAAATCAACATTTTGACTTCACTCATGCTTTTCCAGTACTCAGTGTGTCAAAAACGACTGTTTCTAGCCAAGTGCTCACATATTGTCACATATGAAGAAAGCATACATGGAAACAAGCCTTTTTGAACTTGTTTGCACTGCTTTCAGTATGATATAAACATTTTGTCTTCAGTTAACTATTTCAGTCAGACACGCCTGTAAAACGACTTTTGGAAGTGAAAACCTGACATGTTATGATGTAAGCTAGGAAACCTGTGTTACAGTGTGTTTATTTGTCGCTTTGAGTGGCAAATAGCATTGTTGAACCAGTTTGCATTTTTCAGTGTGAAATCAACATTTTGACTTCACTTTTGCTTTTTCAGTACTAAATGTGTCAAAAACGACTGTTTCTAGCCAAGTGCTCACATATTGTCACATATGAAGGAAGCATACATGGAAAAGAGCCTTTTTGAACATGTTTGCACTGCTTTCAGTGTGAAATCAACATTTTTTCTTCATTTAAATATTTCAGTCAGAAACGCCTCTAAAACGACTGTTTGCAGTGAAAACCTGATATGTTGTGATGTAAGCTAGGAAACCTGTGTTACAGTGTGTTTATTTGTCGCTTTGAGTGGCAAATAGCATTGTTGAACAAGTTTGCACTATTCAGTGTGAAATCAACATTTTGACTTCACTTTTGCTTTTTCAGGACTAAATGTGTCAAAAACGACCGTTTCTAGCCAAGTCCTCCCATACTGTCAAATATGAAGGAAGCACACATGGAAACAAGCCTTTTTGAACTTGTTTGCACTGCTTTCAGTGTGAAATAAACATTTTGTCTTAAGTTAACTATTTCAGTCAGAAACGCCTGTAAAACGACTTTTGGAAGTGAAAACCTGACATGTTATGATGTAAGCTAGGAAACCTGCGTTACAGTGTGTTTATTTGTCGCTTTGAGTGGCAAACAGCATTGTTGAACACGTTTGCACTATTCAGTGTGAAATCAACATTTTGACTTCACTCATGCTTTTCCAGTACTCAGTGTGTCAAAAACTACTGTTTCTAGCCAAGTGGTCACATATTGACACATAAGAAAGAAGCATACATGGAAACAAGCCTTTTTGAACATGTTTGCACTGCTTTCAGTGTGAAATCAACATTTTGACTTCGCTTTTGCTTTTCCAGTACTCAATGTGTCAAAAACGAATGTTTCTAGCCAAGTGCTCACATATTGTTACATATGAAGGAAGCATACATGGAAACAAGCCTTTTTGAACATGTTTGCACTGCTTTCAGTGTGAAATCAACATTTTGACTTCATTTAAATATTTCAGTCAGAAACGCCTCTAAAACGACTGTTTGCAGTGAAAACCTGACATGTTATGATGTAAGATAGGACACCTGTGTTACAGTATGTTTATCTGTTGCTATGAGTGGCAAATAGCATTGTCGAACAAGTTTGCACTATTCAGTGTGAAATCAACATTTTGACTTCACTTTTGCTTTTTCAGTACTAAATGTGTCAAAAACGACTGTTTCTAGCCAAGTGCTCACATATTGTCACATATGAAGGAAGCATACATGGAAACAAGCCTTTTTGAACATGTTTTCACTGCTTTCAGTGTGAAATCAACATTTTGACATCATTTAACTATTTCAGTCAGAAACGCCTCTAAAACGACTCTTGGTAGTGAAAACCTTACATGTTATGATGTAAGCTAGGAAACCTGTGTTACAGTATGTTTATCTGTTGCTTTGAGTGGCAAATAGCATTGTTGAACAAGTTTGCACTATTCAGTGTGAAATCAACATTTTGACTTCAGTTTTGCTTTTCCAGTACTCAATGTGTCAAAAACGACTGTTTCTAGCCAAGTGGTCAGATATTGTCACATAAGAAAGAAGCATACATGGAAACAAGCCTTTTTGAACATGTTTGCACTGCTTTCAGTGTGAAATAAACATTTTGACTTCACTTTTGCTTTTCCAGGCCTCAATGTATCAAAAACGACTGTTTCTAGCCAAGTGCTCACATATTGTCACATATGAAGAAAGCATACATGGAAACAAGCCTTTTTGAACTTGTTTGGACTGCTTTCAGTGTGAAATAAACATTTTGACTTCACTTTTGCTTTTCCAGTACTCAATGTGTCAAAAACGACTGTTTCTAGCCAAGTGCTCACATATTGTCACATAAGAAAGAAGCATACATGGAAACAAGCCTTTTTGAACATGTTTGCACTGCTTTCAGTGTGAAATCAACATTTTGACTTCACTTTTGCTTTTCCAGTACTCAATGTGTCAAAAACGACTGTTTCTATCCACGTGCTCACATATTGTCACATTTGACGGAAACATAAATGGAAACAAGCCTTTTTGAACATGTTTGCACTGCTTTCAGTGTGAAATCATTTTTTCTTCATTTAAATATTTCAGTCAGAAACGCCTCTAAAACGACTGTTTGCAGTGAAAACCTGACATGTTATGATGTAAGCTAGGAAACCTATTTTACAGTGTGTTTATTTGTCGCTTTGAGTGGCAAATAGTATTGTTGAACAAGTTTACATTATTCAGTGTGAAATCAAAATTTTGACTTCAATTACCTTTTCCAGTACTCAATGTGTCAAAAACGACTGTTTCTAGCCAAGTGCTCACATATTGTTACATATGAAGGAAGCATACATGGAAACAAGCCTTTTTGAACATGTTTGCACTGCTTTCAGTCTCAAATCAACATTTTTTCTTCATTTTACCAATTTAAGGCAGAAACGCCTCTAAAACGACTCTTGGTAGTTAAAACCTGACATGTTATGATGTAAGCTAGGAAACCTGTGTTACAGTGTGTTTATTTGTCGCTTTGAGTGGCAAATAGCATTGTTGAACCAGTTTGCATTTTTCAGTGTGAAATCAACATTTTGACTTCACTTTTGCTTTTTCAGTACTAAATGTGTCAAAAACGACTGTTTCTGGCCAAGTTCTCACATATTGTCACTATGAAGGATGCATAGATGGAAACAAGCCTTTTTAAACATGTTTGCACTGCTTTCAGTGTGAAATCAACATTTTGACTTCATTTAAATATTTCAGTCAGAAACGCCTCTAAAACGACTGTTTGCAGTGAAAACCTGACATGTTATGATGTAAGCTAGGAAACCTGTGTTACGGTATGTTTATCTTTTGCTTTGAGTGGCAAATAGCATTGTCGAACAAGTTTGCACTATTCAGTGTCAAATAAACATTTTGACTTCACTTTTGCTTTTCCAGTACTAAATGTGTCAAAAACGACTGTTTCTAGCCAAGTGCTCACATATTGTCACATATGAAAGAAGCATCCATGGAAACAAGCCTTTTTGAACTTGTTTGCACTGCTTTCAGTCTCAAATCAACATTTTGCCTTCATTTTACCAATTTCAGGCAAAAATGCCTCTAAAACGACTCATGGTAGTTAAAACCTGACGTTATGATGTAAGGTAGGAAACCTGTTTTACAGTGTGTTTATTTGTCGCTTTGAGTGGCAAACAGCATTGTTCAACAAGTTTGGACTATTCAGTGTGAAATCAACATTTTGACTTCACTCATGCTTTTCCAGTACTCAGTGTGTCAAAAACGACTGTTTCTAGCCAAGTGCTCACATATTGTCACATATGAAGAAAGCATACATGGAAACAAGCCTTTTTGAACTTGTTTGCACTGCTTTCAGTATGATATAAACATTTTGTCTTCAGTTAACTATTTCAGTCAGACACGCCTGTAAAACGACTTTTGGAAGTGAAAACCTGACATGTTATGATGTAAGCTAGGAAACCTGTGTTACAGTGTGTTTATTTGTCGCTTTGAGTGGCAAATAGCATTGTTGAACCAGTTTGCATTTTTCAGTGTGAAATCAACATTTTGACTTCACTTTTGCTTTTTCAGTACTAAATGTGTCAAAAACGACTGTTTCTAGCCAAGTGCTCACATATTGTCACATATGAAGGAAGCATACATGGAAAAGAGCCTTTTTGAACATGTTTGCACTGCTTTCAGTGTGAAATCAACATTTTTTCTTCATTTAAATATTTCAGTCAGAAACGCCTCTAAAACGACTGTTTGCAGTGAAAACCTGATATGTTGTGATGTAAGCTAGGAAACCTGTGTTACAGTGTGTTTATTTGTCGCTTTGAGTGGCAAATAGCATTGTTGAACAAGTTTGCACTATTCAGTGTGAAATCAACATTTTGACTTCACTTTTGCTTTTTCAGGACTAAATGTGTCAAAAACGACCGTTTCTAGCCAAGTCCTCCCATACTGTCAAATATGAAGGAAGCACACATGGAAACAAGCCTTTTTGAACTTGTTTGCACTGCTTTCAGTGTGAAATAAACATTTTGTCTTAAGTTAACTATTTCAGTCAGAAACGCCTGTAAAACGACTTTTGGAAGTGAAAACCTGACATGTTATGATGTAAGCTAGGAAACCTGCGTTACAGTGTGTTTATTTGTCGCTTTGAGTGGCAAACAGCATTGTTGAACACGTTTGCACTATTCAGTGTGAAATCAACATTTTGACTTCACTCATGCTTTTCCAGTACTCAGTGTGTCAAAAACTACTGTTTCTAGCCAAGTGGTCACATATTGACACATAAGAAAGAAGCATACATGGAAACAAGCCTTTTTGAACATGTTTGCACTGCTTTCAGTGTGAAATCAACATTTTGACTTCGCTTTTGCTTTTCCAGGACTCAATGTATCAAAAACGACTGTTTCTAGCCAAGTGCTCACATATTGTCCCATATGAAGAAAGCATACATGGAAATAAGCCTTTTTGAACTTGGTTGCACTGCTTTCAGTGTGAAATAAACATTTTGACTTCACTTTATCTTTTCCAGTACTCAATGTGTCAAAAACGACTGTTTCTAGCCAAGTGCTCACATATTGTCACATATGAAGAAAGCATACATGGAAACAAGCCTTTTTGAACTTGGTTGCACTGCTTTCAGTGTGAAATCAACATTTTGACATCATTTAATTTTTTAGGTCAGAAACGCCTCTTAAACGATTGTTTGCAGTGAAAACCTGACATGTTATGATGTAAGCTAGGAAACCTATGTTACAGTGTGTTTATTTGTCGCTTTGAGTGGCAAATAGTATTGTTGAACAAGTTTGCATTATTCAGTGTGAAATCAACATTTTGACTTCACTTTTGCTTTTTCAGTACTCAACGTGTGAAAAACGACTGTTTCTATCCACGTGCTCACATATTGTCACATATGACGGAAACATACATGGAAAAATGCCTTTTTGAACATGTTTGCACTGCTTTCAGTCTCAAATCAACATTTTGTCTTCATTTTACCAATTTCAGGAAAAAAATGACTCTTGGTAGTTAAAACCTGACGTTATGATGTAAGGTAGGAAACCTGTGTTACAGTGTGTTTAAATTTGTCGCTTTGAGTGGCAAATAGCATCGTTGAACCAGTTTGCACTATTCAGTGTGAAATCTACATTTTGACTTCACTTTTGCTTTTCCAGGACTCAATGTGTCAAAAACGACTGTTTCTAGCCAAGTGCTCAAATATTGTCACATATGAAGAAAGCATACATGGAAACAAGCCTTTTTGAACTTGTTTGCATTGCTTTCAGTGTGAAATAAACATTTTGTCTTCAGTTAACTATTTCAGTCAGAAACGCCTCTAAAACGACTTTTGGAAGTGAAAACCTGACATGTTATGATGTAAGCTAGGAAACCTGTGTTACAGTGTGTTTATTTGTCGCATCGAGTGGCAAATAGCATTGTTGAACCAGTTTGCACTATTCAGTGTGAAATCAACATTTTAACTTCACTTTTGCTTTTTCAGTACTCAATGTGTCAAAAACGACTTTTTCTAGCCAAGTGCTCACATATTGTCACATATGAAGGAAGCATACATGGAAACAAGCCTTTTTGAACATGTTTGCACTGCTTTCAGTCTCAAATCAACATTTTGTCTTCATTTTACCAATGTCAGGCAGAAACGCATCTAAAATGACTCTTGGTAGTTAAAACCTGACATGTTTTGATGTAAGCTAGGAAACCTGTGTTACAGTGTGTTTATTTGTCGCTTTGAGTGGCAAACAGCATTGTTGAACACGTTTGCATTATTCAGTGTGAAATCAAAATTTTGACTTCAATTTTGCTTTTCCAGTAATCAATGTGTCAAAAACGACTGTTTTTAGCCAAGTGCACACATATTGTCACATATGAAGGAAGCCTACATGGAAACAAGCCTTTTTGAACATGTTTGCACTGCTTTCAGTGTCAAATCAACATTTTGACTTCACTCTTGCTTTTCCAGTACTCAATGTGTCAAAAACGACTGTTTCTAGCCAAGTGCTCACATATTGTCACATATGACGGAAACATACATATGGAAACAAGTCTTTTTGAACATGTTTGCACCTCTTTCAGTGTGAAATCAACATTTTGTCTTCATTTTACCAATTTCAGGCAGAAACGCCTCTAAAACGACTGTTTGCAGTGAAAACCTGACATGTTATGATGTAAGCTAGGAAGCCATTGTTACAGTGTGTTTATTTGTCGCTTTGAGTGACAAATAGCATTGTTGAACCAGTTTGCATTTTTCAGTGTGAAATCAACATTTTGACTTCACTTTTGCTTTTTCAGTACTAAATGTGTCAAAAACGACTGTTTCTAGCCAAGTTCTCACATATTGTCACTATGAAGGATGCATAGATGGAAACAAGCCTTTTTAAACATGTTGGCACTGCTTTCAGTGTGAAATCAACATTTTGACTTCATTTAAATATTTCAGTCAGAAACGCCTCTAAAACGACTCTTGGTAGTGAAAACCTTACATGTTATGATGTAAGCTAGGAAACCTGTGTTACAGTATGTTTATCTGTTGCTTTGAGTGGCAAATAGCATTGTTGAACAAGTTTGCACTATTCAGTGTGAAATCAACATTTTGACTTCACTTTTGCGTTTTCAGTACTAAATGTGTCAAAATCCACTGTTTCTAGCCAAGTGCTCACATATTGTCACATATGAAGGAAGCATACATGGAAACAAGCCTTTTTGAACATGTTTGCATTGCTTTCAGACTGAAATCAACATTTTGTCTTCATTTTACCAGTTTCAGTCAGAAACGCGTCTAAGACGACTCTTTGTCGTGAAAACCTGACATGTTATGATGTGAGATAGGAAACCTGTGTTACAGTGTGTTTATTTCTGAGTTAACATCAGATACCTGGGGTAAAAATGTATGCACGCTTGCCAAAAAATAAAATTAACTAAAATGTAACCAATCAAGCAAATAAAACTATTGACAGATTGAACAATGGTCTGTAAATCTGTGTGATGGTTTGATGAGACCTTTTTCTGATCCCAGAACAACGGGCTCGCTAATAATAAATTTAATAAAAATAAAAAAGTGAAAGATGAGGCATTTAAAACAAATGAAGGACAGGAAGGTCATCGAGCTGCGGCTGAGTGTGGTGGAGGTGATGAACTGAAGATCTGCTCGATTGTACTTGTGTGTCACGTGGTTGACGATGATATGCCTGCCCACCGTGTTGGCGTCTAGCAGAAGATCCAGTGGGATCTTTGAGCTATTGTGCGATCTCTGCACTCCATTTATGTTGTTAGGTTTTGTTGTGTTTGTCTATACAGTCGTGTTTATATGTATCTTGTCCTTATTCCACCAATATATCATTTAAGTATGTGTTTATGTGTGCGTGTTCATAGGAAGAGAGAGAAAAGGAACGCCAAGAGTATAAGACTGAGAGTAGGAACGTTGAATATTGGAACTATGACAGGAAAAGGTGGAGAGTTGGTTGACATGATTCAGAGGACGAAGGTACACAAACTGTGTGTCCAGGAGACGAGGTGGAAAGGTAGTCAGGTTAGAAGTTTAGGAGCAGGGTTCAAGTTGTTCTATCATGGTATCGATAGGAAGAGAAATGGAGTAGGAGTTATCTTGAAGGAGGACTTTGTTAGGAATGTCCTGGAGGTAAAAAGAGTGTCAGATAGGGTGATGAGTCTGAAGCTAGATATCAAAGGTGTGATGTTCCATGTTGTGTGAAATTCTGGTTGGACTTTAATGAAGTGATGCAGAGCACACCTAGAAGTGAGAGAGTGGTCATTGGTGCAGACTTCAATGGACATGTTGGTGCAGGAAACAGGTGATGAGGAGGTGATGGGCAGGTTAGGTACCCAGGAGAGGAATGCAGAAGGACAGATGATGGTTGACTTTGCAAAAAGGATGGAAACGGCTGTAGTGAATACTTTCTTCCAGAAGAGGCAGGAACATAGGGTGACCTATAAGAGTGGAGGTAGGAACACATAGGTAGACTACATCTTGTGCACACTGTGTAATCTGAAGGAGATCAGTGACTGCAAAGTAGTGGCAGGCGAGAGTGTAGCCAAACAGCATAAGATGGTGGTGTGCAGGATGACTATGGTGGTGAGGAAGATGAAGAAGGCAAAGTCAGAGCAGAGGATGAAATGGTGGAAGTTAAAAAAGGAAGAGTGTTACATGACTTTTAGGAAGGAGTTAAGACAGGCTCTGGGTGGTCAGGAGGTGCTTCCAGATGACTGGACAACTACAGCTAATGTGATCAGGGAGACAGGTAGGAGAGTACTTGGTGTGTCATCTGGAAGGAAAGTAGATAAGGAGACTTGGTGGTGGAATGAAGAGGTACAGGGGTGTATACAGAGAAAGAGGTTAGCTAAGAAGAAGTGGAACACTGAGAGGACTGAGGAGAGTAGATAGGAGTACAGGGAGATACAGCGTAAGGTGAAAGTAGAGGTAGCAGAGGCCAGACAAGGGGCTTATGATGACTTGTATGCTAGGTTAGACAGTAAGGAGGGAGAGACTGATCGATACAGGTTGGCAAGGCATAAAGACAGAGATGTGAAGGACATGAAGCAGGTTGGGGTGATTAAGGAAAGGGATGGAAGTGTATTGGCAGGTACCAGTGTGTGTTAGGAAGATGTAAAGAGTACTTTGAAGAGTTGATGAATGTGGACAATGAGAGAGAACTAAGACTAGAAGGGGTGGCTGTTGTGGACCAGGAAGTAGCAAAGATTGGTTAAGATGAAGTGAGGAGGGCATTGAAGGGGATGAAGAGTGGAAAGGCACTCGGTCCTGATGATATACCTGCGGAGGTATGGAAGTGTCTAGGAGAGGTGGCAGTAGTTTTTGACTGGGTGGTTCACTAGGATCTTAGATAGTGAGAAGATGCCTGAGGAATGGAGGAGAAGTGTGTTGGCGCCCATTTTTAAGAACAGGAGATATGCACAGAGTTGTTGCAACTACAGAGGAATAAAGCTGATGAGCCATACAATGAAGTTATGGGAAAGAGTAGTAGAAGCTAGACTAAGGGCAGAAGTGAGCACTTGTGAGGAGCAGTATGGTTTATTGCCAAAAAAGAGTACTACAGATGCAATATTGGCTTTGACGATGTTGATAGAGAAGTAAAGAGAAGACCAGATGCAGCTTAGACAGGAATCTCCACTGACTTTTATGTTTGCAGATGACATGTGTACAGGCAGGATGCGTGTACAGGCAGGATGGAACGGGTGGAGAAAAGTGTCAGGTGTGATGTGTGATAGAAGAGTTTCAGCTAAAATGAAAGGAAAGGTGTACAAAACTGTGGTGAGACCAGCAATGTTGTTTGGTCTGGAGACAGTGTCACAGGTAGCAGAGATGAAGATGCTGAGGTTCTCTCTGGGAGTGACCAGGAAGGATATGATCAGGAATTAGTACATCACAGGGACAGCACATGTTAGAGCTTTTGGAGATAAAGTCAAAGGCCAGACTGAGATGGTTTGGACATGAGAGATAGTGAATATATTGGTAGAAGAATGCTGGGTTTTGAACTGCCTGGCAGGAGGCCTAGAGGAAGACCAAAGAGGACGTTTATGGATGTAGTGAAAGACGACATGAAGGTAGTTGGTGTGAGAGAAGAGGATGCACTTTTTCTGCTTTATCTTGCAGGTCTTTTGGATAAAAACCTATCCAAAATGTGTTTGATAACGTTAATGACACTTTGTCATTCAAGTTATCAAACCACCCATGACTATCGAATGATTCTTCCAATGCTTAACTCCTGATTTCTGTTTTTTCAACCTATAGTAGTAGACGCAAGCCTTTTCACAAATTATGACCTCTGTTAAGTATCTCTGGACAGCTCCTCCTCTTTCACCCACAGTAACAATAAATGTTGTAGTAGGTGAATCTGCGCATCTCTTTGTGGATACATGTTCATAGCTTTGAAAGAATTGTTGTTCCTGTAGCCTAATGCCACCTTTTTGCTTCAAAATAATGCACATTGTGGATGTACTCTGGTCGTACTGCCTTGCCAGTTCCATAACTCAAACACCATGTTTTTCTATTATGTCCTGCTGCAGTTCAATAGAAATCATTAATTTCTTCTTTACGCTACTCTTCGGACAATGCTGCTACACACTCTGCCTCTCATTCTTTCCCATATATTGTTTACAATCTCAATCAATGTTGTATCCATCTGCCAAGTAGCAGTGGTGTCTCAAAGCACAGCTCATGATGCGAGCTGGATTTTACTCGCATGTCAAGAAACAATTTGGCCAGCTCTCATCTCAAATAATTCAAAAGTGGAGCAGCTTGTATCTCAGTAGTTGTAATGACTTCTGAAGCCTCAGAAGTCATTACAACTACCGAAAGATGTGTGTGTGTGCCCAGATGAAGAGGACGTTTTGAAAATTACTCGGTCAGAAAAGCTTAAAATCTGCGCTGCCGCAGCTTCCACGTTCAGTGGTCATGCGGGCGTCATACGTCATTGGCGACCAACGTAGCTTGGCAGCCATAGAAGAGAATGCGATCCACGACGTGATTAACTCTATAAATATAATGGTTACCTGTGAGGTGAACGGTCGTGTCAACAGAACATCAAGAAAAAACAACGACAAGGACCTATCGTACTGTAGAATACCTTCTGGAAAGCCAGGAAAGAGATGGAGAGCACGGATAAACCGGGTCAATATGACCAAGGATCCGAGGATCTTTAATTAGCACTTTACCTCGGAGGATTTCCAAAGAGATTTGAAGGTAAGATCATTTTCAGATAACCAATAGTATTTATTCTGAATTCCCAAGGTTTAGTGGATAATTAATTAATGTCTGTAGCTACTGGAGGTATTGTATTAATGTTTTTATGACCAGATTAAGTGATAGACAGGTCATTTTACTGAGAAGATCTGTGACACTGAAATAAAACATACAAAAATGGCATGTCAGGTCCTGATCCTTACACATTCGTAAATACAAGACGTATTAATATAAACTAGAGTTGTTATTAATTACACACAGTCCAACAGTAACGAATGGCGGCTAGCTCAATGCTAACATAATATGGAAAATTCCATTGACGGACTAGCGTGTTAGCATCGGTAGTGCGAGTAACTTTTCCATACACACAGTAAACCAAAACGGGACATTATAACTACAGTAGTTGGATATTTCTGTCAGAATGTGATTCAGATGAAGACACCTGGGATGAGTCGCTGATGTCCAAACTCTCATCCTCCTTGTACATCGGGTGGTAATTATATATATTGTTTACTTTTTGTGAGTGCCATAATCGCGCGATAATCTGAACACAAAAACATTTGTACAATACCTCCAGTAGCTCCAGACATGAATTAATTAATGAATTAAAGTTAACAATATAAGAAGTGATTGGCCAATTGATTTGATTTGAAATAATGTCGTTGTCATCGGAAACTGAAGACGAGTTCCCAGTGAACCCACCTGGGGGTGTAATTATTCTATATAATTACCACTGATGTACAAGGAGGTTGAGAGAGATGATCGCATTGTTTTCTATGGCTGCCAAGCTAAGTTGATCACCAATGACATGTGTCGCCCACGTGACCACTGAATGCGTAAGCTGCTGCGGTGCAGATTTTAAGCTTTTCTGACCAAAAAAATGTGGCATGTATTGTAAATGTGGCATATAGCCGGGAGGGCGATGAGGGGGAGTACAGGGCATTGGTGGCTGACTTTGTGGAGTGGTGCCAACAGAACCAGCTCCAGCTCAACGTCTCCAAGTCGAAGAAGGAGATGGTGCTAGATTTCCGGCGGGCACCTCCCTCTCCACAGCCAGTGATCATCGAGGGCAGTGAAGTGGAGCTATAAGTACCTGGGAATGCAGCTAGACAGCAGACTGGACTGGTCACTCAACTTGGACTGTGTGTACAAGAAGGGGCAGAGCAGGATGTACTTCCTGAGGAGGCTGGCCTCCTTCAACATCTGTCCCAAGCTCCTTCTCATGTTCTATCAGTCCGTAGTCTCCAGTGTGCTGTCATATGCAATTGTGTGTTGGGGTGGCGGGGCCAGGAAAAGAGATATGGACCGTCTTAAGAGACTCATCCGCAGAGCAGGCTCAGTGGTCGGTCAGAGCCTGGACTCTGTGTTGACAGTTCTGGAGAGCAGGACCATGTCTAAAGTTAAGGCTATCATGAACAACACCAGCCACCCCCTGCACACCACCTTCTTCCATCAGAGAAGCACCTTCAGCGGCAGACTGCTGTCACACAGCACCTCAACAGAAAGGCTGAGGTCCTCCTTCATGCCCTGTGCCATCAGGGGGTACAATGACTCTCTCAGGAGGAGCGGGGGGGAGGTGGCGAGGTCTGCACGCGGTTGAATGGATTTCATTTTATACTGTTTATCTTTTAATTTAATTTTATACTGTTGATATTTTAGTTATAGTTATAGTTTAGTATTTGTCCTGTTCATGCAACATGTGTCTGTTAGTGTAGTGTATGTCTTGTGGTATGTCCTGTGATGTCAGTGTTTCTTTTTCTCCTGGTGTTTATCCAGTATTTATTCACTATGCAATGCCTGAGCAGTGGATATGTACAATTTCCTCCGGGATTAATAAAGTATGTATGTATGTATGTATGTATGTATGTACATATGTATGTATAAATCTATCTATCTATCTATCTATCTATCTATCTATCTAAGGGATGATGCTACACAAATTTAGTTTTTCTTCTATTTTTCATGATGAATAATATGTATGATATATGTCACTTAAAATTAACTTTACTGTCCCTTTAACCTGTTTCTTATCTTCCTTTAGAATTGTAATTGCCAATATCTTACGGTACATTTTATTGGGATGCTGCATATATCCATATCTGAAATGGATTTTAGGGCAAGAACATCACATTTATTCAAATTTAGAGTTAAACCACAGCTTTCAGAAAAGGTTATGAAGAGAGATGAAGCTTTAGTATCTTCAGTTTTAAAAAAGTGGTATCATCAGCGATCATTTATCCAACATAAAAAATGGATGTTTAAAAGGGAGGTTGAACTACTAACAAGTGAATCTGGGCTAATCGGTGGTTTGAGCTATTATTTCAACATTATAAACTTTTGAGTGATTGTAAATTAAAAATATAACAACCAAAACTAGAATTATAGGACAGCATATTAAACTTAATGGAACACTGTCACCTCTGTAGCTCTCCCTGTCTTCTCCACAACTTCCACCATGAAAGCTCTACTTCCTCCCACCACTTCAACAGCCTCTATTAGTCTCAGTTGAGCAAACAGGAGCCTTGCTTGGGTTAGCTAATCCTGTCATATTGCCTCTGCTTAGACTGATCACGTTTCTTACCCGACCAACTCTGCTGGACATTTCATCCATTTTTCATTAACAGGAAGGCTTAGAGGATTGATGTGTGAACTTAAACCTATATTCATCGTGACAGAGGTCTGGGTTTGACTGGAGGACTTCCAGTGAGCATTTAGTGCTTCTCTCTTCTGCTTATGACTTAAGCTATGTTCAAACTTCAGAAAAAGACACAACTCAAATTTCTCTTCTTAAATCTGATCTTTATACAGGGACTGTTCCACATATAATCTGTGTCTGACATCTGTATCAACAGATAAGCCTTCATTTCATGGAATAACAATACCATACCAGCAATACTGTCTTTAATTTGGAACATTCAATCATGGTTTCACTACACACAAATAAAATGAGAGCTTAATTGACAAACTGCTCTCTTCATTCTGCAACATTTGCAGTGTTAGAGGCTATGTTGACGTTGGACTTGATCCACCTCTCTGTGGAGTCAGGCCATTGATCACTGATCTTCTGTCTTCTCCTTGGGGAGGGAGTTCTTGAATGTCTTCTCTCAAAAAAGCAGTTTTCTCTATGATTGTGGTAGTGTGTACTGAAATGGATTCATGTTACTTATACTGCATAGTGATTTAATAACTTTAATAAGCTGTAAAATAATGTTTGATGCTTGATGTTTTAGTTACATGTAATGAGTCTAGAATATTCAGTTTTCAGTTTGGAAAATTACTGAAAAAAAAAAAACTGACTGAATTTGATATTTTAGATGCACATGACAATGCCAAACCTTTAACTATATGATAAGTATGAATGGATGACCGTCTTGTTTTTATTGGTTGAAAAGAATTCAGTTTGACTGTGAAACCAAAACCTGTAGTTGTAACTGAAGTAAAAAGAGCAAAACAGAGTATGTGAGTCATACTACACTGTATTATGGAGCTATGAGAGGAATTTCCTTACTGCCCCCTCCTCCCTGATACCGCACCTCTGTATCTGCGTGTGAACCCAGCTGAAGAGGGCAGTAGGAAATCCATCTCTAACTATAGTGTGGCAATCATCAAATATTCACTGTATTAAAACATATCTGTTCTCCATTCCTGACACAATAAGTTGCTATAATAATTAAAAAAATGTGATTACTGGAAAAACTACTTTTGTTCCCATCTTTGTGAGGGTATGGGTTAAAGCTTATCAATCACACCAAATGACAGTCATAGATCTAACTCCTTCAGTAATGCACATCAACGAACAAAGAGACCTCCTTCTGGACGCCTCTACCAAGTAGGACATGTTTTCAACCTAGTTTTGGGAATAAGGAGAGAAAGACTAGTGAACCCAAGAATAAAATGCTCTTTTTTGTTTCCAAGCCACCCTTTAGGAAAGTGTCTGCAGATTCCACCTGGTGGGTCACAGACATGCTGATGCTCAGATTCACAACCACATCCATCTTCACTTCATTCTAATACTTCTGGATGTTATCCACACTCCTGTACAAAAGCTTGCAGATTTACATATCATGAACTATTAGTGGGGGCATGTTTTCTCAGCATAGCCACTTAAAAAAATAAAGAATTTTTGACATTTTCGACCGTGAATCAAAACATTTAAATGGATCATACTTATTGTCTGATTTCATTTTTAGTGAAAACAGATCATTATAATAGTTTTCAAACAGATCATGTCAAATATCATTGAATCCTTCTTAACTGAAGAAGTCTGAGGCACTCATCTTTATATTACATAACTATTTAAAAAACAACATGCTCGGAAAAATGTGATGATTACCATTGGACTCATTCATATATGATAGCAAAAAGTCACATGACCTGGAATAAGTCACATGATCACACAAGCAACAAATAAAACATTGACACATTAAAGATCTCAGTATTAAAGGTATCGGTCCACACAGGCATTAAAATGGTGGTGCTATGGTGTCACATGATCAGGAAGGACCAATAAGTAGTCACATGACAGGTGCCAAAAGCCAAAATCGCATGAATGATCATTTTGTAGTTATCCTGACAAATCCTGAAACATTACCCAAAACAATACTGATAAGAAAACTGAGAATAAAGCCTTTAAGAATCCTTTTCATCGTTATTACCTCCAACTTCTTCCACACATCCCCAGACCAGCCCCAGAGTTACAAGACTCCTAACCAGCAGTCTGCAGTCGGAGGTCTGCGTGTAACACCACCCATCTCAGATGCCTGTATTGCATAAGCAGCAGGCAAAGTGAAACAGGTTGGGTTTAGGTCCATACAGGTCAGAGGGCATGGAAAATAATAAAAGATGAAAACGATGCACGCAAACAATGGCCTCACTGATTCATAACTCGAAAGGCAGCAGGATACATAAGAAAGCAGATACCGCAGGAATAATATATTTTAATTAATAGATTAAAACAATTTACCAATAAACCTTGAGCACATTCAACTTCTAAAACTGTGAATCTCTTTATGTCCTTTTGCTGTTACTGCACATTAAGTGATAAAATCACTTGCTGACCGCCAGGAGCATGAAGTCACTACCTATTCACTTTGTGCTGCATCTTTTGAATGAACCTCCCACCAAAATACAACACAAAAGGACAAAGGCAGATGTTAAAGTGATGAAGTGTCAGAGCAATTTGTAGTGGATGTTGTGCTGTGAAGGAAATGGTGCCACTGATGTTGAACTTGATGATCCATTATTGTCTTTTTCTACTCAAACGTCTGGCAGTTGAAAGCTTCTGGTTCAAAAGGGATCTGAGGGCAAACATGATTTCTTCAGTATGTTTACATCAATGTAACATATGGCTTTTACAGAAGCAGATATTTTTCCAACCAGCTGTCCTTGTAAGTCCACCTTGATCATGTCCTTTATCGTGGCATTTAAAACTTTATGCATACAGAACATAGTGACAGCGGTCATATGAAACATGCTGTCATGCCCATGGGCTGTAGTGGGATTATGTCCATCTCGGTTCACTTCAAACAGATGATCTCCCAGTGAATCCATAGGAAGAAGCTGCTGCTGAACCTGTCACCTGGCTGACAGTCCAGCCGTCCATAGTTACTTCCCACATATACAGTGTAGTTATCTAGGTAGTCTTGGTTACAGTGTTATTAAGTTGCTGTCCTCCCTCATGTGCTCTTGACTGCTACTATGGGTGGGGTTTCCGTTGTAATTGGACATCATCATCATGGAGCTGTCACTCAGTGATGCTCCAACGGTATTGGGTAATGAGACACTCTGTGGGAGGGGCCTACTCACAGCAGAGTTGTGCAGCCTGTTTCTAGGTGAGTCTCTGTTGAGGTTGGTATTGTTGCTATTGGTGAACTGTTGAGAGTCAAATGGTGGAAGGCAGTCATTCTCCAGAATGAGGTCACCATCGTCATCTTCATCATCACTGTCACCCTCTGCAATGCTGTTGCTGTGGTAAACACAACAAAAGGCAAACAATGCAAACACAATAAATCACAAGTCAACAGAAGTTCCGGGTTTCACTTATTTCCTGTCTTATGTTGAAAAATACTCTTATTTTATCCCACCTGTAGGATGGTTGTTTGTTCCAACCTGTTGCATATTTAGTACACAAATGGCACAACCTCATCACAACAGTGGGGCTGCTATATACCATCAATGTTTGGTGTGATGTTTTACTTGTGAGTTGAGTAGCACTTTAAAAAATGAAATAATACAGCAGCAGCAATCTTCACCTTCGCTCTTCTGTGGCATTACTGACCCTGTCTGAAGGTTCTCTGACTTGACATTGTCTCTTGAACTTCACAGACAGAACAGATTCAAACTATCATGCTAAGGTCCTTTCATACCACCCTGGTTCACTAAGACGGCTCATTGAGCGCTGTTTTTGCCTCTGCTGCTGATCACAGGCAGAACAACAGTGACCACCACGCCTTTGGAACGTTTCTAGAGAATGGCGAGGCCCACCTTGAAAAGCCTTCCCTCCTTCCTGTCAGTTGGCAGGTGTCCTGTTCATATTGTACCTTCTTTCTCATGCGTCTACCATGCAGTTCTTACCTTGTGGATAACTTGATCTTTGCTTTGGAATCTTTTGTCTGTTTCCCTGAGCTTGCTGGTTCTTTAGGATTACTTTTTGTCTAGCACACTTTTTTTTATTTAGTATTTGACCATCTCAAAGTGTAAGTTCCTTGGTTTTTAGCAACTTGATCTGCACCTGATCTGCGTCTATCGTCGGAATTTATAGCCTCCTCTTCTTCCTTTTTTCTGCTCAAATAATATTTCTTCTTGCCAAAAAGCACATTCTACAGTTTGCCATTGAACATCTATCTACTGCTGCTGAAACAGAGTAAAAGAGTACAAGCTGAACTAAAACAGGAACGCCATGGAAGTGAAACCAAAATCATGAGGTGAAACACACAATAGAGTTCTGCACAGCTGCTGCTGAGATAATCGCTGTGGTGTTACTCAAAATGTATTAACATTGATTATTGATCATTCCCTCAGAATCTGACACCTCCCACATACTGGACATAATAATGCACTTTCACATGCACCTTGAGTAGCCAGTCAATTAGATCCTTATGCAAGTAAAACTCATAACTGGAACAGCATGACACCATGTTTTGGTCACAAATGACATACTCACAAATACAAAGTTTATATCAAATCTCCCATTTTTATCTAAGATCTTGCAGAAAATAGTTGCTAATCAGTTATGTGATTTCCTTAAATCCAAAAGTTTATTTGAGAATTTCTAATCAGGTTTTAGGGAAGATCATAGTACGGAAACAGCACTTGTCAAGGTTAGCAACAAACTTGTAACTGCTTCAGACAGAGGACTCGTTTCTATACTGGTTCTCTTGGACCTTACTGCGGCTTTTGACACAGCTGACCACAATATTCTATTGGCACAACTGGACAAAACAATTGGTATTAAGTGATCGGTACGGTTGTGGTTATTAAAGTCCTATCTAACTGACCGTTCCATTTGTTAACATTAATAACAACTCCTCCCAGTCCACTATAGTGAGCTACGGAGTTCCTCAAGGCTCAGTTCTTGATCCAATATTGTTTATCATACATTTTTCATTTACGCAATTTCATAAGGAAATACTCCATCAACTTCCATTGTTGTGGCGATGATACGCAATTGAATCACACGATTAAACCTGATGAAGACAGTCAGTTGGGTAAATTACAGGTGTGTATCAAAGAGATTAAAGATTGGATGACCAATAACTTTTTGCCTCTAAATTTTGGTAAAATGTAGGTCATTGTGCTCTATCCAATAGCCTTAGATTGCATCACTTTTGAGACCAAAACCACTGCGAAGAATCTATGTGTCATCTTTGATCAGGATCTGTCGTTTAACACTCGCATAAAACAGGTTTCTAGAACGGCCTTTTTCCATCTCCGAAATATTGCTAAAATCAGGCATATTTTAAAACAGAATGATGCGGAAAAAATTAATCCAGGCTTTCATGACTTCCAGACTAGATTACTAATGTGTAATGTGCTTTTTGTTTTATCTTTCTATCTGCAATGGTTGCGAACAATCCAACCGTCTGTCCGTCCAGACGGACGGACGGACGAATACACGGATGGACGGACGAACGAGCACGCGAACACTGACAATACATCACCGCTTTGAAGCGGGATGTAACAAGACCTCCCCACAGTCAATCACTGGCAATAACAAGTCTTAAATGATTATCAGCGAATAGATGCAGGAGAAAGTGGACAGCTATCACTCCAAGCAGGAAGAAGAGAACGGCTTTCTGATACTAAACAATGAAATCATCAGACTGCTGGGAGTTTTTCCCCAACACATCAACCAGACTTGTGTTATGCATCAGACTAGTGCAACAGCGGCGTTACCAGAAGCTCACTGAGGACCATCGTAGAGCTTCCACCACCTGGATGCACAGTTTCAACACATGCCATAATGTTAACATGACATGACACTGTTCCAATATTAATAAGAACCAATGCAGTCAGAGACTGCAATATCCCGCGACACCCCTGAATTCGAAATTTTACCTTGACCTACAAGCAAACCTTGGTTTTTGAACGCTTTAGACATTGAGCAAATCGGAATTCAACCAAAAAATTCGTAATTTTTTTATCTTAGAAGTCGAACAAAATTTGGAAGTCGAACGATAAATAAACGCCTTTTTGGGGCGACCGTGGCTCAGTGATGTCGTGGGTTTTCCAATTGTTAGCCCCACAAACGTAATAACCCCACAAACGTTTATTAAATTACGTATTCCTTTTGTGGTAGGCGACGATATTACGTTTGTGGGAAAGTTATTACATTTGTGGGATTATTACATTTAAAGCTGCAATTTCTTATTACGTTTGTTCGGTTATTACGTTTGTGGGAGATATGACGTTTGTGGGGCTAACACCAATGATTCAAGATCGGTGGTTCGATTCCCGCTCTTGCCAAGCGGGAATCGAAGCAGCTGTGACTACACACGTAGTCTACCATCAAGTATGAATGAGGAGCGAATGAATAATGGATCCAATGTAAAGTGTCTTTGAGTGTCCAAAAAAGCACTATATAAATCTAATCCATTATTATTATTATTATTATTCATCGCCGGCAATCGCGAGAAAAGTTGAGAGAAAACGTGACGGTAATGTGCTTTTTACTTGAGTTTACTGTATTAAATAATTAATTACTTAATTTGCGTTCCATTGCCTATGGGACGAGTTACGGTACCGTAAACTTCTGTCCAAAAGATGACGGTAACTCGTACCTTAGGCTAACCTGATTACGTCAATGTTTTTTTCTTTCTTTCTTTCTCATGTTTGCTTCTTTCTTTTACATTTCTTTGATATGTTTCCTCACTATACAATTTGATATATAAATGACATTATAAATAACAATATGTTGAAAAAAGGTAGTTTTCTAGCGTCTTGGAATGTATTAAGACCATTTACATTATTTGTAATGGGAAAAATGTATTTGGAATTTGAACAAATCGGTATTCGAACAGCCTTACAGAACGAATTGTGGTCGGAAACCGAGGTTTGCCTGTACTTGCATTGGTCAAAAATCAAAGCTTGTGCTCTGACCTACTTTCATAGATAAAGCAGTAGCTTTGATGTATATGGTCTTACTCACACTGGCCTTCTCCCTCGTCTTTTTATCTTATCCAATTCCTGAGTGCACAAAAGTTTAAATCTGACCTTGAGCTAATTTTCTCAAAGTCAAGGTCATCATCTCATTTTCATCCCCTTTGCCGCCCGAGTAATGTGCTTTTTGTTTCATTTTTCTATCTGCAACGGTTGTGAAGATATTTGGTGGACTAACGGACGAACGGACGGACGGATGTATGGACGGACGAATACTGACAATTACAATACATCACCACTTTGAAGCAAGATGTAAAAACATGGCTGCCAATATATCCATAAGATATCTGTATTAAACACGTCTGTAACTCTACTCCTTTGTTTGAAGTAAACAAAAAACATGTTTGGACAGATTTGAAGAGGACATGGTAATCACTGATGTTTTAACAGCATTGAACAAAAGTACAGTCTGCAAATCACAAAACTCAGGTTCCCAGCATGCATGCTGATTCACCTGGGGGGCTGCAGCTAGAGATGTCTGAATGGCGCCCCATGGGGCTTTGAAGCGTTTGCGACAATAGTGCTGAAAACTGTTTCATTACTCGGTGCCCCATTCATTGAGAATGTGGACGCCCTCTTTGGCAGGGTGACTGTACTGCAACCACACAACGGTCGATGAACCCAGAAAACAGCGCTTTGACGTTTCCTGTATTGCATATATTTTCTGAATAAAACCGAATATAATCTAATTCAATGTGTTAATCCTTTCTTTCTATAGTGTAGCCATATATTATAGGAAATTGTTTTATGATCGTTGGTCCTTGCAGGGTTCCATAAAGCAATAAGAGATATAGATTACATGTTCATGCATGTATATCTAATATAAATATACAGTATACATACTGTATACATACTTAATTGCTTGCCTGGTTAAATAAAGGTTAAATAAATAAATAAAAATATGTGTTTGTGTGCGTAAGTTACATAAGATGATTAGTGTCACTGGAAAAAAACAAGGTCTATGTTGGGAGATAAAAGTTGGAATTCTGAGACATCATCACAGCAGCACCACCAGCCTCATCCTCTGGCTCGGTAACGCCTCATCATTGATGATGTGTTGTTACTGTATGTCAGGTGCTGGGAACAAAGCAAACACTTCACCAGAAAATCAAAAATGACATGTGTGTGGTTTATTATTTTCTACTGTGTGAGCAACAGAGCCTGAAAATAAGTTTCTTAGAAATTAAAATCTACTTTGTCGGTGGCACCAGTTCTGAATGTTCCCAGACTTGGGATGACTTTCTGGTTGGATCCATTGTAAAGTAATTACGATGCAAACTGTCAGCAATCGGAACGATAATGTGATCAGAGCGCCGGAACAAAGCAGACATCACTAGCTGTGGCCAGCATGTTGGGTTCTGGAGCTGATCAGTAATGCTGATTAATGCTCATCTGTTGATAACATAAGTCTACATTTATATGTTTAAAATGTTTCTTTCACATTCTTTATTGACTGCATCATTCTGTTACTATTAGCTATTGGAGCATCTATATGAACAATGAAGAAGTGCTTCTCATTTCTGACACTCCTGACTGTTGTCCCTACTATTCAAAGAAATTGATCGAGAAAGATGAGATAGGTAATTAAAATGTTGGAAAGTTCTATTCAAATTCTTATGGATAAGCTTTCATAAATATAACTTGTTTTTTGTAATATTTTTAAACCCTTCATAAAACATTCTCTATGTCCTTTTGTACTGCTCTATTTGTCACTCTAATCATGGCCTAGAATGTTGTTTTAAATACCATTACACCTAACAATGCTTTTGTGTGTATCTCCAGTGCGAGGCTGTTCATGCCATACCTTGCAGTAATGGGGTTGCTCTGAGAGGCAGGGCTTGGTGAGTCATGTGAAGGAGCAGAGCCAGAGGATCCACCAGAGCCCACAGAACCCGAGTTAGCCATTGAACCTTTACTCCCACGATGCATGACATTGTTTCTCTGATTAGCTGGTTTGACAGTCACAATGAGGTTATGACTGTTGGCTACCATCATGTCTGTAACCTGAAATGAAATCAGAGGATCATTCTCAAAAACCTGTTTGTTCAAGCAGAGAGTAAAGCTAACCCAACATAATCAAAGTCAGTGACTGAAGCCATTACCTTGTATCCAACTGTTGCAAATGAATTAATCTACAGTAGGTACAGCTATACGAGCTGCTCAACATACAAGTTAATTGAGATACGAGCCGTCGCTCTGTCCATTGTTTTGTTCAACATACGAGCAAAAATCTGAGATACGAGTCGTGCTTCGGGACACCACTAGTTGGCGGATGTATACAACAGCTAAGACCGGATTTCTTTCTCGACATAGCTCGTGTGTTCTTCACTTTTTTCTTTTCATACTTTATCATTGTTTATGTAACCTATATATAATTAATTATAAACAAAAAGAGTGCACATTTATTGTTTGATTAAAAAAAATCATAATTTAGGGAGTTTGGGTCATCTTTACAATGTTGGAATGGATTAAAAGGATTTAAATTATTTTAAATGGGGAAATGTTTGACTTACGAGCTCAGTCACGGAATGGATTAAACTACTGTTTTCATAAATATGTATGCATGTATATGGCATTACATTTCTACCCCAGTTCTTCTAAGGTCAAAATTATGCACTGACCTTTTACCTTTGAATTCATATTTTCTTTTATTTTTCATAAATAAACATGAAATGATTCAGATTCAAATATTAAAGATGCAAAGTCTGATTCAGTGTGAACATACAGGTTATCTGGCATTAGCAGACGATCCATCTCAAGAGGAACTTTCTGTACTGTACTTTCAAACATGCAACACTCTACTGGCATAAATGGTCATGTGACACAAGTGCTTTATTTGCTCCCTAATGGTTGATAAGTCATTGACCTGTCAGTGATCACGATCTATCGGTCTAGAAATCAGTCTACATTCATGATGCTGTGTACATTCCACATGGATGGATGGATGGATGGATGGATGGATGGATGGATGGAGACAGACAGACAGATAGATAGTTAGTTTATCCCAAACTGGGAAATTTAAATTTAAAATTTAGATGTGAAAGTGCTGAAAATAAGGTAACGGCAACAATGACAGTTACACTGAACCAAACGTCCCGTAGTATACTTTTTTAATTCATGCCATTCAGCTGCCAAATGTCTATCTACACTGTATTTGAAATGTCTTGCCCCACAGTGATCCGTGGTCCTCAATATCTCTTATTGAATACTGATAAAATCACTTCTGCCCCGAAATGCTCCGTGTTAATGGGCGTGTCTCTGAGCTCTATCAACACTTTCAGGAACTTTCAGTGTGTAGCTCTGCTCGGACATTACCACACACTTCTACCGTAGCCCGAACAAACTCCACCTCAAGGAAGGCCACGGCCATATCTGGGATGCACAATCAAATATAACTCAGGATAGGTCTATTACACACCGGGTGTGACGTCACAAACAACGCCTTATGGATCCAATCGTTTTCATTTCGTCCAGACATGAATTCAAACGGATTCCAAATATTTATTGATGCCTGAAGCATTTGTTTTCCAGATTCTTGGATTTGGTAGGGTTAGGGAGGACCACTATGTACAATGCGCCCTCATGCATTTGCGCATCAACACTTGCAACTTCACCTCAACGCAGATTTTTGGTAGGTAGACACATGATACCGTAAGCGCATTCTATTGGCTAACGGCATCCGGAAGTGCGCTACGTTCAGTGAGTCTCGGAATGCAACACACTTCCCTGAGACACAAAAGTGCTTCCACAGTCTATAAGAGTGTTGGAAAAAGTAATACAGATAGAGGATGGTTTAATATCAGTATGGGGAAGGTTCATAAATGTTTTTAATTACCGTAAATTATAAGTTTGTCACTATATCGCAGAATTCGTTATTTGCGTGTGGTTCCTGGACCGCATTACCCACGAGTAACAAGGGTGCACTGTAAATGTAGCAACCTGAAAAAATGTGTTTTTCATAGTAGGACCCCTTTAAAATATATATATTTTAAAATCTACATCCATCAGAAATGTGTAATTGATTGTTATTTTAGTACAGTAGTACCTTGAGATACAAGTTTATTCTGTTGCATGACTGAGCTCGTAAGTCAAACATGTCTCCATTTAAAATAAATAAATTTAATCCTTTCCAGCCTCGTAAAAAAGCCCCAAACTCCCTAAATTATGAAAGCAGAAAATTTTTAATCAACCAATAGACTTGCAAACTTTACTTATGTATAATAAATTATATATAAGCTACCTAAACATTGATAAGGTATGAAAAGAAAAGCAAAAGTCATGAGAACCCATGAGCTACGTCTATACTCCACAAACGAGAATGAGATCCGGTCTCAGCTGATGTTGTATCCATCCGCCAACATGTGGGAAAGAACAAGATTTGGTCTCAGCTGATGTTGTATCCATCCACCAATACATGGGAAAGAACGAGATCCGGTCTCAACTGATGTTGTAACCATCCATCCGCCAACATGTGATAAAGAACGAGATCCGGTCTCAGCTGATGTTGTATCTGTCTGTCAACTAGCGTCGGTGTTCGGAAGCAGGGCTCATATCTTGGATTTTCGTTTGTACTCTATGTCGAGGAAAAATATGGACAGAGCGATGGCTCGTATAATGAACGATGGCTCAAATAATTTGTGAATCAACAGGCCTTAAAATTAACTTTTTTTCTTGGTAGCACTGGTGCTCCCAAATTTAGAAGTTAGTAGCATCAGCAAAGACTTTAGGCGCACCTACCCAAAAGCAAGGCATACAGACAATATACTGTATGTAACATGGCATGCATTTTATTCACAGAACCATCAACACTCAACAACGTGTCTGTAACATTAGGGTCATTAGGCCAGGGTCTCCTGGCTCTCAGTCCCTCTCATCCACTTTTTCACTGAAGCCCCAGCAACAATGTTCTCCTCAGGAGGACCCTCTACACCAGGGGTATTCAATTAAAAGTAACAGAGGTCCGGTTAGAAAAATTTCCTCTTCGTAAAAAGTCTGAACCCGAGCCCAGTTTGTGTCATATAGCCGGCCATTATATCCACATTGTCATTTATTATCAATTTTCAATGCAGGATATGTTTAAGTGAGTGCACTTTTATCTCACCATAAATAAAAGTAGACCCAGGCAAATAAATTTTAAGCCTTTATGTTAGATTGAAAACACACAAACCTCAGAATTAAAAAATAAAAGTGCAAAAAGAGCTGAATTATCCTTTTTCTCGTAAATTAAAGACATCCCAGCCTAAAGAACTGAAGGCCTACACTTCAAGTGAAAAAACATTAACATGTTCAGAAAGCATGAATAAAAACTGGCTCTTTCAGGGGAAAAATGCAAACAGAACTTTCTTCATGAGAGAAAGGTGCATGTGGCCTGACAGTAATTTACTTGTACACAAGTAACCTTGCACACAAGGTGTGTCTGTGTACAAGGAGACCACTGGACTTGATCAGCATCTTTTATTGCTGCATGTATATCCTCTCCCCTTGTGTGTGTTTCATAGTGGTGTTACACTCAGCAAAGAGCTCCTTACTTTGTGAAGGAACCTGACACACAAACAAAAACTACAACTCATCAATGGCCACAGATATGCATGATGCTCTCTGAATAGCTTCATCAAGCTGTTAATATTTCTGATTTTCTGGTTGCTGTTGAAGCTGACATTGGAAGTTTTTCCACACATCTCATCTTTGTTTTCCCCCAAACAAAATGTCAACAACAGCTTTTAAGCACTTATTCACAACTGTCCCATCACTAAAAGATGTTTTATGTTGCCCCAAACTCCACCATGCCTTTAGTGAACATTCGTTTGCATTTCTCTTGGTCATTTTGCCCTCAGCTCGGACTTCAGGGGATAATTCTGCGCAAAAGATCTGTGCTTTGTTTCATAGTGGCGCTTCATGTTACCACTTTTAATTCATGCTTCGTGTTCAGACCATATGAGGTAAAATGGTTTTCAACTGTCTGACGGAGGAATAAACATAAATTTTGTCCACTCACTGTTAACCAGCGGTTTTCCTCGTTCACCTCCCTTCGTTTGGAGCTATGCTGTCTCCCTTCTTCTGTGCTCCGCTGTACCGGTAAACTCACAGTGGTAGCGAGCTGCGTCACTTCCTGGTACGCTGACAGCGCAGGTAAACAAACGATCTGATTGGCTGAACTGAGTGGCGCTATTACCGTTTTAACTGGAGGAGCAGTGCTCGCCGTCTGTAGCCGCGAACTGCAAGTAAAAATGCGCCAAGAAAACCTACTCTCGTGAATTTATCATGGAGTGGTCACGGGTCCGGACAGAAAAATCATGCGGTCCGAATCCGGACCGCTGTCCGCCATTTGGTGACCCCTGCTCTATGGAGAAAGAGAAAGAGCGAGAGAGAAGAGGAGAAAAAGGCGCACCAGATTTTTTTTCCCTAGTTGCACCGGTGCTCCCAAATATATTTAATAGTCGCACTGATAAAAATTTGGGCGCATATGCGACCAGAATGGTCGCAATTTCGAGCCCTGATCAAGCTGCTCGTATCTCAAGCTGTAGTTCTGTTGTGTTTATTCACGGGCATCCTGGGTCCTGCACATTAACATTTTAAACTTGTCACAAATAATATGCTGATGAAAATACATAACTGAAAGACAATTTTTTTTTTCATCTCTAAATATGCTTTCCTGTCATTGAAAATCTCAGATAAAACCTCATTGAAACACAAGCTATTACAGTGACATAGCTGAACTACTCTCCCAGAAGGCAAATGTTAGTCATTACCTGATCCAACGATTTTCCTGCTACATCGATACCATTGACTTCAAGGATCTCATCATTAACGCCCAGCAGCCCTGTGCTTTCTGCGAGTCCACCACGTACCAAACGGGATATGAACACCCCTGGAACCTGGAGCACAGATCAGGAAGAAAAGACAAAAGTATTATCCAACTGCAACATATACAGCTTTCATACGAACCAATGACACACAGGGCCATCAAATGTACAAACATTTAGAAATACATCATGAGTCTAGGGTCTCCTCATCCTGCATGTATCAGGAGGAGAGATGTTGAAGAGGAGAGCAGTTTATTCTATCAGCTTCAATGATTTTTTTGAACATGTTTAAAGTGTGACTTTTAATACTGTGACTGTTCACTGTGATTGACCTTACCTTCTCCACGCCCTGTGGGGCAACCCGCATGCTCAGCCCATCACGGATGTAGAAGCCCAGAGGTTTGTGGGTACCATGCTTGTGCAGTCGGACACGTCGGTGTGTCTCAGGCAAAATATCCACATCAATGATGGATGAGATCTGTCTGAAATTCTGTGGCAGACCAATCAGAAGTCCTGGTTTGTTTTTAGAGTGGGTGGAGCCTGAGCTGGTGGTGCGCAGTCCAGTTAAGCCCAACCCCTTCTTACGCCTCTGGAGAGAGTTAGTCCCGAAGACTGTAGGTTCATCTTCTTCGAAAAGACAAAAAGAAAGATGAGGACAACAGTTAAAACATTTGTACTGATGTGAGCTTTAGTTTTAGATTCCATTTTTTAAGAAATTACTAAAAGGTGTTTTTCGGACTCAAGCTGTGAAATGTGACCATTAACTCTGCTAAAAGTGACCTACATCCCACAGGTGTTGGGTGATAGCTGGAACATGGCTGAGGGTTCAGGGCTGACCATAGTTTGGTCATCTGATACTCAGCCAAAAGAGGCAACATAAGAAAGCTCCATAAGGTGTTATTACACTTCATTTAAACAAGACCTGCAGACACAAACACTAAATCACTGCAGTCTCTCAAATAATACCTGACACCACTTTGGAAAAGCCCTGAGTTAATGTACATATGTGAGGCAAATTATACATTTAATGATGATCCATTTTGGTGAGTAAAACAAGGTTATTCTGCTAGCCTTTGAACTCCTCTGAACGTCTGACTGAATCCCCTTCTCCACAAAGACAAGGTTTCCTGTTCCTTTATTTTTACCACATTATAAATCAAATATTGGTCCCCAAACCACAGGATCGGTACCGGTCTGTGGTTGAATCCGACCTGGGCCACTCAGAAAGATTACATAACTTCCATTATTTCTGTTTTATTTCTGATCTGATTCTGAACAATGTTTAGTTTTACATGAGTAGATTCTCTCCTCCACATCCGTCTATAGGTCACTCTTGACACTTGTGAAGATGCTTGTCACATGACTACGACCTTCTTAAAGGGCCCGTTATGGCAGCTAACACAGAATAAATTACCGCTACATTTGAAACTCCTAAGCTAGCAAAACAAACAAAAAACATACAACTTTGGAAATATGCTAAACATTAAACATTAGAAGTTAATATGATCTGCAGCACATGAATAAATCCAAAGTCTTCATGTTATCATGTTTAGTCATGACAGTAACTATGAACTTGGAGTAAATTGTGACAGTAAGGAAAAACTCAGACGGAACATGCAGCAGCATCACAGTTTATTCTATTCATCTTCGTTTTTCTTTCCTTTCCTCTCCAGCTGTATTGGCTGACAGAGTGACCTTTTAAAAATATATATTACTGTATATCAGAAAGACATTAAATATTAAATATTTAATATATGAATATTCCTGACTTCTTTCTCTACTAGTAATTAGAACTGCAGATGTTTTTACCTGTTGCTACTAACTATTAACTACTAACTTGATGCAGCAGTTATTGATCCCGACTTAGCACTCTCTAAAAAACATGAATGAGTGAAAAGTACAAATAAAGATTGCTATTACTATTAATACTACTTTAAAACTCTGCTTAAGAGTTCCGTTTGCCTCCAAGGTGTTCCAGAGTGTCCCATATAGTCCAAGTATCGATGTTTGTTCTGGACCAGTGTTGATCAGCTAGAATTCATAGAATCCTTTTTGCCAACAGTAAGCAGCACCCCATCCCAATCAATCACTCAGTGAAAATGAAATAACATTGGTTTCATTCTCCACATGAAGGCAGCAAACATGTGACGTGTCACCAAATTGCTATAAATTATTACCAGATACTGAATGTCTATAATGAATGTTAGGATCACTAGCAGCAGTGATCCACCATGTGACACCAACATAGGAATTAGCCCATGTACAGTATATCCTCACAGCAACATAGACACTGGGCAGTTCACTGACAATAGGAATTTACTGCCTGAATGGGTATCATAGATGCATCCACACTTCAGTAATGTCAGAGGGCTATACTCATGAATGAACAAACACCAAACTGTTCTACAGGTTTACTATCTCATTGTCTACGATTAACACAAACTTGAAAATTGTCCTAATTTCTCTACCTTTGTCTGGTTTCGTCACGTCAAGTCAGCTTTATTGTCAAATGTACCATATATGCACGACATGCAGCACAGATGAAATTGCAGTCCTCCCTGACCCATGGTAAACAGGCAGTACAACAGGCAGTACAACACACAGTACAACACAGGCAGGACAACACAGGCAGGACAAAACAGGCAGGACAACAGGCAGTACAACACAGGCAGGACAACACAGGCAGTACAGCACGAAGTGTTAGACGAAACACAAAGGATGGTTTAGCTTCGGATGAACATTCATCAGATGAACATTTATCAGATGAATATTTCACAACCGAGATTCATAACAAAGACATTCTTTCACCTGATTCGTTGGCCTTGAACTATATGTATCTCTTTTAGGTTACCAGTGTAGATAACAGGAATAAAGCCTTGTTAACAAAGGAGCTAATGAGAGTTATTTCAGTCTGCCTCTACATGGGAACACTGGATGTACATTTACCTTACTAAAGCTCCAGGTATTGTTTTTTTTATCTGTGTTTTTTCAATGACTTTGAACCAAACTAACCATCTAGTATGAATGCTTACAGCTCATCGAAGGTCCCACCCCCTCTGATCTGACTGATTAAAGATTAAACCAAAGGATAGAAGGAGTTTTACACAACCTCTGTGTCTGAACAGATTGAACATAGACACATTTAATCTCACTCTGTAATCCTTTTGTTGTGGTTCAGCAGATAATTAAATTTTTTCTTTACCCTTTGTGTGTCTGTATTTCAAAGTTGGGGTGTCGTTGACCCCCCTCGTTCAACGACCCCTCTTAGACACCCCCTGGTATCCCCATCAACCATTGTTGAGGAGCCAGATGGGTTTCAACGATGGTCGTTAGAATGTGAATAGCACTGACTACACCCCACAGAGGGATAAACTGGGACAAGACCAGCCACCATCAGAACTGAAGAAGCCTCTTGGATGAAAGGCGAAACGTCTTCAATAAACTTTCTTAATCCAGTGGATTGATTTAAACAGTTTTGGATAACCATGACCGGGATAACTAAGAACGTGCACAGACATGCAACAGATTTGAAATGTGCTTCACTACTGGACAAAGACACAAAGTGTCAATGAATCACAAGCCAAAGAATCCATTCCTTGTCCAAAACAGGTTCACAGATATTTTCCCTTTTGCGTCATACCCATCACATGACTGTGTGACAGGTCATTAATTATAATGTGGGTTTGGTAGCCACTTCCTTAAGCTTATAGCAGATCGCTAAAGTTTTTGTTTAAGCTTTGAACGTCCCAGAGGAAAATGTAGAAAACTCAACCTCTTTTTGACAGGTTTCTGTTGCTATGTGGCAGGAAAGACAAAAACTTCCTGGCACATTCTGTAGCCAGGCGTTGGCAGCAGAAGAAACATTCAAATAAACAAAATTTGATTTAGAAATATTGGCCAATAATACTGATTCTTCCCAAATTCAATGAAATCTCACTGAAATGTTGAGCTATCACAGAAAAGCCTCGGCCGTCTCAAGCGCACATGCATGACATACCATGACCATGCATTCTGAAATCAATAACTACATTGTATGTCCTGGCTACTTTGATTTTGAAGAAGAAATCATTGCACCAGCTCATGAGATCATTAATGACTGGACTATGGCCAGACTCATTACACAGGAGACTGAATGACTGTATCATCGGCAGATTTCCAAATATGCCTGGTCTCGTGCTTATTTCAACACATATTTGTGCAAATGATGAAAAAAAAGGTGAGAAAGCACAGCCTTGAGGTGAACTAGCTACATGTAATTTCACCATTTATGTTCCATTTGTTAAAAACTCTAAAATCCACCCTTTGAGGTTGTGGATCAGTGAAAGTGCTCAATGAGTCTAGCGTTTAAGACATGGGATTGGGAGGAATAAAAAGCTGAAGAAAAGTCAATAAAAGACAACCTAGCTTGGGTTTTGGTCCTTTCTAGGTGTTTGAATAGCAAATTTAATTCGGTGATTACAGTGTCTTCAACTTGTGCTCTACAGGCATAGGGTCACGCACCTTTTGTTTTCCTTGTCAGCTCTGGTTTCACAAGTTTTCGAAAGATTAAAAGAGAAGTGAGAACAACTGGTTGAAAATTTGTAAGGAATTTAGGATCCAGGATAATCACAGCCTGCTTCCACATGTTGGGTACAATTTGTTCCCTTAAAGACGGATTAAAAATATAATGAAAAATATAACTAAGCTGCTTTGCATGACTCAAATGCAATGCCACTAACTTTGAAGTCAGAAGAGCATCAGCAAATTAAAAATCTGACATCAAGCCATCATCCAAGGTGATGCTGGTATTTCAGCTTCGTGAATGTCTGCCATTGCTTTCATGCCAGACCAAGCTGAGCAAAGCTCTTCAGGGGGAGACAATAGGGAAGAGAACCTAGAAGAATTCTGTGATGACATTTCTGAGTGGTGTGTTAAATGTAGCATTCCAGAAATGTGGTGCACAAAACTACATTCTATCAGCACCTGTGTTACAACATTTCAGAGTAATGCTGAAGAACACAATGTAAACAGGAGGAAATGAGCGCAATGGGACTTGAACATAAAGAGCTGGCAGCGGCAGACCATGAGGACCTATGGTTCATCTACAAAAGACATTGTGAATAAAGAGCAGAAAATATTATATTAAAATTTACCCCAAGATTAATTGTTGTTAGTTAGTCACTTGGTCATGATAAAATCTACACTTACGAAAACAGGTATTTTAAACATTTGGGTACTGGGTGTGACATGACACTACATAAGTACAAAACTCGCAATGACACCTATAATACCGGGCACAAAGGTCAGTCTATAAACTGCTGCAGTCCTAAAAATCTGACTGAAAGAGCACAGACTTGTAAAAATGTGTTTTAGGTTAGTGCATGTGTGCTTGGCTGACTGGGAGTAGCTGCCCTGACAAAACAATTTCCTGTGAGGGATGAATAAAACATTATTCCAGTGTTTCCTTCTGAATATACTGTACACTGTTCTTGTCTGGCTGCTGTATCTGCGATCACCGCTGGGGATGAACGGATAATCCTGATTGTGGATCTGGCAAATATAATCATGAAGTCACTAAGAGCACAAATACAATGATGAAACACACACGACACCCCAACGCACACCTATATGTATACAGTGTATTATATATTTTATATTTATATATATATATTTTATATATTATATATATTTAGATCAAGTGTTATGATTTGGTGCCCCATAAATGGATTTCACATGGACTTAATATTTTTGTTTTTCAAAACACTAGGACAGAAAAGTTCCAATAAAAACAAATACCTGACTTGCTGCATTCTCTTACAGCATTCTTTCATTCTGTCACATACAGGACTGCTGTGTGTGTGTGCGCGTCTGAGCAGAAGTATTGATCAACAGAGAGCAGCACTAACGTAAGGCACACACACACACACACACACACACACACACACACACACACACACACACACACACACACACACACACACACACACACACACACACACATTTAAATAGAGTGTGTGTTTCCTCACAGCTGAGACATCCTCAGCAGAAAGGGCCAGACTAAAGCCTAAAGGCACAGACAACAGTAAGCCCCCTCAACACACCTACAACACACTGACATACACAAACACACACAAACACACATCACACAAAACCATCAAAATACAACACAACAACAAAGTTGAATATATTGTTAAATTAGTGACCCAGAGATAAATGTCCTTATTAGGTTTTATCACATTTACACACATCCTCCTGTCATTTATTTGACTAAATGTTTGAACGTTTTAGTTTTATTGTAATAAAAAAAAAGCTGTATTTCAACAACAAATTCTGACTATTCAGGCCCTTCTCACAACTACCCTGTTTGGTTGAGCATTTAGATTTTTCAGTTTGAACTGGACAGATCCGGATCAAAGGTTTTGTGTCGTTGGGATCAAACACACAATGGTCAAAACCTCTCACTTCTCCTGCAAAATGAAGGTTAACTTTCAAAACAATGTTATCTCTTCTCAAAATGGTGTTTTGTTGTCAAATGACAAACACAAACCATCAAATGAGTAGACATTTATAAGAACCATTTGAACACTGATGTGCTCAATGTAAAACACTGTGATGAATGTAAAACACTTCTTCTTTCATCATAAGGACTTGGGCCTTTTTTGTTCAGTGTTACACTTACTACAGACGGTACAGAAAAAAATGTTGTCAAATATTTTAGAATATTGTTTTTATACTCAGAACAAATACACTGTAACAAATATATTTTATTTTTCCCAAACAAAAACAATGTACACAGCGTACATCCAAACCAACACAAAGTTGCAAATACAAAACAGAAAAATGCAGTTACAGTAAGAAAAAAAAGAAAAAAACTATGCTGCATCCTGTCTTCTGTTTGGATTTGGCCACAACACCTCATCCACATCACAGGCAATGTTTTCCCTGGCCAAGCAGCGGGGGAAATATCGCCTGGCATGGCGAACCCAGCAATGAAAAGAATCACCTGTTACATCTCCACATGCATCTTCCATAGCTTGGATTCATCGTCCAAAGCTGTGATAGTAAAACTGTGTGGCAAGTGTTTGCTGATGTGGTGAGTCAGTGCACATAGTAGGGCAATTAAGTTTAGAATTTTGAATGACAGTGTGTTCCTTGTGAAAATCTTGATGAAAATTGTATCTAATGCAGAGAATTATGTGTAGTGTTTTGAAAAAAGTGTGTTTTACAATTCAAATTTGAGTGTAAAGCAGAAATTGTGTTTGTAGTTTAGCAGAAATGGTTCAGGGGGCTGGTGCATGAGTTACATGTTGTAGTCATTGTGTTTCAAGTACCAGAAAATGTGTGTAAGCAATCGAGAAAGACTGTAATGTTGATGTAGAACAAAAAAGAGGACAAAAGCAGTATTGAGAATGAGCAGAATACTATTGGGTTGACAAATGTTTGTCAAAATTGCAATGTATCAACTGCTAGGATCATGGTTGACACCCGCCATCGTTATTATTATCATTATTATTTTATTGTTTTGTCACTGTAATAAATATTATAACTAAAAACCAAATTTTTTTCTCGCTCCCTCTTTGTTCAAAACAGTTTTTCTATCTACTGTCTTCGTGTTGTTCTCATAGGGGATTGATGTCAGGCTAGACCAGCTGGTTGCTGTATAAAGAAACTGAATTGAATATATTCGTAAATAAATATTTTTTCACCTTTATTGCTTAAACACACTAAAAGCACATGGTTTGAATTAGGATAATTAAGATCAGCACTTTTTGGGGGGTAATTATTATCCCCCCCGCACCAACAGCCTCAGGCAGAAAAAAATCACCTCACCTCGATTGTTTTTTGGGCTGCTCCAGTCACAAAAACAGTAAAGAACCACATCGTCCTGACAAAGCAACAGAAAATCAAAAACTATTATCATGCCTTTACAGACAACCGGTCATGGAACCAACAACCTGTGTCAGAGATCCAGCAGGACTCTGTGTCTACATCAACAGCGTTTGATGCTCAAACAGTTCTCCTTCAACATCAGAACAACTGTCACCATAAAAACCTTTTTAGCTGTTAGCAGTTGCTTCACAGCACCCACACCACTAATTGATCACAGGACCCTTAAAACCACCATCTACATAACATCCCAGTCATCATGAAACATCAGACTGATCCTCAGTGATTAATTTAAAGGGCCCATAGTGAATCAGATGAGTGCTTCATAGTCAGTGAAGTCATACTCCAACAAAGAAGACAGAAAAGAGAACACCCCAAAAAACAACCAAACGAACAACATCCACCTCATCAGTTCTCTCACCACTATCTCTTATAAATTGTGTGCTCTGGACTGAAGGGGCATTCTCCGATGCTTACCAGTCAATGTGTGGGAACTGGTGTAGGCCTATGAATCTGGTCCAAAGTGTTGATTTTTCATTAAAGTTTCAAATGATGCTGTACTGAACCTATTGCGTTGCGTGAGGCTGACAGTAAATTAATGCGCACAAAGACCATATAACAGGAGTGTGTTTGTGTTGTGTCACTTGTATATTTATAGACTGTGGCTCCAAGAAGTTTGATCATTTACATTCATGACACCAGTCTGTGTTCCCTAGACTTAGATAATAAACACAAAGGAGCTCTCCTATGTTCTATTTAGTGATATGAAGGGGTTTCTCCCCAGCAAAACAATAAATACAGTCTAGATTACAAACCCAAAGCAAGGGTTGAGAGCTGGGTGATTATTTTCCTATCTGACCTGCCTCTGGATGGAACTCTACCCTCATCTGACAGTCAACAATCAAATTCTGACATGCTGCATTTCTGTCATACCACAATTACTGCAGCAATATGCACAAGTCCTCTATCCACCCTACGGGTGTCCGTGCTGTTTCACAGGCCGTTAAAATATTATAGATTACAAACTGATTCTGCTGCACATCAGCAGACAGTAGCAGAGCAACCTGGTTAGCTACTGGTCAACAACATAAAAAATTTATAAAATTTAAAAAAGATATATAATTGACTTAATCACAGTAATGGGCTGTGATTAATCATGATTACCTCAAAAGACAAAAAAGATGTGAAAGCATATACAAGTAAACCTTGGTTTTCGAACTCTTTGGACATCGAACAAATCGGAATTCGACCAAAAAATTCGGAATTTTTTTGTCTTGGAAGTCAAACAAAATTTGGAAGTCGAACACGAAACAAACGCAGTGACATCCATCCTCCTCCCCCTCTTCCTCTCCAACATTCATGCTCGCTCACCTGAACACTCAATTGAACACAGGCACATTATGCATGTCGTACTCAGTAGAACAAGCTTGTTTTATTTACATGTAACCACTTCTGGGTACAACAGGAAGTCCCAAAATAAGAGTGTCACAGGATCGTACTTAACACAACTGCTCACCACCACAAAGGTAAAAATTCTAGAATTCAAATTCTTTATTTGGGGGCCTGAGATTAAAATGCGATTAATTAATTACAAATCCGTATTAGTGAAGTCAGGTGATTAAAAAAAATTACAGGATTTGTAATTAATTTCTTAATTATATATATATATATATACACATACATACACATACAGTATATCATATATATACAGTATATATATAGTATATATATAAATATCACACACACACACACAGTGGTACCTCTACTTATTAACTGGTTCTGGAAGAAATAACTGGTTCTGGAAGAAATTTCTTAAATAGAAAATTTTGTTAGTAGAGACGCGTTTTCCATGCAAATGTCCTAATCTGTTCAAAACCCCCAAAATTCAGACATAAATGTTTTATAAAGCATAAAAATGCATCAAAACATGTAACAAACACATGTTAAATTAAATTATTACACAATAAATGAGAGTTGTGCATAATGTAAAAAACAAAGAATAGAGTAAATAATAAAAATGATGGTCATTTTAACTGCTGCCCTCATTTTTTTTTGCCCTCTTTGGTTCATGCGCTACTTGCCTCACCATGCCAAACAACAGAGTGAATTCCAGTCCTCCTTTTGAACCTCTTGAACCACCCATGCGATGCCTTAATCTCCCAGCGTTTTATGGTTTCTTTTTGTTTTAACAACGTGGCGATTGTAGATACATTACGGTCCTATTCTTATGCTTTTCTATTATCTCTTGCTTTGTTTGTATGGACAAAAAAACTTTTCTTCTTCTTTTCTTTTCCTCTTTTCTCCATCACTTTCTTGGGGTCCATAGTGAATACTCAAAGTTAATATATTTATGTAAAACTATCAGAACATCGCATGGGTCGAAGGCCGAATGACGAGGACACTGCATAGACACCTATCTATCTACACACATAGACACATACAGTAGAGGTCCCTCTTTGCCAATGGGAAGCCAGGAAGATGCTAGGTAATAACCAATTGCAGAGCAGCTATAAGAATGTTGCATTCAGGAACCTTCGGGAGCTGTGAGTAGCAGCCCATACTGTATTTTTACCTTTCGTATCCAGAAATTTCTTTTGTAACAAGAGGCAATATTTTCCTGTTGAGGCGTTTCGTAACTTGAAAATTTCGTATGAAGAGATGTTTGTAAGTAGAGGTACCACTATACAGGTATATAAATATATTATATATATATATATATATATATATATATACACACACACACACATATATATATACATATATATATATATATACACACACACACGTATATATATATTAAATCATTCATTCATATTCTACTACTTCATCCGCCGTGGCGGGTCGCGGGGAACTGGAGCCTATCCCAGCTGACTGAGGGCGTGAGGTGGGGGAAATTCTGGGGGCTCACATACACATACGTACTGTATATACATACAGTAAATACATGTATATATATGTAGGTACACTGTATATATGTATAGACACAAACACACACACACACACACACACACCTTCTACTTCTCCAGCTCTGCACCTCTGCTGTGCTAAAATTGGGTTTCATCTTTCTCCTCTTCATATTTTACAGCAACACTTTGGTGTTGATGGAAATCCTCCATGTGAATCACATTCTGCTGAACGTCATAGAAGCACAGCTCCAAACGTACTGCACACACAGACAGGGACACATGGCACCAAACTGTGGCACTAGTTTTTGTGTTTGTGTTGATGTTATTTCTGGAAAGTAATTTCTGTGTTACAGAGGCACCCTCCTCTCTAGCACGAAGAAGACAGCCCCTTTCCTTCTTCATCATGCCTCCCTCTCTCCCTCCCAACATGAAGATGATGGTGTGCCAGCTCTATTTGATCAGGACCACAAAGCTCACAATCTGTACCTAATCCTAGCATGGTGCTAAAGAATCAGCTACTGCTTCACATTGGAAGAACTTAAGTGATTTGAAACATTTGAACAGAAACATGACATATTGAATTCACACATTAATGTCACTGAGGTGTATTCTATGTATTGTTGTGAACAGAGGTAGTCACTAGACAAGGTTTGCCTGTTTCTGCAGAAAATGTGACATAATGTGTGTAATTTTCTGGGCCTACCAGGGTCGGAGATTGTTTTGTCCTATTACACAGCCCTGACTGTACCCATGGTGACTTCTGCATGTTGTGATATCACATTCATACCCACTACACAGACTGATTGTTAACCACAAACACTGCAGCACTGATGCATTACTACTGCAGTCATTCCAAACCTTTTTTTTTTACGTGGACATTAAATACACACATATGCACACACACATGCACAGTCACAATAAGTGGTGGCACTAAGTGAAGCTGGTACGATTGATGAAGTCCTTCAGCGTAAGATTATCCCACTCAATGGCTAATGGCAACACCAGATGGGCTGCTAGCACTCTGTCCCTCACAAACCAAACACACACACACACACACACACACACACACATACACACACACATAAACACAGCAGATGAACAATGGGACAGTGTGACCTTTTTATCTGGACAGCTGGATGCTGTAAGTGGTTGTTTCTGTCTGGATGGGTCTACTGAATTATTTTCAGTATGACATTATATAATAATATCATATTATATAATATACTAATTCCCCATACATTCTAAGCAACATGAGAGGCTTTAACAGATGCAGGACAAAGGACTGTTTGAAACCATATAAAGCCTGACCTGCTGGTGAGAATGTGTGTCTATTGGATGACGGCTTTATTCAGAACTAGCATGACAGCTGAGTTACAGATGGAAATCTGTGGCTGTACCCTGCTGCATGAATTCTATTAGAGACTTCAGGTGGACAAGTCTCCCCACTGCAGTACATGTAATGTGTAAACAGAATTTCACAGCAGCGATTGGGTGAGTATGATCTCAGTTGTGTAACCCGTGGACTAACTCTAACTAATGATGTTCAGACTATATATGAAGCACAGTAGAGATCAAACATTCTTGGATCCCTGGTGTGTGTGTTATTGAGAATTACCTTCATCTTTTGCCTACTGAGCTTTCAACATACTGGCCCTAATTGAAAACAAAGTGTGTGTTGATTTGTTCGTGTTCTCTCCATCTATCTCCCCGCCTTACATTTTGCTTTCTCTAGCACTCTTCTTTTCCTTCTCTCTTTCATACCACCATTTTAATCTGATTAAATTAGCAGCCGTCCGTGATTCTGATCAATAGAGGCCTGTTAAGAAACAGATAAATATCATTCAATCATGCATTATGTACCGCAAAAAGCTTGCTGAGGCCACAGTACACTGTGTATCTGGTATTAGCATCAGCTAAACCCTAACCTATAATAATACCCACGCCTTCTTCTTCTTCTCCTTTCAGATTTTCCCTTCAGGGGTTGCCACAGCGAATCAGTTGCCTCCATCTAACCCTGTCTTCTGCATCTTCTTCTCTCACACCAACTAACTTCATGTCCTCTTTCACTACATCCATAAACCTCCTCTTTGGTCTTCCTCTAGGCCTCCTGCCTGGCAGTTCAAAACTCAGCATCCTTCTACCAATATATTCATGATCTCTCCTCGGGACATGTCCAAACCATCTCAGTCTGGCCTCTCTGACTTAATCTCCAAATCCTCTAACATGTGCTGTCCCTCTGATGTACTCATTCCTGATCCTATCCATCCTGGTCATACCCAAAGACAATTTCACTATCTTCATCTCTGCTACCTCCAGCTCTGTCTCCTGTCTTTACCTAGCCTTGCCGTAAACTTGGATAACACGTCAAAAGGTCATTTTGAAATTTTAGTTGTTGTAACTAGTGCTATATCTTTTTACTCACAGAGGGTTTCTCTGATTTATCAGAGGATCTCTGCCACACTAACAGCAGCTCACGGTCTGTTCTGTCTCTGTGAAATCACATCCCTCCATCACACAACCTTGAACTCCTCCATCACACAACCTTGAACTACAGAGTGTCTTTTGAGACTTTGTAATAAATGAAGCCATCAGAGCACAGATAAGGGCTCAGAGGTTGATGAGTGTGGCCATCTGTAAGGGCCCAGCACTACAGCTGGGTCACAAGAAAAAACATGACTTGGTACAAAAACATAGCACAAGATCAGATGTTTCAGGGTGCACCATGTAAACAGATATTTATCAAGCAGCACTGTTACACACACACGACTTAGAAGAGACCATGTTCAGACATCAGAGCAACAGTGTGTAAAGATCAGCTTAAGTTTCAGTTCAGGCTGCATCTGATATGAATATTAACATGTGTCTGATGAGAAGAGCTCAGGGCTGTGCTCAGCCTACTGAAAGTAAGAGAAGACGGTAAACAGATAGAGCATCCAGCACCGAGTAGGCTCTGTCTTCCTCCACAGCCCTACGAGCTCCTGTCAGTGTTTAGGAGAAACCAAATTAACCCCCTTACCTTTCTTGGTTATGATAATGCGGAGCAGTGGATTGGCTGACTTGACAGCTTTGTGGAAGTTGTCATCATTGTTGATTGGAAGGAGGTCTCCATGAATATCAGCATAATCTAGCAGTACATCAACACCAGGAATGTGATGGATGGTTTGGAGGAGGTGGTAGAACTCCCGGAAGCCGCTGGGGCCATTCTTTTTTAGAGCAAAGCGACGATATTCTGCCTCAAACTGAAGACAAGTAACACAAACAGCATGAATATTTCAATTAGGTCAGTCTAAATATTAGTGACAAGTACTTCATTATGAGGAAACTTAAAGAGTTACAATGTTACCATAAGACAAGAAAAACTTGAGATGTCACTGTTTCATTAAGTCAGTCACTTGTCGCGCTAGAGGTGGTACAAACCGCTTGTCATTTTCTACCCTATTGAAATAATGTTCTTTTCTTTTTGGCACTAAACCTGTGTCTTAATAACATGCAGATTAAGGGACGGACACATTCAGACTGACGGTGTTTGTTAATGTATGGTGGCTTTCAGAATATGTACTCTGAGTATTGGCACAAAATGATTTCTTTATTGTAAATTGTGATAAAACAACATCTGACCAAACACATTTAGAGCAATACAACAGCTATATGACAGAACACATGCAGCCCCTTTTTTTTTTAACATTTCTGTGAATCTCCAGGTCAGAATGGCCTCCAGTCCAACCAGTGGCATTAGTGAAGCTTTAAATGAAGCTAAATCAGGAAGACAATCTCTCCCAATTCACTGTTTATCAATCCTACTATCCTATTATTCTCTGTTGTTGTTGTCTGGGGCTGTCAGTGAGATTCCAGCTATTCTTGTCTGCTTATATGTTTCCATTGTGTACAAACACAGCTTAATTATTACCCTTATCATAGATAGATAGATCTACTTTATTTATCCCAAACTTATCCCACTATATTTTACGTCGCTAAATAGTGTATGAGGATTATGTCAAATACGTTTCTCTCTGTACCTCTAATGCTGTTATTCCCACCCACCACCTCCTCATCATCACTTAGTCTTTGAACATTCAACAAATTCCACATTATATCAGCCTCATCAGTCATCAACCACCTCATTCACAGGGTCTGGAACTCTGGCAAGCACATGTACTAACTGTAATAAACATTTATCTTTACTCCATCAACTCTGCCCTGATCAAAAAATCTCTTTGCTTTAATGTCATAGCAACGCTCAACAAAAAAACTAGCAACTAGTAGCAGCAACATCCAATGTTGTGAGTCTTTGATTTAGTCGATCATCTAGTGTATTCATAGAAATCTTGTTTCCACTTCCACAGCGTCCACTGAACACTGTTTTGCAGATATTGCCATCAAACAGTAGTGTTGGAGAATGGAGTGCTAAGAACCATTCGCGCTCACTGACAGCAGTGGAGTGAAACGTTTGCTCAACAGTGGTCGTAGATCTTCTGGTTGTGGCAAATTGTTCATACATCTGTAATCTATCACTATCACATTGTAGATAACAGATACTGACTGTCTTGTTCTGGAGCAAGTAAACAATCTTCGCTATGTATGAGACACAAATGCTCAGCAATCCACTAGAGAAAATCAACTGACTCCACTGGATGGGATGGCGCTGCAACTGCTTGTGTCCTTGGACAAAATGAAATAATGAAGTGAAATCAAAAAGGCATTATTTGTGTAAAGTCCCTGTAAACTAGGTCTGAGTCACTTCAATCTTCACATCCAGAGGAGCCAACTACACCAGACTCTCCTCCCCACCGCTGAAAGCGGCTTCCATTCTGGTTCTGCCGTCACTGCCACTGCTTTGGTTCATGTACACCCAGTTTACCACACTGTAAAGTTATTCCCTGACTCGAGAACAGATTGACAAATAGCTCAAAGTAATTCACAACAACCTCCCCTAAAGAGAGTCAAGCCTTCGGTACATTTACAAGAAAATCCTCACTGTATCATGATGGAAAGTTCAAACCAATAGTTGTGATACATTAGTCTGGATTAGATAATTTGTGGAGGTAGGATATGGCAGACAGTTCGCTCCAGGAGTGACCTGAGGCCTGTACCATTAAGCTGGATTACGGCTTAGCGAGATAATTTAAGGCTTAACCCTGGCTTTTCGGTACCATAAAGGTGGCTGACCTCCTATCGGGCTACGTTGTCGCGGTAACCTATGCTGAACACCTAACCTGCTCCGGAGCAGGATATGTTCAGGATAAGAGCTCAGCAGGTATAACAGCCCCACCTACTGACCAATCAGTTCTTTCGGAAAATGGGCTGTCCATTTTATGAGAACCCGGTGGATCTTGGTGCACACCTTGTGTGAAGAGCGCTCAGGTGCGAGAGAATATTTAGAGATCGCTGTAATCCTTTCGAATTGCCTGAACAATCACTGTACGAAAGGTACAGGTTTTGGGGAGAGGGGTTACATTACATCTGTCAGCTGCTGGAGCTGCGGTGCGTCAGTAATGTAACGCACCGCAACCACGCGCTGACAGTCCCGCAGACAGTGTGCATTGCATTGAGGTTTTTTGCCACAGTTAATATATTTCTTAGTGATGTTTGTAATTATTATGACGTCCTTAAATCCCTCGTTGGATGGGTTACAAGCAAGCCACAGATAAACAAATAATTGATTAATGGCATTTTAAGTAAATCATGGATTGATTCATTCATTCATAGGTACTTTTATGTATTCTGTTGGCGATGCCGAAAACCTTGGGAAGAACACAGTATGTAGAGCTATTCATAAAGTCGCAGGGGCTACAATCACATGCCATAACGAAAAATGTCGTACACACATACATTTATGGAACACACAAATGTTACTGTAGTCAGATATACAAGTGCAGTCATAGTGGAGAAGTAATATTATAATGGCACTAACTTCCACATTGACACAGTGGGCGATTTTTTGCCAGCGATCCTTGCGCCGTTTGGCAGCTGCAACTGTGTTGGTTTTTGCCTGGATTATTGATTTGTATTGCTCGTATTTATTAATTATTATTGTTTGCTCCTCCGTTGTGAAATATGCGGCTCGTTGCATGTTTGCGATTGGTCACATGCAGCAACCTCCGCCCTTTTTATGCGAGCGTGCACAGATCTAGAGTGGACATGCCTGAATTGAATTAGTGAGTTGATAACCGGCTTTATGGTACCGAAAATCCGGAGGGCGGATGTCTCGGTAAGTGAAGCCAGATAGGTAAGAGGAAGCCCGGCTAGGTTCATCAAGCTTTATGGTACAGGCCTCATGTTGGATCAGATCAGAAATGAGTTCATCAGAGAAACAGCCAAGGTGAGATGTTCTGGAAACAAAGTTAGAGAGAGCCGACTCTCATGGTTTGGACACGTCCAGAGGAGAGATGATGAGGATGTTGGTGAAAGGGTGATGAGGAGGGAGCTACCAGGAAAGAGGGCAAGAGGAAGCCCAAAGAGAAGGTGGATGTTTGGAGTGAGGAAAACATGAGGACAGTTGGTGTTAGAGAGGACAATGAAGAAGACGACACACTGAGGAGACCCCTAAGGGGACACATCCAAAGGCAAAGAAGGAGAAGAACAAGAAGAACAAGAAGTAGTAGTAGTACTACTAGTTGTAGTACTAGTAGTAGTCCAGGTCATATTCTATATCTGGTGCTCCACAATTATTAAAATGTTTGGATCACAGATGATTCACTTATGTGATATATGAAATAATAATCATCCAGACAGACCCGAGAACAGATTGGACCTGAACCGGATTCAGTATGAGTCACATTTATCTTCGACAGTTCCTAAACTACATCCTAAAGAAAACTTTCATCTGTGAAATGTAGTTCTATGATAAATTAGTATTTTGTGTGATTTGGCGCCCAAAAACTTTCTGAGTGAAGCATTACTGTTGTAATATTTCAGCTCTCTACAACACATTGTTGTATTATACAAACATGCACATACACTATATGTACATGTTTGCATAATACAACAGAGCATGTATAATACATGTATAGTAGAACAGATTATTATACATACAAGTATGGATGATTGTATTGACATTACAGTCAAGGACTAATCCGTCAGTTAGATGACAGACAAACAGACAGACAGACAGACAGAGCGACCGACCGACCTGTCCTTCTGCAGTTGCTACGGACAGACAGACGTCATCTGGACTAACGGACCATCACATAATGACATGAACGCGACCCACTGGGTGGTGGGGGGTGGGGTGCTAATGGGAGGACGGAACGACAGCCACCTCGTTCATTTCTCCGAGCCGCTCTGGACCGATCACACCTTCCCCCGAACGGTTGTTATCGAATGGTGACCGTCGGCTGGAGGAGGAGCGCTCACCTCCGATACGCGTCGGTACTGTAGGTGCACCGCCGGAACTGGCACCGACCAAACGAAGCATAAACAGAAATATGTCGCCACTCACTTTGCTCTTGACCTCCACCACGGTGTCGGTGACTTTCAGCGGCGTCCGGTTGTGCTGCTGTCTGGACATGGTGCTCCGGTTCGACCGGTGGACTGAGGCGCTGTGGTAGAATCCTCCACCGGAACGAAGCTGCGTGTTTCCTCCTCTGTCCCCCGGTTATTAAAAAAAAACAAAACATTCACAATCTGAAGCAGGCCGTGACATCCGGAGGGTCACGTCCACTCTCAGCTCGTGTTCCAGCGGCACGAGCTTTAAAGGCACAGGTGGGACTCGAGCCTCCCACGTCCTGGTCTACAAACACACGGGCTCGCGACAGGTGGAGTCCAGTATATCTGGCGTGTGGGAGTGGAGGCGCCTGTGGAACTCGTCCTCCGTTTCCTCCTCCTCCAACCTGACGAGATGGGAGGATACATCCGAGGGGCGGGGCGGGACGTGGGAGCAGCCAGACCACAACACCGGACGGGCACCTCCTCACTGCGGACTCCACGGGGAGGGGGGAGCACGGACACGGGTACCCACGCTGAACATTACTGAGTCTAATATCTACTCATAGGATCCAAGTCATCTCATTTAAAAACATCTCTACCTGCACGTGGTGAACAAACAAAACTGATCCTCCTGCACATTAATATAATGTGCTTTAATATTTGTTTAGGGAATAAGGAACCATAAAACTGTATAACGGAACATTGGTTCTCTGTGTGAATATGCCTCCTCTCCACTTGTACATGCTTTCATACACCATAAACTTAAATTTCAATTTATAATCGCCATTTGAGGTCATTTAAATGGCATTACTACTCTTAATACCAAAGTATTATTTCCTAAAACTCAGATGAAACTATAAAAAACACAAAATAAACCCAACAAAATAAAATACAGGGACAGGTCATTTCAAGTTAAGTCATTCTCGATTATTCGTCAGTTTTCCAAAAAAAAAAAAATTCAAGGAAAAATAATAATGAAGTTTACATCCGTCCACCACAAATATTGGAATCGCAATATCGCTAGAAAACAGTTAATAAAGAGTACATGATATCATGTTACAGTACAACAAATAAGAATGAAAACACATTCCTGTTTTTATTTAATAACTTAAGGACAATGTAGGATAAGGTATACCTGTCCTGTAGTACCGCAATATAACTTACCTCTTGGTCAGAGGTATAGTTGTTGTCAGAAAGACGGTCACCACTACCACTATCTTAACAAGCCTTTACTTTATCATCCATGATAGACAGTAAAGTATCCAAGGCACAAAGCCTGACACTCTGAGATGTTCACAGAGAAAACAACAAACAACAAAACAACAGGGGGAGACAAGTGGCGGACGTTGTGGCAGAAAGGAGATCTGCAGTAGTTGGATATGGCAGCATGTGTTTGTTTTTATTGCTGAATGGTCGTAAGTCGGATGTTTGTATCTTGAACCGACCTGTACAAGACACCAGCGTGCATCATCACATCTTCAGTCCTCATCTGACTGTGGGCAACCTCCATGTAGAGAGATGATTCACTCAGAGAACAGGAGTTACGATGTTCTATACCTTCTAGTCTCTACTCAAGATAATCGCTCCACCCTGCATTATGATCCACGGACATCTCTGGCTGAAATCTGACTAAACATCAAGATCTACCCCCAAACAGCCTACCTGAGTGACAACATAACCTTCCTGACTGACATGGACGTAGATCACATTTGTATATGTAATAATTTCACATCAAAGTCTATGTTCTACATATATCCAGCTTAAATGGTAGATAAATTTCCCAGTTTGGGATACTTAAAGTCAGTCAGTCAGTCCGTCCGTCCGTCCGTCCGTCCGTCCGTCTGTCCGTCCATCCATCTATCTATCTACTGGATATGGTTTAAATAGAACCCGTGGGGCTGTTTCGCTGGGCTGATGGACCGATGGTGGTGCTGCATAATGCCTCAGTGCGACAGGGATGGATTGGGTGCTGGATGTGGACCATTGGTGGCCGGTTAGCTGTGGTTGGTGGGCATGTACTGCGGTGCCAGGGCGCCTGGCTGAGTGTGGTGGGCTGTCTGGTGAGTGGGTTGGCTCCGGGGGTTTAATAAGGGGGAGGGGAGACTTGGCTGTTCGACAGATGCCATCCCTGAATGGTGTGATGGCTTTGGGCTGCTGGCTGGCCTCTGTGTTGTTGGGCTCGTCCTCTGTGGCCTGACGAGTGGCCCTGGTAGACTAGGCTATATATCACCTTCCTTCCCTGCTGTGGTGCCGTGGTGGTGCGTCTCTGGGTTGCTGTTGTCGTGGGGCGGGTTGATGGCTTGGACTGGTTGCCAGTTGGTCGGGGATAGATGGTCGTCGATGGCCCTGATGATCACTGGGTGCCTGTGGCTGGGCTGGAGCCCTGGTGGTCGTGGCTGGGCCAGGTTGTGGGCTCGGGCTGATTGGCCGGCTGTGATGCTGGTCCCCTGTACGGGCCACACCAGATTCCCTCCTAAGGTTCACCTCACATATCTCACACTGCACTATATAGAAACTTACAGGCACATATAGGGACACCATTGGTAGGACTTTGGGAACGGGTAGGGCAAGGGCAGTGGGCTCTATTGTGGTGCGGACTGAGGTACTCTAGGGTACTGCGTCCTCCCCATATGCGACCCACTTGTCCTGCCCCACCCCTCAATTTAATGCAACACACACTCACAATTTGGAGGGGTCCCTGTGATGACTGGAGGAGTCTGGACATCGCTGGGCTCCCCTCCAGACTTTCAATGCACCACATTCTACACAGGGTACCACTTCAGCACAGGGTAAGGAGAATGCTTCCACATCGGGGATCGGGTGGCGGGTGGGCCTCCCGATCCCCGATGTGGACCTGTCCTGGGTGAACTGGTGGCGGCGGCTGCTGCTTCGTCTGGTCTCTGGGGTTCTCGGCTCCTCCAGTGACTTTTCAGGTGATGGCTTCTGGATGCTCCTGGTTGCCAGGGTTGGGGGTACTCAGCTAAGGTGGCCCTGCTGGGTTCTGGTAGCTTCTCTGGGCGTTGGTTTCCATTACACATGCATGTTGGTTCAGGGCCTACCAGCTTCTGTCGAGTCCAATTGTTGAGAACCGTTGGGTCCCAGGGGTACGTGATGACCATCTCTTAAGACATCACACCTATCTCAGGCCCTCTATCTTCCTTCTGTACTGTTTTCCTCTGGTGGCCTACTCTATACCGTCGGGACCTCCACTAGTCTGGTGTTCTATAACATTGGTATTAAGATATCAGTTGTGAGAAATGATGAAACAGTTCTAATCTCTTCCACTCCAACAGCACTGCCTGTCTATCGACTACCCTGTTTGTGTTTTCTCTCTGTCTGGTTTCCATACTAACACACAAAGGTGCAGCACTTCCCTCTCTGGTTCACAATATGAAATTCTAATAAAGACAAACAACTTAGTTCCCAGAGAGGACTGGTGATGGTCACATGCATGTATTAAAATATATAATCAATCAATCAATCAATCAATCAATCAATCAAGCAACTTTTATTTATATAGCGCTTAATTACATCTGGAGATATTTCAAAGTGATTAACAGATAGAAAGCAAACAGTGCCCTCCAGAGCAAGCATAAGCGACGGTGGCGGGGAAAAACTCTCTCGCTGAGGAAGAAAGTCTGGGCAGGACCTAGGCTCTGGAGGGTGGTCATCCGCCTTGACTTGTTTGTTGGGAAAAAGATCGAGGATAGAGATAGGTCAAGGAAAACAGAGAGAGAGAGAGTGGCAGTTTAATGTCCACAGTGAGCTGTTGCTGAAGTGGGGGTGGGATTTCCAGGCCTTTGGATTTCCTGTCTTCCATGCGTGTTCCCCACCTGTCGAACAGAAGCACAAAGACATCGGTATTATCTTGCAAAAGAGTTTTGCTGCAAGACTAAAACAAGCATTGATCTCATAAAAAGTTGACTCCCCTTTTATGGGGTTAAACAATGAGAATACATGCAAACAAAAAAAAAATCCCACCCATCCATATTCTTCAGCTTTATCCACTGCAGCAGGTCAAGGGGAGCTGGAGCGTATGGGCACTTTTGGACCGGCCAATTACCCTGAAGAGCATGTTTTTTGGAGGTGGGAGGAAGATAACCCAGAGAGAACCAATGCAGACATGGGGAGAACATGCAAACTCCGCAGAGTGGGACTTGAACCACTATGTTGTGCAGCGACAGCGCTACCCACTGTGCCACCGTGCCGTCCTAAATAGAACATGACATATAAAATACTAGATAAAATGAAGTTGTCGACCTGCATTGCACTATGACACCACGGGTTGTTTGTTTGTGTGTTGATCTGTTTGTGTGTAGGAATGCTGGCCTTTAAAGGAAAGTCAGTGGTCAGTCAGACTGAATGGCACCACATATATACAGTTTTTTCTTTGAATTTGCATACTTTCCTAATCCACGAAGGGAAAAATTAAGAGCACACTCTTGTTTTGTTTTTTCAACAAACACATGCATATATGTTAGTATGTACAGGCCCCTGTAACACACACAAACACACACAAGGGGGCCTGTACGCATGCAGGGGGAGGTAGAGTGGTGGGCAGGTCCTTCATGGTGCGCCCCAAATGAGCAACTTGTAAAGGGGGACGGCATCTTGCTCAAGGGCGCCTCAACAGTGCTTGGGAGGTGAGCTGACACCTCCCACTGTCAGCTCACACTCCATGCAGCTGGGGGGAGCGGAAATCGAACAACCAATCTTAGAACATTGGACGACTCGCTCTATCACTCTGCCGTTTTACTGCTGAGCCACTGCCGCCCCAATTAGGACAATTCTGTTGAAAAATAGTTGAATATTAAGTCTTCACACATAACAGAGCTTTGTAATACATAGCCACCTCGGTGTGACGTCAAACGTTCACTTGACCCAGCATACAGAAAACTGTACATAAAACAAGATAGCCGTTCTTGATTCGTGTGTGGATTAAATATGATACAGCATGTCAAATTCTGATTGTCATGCTAGGTCTTTTTGGTGACATAACTTTATAATTTGTTTGTTTTTAAGTAATGCTCAGGGGGAAACAACAAATTCCTGATTGTGTTAATAATAGTCGTTGCGATCATGTGCAAAATGATACAAAATGTTGGAATGAATCCAGTGCCTTGAACAGAAGCCAAACTGTCACACATTCATTATCATTATAATCTAATAATCTAATAAACATCATCATAATTATCACCATGTTGTGATTGTAGTAATTATTATAAATACAACAAATTGGGTTGTTACTATTATAATAGCTGTTGTTACTGTGGTTGTACATGATTCTCCCTCTCTCTGTCTCTTTCTCTCTCTCTCTCTCTCTCTCTCTCTCTCTCTCTCTCTCTCTTTCTCTCTCTCTCTCTCTCTCTCTCTCTCTCTCTCTCTCTCTTTCTCTTCCTCCCAGTTTTTCTTGTCCAGATCTGCAACCTGTTCTCATTTCTTGTATTCATTCCAGTACCAGTCTGTACTGAGGTCTGTGTGTGTATGTGTGTATGTGTGTGTGTGTGTGTGTGCGCGTGCGTGCGTGCGTGCGTGAGTGCGTGTGTGTGTGTGTGTGTGTGTGTAGCGATAGGACCTCTACATACTTACAGCCTCCAGATAAGGATACATTCCAAAGAAGACATATCAGAGCAAGAAAATGATTTTTATTATTTTGATTTTACTTAACATATTTGGTTTTCACTCCATCCCTCTTTCACATTCCTCCTTTCCAGGCTCACCTCTTCTCATCTTCTGTCCATCTTTTGTCTTCCTCAGTGTCTCATTTTTACTCTGTCATCTTCCCTTGTTCCATTCTCATTCCTTTTCTTTCTATGGCGGTGGAATATTTGACTGTAAGTAAATTGGAAAAAGGAATTAGATTAACACTGAGATCAAGTACAGTCAGTCAAAACGTTTTGAAGCACTTTGTTACACAACGTGTGTGTGTGCGTGTGTGTGTGTGTGTGCGTGCGTGCGTGTGTGTATGTGACAGTGAGGACTGAGTTTCAGTACTGAGTCATCTGTGATACCTCAAGATTCCTCTGGCAGGGCAAGTCCATCGGAAGTGTCATCTTTAATACAATGCGAGGACTCTCTGTCTGTCTGTGTGTCTGTCCGTCTGTACGTGCACTGTTAGGTTTGGTCTACCAACTAATGGTCTTAGACCAATCACTGTTTTTATTTGACATCATATTTCCAGCTTCTCCATCAAGCAAAGAAACAAGATCATGTATTTTTCTCGACATATCAGACCCTTACAGACTTTTAACTTCAGATTGATGCTGTTGATCTGGATTTTAGTCAAGATTTTCAGTGGTGTGTCTGACTGGACTTTTGAACGGCACACTTCAGGATTTATTGGGTTTAGTGGGTCCAGAATAAACTCAAATGAAAGTCAGCAATACTGATTTGTCTGCATGTGATTTTATTTAGCATATTTTACTGACAGTGTGGATAATATCACAAATAATATGTTATAGGAAATTATTGGGGTGGCAGTGGCTCAGCTGGTAGAGCTGGTCGTCCAATGATTGCAGGATTGGCAGCTCGATTCCTGCTCCTGCCCAGCGACCTTGGAGTGTGAGCTGACAGTGGGAGATGTCAGCTCACACTCCGAAGCGAGACTACCAAGGTGCCCTTGGGGAAGGTGCCGCCCCCATTTTAAGTTGCTCGTTTAGGGTGCACCAGGAAGGAGCTGCCCGCCACTCTACCGCTCCCCCCACTGCAAGCCTACAGGCCCCTTGTGTGTTACAGGGCTTTTACACACTATATGCATGCTATTAAGCTAACAGTGTGTTCTAGAGTGTGCTAATAATTTCCCTACCGGGATTAATAAAGTAGTTATTTTATTCTGTTTTATATTATTAAGTAAGTTTTTTGAGTAAGTTTTCACCTATAAATGGTTTCTCTGAATTTGAACCTATAATTCTGTCCATATTAATTAAGAAACGTTGCCATGGCAACATAATGTACAAGTTGATATGTAGATTCTCTGCTGTCTGTGTGTTGTGGTCCACGTTAGGTTGTTATATTTAAATCTGCTGTTGTTAAACCCAAATAGATATTTTTCTCAGCTGCTTTCAATTATTATTATTACAGAACAGAACATTATTACAGAACAATGATGCACTATCCATGTGGCCCATCACAGATCCCTAAAAACAGCTGAAGCTGCTTTGAGGTGCTGTACATGTTTCTGTATTTGTTCCCTACGCTACTGATGTTATCTATACGGAAAGACCTGTAGCATAGACTGCTCAGTTTTATGACAATACCATATTGAATAACATAGAATAGTTCTTAAACATGCCTACTGCATTCAGTGTAATGGTATTTGTTAATGATATATAATAATTATTTAGACATCAGTGGCGGAAAATCTTACAAAGAACCTACACAGACATTTCAACGACCTGCTTTGACACCCCCTGGCACTCCCATCAACTATTGTTTAGGAGCTACATGGGTCTTCACTATGGTCATTGAAACATAGATAGTACTCACTACTGCCACAGGTTTAATAAGCTGGGACAAGACCGATCACCACTAGAACTGAAGAAGCCTCTTGAATGAGAGGTAAAACGTTTTTTAAGAAACTTTCTTTTTTAAGAAAAGTCCAATGGATTGACATAAACAACTTTGGATAGGAATATTTATAAATGCACATATTCAATCACATTACAATCAATCACATTATCAAACCTGTAATGGGAAATGAAAGCAGTCAGTGTTACATTTGTTTTACAGTAATCTCTCGTTCCTCGTGGTTAATGACCAACCGCAAAAAACACAATTCTGCGATATAGCGACAAAGTATTTATTTTGTTATTTACGGTGATTTAAACATTTATGAACCCTTCCCATACTGATATTAAACCACATTATATCTGTATTACCTTTTCCCACACGCTTATAGACTGCTTAAAGCACTTTTGCATGAAAGCGTTTCTTTAATACACGGAAATGCGCTGCGATTTATGAGTATCGGAACGCAGCACGCACACAGCGAATAGAATTCACGTACGGTATCATGTGATTACCAACTAAAAATCCACGATGCGGTGAAGCAGTGCATCTTAAAGCGCAAATAAGCGAGGTATTACTGTATTTGATTTGGGACTTTTTCTCTGGTGTTGATGCAGTGTAATGTAATGCAATGTAACACAGTTATCTCTTGTTGTTTGCGATTAATGCATTCCAGGACCACCCGCAAAAAACAAAATTCCATAATATACCGACCAAGAATTTATTTTAATATTTACTGTAATTTAGAAAGAAAGAGGAAAGAAAAATACACAATTAGAATTAAACTCTTTTTTTTTTTTTAGTAAGTAAGTCATTTTATTTCAAAGCACAGCGGGAGCTGTCTGGGAAGTTGTTGGCTTCACATGCTAATCCAGCCATGGCCGGAGTACAGCAGTTTCTGTCAAAGCAGGTGTAGCGAGAATGGATGGACTATTTACTGGAGACACGGACTGTTAGGATAGACTGAACCACAAAATAAAGAGAAACTGCTGTTCACATTCCCACCGCTTGTATGCAGAACTGCTGGTGAAACCCACAGATAAGTGTGTGTGATGTGCAGATGATGAAACATGGTCTGAAGCCACACCCAGTGAAGCTCAGCGCTTACTCACCTCTCTTCCCCTCAGCCTTCCAGTTTCTTGCTCTGGAGATATGAGTAACACAGACACCTGTGTGAGCTGGAATGTCAGCTATGTGGACCAGTCGGTTTGTCAGCCAACTTGCGACAACTATACATCTATTCATGCTCTTTCCTTCAGGCCGGTCCTCCAGTCGTTCCGAGTGAGGGCACAATCATAAATGGTGGTGAAGTCTGACTGTATCATGAAGCCAACTTGTTCAAACAAGTGGGGGGACTCCAGCTCACCAGCACTCCACACAACACATCGTTTAACCAAACTGAGAAAACTCTGGCTCATGTATAAGCAAGGGGAGTGGGTAGATCAGCTCTTCAGTCCATGTTGTCCAGTGTCCAACAAACATGAGCAGTACAGTGGTTTATGGTCCGCCATTCCAGGCCAGACACTAAATAATCCCAAGAGCCAATCATAGTTCAGTAATGGTTGCCACACCACTGGCTCAGCAACCACTGGTGAGCACAGTCAACACTAATAATCATGTGTTGGGTCAGAATTATTCAGCAGGACCCCCATGCAGATGACCCACTGGCAGGGACCAGATGACCCTAACCCAAACCCCTAACCCTAACCACCCCAAACGGTGAGAACGTCTAGAACTCAAAACCCAGAGTACTGCCAGGATAAGCAACAGGCCACCTGCCTAAGAGGCCCTGCAACCAGTCTTACCAGGGAGCAGTGGAACACCACCGACGACACAGACCTTCCACGTGATTTACATGTATAATGCTGAGTGATGTCCTCAGTTGCTAAGTTTCTGACATGTTGGAAAACAGCTTAGTCATTCTTTATGTATTTTCTATTAACAATGTTTTGTTTTAGTGTAATAGTCATTAGTTCATCCACCTTGATGGCCCAGTCAAGGTGGATGACCTACCTCAAGAGTCTGCGGTCCACACGCACACATATACAGTATATAGGCAGCACAGTGGGTAATGCTGTAACCGCACAGGAAGAAGCTTCCGATTCACCAAATTGTCCATAGGTGATTGTTTGTCTTTTGTGTGGCCCTGCAATGAACTGGCATCTTGTCTGGGGTGTACCTCAGGTATTGCATGTAGCCAGCTGGTATAGGCTTCAGCAGACCTGTGCCCCGCAAGGCGAATAAACGGCTGTAGTCCAGACGATTGCTATATAAGAAAATGGATGGATGGATGTTATTTCATTTTTTTTGGTTTATATTTTTTGATGTCTCATTACAATTTTTCTGCTTTCTTTTGTTTGTTTCTCTTCTCTTCTCTTCTCTTCTCTTCTCTTCTCTTCTCTTCTCTTCTCAAGCAGATCTAATCACTGCTCAAAATGGAACCTGCCACTCCAGTTCAAATACACTCTCATACTGAGTGAGATAATCCATTCAGATCTTGCATAGCCTTTATTTCAGACTTCGAGCCACCTGCCTCTCAGTTATGTTGTGTTGTGTTGTTTTTTGTTCTAATGAGCTCACATGCATTCTATGTGCTATGTGTTGCCTACAGCTAGGGTGTTTGTCTCATATGTCTGGGTGTGACAAACAAAGAGCAGCAGAACAGGTTTTCATTTTTGTCAGGTGACTTCAGATATTTCAGGTTGGCCTTCAGTGTATGAATACAAGAGATGACAAACACACGTGTGCGAACACACACACACACATACACACACACACACACACACACACACACACACACACACACACACACACACACACACAGCAGAGTCACAGGTTTTGAGAACTGGTTTGTTGTGGTTTTATGTGTATTACTTTTATGATTTTCAATTTTTTACACGTGATTTTTTTGCATCACATGACAAAATGTTGCCTCCACTGGTTACAGACAGTACTTGTGCTGTGTGACAAGAATCCTATTGTGTAAGCCTCTTCTGTGTGTATAAGAGAAAGCCAAATGAGAGAGGAGATTATTTAAAGACCTGATCTGCTTCTTGCAGTAGAGGAATCTTGTCAACACTTTTGTCTTACAGTTCATTAGAGACATTCAAAGTCAACACATGAGGATAGCAGTGAGGAATAGGACAGATGTAAACTGTAAACTGAACACTGACTGAGGGACACTTGTTGAACATGGAGCTAATTTTCGACCAAACTTTATCCAACAAATATTCCTCTGCTCTTTGACACAGTGGCCCTTAATTTTTGTCAGGATTAGAACACAGAAACTGACACAGACACTTACTTGAGATTGGAAGTAGACACCCAGAGAGGGCCTGGGACTCCCAAAAGCCCATTCTGAAAACCTCTGTTCAAACAACTACCGTGTACTTTGGAAACATTGAACAGTACAACAGTATTCTGGCAATCAGCATCAAGTTTTGTTCCCCGCAGTAGTACCTCCTACAGGCAATCTGACATCGGTTGATTACCGATGTTGTCCTGACAAACTCATATTCCAGCATTTTATTGTTTTTGCTCAGTTTCTTTAATACTATTGCATTGTGAGAGTTCCACTAAGTCACCATATCAACCTGGAGCACTGAGAACTGAAGAAAGCAGACTTACGTTGTGTCACCATCTAGTGGTCATAATGTGACATGTACATCAAATATTCACATTGATCAATTACAACTTACATTGATTCATTCATCGTCAAACCCACTTATTTCTCCGTCGCAGGTTGCCGGGTGCTGGAGCCTATCCCCACCCGATGGGGGGCCTAAGGCAGAGTTTACTCTGGGCATGACGCCAGTGCACTGGGGTTAGAACGTACAACCAAGAATAAAATATATTGAACACTGTGATGTCGTGGTACTGAAAACTCTTAATTATGAAGCCTTCTCTCTATTTCTGTTCAGAGATGTGCTAATGACCATATGGCATTGTTCAGTCAAAACAATGTGTTGCACATTTTCAATGAACTACTGGATTTACGTACCTGCCAACACACTGAGGTGGTGGTTACGTGGGTAGTGATAGTGGAGAGTGGATTCCAGTTCTGTAAAACCTATAGTTGACTGTGAGGCATGTTAAGAACACCAGAGGAGGTGCATCTTCTATAGATTCCTATAGATGAGCTGCTATAGGCCTAGACTGCTGAGGGTATCTCTCTCTCTCCTGTTAAAGGGTTACATCAATTCCATTAGGAGCTTCTGTTATTTCTCTTTCCTTTTCATACTGACACAACATTGCTTGTTCTGGAGGGTTCTGTTGAGTTTTTCTGTCTGTAGAAGTGCTTTCAAATGATTACTGATGTGATTAAAATTAAACTCTATAAATAAAAATTTATTGACTAATCTGTTGCCGCACAGCAAGCTGGTTCCGAGTTCGAGTTTGGCTCTACACAGAGTTTGCATGTTCTCCCAGCGTCTGTATGGGTTCTCTCCAGGTTCTCCGGCTTCCCCCCCACCTTCAAAAACATGCACTTCAGGTTAATCGGTTGGCTTCAAATTGCCCGTAGGTGTGTGATGCGGTGGTTTTTGTCTAAATGTGGCTCCATGGTCACACTTGGAGTGTACCCTTCCGCATACCCCAGTCGGCTGGGACAGACTCCAGCTCCCCACGACCCGCGACAGCGGATGAAGTGCGTCTAGAATGTGACTGATCAATTGTTAACATGTCATCAAAGTCATCTACTGGTTTCAAATCAGCAGCAAAAAGATGAACGTCTGGCATTAGAAGACTCCTGAAAAGCAATATGATGAGCTGGACTATTTGAATACATTTGGACTATTTGTTGTCTTTGTTTTGTTTATTTTTTGCTCCCAGCTTCTCAAACAATACCAGATATAAAAGCTAAAAAAAACCCCAAACAAACCATGAAGCTATGTTGACACAATGATTGCAAACAGAAATGAATAATCTGGAGGGGTTTGAAACACTACATCTTTGTCACGGTTTGAACAAGACTGGTGGTGAGAACCCAAAAGCACGACAGAAGCAGGCGGGTCAAGTCCAAAAACAGGTTTAATAATACAGGCAGGAGTCAGGTACCGGATAATCAGTCCAACAAACCAAACGACAGACGAACAGGCAGAGTCCAAAAACCAGACGAGGTCGTACAAAGGAAGGCAATCCAAAACCAGGCAGACAAATCCAAGGAGGGGTCGACGAAAGGCAGGGTCCAGGAAACCGGACAACATGAATCAGAACAACAGGCAGGAGTCAATGGCTGGAGAGTCAGGGTGGACACTAAAACAATCTGGCAGAGTACTGAAGGCTGAGCTGGGCATATGTAGTGTGGAGACAGATTAGGGAGTGGCTGCAGGTGTGTGGAGAGACAGCAGGTGCTGGGAATGAACTGATTGACGAGAGACAGGATCTGGAATGATATGACATGTTAGGTGGCAGGAAAATAAACAGGAAAATCAGGACAGAGACCTGACAGAACCCCCCCCCCCCTCTACGGACGGCCCCTGACGTCCCAAAAACAGTCCCAGAGGAGCCAGATTCGGGTGCAGATGCGGGCCGATGTCCGGGTGCGGGAGCAGGCCGGGGTGCGGCCGCAGAAACAGGAGCAGGGCTGGGTCGCAGAGACTGGAGCGGGCCGGGGTCGCAGAGACGGGAGCGGGCCGGGACCTGGACGCAGAGACGAAATACAGTCTCCCCCTAGGGGAGGTAGAACCAAGACCCTCCCGAGGTGCCGTGTATTCTTCTGAAACTTCTGCAAAGTCAGACAACCCTCCAGAATGACTGGAATCAGGAGCTGACGAGACAGAATTGAGACAGTTCATCTGACAAGAAGCACCCAATTGCAAGCACAGTTCCGGATGCCCAGTCAATGTGAGGGTTGTGCTTCCTCAACCAAGGATATCCCAAGATAACTGGTTGTTGGGGAGCATGAATAAGATGGAAGGTGAGAGACTCCTTATGAGTTCCAGACACACAAATGGACAGAGGAACAGTCTGATGAGTGACACGGCAGAGAAGTCAACCATCCAGGGCAGTGGCATGAAAGGGCTCTTCTAGGGACTGTATGCCAATCCCTAAACGAGTTGCCAGGGACCAGTCAAGCAGGTTGGTGTCAGCCCCAGAGTCAATTAAAACACCAACCTTAATTTCATGTCCAGAACAACGAAAAGTTGCGTGCAGCAGGGGTCGTGAAGACATCAGCATTACTAGTTCTACTCACCAGTGCCATCCATTTACCTGGTGAGCTCGCCCCTCTTACCGGACAAGAAACAAAGTGGCTGGCCTGGCCGCAGTAGAGGCAGTGATTCTCACGCAAACGATGCTCTCTCTCCGCTGGGGGCAGACGGTAGTGACCCAGTTGCATGGGCTCCTCTTGACCTCCAGGGACGTCCGTCGTCGGTGGAGGTATCCAAGCTGCAGGAGGGTCGTGAGGCATCTGGACAGCCTCGGGGAAGCTAAGTCTCTCTCTTCTTCGCTCCCGAAGGCGGCCATCAATGCAGATAGCCAAGGCCACAAGAGAGTCGAGATCAGTGGGGGGGGGATCTCGCGTCGCCAGTTCATCTTTTACCCGGTCAGAAAGACCGTGGTAAAAGGCATCAAAAAGGGAAGCAGGTTTCCAGTTGCTCTCAGCAGCAATGGTGCGGTAGTCGATGGTGTACTCAGCCACAGATCTTCCTCCTTGAGACATCTTTAACAACCCCCGGGCTGCCTCTCTCCCAGGGGTCACAAGATCAAACACCTTCCGAAACTCAGCAGAAAAAGACTGGACAGATGCACAGACAGGTGATTGTCGCTCCCATTCTGCAGTTCCCCAGTCCCGGGCCTTCCCCCTGAGTAGGGAGACAATATACTGTAAGCCACACGGGACCGCTCCGTGGGGAAAACTGAGGGTTGCTGCTCAAAAACAGAACATTGAACCAAAAAAGGACAACAGGTTCCTGGGGCACCAGAACAGTGCTCCGGAGGAGGAATCTGAGCTTCAGAATGGTTGGACGGACGAGCAGGCAGAACAGGATCATCAACAGAACCCGGGTTGGTCGGAGGCGCTGCAGAAAGTGAAGCAAGATGTTCCCAGATGGCCTCTATGTTGCGCTCCAGATTGGCGTTGTTGGACTGCATAGCCTCAGACAAGGAGGACAGGTGATGGTCGAGGAACTGGATTTTGTTTGAGTCTACTGAGGACTCGGTCTGGGCGGGGATGCTGTCTGCTGGGTTCATATTGGCCAGATTGTTCTGTCACGGTTCAAACAAGACTGGTGGTGAGAACCCAAAAGCACGACAGAAGGAGGCGAGTCAAGTCCAAAAACAGGTTTAATAATACAGGCAGGAGTCAGGTACTGGATAATCAGTCCAACAAACCAAACGACAGATGAACAGGCAGAGTCCAAAAACCAGACGAGGTTGTACAAAGGAAGGCAATCCAAAACCAGGCAGACAAATCCAAGGAGGGGTCGACGAAAGGCAGGGTCCAGGAAACAGGCTGCGTCAGTAACATGAATCAGAACAACAGGCAGGAATCAATGGCTGGAGAGTCAGGGTGGACATTAAAACAGGCAGAGTACTGAGGGCTGAGCTGGGTATATGTAGTGTGGAGACAGATTACAGAGTGGCTGCAGGTGTGTGGAGAGACAGCAGGTGCAGGGAATGAACTGATTGAAGAGAGACAGGATCTGGAATGATATGACATGTTAGTGGCAGGAAAATAAACAGGAGAATCATAGGACAGAGACGTGACAATCTTACAGTTTCTTCTATCCAACTCAGATACACGTAGTTTGAAACATTTTGGTTGTGTCAGTTTCAGAACAAACATATGTGTAAGTGCATATTTACAGAAATCATGCTGAATATATTTTTTAGAAAACAAATATTGACGGTAATTTCTCTTCCTCTCCCATTCCATTTCTTTCTTTCTCTCTCCTTTAATTGTGCATCTGATTATTTTTGCTTTTTCAAACTCCCTCCTCAAAAGCCTTTGTTCGTTTCTCTTCTCTTTTACGTCTACATTTCTTTTTGTTCTATCCTTTCCTGTTTGGATTGTTTCTGTTTTCTACCCTGAGCGATGTCTTTCCTCTCTGTCCACTGACTCTGCTGGATTTTCCTTTCCTTCCCTTCATATAATTTATTGTTGATATCTTGCTCTTTAGAAATTTATTTTAGTAGAAAAAAAGATATGACGAGGTTGTACGTTTTGTTTTAGGATGAGATGGAGACATTTCCTCTTAAGTTGACACAAATCTCTAGACTTTAGAAGATATTTCACGATGAAAACAGCTTGTTTCCGTGTGTGAGAGGGATTCACAAAGACTAAATCCAACCAAATCAATAATAATAAGTTGTAGAGTCACATCTGTAATGTAGCCGCAAGAGGGTACAAGCCAGTGTCTTATTGTGCCGGTCCCAAGCCCGGATAAATACAGAGGGTTGCGTCAGGAAGGGCATCCGGCGTAAAACATTTGCCAAATCAAATATGCGAATCAAACCTATGACTTCCATACCGGATCGGTCGAGGCCCGGGTTAACAACAACCGCCATCGGCGCTGTTGACCTACAGGGCGTCGGTGGAAATTGGATTACTGTTGGTCGAAGAAGGAGAGGAGGAAAGTGCGTTCGCACGAAGAAAGAGAAGAGGAGCGCCAAGAGTAAAGGACTAAGAGTAGGGACGTTGAATGTTGGAACTATGACAGGAAAAGGTAGAGAGTTGGTCGACATGATGCAGAGGAGGAAGGTAGACATACTGTGTGTCCAGGAGACCAGGTGGAAAGGTAGCAAAGCTAGAAGTTTAGGAGCAGGGTTCAAGTTGTTCTATCATGGTGTAGATGGGAAGAGAAATGGAGTAGGAGTTATCTTGAAGGAGGAGTTTGTTAGGAATGTCCTGGAGGTAAAAAGAGTGTCAGATAGAGTGATGAGTCTGAAGCTAGAAATAGAAGGTGTGATGTTCAATGTTGTTAGTGGCTATGCTCCACAGGTAGGATGTGAGCTGGAGGAGAAGGAGAAATTCTGGTTGGACTTTGATGAAGTGATGCAGAGCATACCTAGAAGTGAGAGAGTTGTCATTGGCGCAGACTTCAATGGACATGTTGGTGCAGGTAACAGAGGTGATGAGGAAGTGATGGGCAGGTTTGGTATCCAGGAGAGGAACGCAGAAGGACAGATGGTAGTTGACTTTGCAAAAAGGATGGAAATGGCTGTAGTGAATACTTTCTTCCAGAAGAGGCAGGAACATAGGGTGACCTATAAGAGTGGTGGTAGGAGCACACAGGTAGACTACATCTTGTGTAGACGATGTAACCTGAATGAGATCAGTGACTGTAAAGTAGTGGTAGGCGAGAGTGTAGCCAAACAGCATAGGATGGTGGTGTGTAGGATGACTCTGGTGGTGAGGAAGATGAAGAGGGCAAAGGCAGAGCAGAGGACGAAATGGTGGAAGATAAAAAAGGAAGGGTATTGCATGACCTTTAGGAAGGAGTTAAGACAGGCTCTGGGTGGTCAGGAGGTGCTTCCAGATGACTGGACAACTACAGCTAATGTGATCAGGGAGACAGGTAGGAGAGTATTTGGTGTGTCATCTGGAAGGAAAGTAGATAAGGAGACTTGGTGGTGGAATGGGGAGGTACAGGAGTGTATACAAAGAAAGAGGTTAGCTAAGAAGAAGTGGGACACTGAGAGGACTGAGGAGAGTAGACAGGAGTACAGGGAGATGCAGCGTAAGGTGAAGGTAGAGGTAGCAAAGGCCAAACAAGAAGCTTATGATGACTTGTATGCTCGGTTGGACAGTAAGGAGGGAGAGACTGATCTATACAGGCTGGCAAGACAGAGAGACAGAGATGGGAAGGACGTGCAGCAGGTTAGGGTGATTAAGGATAGGGATGGAAGTCTATTGACAGGTGCCAGCAATGTGATGGGAAGATGGAAAGAGTACTTTGAAGAGTTGATGAACGAGGAAAATGAGAGAGAACAAAGACTAGAAGAGGTGACTGTTGTGGACCAGGATGTAGCAAAGATGAGCCAGGATGAAGTGAGGAGAGCACTGAAGAGGATGAAGAGTGGAAAGGCAGTCGGTCCTGATGATATACCTGTAGAGGTTTGGAAGTGTCTAGGAGAGGTGGCAGTAGAGTTTCTGACTGGGTTGTTCAACAGGATCTTAGATAGTGAGAAAATGCCTGAGGAGTGGAGGAGAAGTGTGCTGGTGCCCATTTTTAAGAACAAGGGAGATGTGCAGAGTTGTGGCAACTACAGAGGAATAAAGCTGATGAGCCATACAATGAAGTATGGGAAAGAGTAGTGGAAGCTAGACTAAGGGCAGAAGTGAGCATTTGTGAGCAGCAGTATGGTTTCATGCCAAAAAAGAGTACTACAGATGCAGTATTTGCTTTGAGGATGTTGATAGAGAAGTACAGAGAAGGCCAGACGGAGCTGCATTGTGTTTTTGTAGATCTGGAGAAAGCTTATGACAGGGTGCCCAGAGAGGAACTGTGGTATTGTATGAGGAAGTCTGGAGTGGCAGAGAAGTATGTTAGAGCGGTGCAGGACATGTATGAGGACTGTAAGACAGCGGTGAGGTGTGCTGTAGGTGTGACAGAGGAGTTCAAGGTGGAGGTGGGACTGCATCAGGGATCAGCTCTGAGCCCCTTCTTGTTCGCTATGGTGATGGACAGGCTGACAGACGAGGTTAGACAGGAATCTCCATGGACTATGATGTTTGCAGATGACATTGTGATCTGCAGTGAGAGTAGGGAAGAGGTGGAGGAGAAGCTAGAGAGGTGGAGGTTTGTCCTGGAAAGGAGAGGAATGAAGGTTAGCCGCAGTAAGACAGAGTACATGTGTGTGAATGAGAGGGACCAAAGTGGAAGAGTGAGGTTACAGGGAGAAGAGATCAAGAAGGTGGAGGATTTGAAGTACTTGGGGTCAGCAGTCCAGAGCAATGGAGAGTGGGGAAAAGAGGTGAAGAAGCGTGTACGGGCAGGATGGAACGGGTGGAGAAAAGTGTCAGGTGTGATGTGTGATAGAAGAGTTTCAGCTAAAATGAAAGGAAAGGTGTACAAAACTGTGGTGAGACCAGCGATGTTGTTTGGTCTAGAGACAGTGTCACTGAGGAAAAGACAGGAGGCAGAGCTGGAGGTAGCAGAGATGAAGATGCTGAGGTTCTCTTTGGGAGTGACCAGGAAGGATAGGATCAGGAATGAGTACATCAGAGGGACAGCACATGTTAGAGGTTTTGGAGATAAAGTCAGAGAGGCCAGACTGAGATGGTTTGGACATGTCCAGAGGAGAGATAGTGAATATATTGGTAGAAGGATGCTGAGTTTTGAACTGCCAGGCAGGAGGCCTAGAGGAAGACCAAAGAGGAGGTTTAAGGATGTAGTGAAAGAGGACATGAAGGTAGTTGGTGTGAGAGAAGAGGATGCAAAGGACAGGGTTAGATGGAGGCGGTTGATTCGCTGTGGCGACCCCTGAAGGGAAAAGCCGAAAGGAAAAGAAGAAGAGAGTCACATCTGTGTTTGTGTGTGTGTGTGCGTGCGTGCGTGTGTGTGTGTGTGTGTGTGTGTGCGTGTGTGCGTGTGTGTGTTTTTACATATGTATGTGTGGCAATTCTATTAGCACAGTAGTTGTCCTGTCGTGTAAGTAAAGTCAAGCCTTTCAGGACTTTGAGACTTCTACATCATAATTTTGATATTCCATTCCTTAAAAACCTGATCTATACAGTACAATTAGTTAGATGCATCTATAATTTGCATGCAAAAACGTTTCCAGATTTAGCTGAAATTTTTCAACATAAAGCTCACATATAAATTTATGTAAATACTTTTTTTTGAAAAATTTGTCAGAAGGTTCCATGAAGCCCTTATTTTCCAAAAGAAATTCTGGCAATCATTTAAAAGTTCAGATTTTAAAGGGCTGGTGTAGCTCTGTTTGATCAGTGTAGTTACTTCCACACTTTGGGACCATTCTCCTGGGTGTTTTCAGTCAAAAAAATTAAAGTGTTTAGCTTTTGATGTAAACATACCTGTTTTCTTAGGTTCTCAAACTTTTTAATGTCTGTTTTACCACCACACTTCAAGGAAACTTGCAGTGACTAAGCTGGCAGATGTTGAAGCTCACGGCGACGTCCCAAACTCATTGATGTTCATAGCGGTAGACTAGATCATGTTCATTAAGCATGCCCTGTAGAATGGCTAACGATTGGGCATGACTTTCCCTGTAACTGCAGAATCCTACTTGAAGTCTTTTTCTTCTTTTCTTTCCATTTTTCCCTTCAGGGGTCGCCACAGCGAATCAGTTGCCTCCATCTTACCCTGTCTTCTCCAGCCTCCTCTCTCACACCAACTACCTTTGTGTTCTTTTTCATTACATCCATAAACCTCCTCTTTGGTCTTCCTCTAGGCCTCCTGCCTGGCAGTTCAAAACTCAGCATCCTTCTACACACTTTCCTCCTCTCCTTCTTCGACCAACAGTAGTCCAATTTCCACCGGTGCCCTGTAGGTCAACAGCGCCGATGGCGGTCGTTGTTAACCCGGGCCTCGACCGATCCAGTATGGAAGTCATAGGTTTGATTCGCATCTTTGATTTGGCAAAAGTTTTACGCCGGATGCTCTTCCTGATGCAACCCTCTGTATTTATCCGGGCTTGGGACTGGCACAATAAGACACTGGCTTGTGTCCTATTGTGGCTACATTGATTGACGTCACCACTACGGTTGAGCCGGATAACGCATTTTTGACGAGTACGAGTGCGATACGAATAAAACCTGTTAATACTCGTGATTGGACTGAAGGAAAATCATCCTGACTGTTTTCACGCTCTGTGATTGGCCAGTCACACATACTTCCTGCCCCTCCCTACAGTGCCGTTAGGGCGGAGCTTGTCCCTGTCCCACTCTGGCACACTCAGACATTGACTGATCTCTCTGTTGGTGGCTTCACTGTTCCTCATGTATTTCTTCTTAGGTTTTCTTCAGCTTGCCTCTGTTTTGACGTTTGGTTACCTGGTGAACTTTCTTGTTGTTTTTCTGTTGCACGTACACGTGCATTTAACCCTCGCCTCCACTCGTCTTTTTACCTGTTTTTTTTACCTATAAACTCTGTTCAAATTAATAATTCTATACTTTCTATACTGAGACACAGCGCGCGCGCACACACACACACACACACACACACACACACACACACACACACACACACACACACACACACACACTCACCGCAATCAGCATTGTTTATGTAAAAAAAAAAAATGACAAGAACATTAGGTGCTAAAAATAAATAATTGAAAAAAAAACCCAGTTTGATTATAAAAAAAATTAAACTGAAACAGAAGAAAAAAATTAAAAGTTTTGTTAAGTATGACAATTGTTGTTCATGTATACTTTGTAGTTGATAATTTCCGATTGCATGCACTTCATTAATGCACTTTGTGTTTACTTGTTCTATATATTTACTTTTACTATTGTGATCAAAAGCGTTGAATCTCAATTCTGAGGCTCTTTGGTAAATATTCATTCATAGACTTAAGAATATTCATGGCCAGACTGAGATGGTTTGGACATGTCCAGAGGAGAGATAGCATCCTTCTACCAATATATTCACTGAGTTTTGAAGTGCCAGGCAGGAGGCCTAGAGGAAGACCAAAGAGGATGTTTATGGATGTAGTGAAAGAGGACATGAAGGTAGTTGGTGTGAGAGAAGAGGATGCAGAAGACAGGGTTAGATGGAGGCAACTGATTCACTGTGGTGACCCCTGAAGGGGAAAGCCGAAAGGAGAAGAAGACTTCAGAATATTCATGTTCTGACTCAGTTCCATAAAAAGCTTGTTCTGTAAATAGTTCTCTTTCGTGATTAAAATTATTGATTTGAATCTCAATTTAGAGGCTGTTCTGTAAATAGTTTTAAAATAAACAATAAATATAGCAACTTGTGATCAATTCTCATCAATTTTAGACTTAATATAATGTAGCAATTTTAGCCCCACCCATTTCTGGTCATACCACACCCACTTCCGGTTTAAGCCCCGCCCATTCCGACCACAGATACAGATACAGATACAGATAGTGGTGTACTCGCTCATCCCTAGTCACCACTCTGAATGCCTATAAACTTTACAGGGCTCAGCACCATGAAGTTTACACAGGCACCACCCATGGGCGACGACACTTCCTCACAGAGCTCTCAATGGGGCTTGTGACACCTCACATGAAAACTCGACTGGAAGGTCCCCCGAACCTACCAGTCCACATCACAGCCGCAATGGAAAAGGTCAGAGTGAGAAAGACTGCTGCGACCCGTCCGGAGGGAATAGCCACACATCGCCAGCGGAAGAGGTGCAGGTTGTGTTCAAGAAAGAAAGATCGCAAAACCACTGATTGCTGTGTCAAATACAGTACCCCTGTGTGCAAGGGTCACAGCTAGAAGCAAGTAGTTTGTGACAAATGCAGACATTGAGACATCTGTCTTTTTACGTTGCAAATTCTTCCAGTAAATGAAAGAATAAATAAATTATTCAAATGGTTTTGTGTCACTGTGGTGGAATGTTTTAAATACAATAAAATAATAAAATAATATCATTTCATAGAACCAAAAATCTGGATTGTTGTATTGGTGCTCTGGTGTGATCTGTATTGCATCAATAAATCTATATCTGTGTGTGTGTGTGTGTCAAATCATTCAGCGCTCGTGAAGGTGACACCAGGCTGTCCCGAGGTCATGAAGGCTCTGTATGGATATAATCTACTGTTCACAGGGTTCCCGTGACTGATTATGTTGTGTCATCAGATAGTTTTGTGAAACTGTCGGACTCGACATTTTTGTTAATGTCTGGAGGTCATAATGTACCAACTGAAACCGGTAAAGAACTGGTTGAGAGCAGATGTGTCGAGGTTAAACAACAGATTCATACCTCCCACAGACATGCCTTTTAGAGTATAAATGATGTGTGATCCTTTCATATCTTTGCACTTGTGCACTGCTGCATCTCTTGTCTCTAAGTCTCCTGTGCCCAGAATATTCTGTAATAAAGCTTCGAAGAACGTACAGTCACGAACAGTGATGTGACTAGAGATCTCAATAAGTGTTTGTTGAACTTGTCTGTCTGTCGATGATATTATTGGACTTCTTCTCAACCTATACACGATTTGAATTGACTAATAAATATGTTGTACTTATACACTATGTCTTAAGAAAAACAAAACCCCACTACATCACAAACTTGTTTCATTGCGAATTCCTTGAATATGAATGTATTGCAACTTTTCATGACAAGGTTGTGGAAGAAAATCAGTCTGTGGGGTCATGTTTGACCTCCCCTGTGGAAGAGTGAATGTATCAGTAACTTGTACATCCAAGGGTTAAAATGGGCACCAGCACACTTCTCCTCCATTCCTCAGGCATTTTCTCACTATCTAAGATCCTGTTGAACAACCCAGTCATAAACTGTACTGCCGCCTGTCCTCTCCTCTTCCATACCTCCACAGGTATATCATCAGGACCGAGTGCCTTTCCACTCTTCATCCTCTTCAATGCCCTCCTCACATTATCCTGACTAATGTTTGCTACTTCCTGGCCCACAACAGCCACCTTTTCTAGTACATGTAAAATACACTTCCATCCCTATCCTTAAACACCCTAACCTACTGCACGTCATTCCCATCTCTTGCTCTCTGTCTTGCCAACCTGTATAGATCAATCTCTCCCTCCTTACTGTCCAACTTAGCATGTAAGTCATCATAAGCCCCTTGTTTGGCCTTTGCTACCTTACTTTCACCTTACGCTGCATCTCCCTGTATTCCTGTCTGCTCTCCTCAGTCCTCTCAGTGTCCCAATTCTTCTTAGCTAACCTCTTTCTCTGTATACACTCCTGTACCTCCTCATTCCACCACCGAGTCTCCTCATCTACTTTCCTTCCAGATGACACACCAAGTACTCTCCTACCTGTCTCCCTGATCATATTAGCTGTAGTTGACCAGTCATCTGGAATCACCTCCAGACGACCCAGAGCCTGTCTTAACTCCTTCCTAAAAGTCATGCAACACTCTTCCTTTTTCAGCTTCCATCATTTCGTCCTCTGCTCTGCCTTTGTCCTCTTCATCTTCCTCACCACCAGAGTCATCCTGCACACCACCATTCTATGCTGTTTGGCTACACTGTTGCCTACCACTACTTTGCAGTCACCAACATGTCCATTGAAGTCTGCACCAATGACAACTCCCACTTCTCTGTATGCTCTATATCACTTCATCAAAGTCCAACCAGAATTTCTCCTCCTCCAGCTCACAACCTACCTGTGGAGCATACTCACTAACAACATTTAACATCACATCTTCAATTTTTAGCTTCAGAGTCATCACTCTATCTGATACTCAAACAAACTCCTCCTTCAAGATAACTCCTACTCTATTTCTCTTCCTATCGACACCATGATAGAACAACTTGAACCCTGCTCCTAAACTTCTAACCCTGCTACCTTTCCACCTGGTCTCTTGGACACACAGTATGTCTACCTTCGTCCTCTGCATCATGTCAACCAACTCTACCTTTTCCTGTCATAGTTCCAGCATTCAACGTCCCTACTGTCAGTCCTATACTCTTGGCGTTCCTCTTCTCTTTTCTTACGAACACACTTTCCTCCTCTCCTTCTTTGACCAACAGTAGTCCAATTTCCACCAGCACCCCGTGGGTGAACAGCCCCAATGGCGGTCGTTGTTAAACTGGGCCTCGACCTATCTGGTGTATAAGTCATAGATTTTATTCACATGTTCAATTTGGCAAAAGTTTTACGTCGGATGCCCTTCCTGACAAAACCCTCTGTATTTATCCGGGCTTGAGACTGGCACAATAAGTCACTGGCTTGTGCCCTCTTGTGGCTACAGCTGCAGACTCCTGTTTGAAGTCTTTGTTTATATTCCAGCCGGAGAAATATAGCAAAGTCTTCCTATACTTACTTAAACCAGTTGGAACCAGCTGAGTAAACTCACTGAAGGTGTCTGACGAGCCAAGTGAGTTCACTTTCGATGCATCCCAGCACATCCTTGAGATGTCAGGGGTTTTTTAAATACACATTTTTTGTAATAGAAAACTAAACAATGTGGAAAAAAATGGTTGCTGAATTTTCTCAACATCACCTGCCATATAGCAGTGGGTACCCTCCAGGTTAAGACTGAAATAATTCTCCAACTGGTTTGAGAAATGAAGGACCACAGATTATCCCCCACCAGTTCATTGGTGGTGACACACAAACACACACACACACACACACACACACACACACACACACACACACACACACACACACACACACGCATGCACACACACACACACACACGCAGGCACACACGCACGCACACACACGCACACAGTGATGTATATCTGAGTGTCAGGAGACGAACCATGCTGTCACAGGGTCATCAACCTCAGTATTAAATGACTTTCTCCAACATGTCTAAGTGGACTCAGAGCTAACCAATGGGATTTGAGGACACGAAAGAAGATGTCCCAAATGCTGCTGAATGCAGGGTCATTGATCCTTAATGATCCTGAATGGAGCAACTCAATGATTCCCTCTGTGCTGGTTTACATCCTTTTCCTTTTATAATGCTTGTAGAATTATAACGCTTGTAGAGTTAATTGATGTAATTTCATTCTTTCATTATTTTACACTTATTTACAAATTTCAAGGCTATAATACTGCATATACATGAATTTTGTAAGTAGCTGTAACCCTTGAAATCTATTGTTTGATATGAGACAAAACAATAATTAGAATCGTTATCCTGTCAAATAAACTGTTACATCAAGGGCAACATCTGAATCTAAATAACTGTCAAGCAGCGCTATAGAAAGATAACCCTAATCTGAAAGCACATCACTTTACTGTCAATAAATGTGTATATTCGATTCAAGTTTTCTTTAGGTTGCTAATAACCATTTAAGGGGCGGCAGTGGCTCAGCGGTAGAGCAGATGTCTTGAAGACGGATCGCCCACCCATCGGTGGACCGGGCCAGAACATCTCCGGAGTGTGAGCTGACGGTGGGAGGCGTCAGCTCACCTCCCAGCCACTGCCGAGGCGCCCTTGAGCAAGGCGCCGTCCCCCCTACGAGCTGCTCCATTGGGGCGCACTCCAGGAAGCTGCTGCCCGTCACTCTGCCTCCCGATGTACAGCTTGATGTTGTGTATTGTACTAACTGCATGCTTACAGGTCCCCTTGTGTGCTGTGGTTGTTTTCAGGGGCCTGTACATACTGTGAAAAAACTAACACAAAAATGTAACAAACATACACCTGAGTGACAAATGTAATTTCCCCGAGGGGATTAATAAAGTATATCTTCTTCTTTACACAACCTTTCTCACAGTCTTCATCACCAATACACATCTCAGCTAACCAATATTTTTATTTCAATTCAATTTAAAATTACTGTAATGATACCCATAGGGAAATTATTAATCAACTCTAGCACCCTGGTCAGTAGTTGCTACATATTTGTAGTGTGTACAGGCCAGCAGCACACACACACACACAAGGGGCCTGTGGGCATGCAGGTGATGGGGAGGTAGAGTTGTGGACTTCTCCTTCATGGTTTGCCCCAATGAGCAACTTATAAAGGGGACAGCGCATTACTCGAGGGTGCCTCGGCAGTGTTTGGAGGTCAAATGACAGCTCCTACTGTTAGTTCACATTCCAAAATATTTTGCCCGACACAGGTCTTGAACTGATGACTTTCGGTCCCCAGTCTTAGTGAACTGAGGTAACGCCACCCCAAATTTTCTGACCTCCAGAACACAGAGTTCATTTAACCTCAAGAAAGTCGTGCATAAGTTTTCAACAAAATATACAGTAGAAGCCGTATGCAAGGATGAGTTTTGACAATAGTACAACTGTTAATTTAACGACATCATAATTGTATAAGTAAAAAGAAAAAAAAATTGCATATTATTTTTATCAGTAATATATTAACAATGACCACAGCCTGGTGGTCATTCTTAAAAAAAAACAACAAAAAACAGTTTCACTTTTGTTTTTCACTCAACAGTTTCTTTTGCCTTTAAGGTCATATATTCTCCTGTGGACACTCAACCAAGCTGAAAGAACCTTCTCCACACAAATTGTTTGTAAGCTTCACCCTCGTTATTTTGTCTTGGGTGCTGACATTTAGCCGTGCTTCATTCATGGAAACAATTGCGTCCATTACGGTACAAATGTGTGGATTTTTGCTTGGCTTCTTCTGCATCTCTATCTGTACTATCCCCAGTCTGTTTTTCCTTATTAACTTTTGGTTGTTTTTTATTCAAGGAAGCACTCATTTTCACTTGCTTTTCTCAAACTTTTGCATCTCTTTCGAAGGTATGGTGATAAAACTAACTCCTCGCTCCCTCACTGCAGTGTGTAAAATGAGCAGATATCATCTTGCCGTTTGGCCGATTTTAATAAGGCTGAATACCGCAGGTGAGTCTTAAGACAAGAAATTCGCACGAGACCAAAACATAATGACGATTACTGGGTTCAAAATTTAAGTGGAGATAAATTGTGAATATTTTTGTTGAATGGAAGTGTATTTTTTCCCAATATTATAGGGAGGTAGCATCGATTCTTTTTATTGTAAGTATTTAAGGCAGTCACATTGTCTGATGATTGTGCGTCCTAGTCAAAAAATGTGCATCAAAGACGCAAGGACACACGCTAACAAGAACACTGAACTCACAGCAACAAAACACGTCATAGATTTCTGACAATTCACCCATAACGCTGGCATCAAGTCAGGAAGCAAAACTGTCACCGTTAACACACTGAACTACACAACACTAAAAACACAGAGCACTAATAAAAAACACGTTTATCTTTAAAGGATGAATGATTTTTTAGATAAATCTGTATTCATGCTAAATTATCGAGTCACAAAAAATATATTTCTTATATTGTAACAAGAATGAAGCAGCAATAGAGCAGCTCGTCTCACTTACATTTGTATCTTCTCAATATTTACATAATGATTTACAGTAAATAAAAACAAGATGTTTACTGTCAACAATAAAATGCAGATTAATAAATTCTACCGCTGCAATAAAGGAACAAAGTAAACACAAAAACTCAAAAACAGCATGTATGGTATCGTCACCCCTATTGGGAGAACTCTATATCACAAAACCAAAAATATAATTTAAATGACAAATAAAATTCAGAATCCAGATGAAAAGTTCATAAATCAAATGATTGTTGTAAGGATTCTGACATTGGTCTTCAAGGCTTTTGTTGGTGTGATCCTGTATGTGTTTGTCCTTGGCTTTTATGTAAGGACTCAATAATATTAAAGCACAACTGAAATAGTTTAAATCAGAATGACCACATCAGACGCTCCTCAAGCTTTGTCCTCAGGGATGGGATGCTATGTTCGGGTCACAGAGTTGAAGTCATTCCTGTCCTCATGTGATCCATTACCTCAGATTTGCATCTGGATGACCTCTTTCTTTGACTGGTGTCTCAAGGTGAAGAAATGAAACAACCAGAAGAAAAATAAAAGGTGTGTCTGGGTAGTTTTGTCAGTTTGTTATTGTGTCTGTTACACTCGTCCACCATTTGAGATTCTGCACTACATGCCTGTAAACCTTATGGTGGTTATTTCTAATATCATTCCAAGCATATGAAAATGCAGTCTGTGTTACAATGGCGTCTACATGAAAAACAACAGCAAATCACAAGAAATCAGTGCTTCTGTTTAAAGAGTGATGTTTTTACTTGTCAGTAGATAACCAACTCTCTGTGATGATGGTACAGGTTGGAACTAAACACAGAATATGTTGGCTTGCTTGATGGTTAATGAATGGATTGTATGCTAGCTAGTTTACTTTCCAAGCTAGACTATCAATAGTCCAGACAGCCTGACTTTGCATACTATTGACAACATCTCCAGGAGTTATACTATCAATCACCATACTTGCATTGCTAGCATTGATTTTGGTTGTGCTGCTTGTGTGGGTTATTTGATTTTCTGAAAACCTCCTTGCTAGCTGCAATTGCAAAATTATGATAACTATTGTCACCAGGAATTATTTCTAAATATATCACACTTGAAGAAATGAAAACTTATACAGGCAGAGATCAAAATATTACTTATTTTCCATTATGACATCCCTGAGGACGATCCGATCCACCTGAGGAACCTTTATGAAGTTAGGATCTTCTCCTGTGGGTTTTCTTCAAGTTCTCTGAGTTCTCTGATCAACAAAAAAAATGCGATAAAGGTGACTTTTGGAGTCTCTTGATTTTACACTCGGTGAGCAGATGCAGAAAAGAAATGAAATGACACCCCTGATTTAGGGACAAAGAAGTAGTCTTTCCTAGAAAGAAGGAAAGACAGATGCAAGGGAAATTCAAGAAAATTCAAGGATGTTTAACCAGCTAATGAACAAAGTAAAATGCTTACCAGCAACTTCTTCTTTTTCATTACCAGACCTAATACTTTTTCCTATCCTCAGATCTTTGTTCCATTTTCAAATTTCATCAGTGACGAGCTTTATAACAGTTGTTAGGTAAACGGACTTTTATCCCGAAGTCCACCTAGAGCAGTTGTGCGTGTTCAAAACCGGAACGAAGAACAAGAAACAAATCGTCTCGTTCATCAAATATGTATTTTTGCCCTAACACAATATTTCTAAACAGATCTGGGTTCTCTGTCCCTAACACAAAATCTGATGTTGTATGAGCCGTGACAAGGGGCAGGAACAACACATTCCAGAGGATCCCAGATATTTATTATGCGCATCACTAGGGTCCACGTTAAGGATGAGCCACTATACATTAGCTCATATACATCGTGTTGGTTGCTTCTCCCTTATACGGTTCTCCAGTGTCAGTGTCCAGTGTCTCCGGTGTCTCCAGTGTCAGTCTCCAGTCTCAGTCTCCACCTACAAGAGAGCCAAACAAATTACACAGCCGGCGCCCACCGCTAAACGGTGGACGCCCATTACACAATATATTTGGCTATAACATTATTAAGTGAAATGTAACGTGAATACAAAACTTGAGAATATACTTGATTATATTCTCCTTCAGAGTACAAACGTTTTCTGCTGCATTAGATGTTAAAAAAGCAGAAATCAGATTTTGTATGTAAAATCTTAAATGTTTTGACCATTCTGTCAGTTCTATTTATGTTGCCAAAAGCAGTTCAATATTCATGTCAGGGCATTATATTAAAAAAAAAGTACAATAATTGATATATATTCATTCATTTCCTTAACCACTGTTTCTGCTTTTTGTGGGTCACAGGGTGGGTGGAGCCTATCCCAGCAGACTTGCGGAAGAGAGGCGAGGTACACTCTGCAAGTGCACCGCTGAGCCACATGAAGGACAAACAATCAATCACACACACACATACTCATACCTACAGGCAATTTAAGACTGACCAATTCACCTGAAGTGAATGCTTTTGGAGCAGGGAGGAAGCTGGAGAAACCGGAGAGAACCCAAACAGACACGGGGAGAACATACAGACTCTGCACAGAATGGGACTCAAAACCGGAACCGTCTTGCTGTGATAACCATCCTCTTCAGTCATGAATGTGATGCTTTATTCTTCTTATCCAGTGGCTTACAGTGAAAGTGAACTGATGTGATTAATCCTATCACTATGGTAGCTTGAGTGTGCCACTAGACTGTTGCCAGCAGTGGATCGTATTGAAACATGAGAGCTGAAACCTACAACTCCCCAACAGATGGTTAAGGTCAAGGGCTGACAGTTCCCACATGAAAGTATCTTGCTGGTTTCTCAATGGTTCGCTGAGGACCTGTTAGAGTCCGTCCTTGGCAGAATCAGAATGTATGCCTCTCTAGACTCCATGAGACTGCTGACAGAGTTCCCTTGCAGTTATCTACTCAATGTCAGTGTAAAACTGGATAAGTGTTTGGACACAAGTTTTCACATGTAATTGCATTTACATGTAATTTAATTTTTGAAATGAACACCTATGCTTTCTATTCTATGGAATATTGTGAAGAATCAAATGCAGGAATAGTTTTGTTTTTCAAAAAATATAGACGAAATTAGTGTCACAGGTTTGTGAATGCAGCGGGGAAAATTGATGACGCAGATGCAAAAGATCCGTTTTAGTGGGATTTTTATTTTCACCAACAACAACCAGTGAAAAAATATTTACATTGAAGATAAAAATTCCCAAAACCAAAAACCCAGCCTAACAAAAAGAGGTATATACAGAGAAAACTTTCACTACTCATAGACACCATGCACAATACTCCACTCTAGCTCCAACGCTCCAACTCTCCAACTCTCACCATAAACCATAAATGCATCCCTCATATATCTGCATGCCCCTCCCCTGGCAAACCAACAATAATTAAACAAGGTTATTTTTACACTATCTGGTATAATAAACCAGAAAGAGAAAAACCTGCTTTACAAAATAAACCAGAACAGAATAACACATAAATGCCCATCATATGGCTGTTTGAACATTGAGCAAAACTCTGCAAAAAACAAAACAATTCAGTAATACACAAAATGGTTTAGTCCAGGTACCGGGTTGGCCTAACAACGCGCCACAATGCGCTATTTAAGCCACACCCAGGTAGTGCCTCTGTTTGGCCCCTAACCCGGAGGCGGACAAACGCAGCATCCTCAGGTGAGCGTCTCTCGTAAAGTTCTGTGTGAATGTGGGGAAACATGTAGGCGCCGAGTGTGCACCCTCGAACGCACTACCGCGACAGTTTGTATGATGCAGACACGTGAGTGTGGACCTGCTGGAGAATGTGCATAAACAGTCTGAGCAGGACCGCGCTCCTGCATCTTGCCAGGAAACAATGAGAGCGCTGCTGCGGCCGCTCTCCTGGGCGAGGGAGAGAGGCACACAGAACGGAGATGGACAGAGCGGTAGAGACCACTCCTTCACAATATCCTCCTCCTCCCCGAGGTTGACGATGTGCGGCAACCTGGACAAGTAATCAGCCACAACGTTGGTTCTGCCCGCCCGATAGCGGCTCTGGAACTGGAACGGCTGAAGGGATAGGTACCAGCGGGTGAGACGACTGTTGTGGTCTTTCATAGAGTTAATCCAGGTTAAAGCTCGATGGTCGGTCTCTAGGTCAAACTCCCTCCCTAACAGGTAGTACCGCAAGCTCTCCAGAGCCCACTTGATGGCCATGCCAGGACAGCTCCCAGTCCCACGGCCGATGCATCAGTCTGGACCAGGAACCTCTGGCTGAAGTCAGGGCTCCTCAGTACAGATGAAGAGCACAAGCAGGTCTTCAGGGTCTGGAAGGCGGTTTCGCAGTCCTCACTCCAGGTGACCGGATTCCTCTGGTCCTTCGCTGTGAGGGTGGTCAGCGGAGCAGTGATGGTGGCAAATTATGGAACGAACCGCCTGTACCAGCCAGCCAGACCCAGGAAGGACCTCACTTGCTTCTTTGTGCAAGGCCACAGACTGCTGCGGATGGCCTCCACCTTGTCCATCTGCGGTCAGACCTCTCCATGCCCCAGCCAATAACTGAGGTAACGCGCTTCTGCCTGGGCCCACTGACACTTGGCCGGATTCAGTGTCATACCTGCCTGCTGGATCTGGCTCAGGACTCGTTCCAGGTGCTGCAAGTGCTCCTTCCAGGTGGCGCTGAAGATGACCACATCATCCAGGTAGGCCACACTGCAGTCTTCAAATCCCTGCAGGACACAGTCCATCAGCCTCCGGAAGGTGTCGGGAGCTCCATGGAGATGGAAGGGCATCACGGTGAACTGGAAGAGCCCAGCAGGTGTCCAGAACGCCGTGTATGGATGACTGGACTCTTCTAGGGGCACCTACCAGTAGCCCTTGCAGAGGTCGAGGGTGGTGATGAAACTGGCTCGGCCAATCTTCTCCAGAAGATCATCAATCCGGGGCATCGGGTAGGCATCAAACTCCGACATGGCGTTGAGCTTCCGGAAGTCGATGCAGATGCGTAGCGAGCCATCTTTCTTCACCACAATGACCACTGGACTGCACCACTCGGACTGAAACGGCTCGATCACCCCCAGGCGTTGCATCTCCTCCACTTCCTTCAGGAGCTTCTCCACCAGATGCTGAGGTACCCTGTAAGACCGCTGGCAGACTGGCCCCCTCTCCTTCAGGCAGACAATGTGCTCAACCAGAGCAGTCTTCCCCAGGTTGGCAGCGAACAGCTTGGAGACTCGCTGAAATACCTCGCGTAGTTGGCTGGCCTGGACAGTAGACAGGTGGTCGAGAGCTGGTTCAGCAGGCTGGTTCAAGCTGGCCAGGGATGATTCCTCCTCCCCCTCACTGTCCACCTCCGTCACCAGCAGGGACGCCACATGAACAGGGACAGGAGCCTCCTTCCACTTCTTCAATGGGTTGACGTGGTACATCTGCTTCACCTTCCTCTTCTCTGGCTGGTGGATCTCGTAAGTGACAGGACCCATTTTCCGGAGGACTGTGTTAGGGCCCTGCCACTTAGCAATCAGCTTGCTGGTGGAGGATGGCAGTAAGAGCAGGACCTTCTGGCTGGGCTGGAACTCTTTGTGTCGGGCCTGTTTGTCATACCAGGCCTTCTGGGACCGCTGGGCCTCTCGCAGGTTGACCTCAGCCTCCTCCCGGTACTCTGCCAGCCGATCTCGCATCTCCAGCATGAACTGGACCACACTCAAATCACCGGCTGCAGAAGAAGGAGCCTCCCAACTATTCCTCAGGAGGTCCAATGGCCCCTGGACATCCCAACCATACAGCAGCTCGAACGGGGAGAAACCGTTGGAGGCTTGAAAAACCACCCGGTATGTTAACAAGAGGAAGGGTAACCATTGGTCCCAGTCCCGCCCGGTGTCTGCTGCAAACTTCTGCAGCGTCTTCTTCAGCGTCTGGTTGAACCTCTCTACCAAGCCGTCTGTCTAAGGATGGTACGGGGTGGTCTTGATCAGAGAGATCCCCAGCTGACGATGGAAGAGCTACAGCAGTCGGGAGGCGAAGTTGGCCCCCAGATCTGTCACGATCTCCTCTGGAATGCCGACCCTAGAGAACAACTGTACAAGACAACGCAGCACAGCGTTGGGGTGCACAGGGGTGGTGAGTGTTTGTAAGGGGAATGCTTCTGGGAACCGTGTGGCATAGTCTGATACAACCAAAATATATTGGTGCCCCCGACTGCTCTTTACCAACGGCCCAACTATGTCCATCGCTATGTGCCGAAACGGGGTGGAGATCACGGGCATCGATATGAGGTAGGCATAGTCTGAATGGCGCACATAAGCAGTTATTTGACATATGGGACATGTTTTGCAGTACATTTGAACATCTGCATACATGGAGGGCCAATAAAAATGGGAACTCATGCATAAAAAGGTTTTGTTGCGACCTAGATGACCTGCCCAGGGCAAGTTGTGTGCCAAGTGCAAGATCATCTGTCGGCAGGACATAGGCACCACTAGGCGCTTAACACCATCAGCAACAGCATACAAAACACTATTTTCCATCATAAAACACTGTTGTTGCCCCTTTCTGCATCCAGCCCCGCAACCACCTTGTCAAAAAACGGCTTTAGAGACATATCCTCCTTTTGCACAGTCCCAATGTCCTCTGGCACCTCCCACATGTCCTTTAAAAGCCCCTCCTTACAGTCCGGCCCCCTTGACTTCAGTCTTTTCTCAAAACACCGCTTCCGGCGAGACTAACCGTGGGCCCTTGTTCCCTCCCTCAAACAATTCACTGTTCAAGGTGGAAAAATGTTCCAAACAAGGGTCCCTGGTTTGCTCAGCAGTCACCCCAGCCCTAGCCTGGGCTCGGGTGATAACAAGTCCTGACAGAGCCTTCACACTGACAAGGTACATCTAGCAGCACAGGTTGGTCCCACTCTAAAATGGCAGCCACAGGTAACTTTTCTACTACCCCCACAGTCATCAAATAGGGCTGCTCCTCCACCATAATTGTCAGTTCAGCCATGGGGAAGGAATGCCTGCCGCCATGCACACACATAATGTCTTCCTTTGAGTTACAATCAATAACCGCGGTGGGCACTAAATCAGGGTTAAAAAACTGCCAGTCAATAAGCGCAGTTACAGGATGTCCATTAATAACAACATCCTTAAAATGCTGCCACTGCGCTGCCGTTTTTACCTCCTTAGTTCGCGGGGTGTAGCAAGCACCAGTAAGCTTCGCCTTTCTGAGTGGACACAGAGATGCTTTGCACCCTGGCTGCTGGCAGTAAAAAGAGATGAGCTCCTTACTTGCTGACTGGCTGCTGAGCTGGGGTTCCCAGATGGCTGGTAGTTGCCTCAGCCTGCTGGTTGGGGCTGCGACTGGAGCTATCGACCGGGACCGCCTGGGTGTGCTCCTCATCGGGCATTGATGTATTGCAGTGCCAGCTTGAATGCTGCTAGCCCATCTGCAGGTTCATGCTCCTTCACCCAGGTGCGGATGTCAGCTGGCAGGACATACAGAAGCTGCTCCAGGATGATGTGTTCAAAAATCTGCTCTTTTGTGTGCTGCCCTGGCCGAATCCAGCGCTGATAGAGTCCCTTCAGGCAGTGGTATGTCTCCATTGGGTTCTCTCCCTGTGGAACCATACTGGACTGGAACTGCTGACGATAAGTCTCTAATGAGATGTCGAACTTGGCCAGGAGCGCTGCCCTCAGGTCGGGTTACTGGTGGGCCCTCTCCTCGTCCATCACTGTGTAGGCCTCCAGCACCTTTCCACTAAGCAATGGCACCAGGCGGCACGCCCACTCAGACTGTGGCCATCCCCACGTCTTGGCCGTGCGCTCAAAGCAAGATAGGACATCGAAAGCTATCTTGCTTTCGATGTCCTCTCCAGCCACGTACGGAGGGATTTTGGGGTCGCCGTATGGTCTGGTATCAGGCCTGGAAAGTCCATCTCTGCTACTCACATCAATCCTGTGAGGGTCTATGGGAGAACACCCATCACGGTACAAACCGGTTGTTAATTAATTATAAATCTTGTAATTAATTTGATTAATCTTCTTAATTGCCTGACACCACTTTCTTACAGTCCCCATACATGTCCTGCACTGCTCTAACATGCTTCTCTGCCACTCCAGACTTCCTCATACAATACCACAGTTCCTCTCTGGGCACCCTGTCATAAGCTTTCTCCAGATCTTCAAAAACACAATGCAGCTCCCTTTGGCCTTCTCTGTACTTCTCTATCAACATCCAAAAAAGCAAATACTGCATTTGCAGTACTCTTTTTTGGCAAGAAACCATACTGCTGCTCACAAATGCTCACTTCTGCCCTTAGTCTAGCTTCAACTACTGTTTCCCATAACTTCATTGTATGGCTCATCAGCTTTATTCCTCTGTAGTTGTCACAACTCTACACATCTCCTTTGTTCTTAAAAATGGGCACCAGCGCACTTCTCCTCCATTCCTCAGGCATCTTCTCACTATCCAAGATCCTGTTGAACAACCCAGTCAGAAACTCTACTGCCACCTGTTATAGACACTTCCAAACCTCCTCAGGTATATCATCAGTATCGAGTGCCTTTCCACTCTTCATCCTCTTCAGTGCCCTTCTTACTTCATCCTGACTAATCTTTGCTACTTCTTGGTCCACAACAGCCCCCTCTTCTAGTCTTTGTTCTCCCTCATTTTCCTTGTCCATCTACTCTTCAAAGTACTCTTTCCATCTTCCCATCACACTACTGGCACCTGTCAATAGACTTCCATCCCTACCCTTAAACACCCTAACCTATGCATGTTATTCCCATCTCTTGCTCTCTGTCTTGCCAACCTGTACAGATCAATCTCTCACTCCTTATTGTCCAACCTGGCATACAAGTCATCATAATCCCCTTGTTTGGCCTTTGCTTCCTCTACTTTCACCTTACGCTGCATCCCCTTGTACTCCTGTCTACTCTCCTCCGTCCTCTCAGTGTCCCACTTCTTCTTGGCTAACCTCTTTCTCTGTATACGCTCCTGTACCTCCTCATTCCACCACCAAGTCTCCTTATCTACTTTCCTTCCAGATGTTACACCAAGTACTCTCCTGTCTCCCTGATCACACTTGCTGTAGTTGACTAGTCATCTGGAATCACCTCCAGACCACCCAGAGCCTGTCTTAACTCCTTCCTAAAAGTCATGCAACACTCTTCCTTTTCCTTCATTTTCCTTGTTTATCAACTCTTCAAAGCAACTTTCCAAATGCAACATACCCTCATTTAATTTCCACCACCTTAACATAAAGCAATCCCTACATTATCACACGGTACATTAATGTAACCTACAATGTAGCCAATATTATCTTTAGTTAGCCTTACCTGAGGTAGGCAGTACCTCAGTCTGTAAGGACTGGGCTTGGGAAACAGAGTATGCCAGTTCAAGACTAGCACAGACCACAAAATGTAGTCTGTACTGGAAGCTCAAGAGGCACCTGTCACCCCCGGGTCACTGAGCAAGGCAGTGTACCTGTAACTGCTAGCATCATGTAGCTGCCATCAATCAACATCTCCCTCACCACTACATGTGTATAGGCCCTGTGTGTGTCGTTGTTGTATTCAGGCATTTGTAATAAATAAAAAAAAGCCATGTGTTGAGTTTAAAAAAGATGTGGAATGAATGGGAGTTGTTGTTGGTAAACTTTAGCACCTGATATTTTAGAGGTTTTTAATGAAAATCTGGCCTCAGGCTCTTTGTTCTGCTGTAGGGCTGTTGTTGCCCTCCTACCAAAAAAAGACAATCTGCAGGACATTAAGAACTGGAACCATGTGTCCGTTCTCTCTATGGAATACAAAATTCTTTCCAAGGCTTATGCTATGAGGCTGAGGGAAGCTATGGAGCAGGTTATCCACTGGATCAGACTGACTGTGAGCAGATCCATAGTAGACAATGTCCATTCTTCTTGTTTACGTGCAATCTTGCGTCTTTGACGCACATTTTGTGACAGGGATGCACGATTGTCAGACAGCATGCGTCCCTGGGACGCAAGAATTAAATGCACTTCCATCCAACAAAAATATATATAATATTTCCATTTCTTCACTTAAATTTTGAACCCAGAAATCGCCATTATGTTTGGATATTCTGCGAGTTACTCAAGCAAGTTTGTCATCACAAGACTCACCTGCATGATTCTGCCTTATTAATATCAACCAAACGACATTTGGCAAACGGCAACACAACGTCTGCTCGTTTTACACGGAGTGAGAGAGCGAGGAGTTAGTTACACCCTTGAAGAGCAATAATAACTGTCCTGTTGGGTTTGTCTGTCTGTTAAAGTGCTTTGAATTGTCTGCTGATATGATTACGCGCTGTACAAATAAAGGTTGATTGATTGATTGATTGATTGATTGATACCACCATACCTCTGCAAAACTTGGAGAAAAAGCAAGTGACAATGAGTGCTTTCTAGCATAAAATACATCAAAAGTTAATGAAAAAAAAACCCAGATATTACTGACAGACATTACTGAAATTTGTGTGAAGAAGGCTGTCAGCTTGGTGACGGTTCCAAAAGAGAATCCAGTATATGAATTAAAGGCAAAGAAAACTATTGAGTGAAAAGCAAAAGTAAAAAAAAAAACAGTATTACGCCTTTATTTCTAGACCTGTTTTTTTAATGACTACCAGGCTTTAACATTTGGATAAAACTCATATATAATTTTACTGTTTTTCTTTTTACTTAAACATTTGTGATGTAATTAATAAAAACATTAAAATTAACAGTTCGTTTAGTGATTATATATATATTTTTGGCAAAACTCAATCCTTGCGTACGCTTCTACCGTATATTATCTTATTACTTTTGGGATGCATGTTGAGATACACAAATTTTTGTTGAAGCACATCCCAGGGTGCACTACTTTCTTGAGGTAAAATAAACTCTGAATGTCTACCTAATTTGACGTTTTGGTTGTTTCCAGCTCATTGGGTATAGATAATGGTCTCATTTCATTAGATCAGGAAAAAGTAGGTACTGTATGTACTGTAGGTAGGTAACTTTATTAACCCCTTAAGGAGGTTCCTCCAGGGAAATTGTTATCTCCATTACACTACAAACAGCACAGTAAGCACACAAAAAGAAGTACCCGGCACGTTTCAAGATAAAAAGTAAACACACCATAAGGTATAAAAATAATAACGGCATAAAAAAAGCATAAATGGATATGAATAAGCATAAATGGATACGGCTTTTGACCGTGTTGAGCACAGCTTCCTCTGGAAAACTATGGAGAAATTGGGTTCAACAACACTCTTGCTCTCTCTCTCTCTCTGCTTTAAAAAAATAATCCATTTTTGTGGTAAATCTCTGGTGAGGTACGTAGGAGATGACCCTGTAATGGCTTTTTAATAAGGGACAAAGCCCTTTGGCCATTCTATTATAGACACACACACACACACACACACACACACACACACAGACACACACACACACACATACACACACACACACACACAGGGAAGAAAGAATAGTCTATACTGATACAGTACTGTCTTCCTCTATGGTTGTGTTCAAACTGGCAGCCAAAAGCTGATTTTTAGCCCATCCAGATTGAAAGCGGATGTCTCTTTTGTAGACTGAACAGTCTCATACCACATAAAATCGAATTATTGCAAGACAGATTTAACGTGTTCGGATCTAGTTTCAAATCACATTTGGACAGATGTGTCTCAGTCTGAACAGCTTCAAACACACTGATCAGTTTTGATTGTCTATGACGTCCCTCCACGTACTACGGAATGTTACGGGTCTGATGCTGTTGGTATTGCAACTTGTCAGATCAGTCAACAATGTAACCCAGTGTGAACAGAGCAAGATCTCATTTGGACACTTGCTAAAAACAGTGTGGGCAGTCAGCCCTAAAAATCAGACAAAAAATTTGTTCAGTAAACTTGGAACTGCATTTTGCCTGTGTTTGTGTTTAAAGTCTATTATTTATCCTTTTTGAAATACTTTTTGGATGTTTCGCATGTCTTATGGTGTGTGTTTTGGAATATGTAGGCCCCAGGGAAAGTTGTTGCAACCGTAATAGCGGCTAATTGGGGCTCAGAAAAAATAAACCAATGCATAAACAAATGAGATCATATACAGGATATACAGTGCACCTTTGTTCTTTGCGGTCAATGCATTCCGGGAACCACATGCGATTAATGAATTCTGCGATCGAGCAACAAACTATTTACCTTATTGTTTACAGTAATTAAAACTTTTATGAACCCTCCCCATACTTATATTGAACCACCTTCTATCTGATTTACCTTTTCCCACACTGTTATCGAGTATTGAAAGCACTTTTGTGTATCACGTAAGTCTGAGACACACGGAATCGAGTGCACTTCCAGATGCCGTCAGCCAGTAGGATGCGCGTATGGTATGACGTGACTACCTACCAAAAATCTGCGATGAGGTGAAGTCGCGAGCGTTAATGCGCGAATGCGCGAGGGCAGACTGTATATGGAATATACACTGTCCGGCCAAAAAAAAAGTCACCGTTTGGGTTTCAATAAGCAAATTGCAGTGTTATGATCAGGGGTTGCTTCGGTTGGTCAAGTCTAGGCCCAGCAATATTATTCAGCAAAAAAATTAAGTCAGCTGAGTATCTGAATGTACTGAATGACCAGGCAATCCCTTAAATAGATTTTTTCTCCAGGATGGCACGATCATATTCCAGGACAACAATGCCAAAATTTATCGGACTCTAATTGTGAAAGAGTGGTCAAGGGAGCGTGAGGAATCCTTATGACACATCAATTGGCCCCCACAGTACTGAGCTTAACCCCATTCAAAGTCTATGGGATGTGCTGGAGAAGACCTTGCAGAGTGGTTTGACTCCTATCGTCAATACAAGAACTCGGCCAAAAATTAATGCAATTCTGGACAGAAATAAATGCTGTGACGTTGTACAAGGTTGTCGAAACAATGCCGCGGCAAATGCGCACCGCAATCAAAGCTATAGGCAGTCTCACAAAATATTAGCGGGTGACTTTTTCTTTGGCCGGGCAGTGAATATCTGTTTTCTGGTGTCAAAGGAAAGTACATTTGTAATTTATTTCTATATCTCCTGTGCTTGACAAAATCAAAAATGTATAAGGTGTTACATTATCTGACTGGAGATATTTTAAACAGTCAGATGCTCAAATCTGTTATGGGACAGGGTACCCTCCACATAATTTCTTCCTCATAAAACATTTGCCATTTCAGTTTGTTCCATGCCTTGAATGTCATTTTAATGTTGTTTGACTTGAAACTTATAGCATAACCTCATCAGAGACACATGAACTAGCACATGAGACAGAGTGACTATTTCAGGCAGCCTTCTGGTGCTCTAAGTGATGTCTGCAGTGTGTTATTATATTGTGATCAGTGCATTAGTGGTGGTTTGTGATGTGAAACGTGGTGAGACTTAGAGTCTTACAGGGTGACTGTGGAATGCTACTGCGGTGTCATGAAGTCAGAATAACCTGTACTCTAATGCCACTTAATGGGCCATATGGACTGTCTGTGTGTATGTGTGTGTGTGTGTGTGTGTGTGTGTGCGTGTGAGGAGGGGAGAGAGAGAAGAGGTTGCTATTGAGAGTTGCTGACTGGTGGGTTTTGTGGTAAAGGAGCATTAGTAAATTGGGGCGAAGCATTAGTGAACAGTGGGAACTTAACAGTGGGATTCAAACTGTGGTGGATCTGTGGTCAGCTTCCATTAACATGGCTAAATGAGATGAGATAAGTTAGAAAGTTGGTTTGGGACTGTGCATGTATGCAGGTGCCATGGGACACTAGAGAACAGGAAAGTAGTGTGTGTGTGTGTGCGTGTGTTTTAATACTGTATTCAGCAGATTGAGACATTAATATAACATAATATGCCATCTAGTTCTAAACAATAATGGCAGGAATAAAGGGCATCACACTGATGACTTCTATGATAAAATGACCACAGATAATAAGGTTCTCCAGCATTGTTTTACGCCTCCCTTTGCACTTTGTCAGATTTAGCAACAAAAAAGATCAATTTCACTTAGGTAAAACTTGCTTGTGAACATATTTCAAAATCTGTAAGAAACTGAATACATTAATGGCTGGAATCTAGAGTGTAGGTTCCATTAATGTGTGGGAAAAAGGGAAAAGATCTATTACGGAGGAGGGTAAACTGAATGGCTGAAATCATTAGGTTTGAAGAAATGGTGCTATCATGCATCTTATGTTCAACTAGTTTTTAACCAATTTAGTGATTGGTTGTGCTCTGGGTGCTCTGAGATAACAAACACATGGAAATGTCACCTCAAAGCAGTCACTTTCATTGGATGAAACGGGTCAAATTGATGGATCTTTCTGTAACACTGAGTCCTTATGTTTAAAAAGCAGATTGAAATGGAGAAATGGCCTAAATCTCCCTCTCAGTCATCACAGAAGAATGACAGCTTTAGCCCCACCTCTGAATTATAGCATCCTGAGTAGAGCAAATTGCTAGGAGAGCTGTAGCGTTAGCAGGGCTTGTTCTGTGGGGCAACACAATGACAAATATAAAGTCCAGATATGCATGTTGACAAACTTGACACAATAGCGAAATGTTGATAGTACCAGGTTTAACAAAAAACTTTGGAATGTGAACTGGCAGTGCAGAGGTGCCAGTTCCCCTGCCAAGCCCTGCCCAAGTGCCCTTGAGCAAGGCACTGCCCCCTTTGTAAGTTGCTCATTGGACCATGAGGAAGCTGCCCACCGCTCTACCTCTCATATCCATGGTTACAGGCCCCCTTCTGTACTCTGTACCTCAACAGTCAGATTTTTAACAGATATTTAGAAATTACTTGTAATTAGACTTTGATTCTAGTCTCAGGATCTGTCATGTGTTAGACGCTGTGCACACGCACACACATTTTTTTGCATGGTTTTTTACTGGTTAGCACCGTTGACCAAGTCATATATTGACTGACTCTCAGGCCTGTTACATATTTTTAATTTTAAAATATATTAGTAGCTACTGTACGTATGTGTGAGTAGAACATTATCTGTTCAACAACAAAAATGACCTTTATTAATATTCATATGCTTAAACAACTATTTTACATGTCAAATTGATACTGATCAGAAATGTCCATATTTATCATTTAGATTACAGTAATCTTTCATTACTCGTGGAAAACCACCCGCAAAAATGAAATTCCGCGATATAGCGACAAACTATTTTATTATTTACAGTAATTTAAACATTTATGAACCCTCCACATACTTATATTAAACCACCTTCTATCTGTATTACCTTTTCCCACACTCTTATAGACTGCTTAAAGCACTTTTGTGTCTCACAGAAGTGCACTGCGTTCCGAGACTCATGGAAAGCAGAGCACTTCCGGATGACATCTGTCATGGTTTGGCGTGGCAGTTCTGGTGTGTGGCAGGGAGAGGCCAGGCTGGTGGGTGGAGCCACGGCTCCACACCTGAGACTCATCCACATCCCCGTTCTGATTGTTCACACCTGAACTTCATTGGGGTAATCATGAGCTCTCTCATTGAGCTAGGCTTTTTAAGCCTAGCTCAATGAGAGCTAGGTGCTGGTTCGTTTCTCAAGTTTGGTTCCTGGTAGTCTGTCCTGATTTTGTTCTGTTTGGAGAATATTTGAGTTTGTCATCAAATCGTGGAGAAAAGATTAGCTTTTGGTGTTCTGCATTTGGGTCCATATTCTGCCTCCCGTGACAATATCAGCCAATAGAATGCGCGTACAGTATCATGTGACTAACTACTAAAAATCAGCGATGAGGTGAAGCTGCACATGTTGATGCGCAAATGCGCGAGGGATTACTGTATTTATGGATCATTGATTGAAAGATCAAGGATAAGACAATTTATCTGTTCTTCACTGTTCACGAGTGAGGGGACAATGAAACGTAAGATTGGATGTAGAATTGGGGCAGCAGGAGCGGTACTGAAGGCTCTTTACTGCACTGTTGCAACAAAGAGAGAAGCAAAGCTCTCCGTCTACCGTTCAATCTTCGTTCCTACCCTCACCTACGGTCACGAGCGATGGGTCATGACCAAAAGAACGAGATCACGGATACAACTGGTGGACTGCCTTCTCCGAGTGGGTGAATGAGGTCCTTCCACAAGTGAAGGAGTTTAAGTATCTTGGGGTCCTGTTCACGAGTGAAGGAACAATGAAGCGTGAGATTGGACGGAGAATTGGGGCAGCAGGAGCGGTATTGCAGTCGCTTTACCGCACTGTTGTCACAAAGAGGGAGCTAAGCCGAGAGGCGAAGCTCTCCATCTACCGTTCAATCTTCGTTCCTACCCTCACCTATGGTCATGAACGATGGGTCATGACCGAAAGAACGAAATCGCGGATACAAGCGGCTGAAATGGGCTTTCTCAGGTGGATAGCTGGTGTTTCTCTATGACATAGGATGAGGAACTCTGCTATTTGCAGGGGGCCCATAGTAGAACCGCAGCTTCTTTGTGTGGAAAGGAGTCAGCTGAGGTGGTTTGGGCATCTGGTGTGGAAGCCTCCAGGGCGCCTCCCAAGGGAGGTGTTTCTGGCACGTCCAGCTGGGAGGAGATCTCGGGGCAGACCCAGTACCAGGTGGAGGGATCATATATCTACACTGGCCTGGGAACGCCTTGGGATCTTCCAGTCAGTGCTGGTGGATGTGGCCGGGGAAAGAGAAATTTGGGGCTACCTGTTGAAGCTGCTGCCCCCGCGACCCAACTCCGGATAAGCTGAAGAAGATGGATGGATGGATGGATGGATAAGAGAACATACACAAAAATTCCATACATCCACCTATTTTCTTAACAGCTTTGTTTGGTGTTGCAGGTCGTGAGGAGCTGGAGCCTGTCCTAGCTGGAATGGGCGTGAGTTGGGGGACACTCTAGGCACGATGCCAGTGTGTTGCAGAGCCACACAGAGAAGCAGAAAAACATGCACACACACACTAACACCTACAGTCAATTTGAGACCGGTCAATTAACCTGAAGGGCATGTTTTTGGAGGTGGGAGGAAGTTGGAGAACTTGGAAAGAAGCCACGCAGACATGGGGAGAACATGCAAACTCCGCACAGAGCGGGACGCGAACCCAGAATCGCCTTGTTGTGCGGTGACAATGCTACCCACTACACCACCGTGCCACCCTCATAATTTATTATTAGTTAATATGAGCAAAACTAGTAAGTTTGAAGTAAAATGCATTAACTAGAAGAAATAGTAAGAAAAGAGATGTGATGCTTTCTTCTAAAGTTTCAACACAGTGATATTTCTGTTTGTGATCTCACTGTTTGTGAGATGTTTTCATCATTATTAATTCATATATTTACATATTTTCTCTCAGTGATACAGAAGGAAAGGATATACTGAGTGTTGTACTTGTTTTAGACAGTAACCCCTCAGCTCTGCTGCTGTAGACCGCCATGTAGATGTGGTTTTTAAACATAACACAACACAGCAAACCTCTATATAATGGATGTTGTCCTTTCATTTTCTGTGTGATTGAAATACCTGATAGGGTCATGATTTGGAAATGGCCTGAGGAGCAGAATAAGGAAGAGAATGAAAACATGAGATTCATCCAGGTGCAAGTGCAGATTAAAAACATTACAAAGATGGATATGGTCAGAAGAGAGGGGGCATTAAGCTTTCTCGATGGTGAGGCAAGGGAAAGGGAAGAGAAAACAAGTATAGAAAAGTGTGTGTGAGTGTGTGTGTGTGTGGGTGCGTGTGTGTTGGAGTGGGGTGGGGTGGAGGGGTGGTTATAGGTAGAGATCTTCAGTTGGTAGTCTGGTCCATTAAAACCCAGGCTTTTACTGCCAGGCACAATACAATCTGTAATGGTGTTCCCCTATGTACGTCTATGAGTGCTAGCATTATTGTGTTTGTGTGTGTGTGTGTGTGTGTGTTTGATAGAAGAAACTTCAACAAGCAGGCCATTAGGTCCCAAATGGACCCATCTGTCGTTCTGGCTCTTCAGACACTGAGATACAGAAATAATTCAATAGTCTACATATAAATGTTTGTTTGGGCTAAAAGTATGAAGAAAGATCGTCAGATAAGAGGACATCCTTAGCTTTATTTCAATCCCAAGGAAATGGAACAGGGGTATTGTGATGCTCCATTGACATCATCAGGGTCTATTTTGTTCAGTTGTTATAGACAACAGTGATTGGTGACATACAGTAGTTTCCATAACCCCAGATTACAAATGTAGATTGATTTCCGTAAAGAAAGCTGAAAATTAACTGCCTTTACCAGAAATTGTTCTGTGAGGAGTTAGTTTCAATGATGTAATGATAGACTGGCTGTCATAACTCTTCTTTTCCTTTCGGCTTTTCCCTTCAGGGGTCACCACTGCGAATCAATTGCCTCCATCCAGCCCTGTCCTTTGCATCCTCTTCTCTCACACCAACTACCTTCATGTCCTCTTTCACTACATCCATAAACCTCCTCTTTGGTCTTCCTCTAGGCCTCCTGCCTGGCAGTTCAAAACTCAGCATCCTTCTGCCAATATATTCACTATCTCTCCTCTGGACATGTCCAAACCATCTCAGTCTGGCCTCTCTGACTTTATCTCCAAAACCTCTAACATGTGTTGTCCCTCTGATGTACTCATTCCTGATCCTATCCTTCCTGGTAATGTCACGTGTGGTGGGATGTGGACCCAAATGCAGGACACCAAAAGTGAATCTTCCATCCATGATTTAATGACAAACTCAAATATTCTCCAAACAGAACAAAATCAGGACAGACTACCAAGAACCAAACATGAGAAATGAACCATCTCTGAGCTCTCATTGAGCCAGGCTTAAAAAGCTTTAGAGTCATTAGCTCAAAACAAGTTCAGGTGAGATGATCACCACGGTGTGTGGATGAGCTTCAGGTGTGGAGCCGTGGCTCCACCCACCAGCTTGGCCTCTCCCTGCCACACACCAGCACTGCCACGCCGAACCGTGACAGGTCACTCCCAAAGAGAACCTCAGCATCTTCATCTCTCCTACCTCCAGCTCTGCCTCCTGTCTTTTTCTCAGTGACACTGTCTCTAGACCAAACAACATCTGTGGTCTCACCACAGTTTTGTACACCTTTCCTTTCATTTTAGCTGAAACTCTTCTATCACACATCACACCTGACACTTTTCTCCAGCCGTTCCATCCTGCCTGTCATACTGGCTGTCATACTGGCTGTCATACTGGCTGTCATACCTGTTGATGATAAATTGGAATGTGCTCAGTCATGAGATGATCAGTTGTAATAATGACTGAATGTTGAGTAGGAATATGGTTTGTTCACTAAGTCAGCTGAAATGGTATTAACTCACAGCATATATCTGTTATGAATCTAAAAGTACACACCAATAAGCAGAGTAACCACAGAAATAACAACACAAGCCCATACTGTTTTTAATAGAAGTCAATTTCCTTTTAAAGGAGCAGTAAAGTAGGAAGAGGGTAAAATATATTTCCTGCCTCTCTGGGCCTTCAGTCTGTCCTTAGGGCCCTCTGTGGCTCTCTTGTGGTGCATTGTGGCCTGCTAAAAAGCTAAACACATCAGGGTATCGCCAGGAACCACATGCATCTAAAACCAACAGCAGAAACTCTGGAGTATAAACAAGTTTAATGTAGAGCTGGTTTAATGTATGTTGTGATGTGAAAAACACTTGTCCAAAACCTCAGTAAATGTTTTCTTTTTTTTATTAAATACTTTTTACACACAAATGAAAAAAAAAAAACGTATCAATTTAATTTAGCAAATGTCGGGTATGATCAGAGAATCCGAGAATCAGAGTCTTTATTTGTCATACTGACACACATTTCCACAGTTGACAGCACGAAATATGTCTCTGGAGGTCCCAGTAAGCCCGGTCGATAAATAAGATAAATAAGTTAAGAGAAACTAGATAAAAACGTTTAAAAAATGCAAGATAGATAAGTTAAGAACACCTAGAGAAAAACAGTCAGTCAGTCAGTCATCATCATAACCCGCTTAATCCGCTGACGCGGGTCGCGGGGGAGCCGGTGCCTATCCCGGCAGTCTCAGGGCGTAGGCGGGGGACACTCCGGGCACGACGCCAGTGTACTGTGGAGCCATACAGAGACAAACAACCACTCACACACACATTCACTCCTATGGTCAATTTGGGACTGGCCAATCAACCTAAAGCACATGCTTTTGGAGGTGGGAGGAAGCCGGAGAACCCGGAGAGAACCCACGCAGTCACGGAGAGAGCATGCGAACTCCGCACAGAGCAGGACTCGAACCCGGGTCCGCCGTGTTGTGAGGCGACAGCGCTACCCACTGCGCCACCGTGCCGCCCTTGAGAAAAACAAAAAGTTAAAAATGTAAGATAAATAAGAAAAGAGAACAAAGAAAAGTTAAGATGTAAGATATATAGTTGAAGTTTAAAGTGTCTGGACAGCAGAATGTAGTTCACAACAACAACAACAACAACAACGCAGCAGCTCAAGTGTGTAGGTGCTCCATATATTGTACTTGAAGAAGCACCATATTGCACTGAATCCCCATGTATATGTGGTGACACACGGGGCGTCGTGAGGGTGACTACAGAGCACCACAGGAGTTCAGCTGTCTAACAGCCTCTGGAAAGAAGCTGTTCCTCAGCCTGGTGGTCCTACTCCGGATGCTCCGTAGTCTCCTGCCTGAGGGGAGGGGTTGGAATAGACTGTGTGCTGGGTGGGTGGGGTCTGTCATGATGTGGGTGGCCCTCCTTCTACACCTACTCGTGTAGATTTCTGTGATGGTAGGTAGGCCACCCCCTACAGTCCTCTGTGCAGCCTTCACAACCCTCTGCAGCGCTTTCCTGTCTGCTGCAGTGCAGCTACCGTGCCACACAGTGATGCTGGTGGTGAGGATGTTCTCCACCGCACCCGTAGAAGGCCTTCAGGACGGGACCCCCCAGTCCAGCACGCCTCAGCTTCCTGAGGAAGTAGAGCCGCTGGTGGGCCTTCCTGAGCAGGTAGGAGGTGTTACATCTCCAGGTGAGGTCCTCAGTGAGATGAACCCCCAAGTACCTGTAGCTGGAGACCACCTCCACAGCTGCTCTTCCGATGTGCAGGGGGGGAGACGAGTGTCTTTTCCTCCTGAAGTCCACCACCATCTCCTTGGTATTCCCCACGTTGATGCAGAGGTTGTTGCGTCTGCACCAGTGCACCAGGTGCTCCACCTCATCTCTGTATTTGGACTCATCGTTCCGGATGCGTCCCACCACTACTGTGTCGTCTGCAAACTTTACTATATGACAGCTCGAGTGTTTCGCTGAGCAGTCATATGTCAGTAGGATGAACAGGAGGGGGCTGAGCATGCAGCCCTGTGGGGAGCCGGTGCTGAGGGTGATGGGGGAGGAGACCGTGTTGTTAATCCTGACAGTCTGTGATCTGTCTGCCAGGAAGTCCAGGACCCAGTTCCCTGTGGTGGCAGACAGTCCCAGCTCTGTCAGTTTCTGCACCAGGGTCTGGGGGATGATGGTGTTAAATGCGGAGGTGAAATCCAGGAAGAGCAGGCGGATGTAAGAGTCCTTGCTCTCCAGATGTGTGAGGGATGTGTGGACCACAGAGGAGATGGCGTCATCGGTGGAGCGGTTCCTCTGTAGGCATATTGGTGGGGGTCCACCGCTATGTCTACAGTCTTTGATGTGCGCCATGACCAGCTTCTCGAAGCACTTCATGACTGTCGGGGTGAGGGCCACCAGCCGATAGTCATTAAGCTCCTTCACCGAGTGGCCTTTGGGGACCGGGACGATGGTGGCAGACTTCAGGCAGCTGGGGACTGTTGCTAGCTGCAGTGAGGTGTTAAAGATGTCTGTTAACACCTCTGCTAGCTGGTGGGAACAGTCCTTCAACACTCTCCCTGGGACGCCGTCGGGGCCTGCAGCCTTGCGAGGGTTGATCTTTTGTAAGGTCCTCCCCACATCCTCTGTGGTCACACTGAGGGGCGTGTCATCGGGGGGGGGGGGTGTTAGTTTGGTGCTGGGGGGGGTGTTGGGATCCTCAAAACGGGCATAAAACGTATTGAGGGCATCTGCTAAGGAGGGGTCTGTCGGGCCCTGTGCATTCCTGGTGTGGAGGTTGGTTATGCACTTGATGCCTTTCCACATGCTCCGTGGGTCCCCTGAGGTCAGGTGACCCTGGATCTTCTTAGCATAGGTGGATTTGGCCTCCTTTATGCCCCTATCCAGAGCCCTCCTCGCTGCCCTTAGTGCCTCTGCCTCCCCTGCCCTGAACGCAGCATCCCTGGCCTTCAGCAGAGCTCTCGCCTCTGCATTCAGCCAGGGCTTCTGGTTCGGGTAGATGGTGATCGTCTTGGTGTCGGTCACATCGTCCGCACACTTGGAGATGAACCCGAGAACAGAGGAAGTGTATTCCTCCAGGTTCACCTCTCCCCCCTGTGTGGCTGCCTCCTTGAACATCTGCCAGTCTGTGTCCTGGAAGCAGTCCTGGAGCACCGGGGCCGCATCCTGGGGCCACACAGTGATGGTTCTCCTCGTGGGTTTGAGTGATTTCACCCTGGGACGATATGCTGGGGCCATCAGGATGGAGATGTGGTCTGATAGGCCGAGGTGTGGTCGGGGGAGGGACCTGTATGCGCCGTGTAGGTTGGTGTATACACAGTCCAGCATGTTGTCCCCACGTGTGGGGATGGTGACGTGCTGGTAAAAACTGGGCAGTGTGTCCGTTAGTTTAACGTGGTTGAAGTCTCCTGCTACCGCGTAAAACGCCTCCGGGTGCCTGGTCTGCAGTGAGGCATTTTACGTGGTAGCAGGTGCATGATGCATAAGTCTGGAATATGGGTTGGTGATATTTACCTTATTATTTTTCATAATTGTTTTTATGTACTGGTCAGCCATATAAGTCAGTCAGTATGTGAGGCGGCAGTGGCTCAGTGGTAAAGCGGGCGGTATAGAGCGGGTCGTCCTATCATTCAAGATTGGCAGTTTGATTCCCACTCCCGCCCAAAAAATACCCGGAGGTGAGCTGACAGTGGAGGGTGTCATCTCACCTCCGGAGCACTGCCGAGGCACCCTTGAGCAAGGTGCTGTCCCCCTTACAAATTGCTCATTTGAGGCGCACTAAGAAGGAGCTGCCTGCCACTCTACCTCCCTAGCATGCCTACAGGCCCCCCTGTGTGTGGTTGTGTGTTTTACAGGGGTCTGTACACACTAATATGCATGCATGTGATTTGATTTGATTGACTAACAAATACTACAGTGTGCGTTTTTAATTTCCCTTTGGGGATTATAACAGTGTATTAAATTAATTAAATTAAATGTAGAGGAAATATTTACTGTCAGCTTATTTTTTTATTCAGAGATTTAAGTATGTGTAATATTTAATGAATATTATTATGAATAATAAAGTTTCTCACAATAATTAGTGAACTGAACTGTTTTTTCTTTACTTGTGTTCATGATACTCATCACAACAAATAGATGATAGATGAGTACCGAGTTTTTCGCACCATAAGGCACACTTAAAGGGACAGTAAAGTTAATTTTAAGTGACATATATGTTATTCATCATTATGAAAAATAGAAGAAAAAATAAATTTTACATGTGTAGCATAATCTGTTTGGTTAAAAAAGCTTAAAATCTGCGCTGCAGCAGCTTCCCCATTCAGTGGTCACGTGGGCGTCATATGTCACTGTCGGCAAACAGAGCTTAGCAGCTATAAGTAACAATGCAACTCTCGATGCGATTAATAAAAGTATCTTGGTTACCTGCGCAGGGAACGGTTGTGTCAACAGAACAGCAAAAAGATGTGAAGGGCCTGTCATTCTTTAGAATACCTTCTGGGAAGGTATTGCACTAAAAATGCTAACACGCTAGCCCATCAATGGGATTGTCCATATTATGTTAGCATTGAGGTAACCGCCATTTATTACTATTGGACTCTAGTTGTTATTAATTCCACAGTGAATTTATTTTGCTGTTCTGTTGGTCAGATTGGCAAAAGTGGTAACTGCGGGCGGTAGAGCAGGTTGTCCTATGATTTAAGATCGGCGGTTTGATTCCCGCTCCTGCCCATAAAAAAATACCCAGAGGTGAGCTGACAGTCGGAGTTGTCAGCTCACCTCCGGAGCACTGCCGAGGCACCCTTGAGCAAGGTGCGTCCCCTTTACATATTGCTCATTTGAGGCGAACCAAGAAGGAGCTGCCTGCCTCTCTACCTCCCTTGCATACCTACAGGCCCCCTTGTGTGTGGTTGTGTGTATTACAGGGGCCTGTACACACTAATATGCATTCATGTGATTTGACTGACTAGAGTGTGCATTCTTAATTTCCCTTCGGGGATTATAAGTGTATTAAATTAAAGAAATTAAGTTAAGTGATTGATAGTGGATTACTGTTTTGGCCAAAATATAAGACGGTGTTTTTTGCATTGAAGTAAGACTGAAAAAGTGGGGGTCGTCTTACATTCGGGGTCTAGACATTATACCCATTCACAATGCTAGATGGCGCCAGATATCTTTAAAGCAAATGCTGAACTTAATTCCCCAGGCCAAAGCGAACCCCTGTCACGAAGAAGAAAAATAAAAACAGCAGTAGCACGAAGAAGAAAAATAAAAAATAGTGTTAAGAAAGAAAATAGAAGAAGATATAACAGAACATGGAGAAACATAGCGACAATCTGGAGAAAAGTGGGTCGGTTCTCGGATGGTAGCAAGGTTGGTGCCACTCACCATTCATTTACAAATGTGATTGCACTTTAGTTTGCATATTTAAATGTTCAGATATTAAGATGTGTGTTGGGTAGTGATTATTTCTCTCCAATAATCAACTTCGTATTTAAACAATAATCGTATTTATTAGACTCACTCGTCTGCACACATGTTGGCTCTATGGCAATGTACACAAGTAATGATCTGGTGTGCACTGGCACCTGGATATGATGCGAGTCCTCAGTAGGGCAAGCACATCAGTACATAACCCCCCCCCCCCATTAGACTCCAATGTGCCTTGCACCAAACATCAGTGAAATAAACTTCTTTTTTTATCCTCACAACATCAATGTATTACATTCTTATATTTTTTTCCATACAGAACAACCCAGTTTCCCTTTCAAAATTTCACCCTGTAATAAACCAAAGGTTCACCATAAATTCACCTTGTAAACACTAAATGTAAACATCACCATGACTGGTAGGGCACAATCCTAATATCACAAACATCACATCTAGCACTTTTTTTTAAGTACCAGACAGGCTCTTTCACTTAATGACAAAGTCAGTCAAACGCTGAGGCAGTTTGATCTGCCTGTGGGGTCTCTCGTACCTAGCAGGCGTTTCAGGTTTAGGTGTGGACACCCTAGTGTGAGTCTCCGTGTTGGACTCGATGTCAGGTGTGGTTTATTCCTCCTCGTGCTCGGTCCATGTTATTTGTGTCTTGCTAGATGACTGTGGAGCAGGATCCTCGGTGTAGTACTTCTTGACGAATGTAGTGTTCCTGGAATAGGTCGCTCCACTTGGTGATTTAACAATCACATTGTTTCTGTCCTTGCTGATCACCTCGTGTGGTGTCTTGTTGAAGGTTGTTGTGAATTTGTCAACTTTGTCTTGTTTTAGTAGGACCTGGTCTCCCACTGATACATCTGAGTGGTTCACTCTGTTTTTGTTGTCAGTGTAGATTTTCGATTGTCCTTTTCTCTCAGCATCGGTGTCTCTGACCTCCAGGTCTCTTTGTGGTGTAGTAATGTCTGGGAGCTTTCCTCTGATCTTTCTGTTGAACAGAAGCTCGGCAGGACTCTTTCTTGTCGTGGCATGATCTATCAATCGATAGACGGTCAGTTACTTGCGTAGCTCCTTTTTCCAGTTTAGCCCATCAGACTGTGCGATGCGAATCCTCTTCATCAACGGAGCGTTTTGCCGCTCCACCTCACCGTTGGCTTGAACCCATTTAGGTGTGGTTTTCACATGCTCGATTCCTTTCTCCTGGCAGAATGCTTGAAACTGTGCAGATATGTACTGTGGTCCACGATCCGAACGAATGGAAATAGGAAGTCCATGCCTACTGAAGATATTCTCCAGGCTGTCTATGACCTTTTCCGCAGTGGTCGACCGCAGGATCTCGTACTCATAGTACTGGTTGTAATAGTCAATCAGAACTAATATGGAATGTCCTGTTGGTAGTGGGCCTAGTAGGTCAGTGGCTAAGTCCTGCCACGGCCCATCTGGAAGTGCTGTGGGTCTCAGAGGTTCAGGCACGTCAGGCCTCGACACTATTTGGCAACCGTGACATGACCTCACATATCTCTCTGCTGCTTTATCCAGACCTGGCCACCACACCTTACTCCTGAGCCAACTCCAGGGCTCTGTCTCTGAGGGCCTGTGGCACTTCTCAGGTCCCTGAGTTCATCATCCGTCGCAGAGGCTTCCTCTACCTCTCTGGTGGTCAGTGCTCGTGAAGGAGCGTGTGTGGCAACGTATCGCACGTATTCCTCCGCGCCGTGCTTGTGGTTCCCATCTGTCGTGCTCTCTCCCAGTAGTTGCAACAGGGGATCCGCAATGTTGTCCTTTGTGTAATACTCTGAAATCATACGGTTGGAGCCGCAGCACCTACCGCTCAATGCGGGCACATGGCTTAGAGGCCGGACTGTACATGGCCTCCAGAGCCTTGTGGTCCTTCACTAGGTCAAACCTTTTACCATATATGTACGGGTGCAGCCTCTCGCACGCCCAAACTAAGGCGAGGGCTTCCCGTTCAGCTTGTGAATATCTGCGTTCACAGTCAGTCAGGCTCCTGCTTACATAACATATGGGAACCATCTTTCGCTGCTGTTGCTGTACTAGGACTGCACCTATTCCTACTGGTCCTGCATCTGCTATGACTTTAGTAGGGGCATCTTTGTCAAAGTATGCCAGCGTGCCAGCCTCAGCTAACTTCTCCTTTAACACTTTAAATGCATGCTTTTACTCTGGCCCAAATATAAAAGGTGTGTCTTTCTTAGTTAGCCTCCTAAGTGGCTCTGATATGCTAGCAAACTGTCGTATGAAACGGCTTGAATGACCCGCTAAACCAAGAAAACTACGGGTCTCAGAAGCGTTCTCAGGCTCTTATGCCTCTGCTATTGCTCTCACTCTTTCTGTAGTGGGACCTATGCCCTTCTTGCGAGAGTAAAATGCCCATGAAAATTAGCTTGTCCATATTAAACTGACACTTCTCCTTGTTTAGGGTCAGCCCACAGTCCTCTCACCTTTTCAGAACTGCATGGAGTCGTTTATCATGAGTCTCCTGGTCTGGGCCATGAACAATTATATCATCTGAGATATTCTCTACCCCCTCAATGCCAGCTGTAGTTGTCGCAATTTCGTGTTGATACTGTTCAGTAGCAGATGAAACACCAAATATGAGTCTTTTGTATCTGTAGGTACCTGTGTGTACAGCAAATGTAGTGATACCCCTGGACTCTGGTGTGAGCTCTAGCTGGTGATAGCCCCATTTCAAGTCTAATTTACTGAAAATGACATTCCCTGTAAGAGCTCATCCACAGTAGGAATTGGGTATCTCCCTCTAATAATAGCTGTATTAGCTCTCCTCATATCAAGACACATTCTGATGTCGTCTTCATTAGCTTTTGGTGCAACTACAACAGGGTTGACCCACGGTGTGGGTCCCTCCACCTTTTCAATAATATCCATGTCAAGCAGCTGTTTAACCTTTTTCTCTACTGCTTCCCTTAGGTGAAATGGCACCCTCCTTAGGGGTTGTGCCACTGGCGTCACACTCTCATCAATATGCAAACTTATTTGCTTTGTGTTTAGTTTACCAACACCTTTAAACAGTTTGGGGTACTTTTCAGACGTAACATCTGTCACTGCTGCTATGTTTGTACCCACCCTCAGTACACTTAGCTCAATAGCAGTTTTCCTCCCAAGCAGTGGCTCCCCACGTCCCTGTATTACAGTGAACTCTGCTTCAGTGTTGCATTTTCCCACCTTAACTTCACACTTGAACACACCCATTACTGGAAGGGGCACCTTGGGGACACACATTTTATCTTTTTACTTTTAAGTATTTCCCATGTATTTTCATACATGGGAAAGTATGCAGTTCATACTTTCCTATTGCATGGTTGCTTGAAGCACCAGAATCAATTAACATGAGCAAATCTACACCCCCAACATCAAATGTGACCCTCTCTGTGTTAGATTCATCATCAATTGGAAATGCATAGTCTCTGTCCCCAGTGTCCTGGTCCTCAGTTTCTACACATTTCACATTCTGTCTGTCTTTATCTTGTTTTGCACATTTTCGCAAAATGATTCTTTCCATTGCACCTTCTGCATGTCTGTCCCTTTGCTGGGCATGCAGAGTCCTTGGCCAAGTGATCTCCGTGACCAGATCTGTAGCACACTTTGTTAGATTTATCCTTTCCTTCTCCACGATCTCGAGGCGTTGATCTCCACTTCTGGGGTCTTCCAGCCCTCTTTGAAAAGACGCGGTTCACCGCCGCTCCTCCTTCCGCGCCGCCGCCGTCTCCGTCGCTCATCCTCATCGCAGCCATCTGGTTCTCCACGCTCTCACACTGCGCTGCTATCTCCAAAGCGCGCTGCAGCGTCAGCTGTGATTCCTCCAGCAGCTTCCTCCTTACATACACTGACGTGCATCTGCTCAACAATGCATCTCTTATCTGATTGCCAATTTCCGCATCAAACGCAGTCTTTCGCAGCCTGACAAACTGCTGCACAGTCTCCCCTGGTTTCTGTGCTACTCGGTAGAAAGCTTGGCGTGCAAACGCAGTGTTTACCTGCTGCAAAAAGTAGTCATTCAGTGCCTTGACTGCTTTGGCGTAGTCCGCCGGTCCTCCCGTGTCGGGCAGCGTAGCGAAGACATCTTGCACGTCCGTGCCGGTGTGGTGCAGGAGCAGAGCCCTTCTTCTCTGTTTCACCGGAGCCTCCGCGTCGTCGGCCAAAATCAAACCCTTGCCGTCCGCGTAGAGCTCAAACGCAGTCGGCCACCTTGTCCACCTCGGACCCAGCATAGCCGGCTCACTGTAGCACTCAAACTTTGGCAGGTGATCCATTTCGCCTCAACAATGTGGTCGAACTCTTCAGATTTAACTTTAAACTGGTATCCTCGTCGCCATTGTTGGGTAGTGATTACTTCTCTCCAATAATAAACTCCGTATTTAAACAATAATCGTATTTATTAGACTCACTCGTCTGCACACATGTTGGCTGTATGGCAATGTACACAAGTAATGATCTGGCGTGCACTGGCACCTGGATATGACGTCAGTCCCCAGTAGGGCAAGCACAACAGTACATAAAAATGTGATAGACAGTTTTTGCATGATTTGAATGAGGCAAAATAACATGCTTTTTCTCTCGAATATATTGTCATAATCATTTTTTTCAGATGTACTGTAATTATTTTCTGTATAAAAATTAAATTTGGTGTTCAAAAAGTCTTTTTTCAAACTTGGGTCTTGAAAAAGAGGGGGTCGTCTTATAATCGGGGTCGTCTTATATTCGGGCCAATACGGTATATGAGGAAAAAAACAATGATAAAAAAAAAATCCCCTCCCATCTATCAACAGGGCTACTGTGGTGAGAGTCAGCAACTTCAGGTTCCTGAGGGTCCATATCACTGAGGACCATACAGACTCCATGGGAAAGGTTTGGTGAGACCATGGAATATAATTTTCAGTCAGGCCCAAAGAGTTCCTTGCAAACTGTTTTACGTCTCTGGAGGCAAAAGCAACAACAAATATACAGTATACTTTGAAAGTCCATGTACTTGGGACACTCAAGTGTTCCTTTACTTTCAAACTGTTTTATTAATTTATATATATGTTTATACTGTATATGTATATACAGTATATCCCTCTCACAGTCACTCAGTCACACACACATGCACAAACAGACACACACACACAAACACATGCACACACCTTAATCAACATTGTTTGACTGCTTGTAAAAAAAGGGCAAGAACATTAAGTGGTAAAAATAAATAAATAAATAAAAACAGTTTGATGACAAAAATAAATAAAAAAATAGAAAGTTGTGTTGAGTATGACAATTCCTGTATACTTTGTACTTCATACTTTCCTATTGCATGTGTTGTATTCATTAATGCACTTCATGTTCTGAGTTGGGTGGCACAGTGGCGCAGTAGGTAGCGCTGTCGGCGCACAACAAGGTGGGTCTCGGTTCGAGTCTGTGCGGAGTTTGCACGTTCTCCCTGTGTCTGCGTGGGTTTTCTCTGGGTTCCCCGGCTTCCTCCCACCTCCAAAAACATGAGCCTCAGGTTAATTGGATGGTCCCAAATTGCCCGTAGGAGTGAATGGATGTGTGCGTGTTTGTGTGCATATGTGTAGCTCCGTGGTGCACTGGCACCGCACCCAGAGTTTGCCCCACCTCACGCCCTATGCCAGTTGGTTTAGGCTCCAGCTCCCTGTGACCCGCGCACACGGATGCAGCCTGTAAGAAAATGACTGAAGGAATGTTCTGAGTTCATAAAAAACTTGTTCTGTTCCTTTGCTATTGTGATCAAAAGCATCGACTGTCATTTCTGAGGCTGTTCTGTAAATATTAATTCATACACTTAAGAATATTCATGTTCTGAGTTCATTAAAAAATTGTTCTGTAAATAGTTCTCCTACTTTTGTGATCAAAAACATTGATTCTCAATTTTGAAGCTGTTCTGTAAATAGTTTTAAAATAAATAATAAATATAACTTCTGATCAATCTATATCAATTTCAGACTTAAAATAACGTAGCGATTTAAGCTCCACCCATTTCTGGTCAAACCACAACCACTTCCGGTTTAATCCCCACCCATTCTGAGGCAGGGAATGGGCTGGCAGATATGGATACAGATGATTTAGATGGTTGAACAGATACAGATACAGATAGTGGTGTACTCGCTCATCCCTAGTTGTCACGTGATAACATACAGGCATTCTATTGGCTTACGGCATCTGGAAGTGCGGGGGTGGGGGGGATGAAAACAGAGGGGGAGCGTGGGGATTGGGGTGTGAGGGGGAGACAGGTGGCTGCGAGCTGAACCTGTTAAAGAGTCAGCTCACTGGCTCTCTCCAAACCAGACGGTTTGGAGAGAGCCAGTGAGCTGATGGTTGTTTTTGTCTGCCTATGCTTCCTGTGATCTTCATCCCCGAATACACGTCCCTAATATTATTCTGCTGGAGTTTGGCCTCCAGCTTCCTCCTGTAGTTCTCCTTACACTCCCTCAGTTTCTCCCTGACTTCGTGCTGCACTCTCTTCAGTTCCCCTTGGTCCCTTTCTTTTTCAGGAGTGCCTTCAGGTCGCTCGTAACCCATGGCCTCTTGTTGGGGAAGCAGTGTACCGTCCACTTTGGCATGATGGTGGGTTCACATAACCTGATGTATTCCGTGATGCAGTCCATCAGGATGTTGATATTCTCCCAATGTGGCTCACAGTGCACATCCCAGTCCATGATGTCGAAGCTGTCCTGCAGCAGCTCATCAGCCTCCTGAGTCCATATCTGAAGTGTCTTGGTGTGGACAGGCTGCCTCCTAACAAGTGGGATGCACTTGGGCTTTAGCTAGACCAAGTTGTGATCTGATCTGCCCAGGGGAGTAAGGGCTGTTGTGCTGTATGCATCCCTGGTGTTTGCATACAGCAGGTCCAATGACTTATTTTTCCTGCTGGTACAGTCAACATACTGATGGAATGTGGGCAGCAATTGGTCCAGGGTGACATGGTTAAAGTCACCAGTAATCACTGTGAAGGTATTTGGGTGCTGGGTCTGTACCTGACAACAGTGGAGGTGACGAGATCACATGCCGCTGGTGTGTCAGCTGATCAGACATGAACTCGTGAGGCAGGTAATATGGCCAGATTCCTACAGCAAGCATTCCTAAGATTGTTGCCCTGCTCAAGCTGCTCTACAGCAACGCACAGAGTTGTGTCCGTATCAACGGCAAAGACTCCGAGTGGTTTCCCATCTCGATTGGCTTTCACAAGGGCTGCGTGGCGGCACCTGACCTTTTTAACTGCATCATTGACCATCGGATGCCCAGGATCTGTGAGCGAGTCCCCGGGGTGTCCCTCGGCAACTACCACCTGACTGACCTGGAGTATGCTGATGACATCATCCTGCTCAGCACATCTTACAGCCAGCTGAGAGACGCCCTGGGCATATCCAGAGAAGAGGCAGAGAAGCTTGGCCTTCAAGTGAGCTAGATGAAAACCAAATTCATGTATGTTGATGACAGACTGGATCCACCTCCCCTGAAGCTTGGTGATGAAACTGTGAAGCCTGTCAAGAGCTTTGTGTATCTGGGGTCCATAGTGACGGGCAATGGGAACCTTAAACCAGAGATTCTCCGCAGTAGAGCTCTGGCAGCATCAGCTCTGCAGTCTCTCTGGAAGACCATCTCACGCAAGACGAAGCTCCGACAACTCTGCCATACTCTCCATCCTGCTCTATGGCCTGGCAACTTGGCCCTTAAACAAGACCCTGGCTGCCAGTATAGATGGCTTTGATAGCAGGGCTCTCAGAACCATCAAAAACATCAGGTGGCCACAGCAAGTTTCCAACAAAGTGCTTAGAGCTTGCACGTGCCAGCCCAGAGCACCTTGCCAGGCTGCGCAACGTCGCACCCGCTGGTTTGGTCATGTCCTCCGCCTTCCCCCTGATCACCCAATAAGAGCCACTCTCCAGTTTGACCCTATAGCTGCAGGCTCAACGTTATTCTGGGCAACCTCTGACAACAGGGAGTCGCTGTGGAGGATGCAGAGCAGCTGGCACAAGACTGCCAGCGCTGGAAAAAACTGGCCTATCTGGTTGGCACAACTCACAGAGACTGGCCTATGCCTTAATCCATTCCAAGCCCCCCAAAATTCAGACATAAATATTTTATAAAGCATAAAAATGCATCAAAACATGTAACAAATACATGTTTCAATTAGATTATTACATAATAAAGGGGAGTTGTGCATAATGTAAAAAACAAAGAATAGAGTAAAGAATGATGGTCATTTACCTTTTAACTGCTGTCCTCATTGTTTTTTGCCCTCTTTGGTTAATGCGCTCCTGCCTCACCATGCCGAACAACAGAGTGAATTCCAATCCTCCTTTTGAACTTCTCCAACCATCCACGAAATGCCTTAAACTCCTTAAACTTCCTTTTGTTTTAATAACATGGCAATTGTAGATGCATTACGGCCATATTCTTTGGTGAGATCAACCAAACGCATCCCTTTTTCATGCTTTTCTATTATCTCTTGCTTTGTTTGTATGGACAAAAAAAACTGTCTCTCTTTTCTTCATCTTTTCTTTTCCTCTTTTCTCCATCACTTTCTTGGGGTCCATAGTGAATACTCTAAAAGTTAATGTATTTGCCTAAAACTATCAGAACACCTCATGGGTCGAGGACCAAATGAGCTGCATAGAAATCTATCAATAGCTACACACAGAGCTCCCTCTTATAGCCAATGGGATGCCAGGATGCTAGGTAATAGCCAATGGCAGAGCAGCTATAAGAATGTTACATTCAGGAACCTTTGGGAGCTGCGACTAGCAGCCCATACTGTATTTTTACCTTTTGTAACTTGAAATTTCTTTCGTAACTCGAGGCAATATTTTCCTGTTGAGGCGTTTCGTGAGTAGAAAATTTCGTATGTAGAGACATTCGTAAGTAGAGGTACCGCTGTACATTATTTTAAGTCTGAAATTGATATGGATTGATCAGAAGTAGCTATATTTATTGTTTATTTTAAAACTAGTTACAGAACAGCTTGAAAATTGAAATTCAAATACACGTTTTTTTGAATTCAGAACATGAATATTCTTAAGTGATTTTATTTTAAGTGTATGAATAAATCTTTACAGAAGAGCTTCAGAATTGAGATTCAATGCTTTGATCACAATAGTAAATTAATGAAGTACATTAATGAACACAACGCATTCAATAATAAATTATGAACTACAAAGTATGCATGAATGAGAATTGTTATACTCAAACACATGTTTCTAACTTTTTTTCATTAGTTTTAATTATATATTTATTTTAACCACCTAATGTGCTTGCCATTTTTTCACACAAAGTTTAACAAAGTCTATTAAGGCAGCGGTCCCCAACCTTTTTTGCGCCACGGACCGGTTTCATCTATGACAATATTTTCACGGACCGGCCTTCATTTACTCGATCATTGTTAATGACGCCAGGACAGCTGTAGTGTAATAATAAATAATCCACAGTGGTTTTATGTAAAATGCAGATATCAACAGACAATAAACCTTTTTTTTTTTCATAAATTGATAATCAACATCTGCGTAAATGAAATAATTGTAAGATACTGTATAATTATATTAAAAACTCGATTGAAGTGACGGCTCTGAGGTTCATTTTGAAATATAGCGACTTACAATCAGTGCACCTGAAGTGTTCCGGACGTCTGGTCTACTCTGCAGTTTGCTTTTCTTTACTGTCACTGCAGAAAATCCCGCTTCACAAAGACAAAAGGTTGGAAATGGAAACAGGGTTTTCGATACTTTTTGGACGATCTCAGGATTAACTGTCTTGACTTTAATCCAGAACACTGGCGTGGTTGTGGGCGCTTCATTTAGGGGTTATGGTTGATGACCTGTCATGTGATTGAGACCTGTCAAGAGAGACAGACGCACGCATTCGCCTGTGCGTCATTCCGCACAGACGTCACTTTTCAAAATAAAACATCTTTCAGACTCCGAAATAAATAAAACGGAAGTAATGCAAATTATTTTTTCTTTCTTTGTGGCCCGGTACCAAATGACCCACGGACCGGTACCGGTCCGCGGACCGGGGGTTGGGGACCACTGTATTAAGGTGTGTGTGCTTGTGTTTTTGTGTGTATCTGCATGTGTGTGTTACTGTGTGACTGTGCGAGAGGGTGACAGAAATATACAGTATATATAGAGAGAGCATGTGTGTGTGTGCATGCGCTATGTAACAGTTAAAATATCTATACAGTCTACAAATTACTAATTTGAACTGAAGTGAGAAAGTGTCAAAGTAAGAGCAAGCAGGTAAAAAAAAAAAAATGAGAGGAGGCGATGTCACACAAGCAGTTTTCATCTGTCTGGTTAAATGCACCACGTACGTGCAACAAAACAAGAAACAAGTTCACCAAGTAACCTTCAATAGACCGAAATAGAGACAAGCAGAAGAAAACCTAAGGAGAGCGACGTGAACTACAGTGAAGCCACACACAGAGAGATCAGTCAATGTCTGCGTGTGCGCGAGAGTGGGGCAGAATGTTTCTGTAGAGAGGGAAGGGCTCTGTGTGTGACTGACATGAAGACAGTCAGTTCTGAGGATTTTCCTTCAGCTATGCCACCTGGGATAGGCTCCAGCCCCCCGTGACCCGCGCAAGTGGATGAAATGGTCAGGAAAATGAATGAATCAGTTTTACTTGCATCGTACTTGTCAAAAATGCGTTATCCGTACCGAATACTCGTCTGAAACGAGTATTCGGCTCAACCCTATATAATATCCATTGCAACTGCAGTGTGTCTCGTTTCACACTTGTCTCACTTATTTGTTATCCAGGGAATTGAAGTTTATGAGTGTCACATTAAGGAATGCATCATAAGTGAAAGATGCAGCACGTTTTAATGACTTCATCCACTGTCCTCCAGTTCAGTTGTCTCCTCTTTTAGTTTAAGGTTTCTTCAGCCTTTCCAACATGTGGTTCACCCAACCATCCATTTCTTGTAGAGTAGATGACTGTAATCGTCTTATCAACAGCTGCTTTGCGGGTCATCTGTCTCCCTATGGGCAAGAAGCTGGGGTTACGCTCTGGACGAGTCGCCGGTGCATTGTGGAGCCAATTGAAAGACGAACAATCAGTCACGCAGACACTCACGCCTACAATCAACTTATAAATTCACCTAAACTGCATATTTTTGGAGGGTGGGGGGAAGCTGGAGGACCCACAGACAACTCACAGGGAGAAAAAAATATAGAAACCATGCAGAAAGGACAAACCAGGAACCTTGTAGCTGTGAGGCGACCTGTAGTCAATAAAATTATTATTATAGTAACAACAACAGCAACAACAACAATAATAGTAATAATAATAATAATAATAATAATAATAATAATAATAATAATAATTCATTATCTTAGAAACAGAATCAAAATTTAAGAGTTTAATCTTTTCATCAATTATAACTTTTCTCTTAAATGTGGTAGATTTAATTGATTCTATTTACACAAACCTGATTTCATAATGAACAGTTCAATCTTACTGATCACAGTGTTTTTTTCCTGCTGCATCTTTGTCTCAGATGGTAGTTTGATGTTCTTTTTGGTGTTTACAACTGGAATCCTGGTGTACAACTCTGTGCTGGCTGTCATTCAGTATGTTAAATTATTGTATTGTTTCAGCTGCTTTGAAAGTTTTGTTATCAGTTTTTTTTCTGGAGACAAAAAGAGTGCTATTGGTTCCAGCCCTTCCCCTCTCTGGTCGTGTTCCTGCTCTAGCACCTGTCATTCATCCTGAAGGGTTGTTGGCTATTCAGGGGATACAGTGAGTAGCATTCAAGCAGGCGGGCCTTCAACCCAAAAATCTTTATTAGTCTCTCATTGTGCTCCTGCTGTCATGTAGCCGACACAAAGCTTTCAGAGAGATGATTGGTTGACAGCCAGAACCTCATTCACGTCTGACAGAGATAACACCGTCTCTCTAATGACTAGTTTTCTCTGTCACATTGTCACATGCTCGCACATCAAACACAAACCCCCAGTAAGTTACTACACTCAGATTTCATCACTGATCTCTGTGATTTGTGAAACATTTAGGAGCCCTGGATTGGCCACATATTTGGAGGCCATGGTTTAAAATGCTGAATTGTTTACATGCAAGGTAAATTTAAATCCTCACTTTATAGAATATATAAATATAGTTTTGAACTGCCAGGCAGGAGGCCTAGAGGAAGACCAAAGAGGAGGTTTATGGATGTAGTGAAAGAGGACATGAAGGTAGTTGGTGTGAGAGAAGAGGATGCAAAGGACAGGGTTAGATGGAGGCAATTGATTCGCTGTGGCGACCCCTGAAGGGAAAAGCCGAAAGGAAAAGAAGAAGACTTTATAGAATATATGTCAATATTTTGTTTAATTGGAGTGCAGGAACAAATAAACTACACAAAAGACTTTGAGTAGTATTGGCTTTAATTGTTCCAGATCCTGCTAAAAGAATATGGGACCTCCCACATTTATTTATTCTGTATACTTGTCTGATTCCTGAAGGGAAATTAAGAGAGCACACTCTAGTTAGTAGTTCTTCAATCAAAGGCATGCATACATATCAGTGTGTACAGGCACCGGTAGCACACGCACTCACACACAAGGGGGCCTGTAGGCTTGCAATGGGATTAGAGTGGCAAGCAGCTCCTTCCTGGTGTGCCCCAAATGAGCAGCTTGTAAAAGGGGACGGCGCCTTGCTCAAGAGCACCTCGCTCAAGGGCACCTCAACAGTGCTCCGGAGGTGAGATGACGGCTCCCACTGTCAGCTGACACTCCGGGTGGCTGGGCGGGATCGGGAATTGAACCGCCGACCTTGGATCATAGGACTACCCGCTCTAGACATTATGCTGCCTAATGGGGCCGTGGCAGTGGCGGTTTCCCCACTGGGACTCAAATGTCACTGTGGCTCCCTTTCCCCATCAAAATCATGCAACTTTGGTAAATTGGCCACGCTGAATTGACTATGTGAATGTGTGCATGAGTGAGTGTTTGTCTATGTGTGTCCCTTTGAATGGCATTGTATCTAGTATGTACCGCACCTCTTGCCCAATATCAGCTGGGACAGTCCCTAGCATAACCCCAGACCCAGACTCAGCTGAGCAACTGAAGAGAAAGACAAAAGAATGAATCTGTGTGTTCAAGACCCACAACATTATTGGGTCTTAAAATTCATAACAAATAACAAGTAACTTAACAGATGATTGTGAATTTCTATCAGTTACACCCCATTTTTCTTGTTATTGACCTCTGTTGGATCATAGTTTTAATAACAAAAAATAAAGTCGTCCTTAAGTGCTGTCAATGGACTTTCTGCTAAAAAAATACTTTTTAGATCTAGTGGACCTGAACACCACACATGCGTTATAAATGATTTTGGAGGTGAGATGATACACTTAAAATATATGCTTTTTCAAGTGCAATATATGGAGTGCCTACACACTTGAGCTGCTGCGTTGTTGTTGTTGTTGTTGTGTGAACTACATTCTGCTGTCCAGACACTTTGAACTTCAACTATATATCCTACATCTTAAATTTTCTTTGTTCTCTTTTCCTATTTATCTTATATTTTTAACTTTTTGTTTTTCTCTAGGTTTTCCTAACTTATTTATATTGCATTTCTTAAACTTTTTTAACTAGTTTCTCTTAACTTATTTATCTTATTTATCGACCGGGCTTTCTGGGACCTCCAGAGACATATTTCGTGCTGTCAACTGTGGAAACGTGTGTCAGTATGACAAATAAAGACTCTCTCTCTCTGACTCTCTGATGTTACTTGTTACAGATGATGAAGTTAATTAGTTGAAAGTTAAAAGAATAACTTAACCAGTGTCACCTCCACTGAGAAGATGAGTATGATTGCTATCTCTGAAGAAAGGCAGAGAATGGGAACATACATTTTTTTGGTTGTATCTTATTGGGTGGATCAGATTGTTTTTCACTTTCTTTCATTTTAAACACTTTATCACTTGTGCTTAAACTCTCTACCATGATGATGCATGGTGGAAGAATGAGGCATATACCAAGAATATTCAGTGAATTCTGGATCAAACTTTCTTTCATACTTTTTTTTTTTTGTTTAAACTAGGGATGAGCGAGTACACCACTATCTGTATCTGTATCTCTATCTGTTCAACCAACGAGATTATCTGTGTCCGTATCTGTATTCGGAATGGGCGGGGCTTAAACCGGAAGTGGTTGTGGTTTGACTGGAAATGGGTGGGGCTTAAATCACTACATTGTTTTAAGTCTAAAATTGATATGGATTGATCACAAGTTGCTGTATTTTTGCTTATTTTAAAACTATTTACAAAACAGCCACAAAATTGCTTGTTATAAATAGGACTTGTGAACCATAGTTCTATTTGTCCCTAAGGAAGTGACCCACAGACAGAAGAGACAAGACCATCAATTAAAGAGAGATGGTCTCTTTAAAGATTTCAAATAATTATTCTGGACACTTTGTCTAAAAAATTTAAATTGATAATGCTACTACCAATTACAGTTTGGGTTTATTTAAACCTCACAGCTAATATTTTATCTGATGTGATTCCAAAAATTCAGCATTTTCAATGTTTTTTGTGTCTTTTTGTCTTTGCCTCTCTTGCTTGAAGAGCACCCCCTTCTTTTATCCAAAACTTTCTGAGTTACAAATTTAGATTTGTAAGCAATGGAACAATAGATGTATAAATGTTTGTATATGGTGTAAAGGCTGCATGTGTAAGTTTGCATCTTTTGTTGAACTAACTTTCTACTGGGCTGAACAAGCCAGAAAAATCAGCCCAATTCATTCTACAAACTTCCAACAAGTTGCGCATCACAATCAATAATTTTGTTGTATTAAATACAGCATTATGTTCATTTTTTAAACTTGGGTAAATTGAAAATAAATAGATGATAAAACATGGACAATTTTAGTGTAGAGGTCAAAACAATTTTTCATAGTCCTATTATTCTTTTATGTTTTTACATTCATGCAAAATGCAAGCAAGATTTGCTAAGCTATATTAGTTCATAACTGGAGGCAGAATGACTGAACAAGAATTCTTGTCAACAAAAAAATGCAGCTGAGGTTCTCAGGAAGAATCATTTCTATTCAAACAGGAGCTTGTGTCTTCACTGACAGACGGGTTTATGGTCTTACAGTATTTCCACAGGCCCTCCACACCAATGTTTGACCCCAGGCAGAAGAGGAGGAAGAGAAGGAGGCCTGCTGCACTTCCTTGTGTGAAACAGGCCTGAGGTCCATTTCAAAAAGCAGAGTTAACAAACCCTGAGTAAAACCTATGGTTATGGGTTGACTTACCCTGAGCTTGGAAACCCAGGGTTTACAGTTTTACAAAGGAAGTTCAGGGTTAGTTTTATCGACCCAGAGTAAGTTCACTCAGAGATTAACAGGTACGACACAACTCTAAAAAGCCATCACCAATGAGGCCCCGAATTGGCAAGTCACCATGACGACAGACGAGAAGTGCTCCAAGTAATTAATGGTGGTTGAAGTCCAGACCTTAATGCAGGCTTTTGAAGACTTTGAGTACATTTTCTTAAATAAAAAGCAACAGCGTTGCATCTGCAAGAAGTGGCAGATTGCGCATAAGAAAATGGCTGCTGGTAGTTTGATGCAACCATGATAAAATTAGGGGGAAAATGGCTTGCATGATCTATCAACTTATTATTCAGGTGAAATCCTACGGGGGAGAAGCACTCATGGCAGCAGCTGAGGATGACATGTAAAATTATTCTTCAATAATAAGGTCAGACGTCTGCATCATTTCCTGGGGTTCCTGCTCATTTTGATTATGTTTGACATTGTACGGTAAATATTAAGTGGACGTTTGATTGTTCAGTGCTCTCATCTATGGTAATCCCTTGTTACTCACGGTTAATGCGTTCCAGGACCACCTGTGAAAAACAAAATTCTGCGAAATCGCGACAAAGGATTTATTTTATTATTTACTGTAATTTAAACGTTTATGAACCCTCCCCATACTGATATCAAACCACTTTATATCTGTATTACCATTTCAACACTGATAGACTGTTTAAAGCACTTTTGTGTTTCACGGATGTGCGCTGTGTTCCGTTAGTTTTGGAACTCACTGATGCTGTCAGCCAATAGCATGTATGGTATCATGTGACTACCTTCTAAAAATCTGCACAATAGTGAATCTGTGCATCTTCAAGTGCACACAAGTGAGGGATTACTGTATATCAAGTTCTGTTAAATAATGAAACTTCTTTAAACTTTTTTCATTCATTCATTTTCTATACCTGCTTCTGCCGTTGTCGCGAGTTGCTGGAGCCTATCCCAGCCGACTGGGGGCGTGAGGCTGGGTACACTCTGGACGTAATGCCAGTGCACCGTGGACCCAGTGGTGGACAGACAACACGCAGACACACATTCCCACCTACTGGCAATTTGAAACCAGCTAATTCACCTGAAGTGCACGTTTCTGGAGGTGGGAGGAAGCCGGAGAACCTGGAGAGAACCCACACAGACATGGGGAGAACTCCGCACAGAGTGGGACTCAAACCGGGAACTGCCTTTTTTTGCGGCAACAGCACTACCCACTACACTACTGTGTTGCCCATTTAAACTTTTTAATTTCATTTAAATAAAACAGTAAATCAGCATATGCTCGTTACATAAACACTTCAAGAGAATATTGAAACCTATTCGCATACATATATCATATAAAAACTGATATCAAGAGCTGACATCAAGACATTTTGCATGGTTTCTTGGTAATAGCCAAAATTGCTTTAGTTCCTATATCAATAGCTGTGGCATTGTACTGCTTATAAGAGCTTTAAAAGTCACATATTATGGTTTTTTAAATTCATGTCATTCAGCTGCCAAATGTCCAAGTACACTGTATTTGAAATGTCTTACCCTAAAGTGATCCGTGGTCCTCAATATCTTTGATGTAATATTGATAAAATCACTTCCGCCCTGAAAAGCTCTGTGTAAATGGGGCTTGGCTCTCAGCTCCCTGTCTCCACCTCCCTACCTCCTCTGAGCTGAGCTCAACACTTCTTTTCAACCTTGCGTTCATGTGCGTTTTGTTTGCATCAGCCACTTTAACACACACACACTAGTGTTCCGTCTGGAACTTTATTACTATGTATTTCGCTCTTATTTTTCTCGTGTTTATCTCTTTTGTTAATAACTGTGGATTTCCCTGCGCAAAGTGTAGAGGCGCTTTCTCATTCGAACGTGACTCCGTTGTTCAGTTTGTAAACACTACACAGGCTGATCCTATTGAGACCGCCGATAAACAACATCGCAAAAAATTTAAAACACACAGTGTTTGCAAATGGGACAAAAATCAGTGGCGACGACAACAGATGTTTACAGACAGGACATACGCTGTTTCTCAACAATCAGTGCTAGATTGCTGGGAGTGAAACTATTGCAGTCTAAATGAAACATGGGAAAGGTAAGCGAAAGCGTTTGAGTACTGCATATTGAACTGGTGTTGAGCGCCGTCCCTATTTTCCCTATTCTGCACCCACTAACCTACAGTGAGAAAAATGCAGGGGTATTACATCCTGTAATGGATACAGAGTCAGTCACTTCTATCTCAGTCAGATTACTGGTTTGGTTTGGCCTCGGCTTCTTACGACACAGGGAGCAGGGGAAGTGTGTGCCTGTGTGTGAGTGTGTGTGTGTGTGTGCGTGTGTGTGTGAATGTATCCAGCCTTTGTCTCTCACAAGGCTGGGAATGAGTGATAATTTCACCCCTTTTTTTTTTGTCTTGTCTGCATGTAATTTCATAGTTTAACCACATAAAATGGTTATAAATAATTGGACTCAGCAGGAGCTGGTAAGCCCTGACCCAAAATGCATGTGTGATGAAACCAACACCCAGATAGGCTACTAGAACCCAACAGGGCCATGCTAGCCGAGCACCCCCAACCCAGGGAGCCAGGAGCATGAAGAAGCCATCACCCGAAGAGCCACCGGGGACACAGAGAACCACGTAGACCCAGGGACCCAGAGGAGGCAGCGGCCGCCACTGCCAGGGTGCACGGGACAGGCCCAAGGGGCACAGGGGAAGGAGGCCCCCCCATCACACCCCACCCCACCCCGCTCCACCACACCCCCCAACCCCCCATCCCCATCTGCCACGCCCACATCCCTCCCACCTCCCCACCCCAAGGAGACAGGAGTGCCCCCCGCAGCCCCCGGGGTCAGCCGCAGTGACCTAGCGACATGCAACCTACGCCCCTACATAGCCCCCTCAGTCCAAGTATAGGGTCTTGCAACCCCACATACCCGTCATGCCTCCCGAAAGCCTGGGCAGACCAGAGAAAGGGGCCAAACAAATTCACCAGATACGGTAGAGATCCCCAGTGAGCTGCAAGCCCCCCAGCGCCGCCACCCACAGACGAAAGCCGACCAGAGGCCGCCAGCCCTGAAACACTGCCAGCCGTCCCAGGCAGCCCATGCTAGGCCCTATCAGAGGCCCACCGCAGCCAACCCGCCCACAGGCGCCCCCCCGCCGAGCACTGCCTATATCCCATGTCCATTGGGAAACCGACAGCGACGCCAGCACACACCCCAGCGCCCAGCAAAGTAAACCAACCACTGGCCATCAACCACCAACCCCCGGCCAACAGCGGCGGCCAGACACATGCTACAAAGCCGACCTAACGTACCACGCCCGATAGGCCAGCAGGTGAGCCGTGCAGCACCCGGAGGTAAATGGGAGACAGGGTACGTGGGGGAAAAGCCAAGCCGCACAGCAACCACCCCGCCCCAAAATGCAGCGACGACTCCGTACCACCCAACCCCCCACGCACCAATGAGCCATCACCCGCAGCCCGACCCCCAGGCCAGGCCAGATGGCCCACACACCGCCCCATCCCCACAGCAGCACCGCAGTGCCACACCCCCGGTCACCATCGTCACATGGCGAACCAATGGCCACGACCGACAACCAGCAATCCCCAACTGGCAGCCATTGATAATTGTCCACCATCATAGAGACGCCCGTAACCAAGCCCAACTCAACAGTAGCCCAAGCCCACGCCGAGCCGCAGGGCCAGGCCAAGCAGCCCGTCCCCAGCCATAGGCCCCAGAGGACCGTGCCCCACCAGAAGTGCCATTTTATGTGGAGTCACCACTACCCTCCCTGTTAATATGCTTCCCCGATCCCTAACGAGGAAGCAATCTCCCGACCCTGTGCTCCTGTGCTACCTTGTGTGGAATGTGGTGCATTAAAAGTCTGAAGGGAGGCCTAGCGCTGTCCAGACTACTCTAAACTAATGATTTCACCCCTTGATTTCTGCCTGGATTATTTCACATGCAAGCTCTATGTCAGTTGAATGTAACCCTTGACTGGTGACAGTGAATATCTGTTAGGCTGTAAATAAAGGCTGAGGCTATTTGTTTATGAGTGGTGTGGATACACGCGGCTGTGTTCGCTATAACGATGAGGATACGCCTTTAGCGGACACACACATATCACTGAAGCAGAACAAACTAGTTAGCTAAATGCTAGCTGACTTCAATAGTTTGTAAGGAATTTTCAGTGTGTAGCTCTGAGCTGAACACGACCCTCCCAACACACACACACACACTTCGATTCCCTCCGTCAACATGGGCAATGTCACCTCACTGTCAAACAAGATCGACGAGCTGGCCGCTCTGGAGAGCCAGCGGATCTACTGTGAATGCAGCATGCTCATGCTTACAGAGACATGGCTAACCAATGCTATACTGGATGCTTACGTGGAACTGCGAGGTTTCACTGCCATGAGAGCGGACAGGGACACGAAGGCATGCGGGAAAAGCAAAGGTGGAGGACTCATCATTTTACACCAACAACCACTGATGTAACCCCAGCCATGTATCAGTGAAGGTGGTTGTATGTTGCCCTGAACTGGAGCTGCTGGCCATTGGCATACGGCCATACTATTTACCCCGGGAGTTCAGTCACGTGATCTCCCTCTGTGTTTACATCCCTCCATCGGCCAACACAGCCGCTGCATGTGAGAAGATCACCAGTGTTGTTGCACGGCTGCAGACCAAACATCCTGAAGCCTTCATTATGATTTCGGGAGACTTTAACCAGGCCCCCCCGCAACACCCACTATCACCCTTCACCCTCACGACCACAGCAGTATCTCACCAGCCTCCTTCCTATCCCATGCCCCCCCCCCCCTCCACAGTAGCAAAATGGCCCCTACCCACTCACCCACCACATACCCTTAACCCTAGCCCCCTCCCCCCATCTAACCTCCCCACATAGCTCCTACCCATCTGTAGTTACAGGGGAGCCCCCCACCACTCCCATTCCCCCCAGTCCCTCCTTCTCCAACACGCCTACCAACCCTGCCCCTGCAGCAGCGGAGCAGCCCCCCTCAACCCCCCTTCCCCCGAGCGCTTCTTCTCCCCCCATCCCACCCGTCATCCTACCTCCCTCAAGCCCACCTCGACCTATCCTAGCTCCCTCCTCTCCTCACCCCCCACTCCCTCACCTGCAAGCCCTCCCCCTTGTCTCAGACACCCTCCGTCCACCCCCCAGCTCCCACCACCACCACCGCCCCCTCCCTGCTTCACGGCGGACCAGGTGAGAGGAGAACTCAGGAAGCTTCGGCCCCGAAAGGCAGCAGGACCGGATGGGGTGAACCCCCGTCTACTCAAGACCTGTGCCGCTGAACTCGGGGAGCTGCTACAACGGGTCTTCAACCTGAGCCTGCATCTCAGGAAGGTGCCCACCCTCTGGAAGATGGGGAGCTGCTACAATGGGTCTTCAACCTGAGCCTGCATCTCAGGAAGGTGCCCACCCTCTGGAAGATGTCGTGCATCGTTCCAGTTCCCAAAAATAACCTGCCCAGTGAGCTGAACGACTTCCAACCGGTGGCGCTCACATCGCATCTAATGAAGACTCTGGAGTGGTCTCCTCAGGCCTCAGGTGCAACATGCCGGGGACTCCCTAGAGTTTGCCTTCCGGGAATAGGTCGGCGTTGAGGACGCCATCCTCCACATGCTACACTGAGCCCACTCGCATCTGGACAGGGAAAGCGGCACTGTGAGGATCCTTTTTCTGGACTTTTCAAGTGCCTTCAACACTATCCAGCTCTGTATACTGCAGGACGAACTCTTAAAAATGCGAGTGGACCCTGGCCTGGTTGCTTGGATCCATGACTACCTCACCAACAGACCACAGTTTGTCAAGCTAAAGGATGCCACGTCTGATACTGGGATCAGCTGCGTCGGTGCTCCACAGGGGACGGTCTTGTCCCCAATCCTCTTCACCCTGTACACGGCGGACTTCTGCTACAATACAGATCTGTGTCACATCCAGAAGTTCGCAGATGACACAGCCATTGTGGGATGTATCAGGGACAATGAGGAGGAGGAGTATAGATGTGTGAAGTACTTTGTTGACTGGTGTCACAGCAACAGTCTGCAGCTCAACACCTCCAAAACTAAAGAGCTGGTCATCGACTTCAGGAGGGGCAGATCCCAACCTAGACTAGTTCTGGTAGGAACAGAGGAGATGGAGGTTGTGCAAGACCTATAAATATCTTGGGCTGTGGCTAGACAACAAGCTAGACTGGACCAGCAACACAAGGCAACTGTATAAGAAAGCACAGAGCAGGATGTACTTTCTGAGGAGGCTGAGGGCATCCAATGTCTACAGGAAGCTCCTGTGGATGTTCTATCAGTCTGTGGTCGCCAGCATTGTGTCTTACGCTGTGGTGTGTTGGGGAGGGAGCGTGACAAAGGCGGATCTCTCTAGACTGGAAAAGCTAATCAGGCGGGCCAGCTCAGTAGTCGGGATGAAGCTGGACCCTCTGGCAACGGTGGCAAGAAGAGAACCTTAGACAAACTGCTGGACATTATGGACAATGTCAGCCACCCTCTGCACACCGTTACCAACAACCAGAGGAGCCTGAGAAGCCTGAGCAGCCAGAGGCTGCACCTCCCAACATGCAGGACAAACAGACTGAAGAACTCCTTCATCACCCGAGCCATTAAACTGCTCAACTCCTCTCTGGGGGAGATGAAGAAAAAGGGAGTTCACTGGAGAGCGGAGGGATGACGGAAACAATGCACCAAACATTATACTCACTAAACTGTTAAACAATAATTTTACAATATGCACACTAATATACACACAACATACACACTAATATAATATAATATTCAGTCCATGCCTATCCAGGTTTATTTATTTATGCCCTTTATTCCTAAGCCCATTTAAGCCCATTTATGTCTTTGTATTTGTATATTCCTTTATTTAGTGGGTTATTTATTATTTTCTCTGTCTGGTGGTTTATTATTTATTACTCTCTCTATTTGGTGTTAGCATTACTTTCTGTGTCTTTTCTTTCTGTGTACATACTGTGCTGTGTGTAATGTGACGGAGAAATTAATTTCCCTGATGGAACCTCCTGAAGGGATGAATATAGTCCTACTCTACTCTACTCTCTACATACACCAGACTGGAGCGTGGCTACCTAGTTAGCCAAATGCTAGCTGACTTCAACAGTTTGTGAGGAACTTTCAGTGTGTAGCTCTGAGCTAGGACATTACTGCACAATGCTACCATAGCCTGAATGAACTCCCCCTCTGGGATGGCCACGCCCTTGGGCATGTCAGCTAATCAATTTTATGAATCACTCAAATGTCCAATTACAGAGCCCAATTTGTTATGTCACAAATTGTGCTCTAGCAAAATCTGATTCAGTCCAGGCCATGAATTTCTAAAATTTCAAGTATTAATTGATGCAGGAAGCGTTTGTTTACCAGATTCTCTGAGTTGGTTGGGTTAGGGTGGACCACTATGTATATGTAGAGACCTGAAAAAATGTGATTTTCATAATAGGACCCCACGGAAGGCATTCCGTGTTTTATTTTCTGTCTGTTTTAGTCACATGTCACACACAGGAGTTACTAATTGATGATGAAGAAAAAGAAATTAACAGGAAATTGATGAAAACAAAAGCAATATAATATTTCATGATTGCTCTCTTTCCATTGCTTAACATTCTGGTGGAATACAGAGTGACATTTAGTCTCCACTGAAATATTAACACCAGTGTTCCCTCTAAGCTGCACGCCTGCGCAATTGTGCACTGCTCGCACAGGCTCAGTGCACAAAAAATTCTATGCTGCACATAAAATTCAATATAAATGTATTGTGATATCCTGTGTGTTATTACTGTTGTGTGTCGCTGCCCTGAGTTTTTCTGCGTGTGTCAGATGTGCATGAGTTCGCGAGACTTAGGGGGGGGGGCAGTCTGTACGCTTTTTGGGAGTCCTTTGCACAACCCATTGTACAAGGCCACTATGTCAATTCGAAGATTTGAAGACATTCACCGGTTCTTACGCTTTGACGACAAGTGGACCAGGGCCAACCGACTACAAACAGATTGCCTGGCAGCTTTTCGCCACATATGGGACCTGTTCCTGGTCAACTGCAGGTACAAATTCATCCACAGTGATTGTGTGACAGTGGATGAACAACTCGTGCCATTCAGAGGGAGGACCCAGTTTCTGCAGTACATGCTGAGCAAGCCCACTAAGTATGGCAGAAAGATCTTCTTCTGTGTTTGTGATGCACCCCATATGCAATTGATGGAATTGTGTACCTAGGGAGACAACCAGGGGAAAATGTCCAGAAAAATCTGGGGGAAAACATTGTCCGTCAGTTGTGCAGTGGATTCAGACACACAGGTTGCAGCATCGCCACTGACAACTTCTTCACCACTTTGCCTCTTGCAGAACATTTCCTGGAGGAGGGTCTGACTGTTGTGACTGACCGTGACTGGCGGCACGGTGGAGTAGTGGTTAGCACTGCTGCCTCACAGCAAGGAGTATTTAAGGAATATTAGGTCATGTTGGCCCGTAGCGCACCCAGGGTGCAGCGGCTCTAGACCAACCTTACATCTGGCCTTTCAATCTCATTGTACCATCCCTGTATAATGACAAATAAAGCTCTTTGTCTTGTCTTGTCTTGTGGGAACTTTGCGACAGAACAAGCCAGACATTCCTCCAGTCATGAAGGCTTCCAGGTCCAGAGAGGTCCACAGCACCGAATTTTTGTTCAATTGGAACATAAACATGATCAGCTATGTAAGAAAGAAGGGAAAGGTTGTTCTGTTGCTCAGAACAATGCACCACAGTAGGACAGTGGATGAAAACAGCCCCCCTCAAAAAAAACCCAGAGGCGATATTCTTCTACAATCACACGGAAGGAGGAGTGGAATTATGGTTGGCAACTACACCTGCAAACACCAGACGCAGGGATGGCCCATGATGTTCTGATATAACATGACTGACGTTGTTGCTCTGAATGCCTATTCATTTTTCAGGTCTCAGCACACTGAAGTTTACGCAGGCATCACTGATGAACGATGACACTTCCTCACAGAGATCTCAATGAAGCTTGTTGACACCTCACATGAAAAGTTGACTGGAAGGTACCCCGAACCGACCAACTTACATCACAGCCGCAATTGAAAGGGCTGGAGTAACAAAAACTGCTGCGATCCAGCCACAGGAAAGAAGTACATATTACCACTGGTAGAGGAAGAGGTGCAGGCTGCGTCCAAGAAAGAAAGATCGCAAAACCACTGATTGATGTGTCAAATGCAGAACCCCTGTGTGCAATGGTCACAGCCAGAAGCACAAAGCGTGTGACAAATGCACTTGGTGAGAAGAGATTTGATGTTTTTGTGTGTACGTGCGTGTGTGTACATATACATGTACAAAAACATTAATTCTTAAAATAACTGAAAATGAAAATGGTTTCATGTCACAAACATGTTTTATGAGGAATACCTGAAATATGAATATATTACAACTTTTCATTTTAAAGCTGTTGAAGAAAAACAATCTCTTGGGTCATGTATGACCCCACCTGTGGAAGAGTGGAAATATTGGTAACTTGTGCATCCAAGGGTTTAATGTCCTCCTCATGTATTCCCTGCTATCTGTTCAGGAAGTTTATAGAATTCACTTTAAAAAAATACAGAAAACAGACATGTTTACTTGGACCTCCAGATTAGAAGGGAATATCTGAAAATGAAAATACGGGAGCACAAGTTAGAGGTGGGTGATGGTCACAGGTGAATCAGGTGAAACTATTAGAATGTTAACTATTGGAACAGTACATGAAGTTACTTTGTATTTGTAGGAAATAAAGACGACCAAATGAAATATGGATTGTATATTTTTATTGCCTGTTGTGGTAGTGATGCTGCTGCCTTAGACTGTAAAATGATTCTGGCAGATGGTGTCCCTCACTGCTCTGCCGTCCTGGAAAGCAGGAATCATCCTGATATGTCGTAGGTACTGGAAACAGGCTTTTAGCAGGCCTATGATCATTTCCACCCAGACTCTCGTCCTGCAGTGAACCCATTTGAAGTTCTGTTGAGCGGTTTGGTCAGTGTAAGGGGTGAGCAGCGTCGGTAGGCATAAGTAACCCTTGTCCCAGCAAAAAACTATCACTCTCCTGTGATGTATAGTGGATTCATTAGAGTGGAATAAAAGATGGAGACGTGAATTGTTGTGCAAATCTTTAGGTTACTTTCCACTTTGCCTCTATATAAGAAATTTAGTATGCAGCATTACATATGATCTTGACTGATGCTATCTTATCTATGATGCAGTCTTTAACATATTGAAACAGTAGTTAATCTTCATGTATCTGCACATTTATGTGGGATAATAAATGATTATCTTATCTTATATTGAATGGACTTCCCACTCACATAATCAGCTTTATTATGCGAGTGGGCCTTAATGGGATGTGGGAGTCATCTATGCAGCCAATGACATTGGGAAATCCTAAAATAAATTGAAGTTACTAATTAAAGTAAGAGGCGGTGCAGTTATCTCATCTCGTGAAACAAGCTAAGGCCACTCCTTGGACTCAGGGTTAAGTTACCTCCATTTGTGAAACCGGAAACCCTGGGTTTCCCTCATTTCAGGGTTAACATATCCAAAGTGTTTTCTTAACCTGCTTCGTGAAACAGACCTTTGGTATTAAATGCAGATCAAAGTCAGACTATCGTCTATATTAAAATTTGTTTAATTAATGTCTGATGGACAGGTCAAAATAATACATCCATCCATATGACAGTGAATTATGTAGACATTATAAATAGTGGGGCTCCACTAGCTGGGCAGTGAAATAGTTGTGTTTCTCTGAATCAGAAGAAATTATTTGTTCAGGTGGGTGGACTGTGGGCCTTTATTCGGTGTTGGCTGAGGCGACCATGTAAGGGATGTGTCCATTGACTTCCAATCTGTAGCCTGCAGGAGTTCAAGCACTGATCTTCTCATAAGTTGGCTGAGCTACCTGTGAGTGCTGCGGCAAAAGTGGCACGGCAAAAAGACATGTTGAGGTGCAGTAGTGATAGCTGACTAGCATAGGAATTTCAGCATTGGTCAGATAGATTTTTTTTTCATGTAATCGTGTGAGAAGTGAAGCTCAGACACAGACACAGTACCACACTCTCAACAAAACACTGCAGTGACTAGCTCCACTTCAAAATGCTGAAAACAACATAATAAAGTCTTTACATCTTTTTTTTACTTGGGTTGATAAACCAACTAGTTTATCCTCTGGTAGACATGATTTTGATGGAAATCCTTCCAATAAACAATGAATTGGACTCATGAAGACACTGGAAACTGACCAGGTAAGATAAAGTACCATAGTAGTATCATTGTAGTCGTGTGTGTGTGTGTGTGTGTGTGTGTGTGTGTGTGGGTGTGTGTGTGTGTGTGTGTGTGTGTGTGTGGAGAGGAAAGAGGTAGAGTGTGATGAAGAGAGGGGGGAGAAAAAGAAAAAGGAAGAGAGGTTAATGCTTTCCCATCTGTCATGAAACCACAGTCTGGTCACATGCAGTACATTAACTTACCATTAGGAATCAATAGTTCATCCATAATGCATTATGGTCAAAGGTACATTAAGAAGTCATGACATTAACATCGGATTGATGTCATCTGAATTGATGGGACCAAAGTCAATTATCGCCCCCCCCAAAAAAAAAATGGTAAAATGAGAGAAAAAGAAAACTGGACTGTCAACTGCAGACTAACCTTTCAGCAAAGCCCAATTGGGCAGCAGCAGCTCAGTCCACCAAGTCTTGCTGGGGTCTGCAGGGTGGCTGGTTCAAGTCCTGTGTGGACCAAAAATTTGTAGTGTGAACCAGTGTGGTCTCCTGTGGTCTCTGGCTGATGGAGCTGTGATTTGTTTGATTAAAGTTGAATGAAGATTGTGAAAAAAATTAAAAAATAAAGGAAAGCACCTTGTTTGTACCAATGTCTTTAAGCTTCTAAATTTACTTTACAAAGGTTTAGAACACCACATTTTTGGAGAAGAGGATGGCCGTTAACGTCCCACTACCTGTTGCATTCATGTTGCCCACGTGAACCTGCTATTCCATTTCCTACATGGATTAAGATGTTTGAAAAGTACATGCTGGTCATCGATGCTAACAAATGGCCAGAAGTCAGGAAACGTGCTGTTCTACTTTATGAACTTTGAGCTGAGGGACAAAGATTGTTTGTAGTCTAATACTACTCTTGCTACTGCCATAGCGGCACTTGAGAGACATTTCGTTCCTAAAGTTAATGTGGTCGTGGAAAGTCATAAATTTTGCCCAAGAGCGCAGTGATCAGATGAATCCATAAACCAATTTAAGCGCTATATACAGTAAATAAAGGTTGATTGATTGATTGATAGCTTCTCTGAGAGAGTTAGTATCGTACTTCGTGTGTCTCACAGAAGTCTGATACTCACGGAATGTAGCGCTCTTCCGGATGCCGTCAGCCAGTAGAATGCATGTATGGTATCACGTGACTGCCTATCAAAAATCCGCAATGAGGTGAAGTCGTGAGTTGTGATTCGCAAATGTGCGAGGGTGCTCTGACATCACACCAGTCCAAAAACCAGCATTAGCCACGTTCTTTCATCAGTGACAGTCAAAAGCTCTTTGGTAACTCAAACACAGAGGGAATGATCATGTAGCTGATCATTGTAATTGGATTGAAATACTCAATTGGATGAGTTTACCCATGAGGAAGGCACTGGTATTTATATAAAGCATTCAGTTTAAAATCCTTATCTCCTGACTTTTTGTTGTCTGCAGCTAAAATCCAGGTGGGTATCATGTCCACGCTTCACAAAGACCAATTCCAGGTTGTTGTTCACTGTTTATTAGGGGGCATTGGTGCTTCATATGTCTGAATACACAATTATGAGATCATCATCATCATCATCATCATCATCATCATCCTCTACAAGTGCATTTCTGCTCATCTCAGCATTTGAAACTGTCATTTAACCATTTCAGTGAGATTTGGCCCATCATTACCTGTATCTATATTTGTTCAACCAAATTATCTTCACTGTTACAGTAATCATCGGGGGCCTTCACTGTTACAGTAATAATCCCTCCACCTGGTCCTGGGTCTGCCCCGAGGTCTCCTCCCAGCTGGACGAGCCAGAAACACCTCCCTAGGGAGGCGTCCCGGAGGCATCCGCACTAGATGCCCAAACCACCTCAACTGACTCCTTTCCACGCGAAGGAGCAGCGACTCTACTCTGAGCCCCTCGTGAACAGCAGTGTTTCTCACCCTATCTCTAAGGGAGACACCAGCCATCCGCCTGAGAAAGCCCATTTCAGCCGCTTGTATCCGCGATTTCGTTCTTTTGGTCATGACCCATCGCTCATGACCATAGGTGAGGGTAGGAACGAAGATTGAACGGTGGATGGAGAGCTTCGCCTCTCGGCTTAGCTCCCTCTTTGTGACAACAGTGCGGTAAAGCGACTGCAATACCGCTCCTGCTGCCCCAATTCTCCGTACAATCTCACGCTCCATTGTTCCTTCACTCGTGAACAGGACCCCAAGATACTTAAACTCCTTCACTTGTGGAAGGACCTCATTCACCCACTCGGAGAAGGCAGTCCACAGGTTTCCTACTGAGGACCATGGCCTCAGATTTGGAGGTGCTAATCCTCATCCCCGCCGCTTCACACTCGGCTGCAAACCGGACCAGTGAGCGCTGCAGGTCACAAACTGATGACGCAAACAGGACCACATCATCTGCAAAAAGCAGCGATGCAATCTTCAGGCCACCAAACTGTAAAGCCTCCTCACCACCACTACGCCTCGATATCCTGTCCATGAAAATCACGAACAGAATTGGTGATAAAGCGCAGCCATGGCGAAGGCCAACAGCTACTCGGAACAAGTCCGGCTTACTGCCGAGAACCCAAACGCAGCTCTCACTTTGGGCGTACAGGGATTGGATGGCCCTGAGGAGAGGCCCCCTCACCCCATACTCCCGCAGTACTTCCCACAGTATATCCCTGGGGACTTGATCGTACGCCTTCTCCAAGTCTACAAAACACATGTAGACTGGATGAGCACACTCCCAAGCCCCCTCTAGGATCCCTGTGAGAGTAAAAAAGCTGGTCCGTTGTTCCACGACCAGGACGGAACCCACATTGTTCCTCCTCAATCTGAGGCTCGACAATCGGCCGGACCCTCCTTTCCAGCACCTTGGAGTAAACTTTCCCAGGAAGGCTGAGGAGTGTGATGCCCCTGTAGTTGGCACACACCCTCTGGTCCCCCTTTTTAAAAAGAGGAACACCACCCAGGTCTGCCACTCTTTCGGCACTGTCCCAGACTTCCACGCAATGTTAAAGAGGCGTGTCATCAATGACAGCCCCTCAACACCCAGAGCCTTCAGCATTTCCGGGCGAATCTCATCAACACCCGGGGCTTTGCCATCGTGAAGTTGTTTAACTACCTCGGTGACTTCGCCCCAAGAGATTGACTCTGATCCCCCATCATCCTCCAGCTCTGCCTCTGCAGCAGAGGACGGGTCAGTTGGGGTAGCTGGATTCAGGAGTTCCTCAAAGTGTTCCTTCCACCAGCCGACAACCTCCTCAGTCGAAGTCAACAGTGTCCCATCTTTGCTGTATACAGCTTGAACGGTCCCCCGTTTCCCCCTTCTGAGGTGTCGGACAGTCCTCCAGAACAACTTTGGTGCCGTCCGATAGTCCTTCTCCATGGCCTCTCCGAACTCCTCCCACACCCTCTGTTTTGCCTCCATCACAGCCGAGGCTGCAGTCCTTTTGGCCTGTCGGTACCCTGCAACTGCTTCAGGAGTCCCCAGGGACAACAGGCCCCTGAAAGCCTCCTTCTTCAGTCGGACGACTTCCCTGACCACCGGGGTCCACCACGGTGTTCGAGGGTTACCGCCCCTTGAGGCACCCAAGACCTTGAGACCACAGCTCTCAGCTGCAGCTTCAGCAATGGAAGCTTTGAACATCGACCATTCAGGTTCAATGCCCCCAGCCTCCACAGGAATGCACGAGAAGCTCCTTCGGAGGTGTGAATTGAAGGCCTCGCGGACTGAGTTCTCCTCCAGACATTCCCAGTTCACCCGCACTACTCATTTGGGCTTACCAGGTCTATCCAAAGGTTTCCTCCGCCAACGGACCCAACTCACCACCAGGTGGTGATCAGTTGACAGCTCAGGTCAGAATATACGATCACAAGATCAATCATTGACCTCCGACCCAGGGTGCTCTGGTGCCAGGTACACTTGTGAGCACCCTTGTGTTCGAACATGGTGTTAGTTATGAACATTCCGTGACTAGCACAGAAGTCCAACAACATAACACCGCTCGGGCTCAGATCAGGGAGGCCATTCCTCCCAATCACGCCCCTCCAAGTGTCTCCATCATTGCTGACGTGTGCATTGAAATCCCCCAGGAGAACAATGGAGTCCCCTGCAGGGATCCCTTCAAGGACCCCATTTAGGGACCCCAAGAAAACCGAATACTCTGAACTGATATTTGGTGCGTATGCACAAATAACAGTCAGAGTTCTCCCTCCCACAGCCTTAAGGCGTAGGGAGGTGACCCTCTCATCCACCGGGGTAAACTCCAACACAACAGCGCTCAGCCGGGGGCTTGTGAGTATCCCCACACCCGCCCTGCGCCTCACGCCTGACGCAACTCCGGAGTAAAACAAGGTCCAACCCCTATCCAGGAGTTTGGATCCAGAACCGAGGCTATACGTGGAGGTAAGCCCCACCAGATCCAACTGGTAACGCTCCACCTCCAACCCAAGCTCCGGCTCCTTCCCCGCCAGTGAGGTGACATTCCACGTCCCCAAAGCCAGCTTCTGCCGCCCGGGTCTGGTCCGTCGTGACCCCCTGTCGTGACTGCCACCTATATGGCAGCGCACCCGACCCCATCGGTCTGCCCTGCGGATGGTGGGTCCACAGGGGAACACACCATAAAGTATCATAATCAAAAGGCATAAATAAGCATAAATGGATATGCTATACAAAATAGTATAAGTATTTATAGTGGCAAAAAACGGTTGTATTGTGCATGTCAGTCAGTCCTCTTTTTCTTCCTCCCCATTGAGGAGTTGAGCAGTTTGATGCTCAGGGAGTTCTTCAGTCTGTTAGTCCTGCATGTTGGGAGGCGCAGCCCCTGTTTGGTCAGGCTTCTCAGGCTTCTTTAGTTGTTGGCAACAGTGTGAAACATAAATAAGTGTTTCAATTTTTAATATAGACAATTGAAATGCATATTTTTACTCAGTCTATTATCAAGGAGCATTATTAAAGATATTTGAACATACTCAATGTGGGATTCAGAAAGTAGCCTATATATTGTTTATCCTCTCTAAACTTACTTTTTAAAAAATATACAGTACAATTGACCATTTTCAAAAATTTCCCCAATTTAACAAGAACATATGAATTTACATAAAATGCATGGAGGGAAAGTACAGTGGCGCAGTGGGTTGACCTGTTGCCTCACAGCATGAAGTGTAGTTCTGAACGTGTGGTTCTGCGTGGAGTTTGTATGTTCTCCTTGTGTTTTTATGGGTTCTCCGGCTTCCTCCCGCCTCCAAAAATATGTAACTTAGGTGAACTAATCACACCAAGTTGTCTGTTGGTGTGTGCGTGAGAGGTTGTATGCCTTTCCTGTGATGCTGGTAATGTATCTGGAGCATCTCTCTCGCCCATAGCCAGCTGAGACAGGCTCCAGCAACACCCATGACCCACAAGGTGGAAAAGCTGCCAAACATGGATGGACGGATGGATGGATGGATAGATGGATGATGGATGATGGATGGATGATGGATGGATGGATGGATGAGCTGAATAGACACATTTGGTATTGGTTATTCTTGGTAGAGTTGACTGAGATCCAGATTCATAGGAAGCCTTAACGTCAGCTATTCAGTTGAGAAATACAAACATACTTTTACACCATCATCTGGAATATTTCTTTTCAGATGGAGCAAGAGTTCATTTGCAACAATTGCATTGTATTTCACTACCTTCATCCACCCTGTGATCTTATCCAGGGTGTACTTAGCCTGTTGCCCGTAGCCAGCTGGGATAGGCTTCAGTAGACCTTTGACCCTCAAGGTGGATAAGGAACTGTAGATGAGATCATTGACTGGTTTACAAGGTTTATGGATGGTGGACTGGTTTATGGATGGTGGATGAAGAACTGTCACCATAATCTGCAGAGAACAAAACTGAAAGCCAGAACCTTGTTGCTGTGAGGTGGCAGCACTACCCACTGTGCCACCTTGCTACGACTATATAACATGCGTTCCTTTAAAATTTCTAATTGTAACAGAGGGGCTTAACTGGACCAATGAAAATTCTGACTGAATTGTACCTCATGATTTTAAACATTATTATTAAACTTCAGTGATTAGAGACAAAAATACTACATATTAAAAAACAGAACATCTTTTTCTTATACAATGGAAAAATCTTTCATACATTCGAGATTTCATGAATGTGAATCCTGATTCAAATTTTCAAACCTTTTAGCAGAAATCAGTTAGATGTACAGCAAGTACTAAGAACAAATTGATTTTAAATTATTGCTGCACAGTATAACACATTCTGTTATATCTGAAATCTTTTCTATTTTTTTTCATAAGACGCCTATGAAGAATTATTATTAACTCATAATCTCTCTTGCTTGTATCAGAGTTGCCAGATAGTGTCAGTTTATTGAGTTTCCATTAAATATTAATGAGCTAACTTCCCTAAATTATTCCTGGGGATTCTTAGCAATGTAAGGAGCTTTAGAAATATAATTGTTAACTTTACATTACTCTTTGATATGTTTCTAATTGATTTGTGGTAATATTTGGGCAATGAAAACATATGTACTCTTCAAAAACATTGTTTACTGCAAAAACAATTTATAAGATGGCAACTTCTCAAACTCTAATGAAACCTTAGTTCCTTTGAGAAAGTCTCTCTCTCTCTCTCTCTCTCTCTCTCTCTCTCTCTCTCACACTCTCTCTCTCTCTCTCTCTCTCTCACTGTCTCTCTCCATTTCTGTTTTTTCATTTTTTAAAATTATACTAATGTACTCTGTTCTTGTTTATTTTTTTCTGAGCTACTTGGTCTCCTGATGAATTTTTCTTTCCTTTTCTAGATTTGTTTTTAATGTGCTTTTAATTGGTATACAAATAAATAAATAACAAAGTACACGTCAATCGATCTCAATCCCAAATGTACTACAGATTTTCTGAAACAACAATTATCACATTTCATCAGATGCAATGTGTTACGTCAACCACTCATTCTTCTTATCATATCTGTGCAGTAACTTTGTGTTTATCTGGTATATTAACAAAGTACAAAAACAACACCAGAAGAATAAAATAAAATTCAGATAAGATTTAAATCCACGCATGCATGTGCACACCCCAATAAATAAATGAATAAATGAACAGTTGTATTTCTCCAAGTTGTATGTCATGCTCAAGTTTGTCATGTTTACTGGCACACAAGACTTGTCATACCGGGGGAGGGACGGATCTTTTGTTGGAAGTGCTCTTCATCCTCAACAGCTCATGGATGGGAGGGGTTTCTGAGGATAACATCCAGCTCCTCTCCTCAGCCTCTCCTTGGTAACAACCTGCAGACTGTCCAGTTCAGCATCACCCACCAACGTGCTTCACAAAAAGAATTCAGTGTATTAGTATTCAGTGATGCTGCCTTCTTCATCTCAGTAGAGCTAAAGAAAAATGAATTCAAATCAAATTGTTATGGGAACAAATTAAAACTGTCGTACTCCCTTTTGTCTCTGTTTCTCTCTCTGTGTGTGTGTGTTTGTGTGCGTGTGTGTGTGTGTGTGTCATACACACAGACGACCTGAGCTTTTTCTTGTGCATGGAGATGTGTGCTTCTGGGGCAGGTTGCCTTGTTGGTATTCAGGCTGGTAATTCTCTGAACATGCAGAAACACTGCTCATCCTCATACTGAATGGTAATGGAAGTGTGTGTGTGTGTGTGTATGTGTATGTGTGTGTGTGTGTTTGTGTGTGCGTGCGTGCTTGTGTATGTGTGTGTGTGCGTGTGTGTGTAACTGATGAATACAGTATAGTAATATTTCTGAGGGTCACCTCTCTCTGCGCGCGCATGTGTCATTTTCCACTAAACCCAGTAGGTGGGACTTGAAGCTCGGAGGATGGAGTCGCTCTCTCTGTGTGCCTCCCAGTCTCCTTCTATGTCTCTCCACCATTTTCAGCTACTGGTCGAAGCAACAGTACCATTACAGAGAGAACAGAAATTGAGGGATGACATAAAACGATGCGGAGAGAGGAGAGTGAAAAAGGCAGAGCCTTCATGTCATAAACCTGGATTATTTTGGGATCCTAATTTTTTTTTCTTCTCACTGAAATTTTTTAAAGGAGTAGAACAGCCATCACCACAGCTGTGAAATACCCACACTCTCTTGCATGCACATCTGAAACGCACGTTAATGAATGAAGATAGGGTTTCTTTTGTATTTTCAACTCCACCGTGAGAAATAAAGACAGAACGTCGTCTCGCGTCCATACACCCACGCACGCGCGGAGGGGGCATTGGACATTTGACTCATTTTTTCTTGCTGTTGCGCCGCAAAGTTACAAAGAAATCTGGGGACTTGAGTCGTGACAGCATGGACGGATTCAGTGCGTTTTTTGGCGCATTCGGCGTCCGACGCTCTCGGAGGATTTGGTGCTGCTGGAAGGTGTTCTTTTTTCTCACCGTTTTCTTTCAGAACTACTTGAGCACGTTGCTGGACTGTCCGCCCACCTGCACCTGCTCATCCACGGAGGTCTACTGCAATAAGTCCGACAACAGCAAATTCTTCCCACCGCTGTCCTTTCCAGGCGCGGGGAGTGCAGGGAACAGCACCGGGAGCATCGAGGACCTTTTCCAGAACATCACCTCCATGTATGTGCTGCTTTCCATTTTAGCTCTCTTCACGGCGCACGGCCTAGCAGTGCGTCGGTGGGTTTCGTTACAACTGCTGGTGCGCTTCAACGAAGGGTTCTTTGCGCAATGGACCTATGTATGATTCATTATCTACACTTCACTGTTTATGCGCAGAGAGAAGAAGCCATCCATGATGATGTTAGTAACATGAGCAAAGGATCCTCAGCGAAGAGCCGTGTTTTTGAGCTTTATTGGTTCGTTTTCCCCCAAATTATAATTAAATGATCAACATAGCAGAGAAATGATGAGTTGAGGCGACAACCAGCTTTAGGTCGGTTTAACCCTAACTATTAAAAAAATTATAATAACAAAACAATGTCAGATATGAATAATTATGTGTCTTGGACTTCATTATGAAATAAGTGATATTAGCATTTAAAATGAGTCAGAGACCATAGTTTAACTTTGAATGGATCAGCAGCATTGGGTTCAGTGCCCAGCCCAGATCGACAGGTGTCTTTCCTGAACCCCAGACTGCTCTTCTTGATCCTTTTGTGTGAATTATCATCATTCCCACCCAGCCACCAAAGTGGGTGGAAAACATGCGATTGGGTTCCATCTTTTTGTAGGTCTATGTGTTTGTAGGGATGCGTTTTGTCAAATATGTCAAAACCCATAGAAGATGGAAGGAAGCCGTTTTGTTGACAGCTTTATGTACTGTTGTGGATGGTATTTGAAAATAATGACTAAACCGGCCCTTGATTCAGAGTTTACACTGATGGTCACACATTTCCCTTAACATCTGAAGTAGTACTACTACAGTGTAAGACTACAGTACTATGAGTACACGCTATTAAATTGTGAAGTTCTTTCCTGACTCAAATTCATGCTACACTTACATTTTTTATTTCATTTTCCATGCCTCACGTCATCGTCACACCTCTCTGTTATATATCTCTTCACCAAATGTAGACATTGGAGTCAAAAATCATGTGGAGCTTCACATCACAATGAAGGATTGGTAAGATTAGACACACCGCTTATAGCAACAACGACAGCCCCTCATCAAGCTTCAAAAAGTCTCAAACCTATCAAATATTCATTCGTTCCATGTAGATTTTGTATAAAAGCTGTTAAAATATCAGTTTTTCTGTTCCACTTTAATGGGTTAATATTCTTTAGATCTTTGCCGACTCCTTCAGATCTCAGAGACTATTAAACCTGAAGCAGATGTCAATATATCAAGTAAAACAAAGGTAAATCTGCTTTTGAAAACATAAGGCTGATGGTAAAAAAAATAAGAGATTGTAAATGCTCGGGATTACCTTTATCTATGATCTCATTAACTGCCCATGTTGACAATCAAAATTATTTGGAATTTCCCAGTTTTAGATTTCTGTCTGTAATAGTGGATTTTGTAATTACTAAAACATGTTTTGTGGCTGCCGTACTTAAACAGGCAAAAAAATAAGTAAATAAATCAGGCCCACATCGTGATAATAAGCCATTTGGGGAAATACTATGTGAATAACCAGATTTAAAAGGTAAAAGAAAAGAAAAACTTTCATCAGCAGTCCCTTTAAATACTATTTCTCTTTTCTGTCACTTGCTGTCATATTTCCATAGATACCTCATTATCTTATCCTATGAGGACAGAGAAGAAAAGCAGAGGGAAGAAGCTCATATGTGCCAAAATATTTTTATTCATTGGATGACTCAGTCATGATGCATGAACGCAAGGCTAAATTTCAGTTTTATTGAGGGACACCACAAACCATGAAAGCCTGATATATCCTAGGTGGGCAACGAATGCAAGCCACCCCTGTCCCAAATCATTTCAGAAATCCAGTCCTCTTTGGGATCCTCAGTAGGATGAATGTGTCTGACAACAGCACAAACAGATCCCAAATCACAAAGTATCACCGGGCTGTTTTGGATCAGGTTCAGATGTCTGCATGAAGTCCATCTCACATTACATGTGTGGAAGTGTGGCCATCTGAGATATTCTGCATGCTATATGCTGTCACAAACTTAAAAGCGCTCAGAGGGGAATCCATTAACTCATGCTAGATAGTACATTGCCATGCTGTTGCAGTTGATTTCTTTACGTCCGACTCGGTCAGCCTCAGAATATGATATTTACCAACACTGCAGTGAATGTAGGATGCGTCTGTATCCGGTAAAAGTGTCTTACAAAAGTAAAACAACAACCAGTGCAGTCAGAGACTGCAACATCCTGCGACACCTTTGAAGTAAAAATTTTACCCTGATCTACTTACATAGGTCAAAGATCAAAGCTAGTGCTCTGACCTACTTTAATAGATCAAAGCAGTAGCTTTGATCTATGGTCTTACTCACAAAAACACTAGCCTTCTCCCTCGTCTTTCTATTTTAGCCAGTTCTTGAGTGTACAAAAGCTAAAAATTTACCTTGACCTAGTTTTCTCAAGGTCAAGGTCATCATCTCATTTTCGTCCCCTTTGCCACCCGAGTAATGTGCTTTTTGTTTCATCTTTCTATCTGGAAAGTTTGCGAAGATATTTGGTGGACTAACGGACGGACAGACTGACGAATGGGCTAACAGACAAACGGACACTGACAATTGCAATACATTACCGCTTTGAAGCGGGATGAAACAAGAATGATTTTAGTGTGGAGCAACCTCAATGTGAAAAACCTTTAATGGAATTCTAAGACATCGTTTGTGTTTCAGAATCTGTGCTTTCGATTGTTTTCTCAAAAAGCTACAAATATCCCTCCATAATTTTCATTTTGTGAAATCCCAAAAAACTAATGTAAATTTATTGTGCTAATCATGGTGGAGTTATCTTGCACAGTTTTGTTCTGTCTGACCAAAAAGTGTCTTCTGCCTGCAAGAGAAAGGATAATGTTCACATGTCCAGCAGACTGCTTTGGAGGCTGGAATGAGTCCACGTTGCTCAGCTGTCACTGTGGATGGGATGTACACGGTTTCTGGCACGTACCAATGGTAAACCTGTTTACACAGATCTTTTTTTTTAAATCTGTTGTAATAAAGATAGCTTGAATAATCATCTCAAGTTCTGTGTGCAAATATGCTATGAAGACTAAGCAGTCAGGTGTAGACAAATGAAGAAGGCCTCTTAGTCCTCATTGTTCTACCGGATTAAGGCTGATGTTTTGTCAGTGACGGTTTCAGTTGCCACACCTTCGAAAGGAAACACTGCTGGCCCGATTACAATGACAGGTTCTTCCATTGAATACACCAACTAGTAACAGCACTTGATTTGACTATCTTCAAAATGCTGAAGCTACTTTCAGCTGAGACCATGGTGGAACAAGGACCCTGAGAGTCAGGGATGACTAAAGAAGTATCACTTAGCGTATCACAGTGTGTCCATTTTTAGAAGGTGCAAATTTTTCCATGTAGAAACCACCATCAGAGTACTTCATCATCCATTAGGGCAGGGGTGGGGTGGGGTGGGGTGGGGTTCACCCTAAAGACAACACCTTGCTTTCTCCTCTGAAAATGTGATGACATGTTACAATTTGCCAACATCGGCAGTTATCTGGTACCCACACCCACTGAGAACAAATCAGTGCACTCCAACAGCAAAGTGAGCTCTACTTCCTTATGTAGGTCTAGTTGTGATGATAGAGACATTTTCAGACCGGGGACAGGGGGGAGATGGGTGGTGAGCTTTTCAAAGCATGGGACAGAATAAAAAAACAAATGACATAATGTAGGCCAGGGCCCCCCAACCCTTAGATAGGTAGATAGAAATATATGTAAATAAATAGGTAGACATATAGTTAGATATACTTTATTTATCCCAAACTGGGAAATTTAAATGTTAAAGTAGCGTTCAGACACACAAAATATAAGAGCAGACAGAAACAGGGAAAATATACTTCTTTGTTCCTTTCGGCTTTTCCCTTCAGGGGTCGCCACAGCGAATCAGTTGTCTCCATCTAACCCTGTCTTCTGCATCCTCTTCTCTCACATCAGCTACCTTCATGTCCTCTTTCACTACATCCATAAATATCCTCTTTGGTCTTCCTCTAGGCCTCCTGCCTGGCACTTCAAAACTCAGCATCCTTCTACCAACATATTCACTATCTCTCCTCTGGACATGTCCAAACCATCTCAGTCTGGCCTCTCTGACTTTGCCTCCAAAACCTCTAACATGTGCTCTCCCTCTGATGTACTCATTCCTGATCCTATCCTTCCTGGTCACTCCCAGAGAGAACCTCAGCATCTTCATCTCTGCTACCTCCAGCTCTGTCTCCTGTCTTTTCCTCAGTGACACTGTCTCTAGAGCCAACAACATTGCTGGTCTCACCACAGTTTTGTACACCTTTCCTTTCATTTTAGCTGAAACTCTTCTATCACACATCACACCTGACACTTTCGTCCACCTGTTCCATCCTGCCTGTACACGCGTCTTCACCTCTTTTACACACTCTCCATTGCTCTGGACTGTTGACCCTAAGTACTTAAAATCCTCCATCTTCTTGATCTCTTCTCCCTGTAACCTCACTCTTCCACTTGGGTCCCTCTTATACACACACATGTACTCTATCATACTGCAGCTAACCTTCATTCCTCTCCTTTCCAGGAAAAACCTCCACCTCTCTAGCTTCTCCTCCACGTGTTCCCTGCTCTCACTGCAGATCACAATGTCATCTGCAAACATCATAGTCCATGGAGATTCCTGTCTACCCTCGTCTGTCAGCCTGTCCATCACCATAGCAAACAAGAAGGGGCTCAAAGCTGATCCCTGATGCAGTCCCACGTCCACCTTGAACTCCTCTGTCACATCTACAGCACACCTCACCACTGTCTTACAGTCCTCACACATGTCCTGCACCGATCTAACATACTTCTCTGCCACACCAGACTTCCTCATACAATACCACAGTTTCTCTCTGGGCACCCTGTCAGAAGCTTTCTCCAGATCTACAAAAACACAGCTCCGTCTGGCCTTCTCTGTACTTCTCTATCAACATCCTCAAAGCCAATACTGCATCTGTAATACTCTTTTTTGGCATGAAACCATACTGCTGCTCACAAATGCTCACTTCTGCCCTTAGTCTAGCGTCAACTACTTATTCTCATAACTTCATTGTATGGCTCATCAGCTTTATTCCTAGTTGCCACAACTTTGCACATCTCCCTTGTTCTTAAAAATGGGCACCAGCACACTTCTCCTCCATTCCTCAGGCATCTTCTCACTATCTAAGATTCTGTTGAACAACCCAGTCAGAAACTCTACTGCCACCTCTCCTAGACACTTCCAAACCTCTACAGGTATATCATCAGGACCGACTGCCTTTCCACTCTTCATCCTCTTCAATGCCCTCGTCACTTCTTCCTGACTAATCTTTGCTACTTCCTGGTCCACAACAGTCACCTCTTCTAGTCTGTGTTCTCTCTCATGTTCCTCGTTCATCAACTCTTCAAAGTACCCTTTCCATCTTCCCATCACACTACTGGAACCTGTCAATAGACTTCCATCCCTATCCTTAATCACCCTAACCTGCTGCACATCCTTCCCATCTCTATCTCTCTGTCTTGCCAGCCTGTATAGATCAGTCTCTCCCTCCTTACTGTCCAACCTAGCATACAAGTCATCATAAGGCCCTTGTTTGGCCTTTGCTACCTCTACTTTCAGCTTATGCTGCATCTCCGTGTGCTCCTGTCTACTCTCCTCAGTCCTCTCAGTGTCCCACTTCTTCTTAGCTAACCTCTTTCTCTGTATACACTCTTGTACCTCCTCATTACATCACCAAGTCTCCTTATGTACTTTCCTTCCAGATGACACAACAAGTACTCACCTACCTGTCTCCCTGATCACATTAGCTGTAGTTGTCCAGTCATCTGGCAGCACCTCCTGACCACCCAGAGCCTGTCTTAACTCCCTCCTAAAAGTCATGCAACACTCACCTTCCACCATATCGCCCTCTGCTCTGCCTTTGTCCTCTTCATCTTCCTTCAACCAGTCATCCTACACACCACCATCCTGTGCTGTTTGGCTACACTCTCTCCTGCCACTACTTTGCAGTCACTGATCTCCTTCAGATTACACCGTTTACACAAGATGTAGTATACCTGTGTGCTCCTACCTCCACTCTTATAGGTCACCCTATGTTCCTGCCTCTTCTGGAAGAAAGTATTCACTATAGCCATTTCCATTCTTTTTGCAAAGTCGACCACCATCTGTCCTTCTGCGTTCCTCTCCTGGATACCAAACATGCCCATCACCTCCTCATCATCTCTGTTACCTGCACCAACATGTCCATTGAGGTCTTCACCAATGACAACTCTTTCACTTTTAGGTATGCTCTGCATCAAAGTCCAACCAGAATTTCTACTTCTCTTCCAGCTCACATCCTACCTGTGGAGCATACCTACTGACAACATTGAACATCACACCTTCGATTTCCAGCTTCAGACTCATCACTCTGTCTGACAATCTTTTTACCTCAAGGACATTCCTAACAAACTCCTCCTTCAAGATAATCCCTACTCCATTTCTCTTCCTATCTACAACATGATAGAACAACTTGAACCTGTTTCTAAACTTCTAACCTTGCTACCTTTCCACCTGGTCTCCTGGACACACAGTATGTCTACCTTCGTTCTCTGCATCACGTCAACCAACTTTCTACCTTTTACTGTCATAGTTCCAACATTCAACGTCCCTACTCTCAGTCCCAGGAAAAATATACATTGAAGAAAATTAACATCAGACCATATTCTAATGGTCTGTCCTTTTACGCGTGGTGGATAAATACAATAAAATAAAATGATACGACCAGCATAAAAATGTTTCTTCTAAATATACAAATAAATGTGAGTCCAATGTAACTTTGTTAGCAGTGCTCTCGTTACATTGTGCCAAAGTTAATATTTAGTTCGTTTTGCTCGCTCAGAAGTTTCAGTTTAGCGGTAATATATTCTGTGTTAGCGGCCGGAGCGGCCCCTATAAGAAGGTAGTCATGTGACCGTGGCAAACATCTTGACAAGCTTCAATAGCGATGCATTGACAGATGTGGAGGAGAGAATACACTCATTTAAAACAAAACATCTTTCAGAATCAGATCAGAAATAAAAAATAAATAATGGAAGTTATGTAATCTTTTCCTGCGGACCAGTACCGGTCCGTGACTCAGTCGGTACTGGTCCTGGGTTGGGGAAATTGATGTAAAGGATTATAAATGATGTAACGTTGTTAGAGCTTCTGTTCACATTGAAGGGGTGGGAGGAAGAGACAAGTAGGTTATAACGTGCAGGGTCACTGAAGGACACACACATAGACTTACGTGTGCCAGATGTTTTCCTACACCTGACTGCATGATGACTAAATAAGTGGTAATAAATTATAATGCTCTGCTTTTAATGCCTGTGTGCACAGCCACTTGATGTTCGTCAGTGTGTATCTATCTTGCTGTGTTTTGTGTGACTTGTGGGTCTCTGTGTTGTATCACATTGTAATTCTTTATAAACGTCAAGAATAAACAAGACGATTAGTTAAGACGTGTAGAACACAGGATTAAAATGACAGACACAAAACCCCCTCCGTCTCTGACGTTGTTGCATCCTGTGGGAACAGTGTACATGTGACCCTGTACAAGTGACTCATTTCATTATGCTTTGGTGGGGTGAAAGCAGAAAACACTGGTGACGGGTTGTGAAAGACCAACATCATTTTGTACATGGATTTCCTTTTGACACCTTGTACAGATGCAGGCATTCATGTAAAGGCGAAGGATTTTTATGTTCACAGGCAGCGGCTGCAGTCCATTAGATCCTCGTTGGCTACCACCGTATCCCCATCCCCTGTGTTACATACTATTTAGTCTGCAAAACACACACAGGCTGTCTCCACTCGTTAGCTTCCTGTCTCCCACAGCATTCTGCATCCCAGCAGCAGCAGCAGTCAGAGCTTTATATGTGAGCTGTCACGGCTTCCTTGAAAAGCAGAATCCCCTCTGCCTCTGAGCCTGGTTCAGATCATTTCAGCCTGTGTGAATTCAACCTTGCTGCTTCTCACACAGAAATAACCCACTCTCCACACACAACGACCCACACTGAAAGACATGGGAACCAAGGATTTGGAGAGTATACATAGGGAAACATGTCCAAACTCTACTAATGCCCTGCATAACAGTAAAGACCATTACTGCGGTAGGAGCCTCCAAGACCAAGCCTTCCATTCAAACATTTAGAAACGTTGTCCCCCCAGACTCGCCACTTCCCACTTTAGATCTTCATTTTACCAATCCCTTTGTCCCTCCCTCCCTTCCTTCCTTCCTTCCTTCCTTCCTTCCTTCCTTCCTTCCTTCCTTCCTTCCTTCCTTCCTTCCTCCCTCCCTCCCTCCCTCCCTCCCTCCCTTCCTTCCTTCCTTCCTTGCTTCCTTCCTTCTTCCTTTCCTTCCTGCCTTGCTTCCTTCCTTCCTGTGTTCCTCAGAGTCACTGCTACAGATTCTATGTGAAGCGTGTCGGCTGGCAGCCGTCAACACGTCACAGTCTGTTAAGATCACACCATGCAGCCTGATAGGTTGTTACACTGGCTCAGTATTTAACACTGTCCCTCAGAAGGGTGAGGAGCTAAAATACTGTCCAGGGTTTGGTTAATTCATCTGTCTGCTCCCTTGCACCGTGTGGAGGATGGGACTGCTCACACGCTGAGTGCTTCTTTTTCACACGAGTCATAGAGAATTTAGTATTGCAAGCTAAAAATCCAGAAAAAGAGAGGAGATAAGGAAGAGTTGGAGCTAAATTATTCAAGGAATGAAAAGTATTCTGTGAGAAGGAAAGCTGGTGGATTATTAGAGAGGAGGTGTAAAAGCTAAGAGGATAAAAGATAAAGAAAATATGATGAGAAATGAACATCAAACAAACAGTGCGTGCACACACACACACACACACACACACACACACACACACATACACACACACACACACACACACACACACACACACACACACACACACACACACACACACAACTTTCAGCTATGCTCCTTTCTACCACCTAAAACTCAAAGTTGAGTTGTATCTTGTTTTGTATCAACATCTGACCTTCATTCTTCGGGACCTTTGGTGGTCTCAGATTATCAGTGCAACCTGTCTCCCATCCTCCAATTTCAATAACATTTTATTTCAATTGGTAACAGGCACTGATCAGTAGAATTCTTGTGGTAATATACTATAAATTTATGTTGCACTATAAGTGCAAAGATCTATTTTGTTAATGAAAAACTGATTCATACAAAAATAGACATCTTATACGTCTTCTTTTATTAGTGCTCTATGTTGTTAGTGTTGTGTGGTTTAGTGTGTTAACAGTGACAGCGTTTCTTCGTGACTTGATGCCAGTGTTGTGGGTGAATGGACTGACTGTCAGACATGCATGTGTTTTGTTACCGCAAGTTCAGGAGGTCAAATAAACTGGTTGAGATGCGTGTTGGCAATGAAGACTGTGGGAAGAGTTCTGGAAAATTAGCTTTACAGTAGACCAATGATTAAAAAATAATAATAAAAGACATTTTATGGACAACATTTTAGTTATTTACTCCAGATTTCAATGTTTCTGCTGTAGAACTACATTTTTTTCCATCACCGTGTTGAAGTGTGTTGAACACAGTGTGTTAGCATTTAGAAAAGTGCTGCATCAGTTTAGTGTTCAGTAGGTGGTGGACTCTGACTGAGAAAACACTTTTAGTAATTGTGGTCTTTGAATGCATTTAGTGTGAAAGCAATGAAAAGTGAATCGCAGTTTGCACCACATGGAATTCTCTTTCCGAGTGCTGAAGAGTTTTGTCAATGTTTGTCTCATTATTGTCTTTTTAATATACAGTATATTATTTTTACATATTCATATATGAACATATTTAAAGATTTATCATTTTGCTGACAAGCACAGGCGTCACACATCATAAATCATCTACATCAACCATCCAAAACCTTTCAACATGAAGAAAAAACATAGTATCCTACCCACAGGCCCAGTAGAGGCATACTGGCCTCTGATTGGCTAATCAGTTAGAGTTAGTCAGTAGGTGAAACAATTGTTGATGGATTTTTTTCACTGTTGTGTGTTTGGTAAGCTTTTCACCTTATTTTACACACACTATCAGGATCGCTTGCCTTTTCCAAATATTTCAGAAATGCAAAAATAATCCTGAATGCTCATTAGACTACCATTCATAGATGGTAATGTTAGCCTGGCAAAACAGATTCAAGAATATTTAATAACAATCATATATTTTTAAATGATTGCCAAAACAGTGGTCGTTTATCATATGATATAAAATAAGGTGATTATTCAGTGCTGCCATTAGGTCTGGCTCTGGTAAGAAAAAGCAAAATAAAAAATATATTCCTCCTTTCCACATCTCTGTGACCGCAGTAACCTGGCTGAGACAATTAAGCTACGTTAAAATATTCACTAACATTAACAACCATTATCAACCACATCAGTCTGACAACTCAAATCATGCCTACTACACTGCTCTCTCTCTCTCGCTCTCTCTCTCTTTCTCTCTCCGTCTGTCTCTCTCTTTCTCTGTCTCTCAATGATGATGTATAAGGGATTAGGTGGTGTGGGTTGCGGTGCTGTGAGAACTGAGTAACTGAGTTTAATTTGCTGTTTCTTTTCTCTCGGCTCATCAGCACTCGGATGAGAACTGGGGTGAATGCATACATTTTAATATTATTGGTGTCATTGTAAGTTTTTTTTGTTTATCCATAGTAAGCATCAAATACTACAACAGTTAGCTCTAATGAGGTCCCAGACTGTGTACTAGAGAGACTAGAACGCACTTTAGCCCCTCATGATCCTGAATAGGATAAATAAGGATACTGATAGAAGCTCAATTTCTGATCTCAATTCTGCTGCCGAATTGCTGTGCCACTAGGTTAGTGCACTAATTTGAATGAGAAACATGCAGCTAATGAAGCCGTTGGAAGAAACTCTGAGTGGCTGAAAAGAGCGGCAGTGGCTGAATGAAGCACTGATGGAAGGACTGCTTTCATGGCAGGAGACAGAGATTCTAGCAATGAATCCGATGAAACCAAACAAAATTCTAAACCACGGCTAGTGGATAGTGAGACTCAGGTCTTGTTTAGACAACATTTTTTGAAAAGAAGGACTTTGTTTTCTTTACATTCTGAACATGCTCCAGGTTCACATGGCATCGTTCTCAAAATGATCCCCTGCCCATGGATATTCTATGGCACTTAAAATTCTGTAGCGTGCATTCCAGGGCAGTCATTAACAGTGTAACCTTTAAAAATCCATAGCACAATAAGATTACAACAATAGTACATAGATGGTAATCTACATTGTCTACAAAAACATAGAAATTTTTTTAAAATGTTAGTACAGTATTTGGCAGCAAATCTGGACAGTCTAGTGTTGGTTTTTGTTGCTCTGTTCATAGACTCTCTCCACGTGCACAAATAAAGCTTGAATCATAAAAGGCATTATGTGATGTCAATGTTGTACATGGTCATGATGCTGCTGTTTTCAGTGGTGTCACGTTTAACTACAAGAAGTAATGTAAAATGAATTCAAAGCTGTCTGTGCTCAATATCATTCAATAACCCTGATCATGCTGAAAAAGTCAATGACATGGTCTTGTCAATCCCCATTAAGAAGGGAAGTCACTCCCCAATAAGAAGGGAGATCACTCCCCAATAAGAAGGAAAGTCACTCCCAAATATGAAGGGAAGTCAGTCCCAACTAAAAAGGGAAACCACTTCCCAATAAGAAGGGCAGAAGGTTGATAAATGTCCAATTGACTTGGGCAGCTTAAGTGAATTGGTCACACCAAATTATCCATAGGTGTGAGTGTGTGTGGTAGTTTGTTTTTCATGGTCCCGCGATGGGCTGGTGTTCTATCTTGGGTGTACCCACATCTCGTCGGTAGCCAGCTGAGAGTACAAAGTCCTCTTTAATGATCTTCCTATGGGGAATTTGCACGGTGGCGCAGTGGGTAGCGCTGTCGCCTCACAACATGGCGGACCCGGGTTCGAGTCCCACCCTGTGCAGAGTTCGCATGCTCTCCCCGTGTCTGCGTGGGCTCTCTCCAGGCTCTCCGGCTTCCTCCCACCTCCAAAAGCATGCGCTTCAGGTTGATTGGCCATTCCAAATTGCCCGTAGGAATGAGTGTGTGTGCGCATGGTAATATGTCTTTGTGTGTGGCTCCACGGTGCACTGGTGTCGTGCCTCACGCCCTATGCCGCCGAGATAGGCTCCGGCTCCCTGTGACCCGCTGCGGCGGAATTAGCGGTGGTAATCAGAAGATGACTCATACATACATACAGTTATACATACATTGTTATGTACAGACCCCTGAACACAACATACCAGGGGCCTGTAGGCATGCAATTACAGCAAACAGTATATGGGGGAGGCAGAGTGATGGGTCGCGACTTCGGGGTGAGTCCCAAATGAGCAGCTTGTAAGTGGGACAGCGCTTTACTCAAGGGCGCCTCGCTCAAGGGCTCCTTGGCAGTGGCAGGGAGGTGAGCTGACACCTCCCACTGCCAGCTCACACTCCAAGGCTGGCTTGGTGGGAATCGAAACTCTGATCTCCAATGATAGGACGGCCACTCTACCACTTAGCCACTGCCGCCCATACAGGTAAATGTATGGATGGATTGATGGATGGTTGGTTAGATGTATGGATGGAATGATAACCTTAACATTTTAACTAAGTCAATTCGGAATAATGTGGATGCAACAAGTGAGTGTTAACCTGGTGACAGCTGCTGACAACTGAATGAAGTTTGATAACAGAGTTTAGTTGTTTCACGCTTCCTAATGCACCACTATGTCCCCAGAAGCCATTGAACTACTACTTTACCTCTCTGGTCAATGTTACTGCTCAGTCATGACCTTTAAGGTCCATCTACATCAGATCCATGTGATTTACCCTGTGTGAGGGGGGGACTCATTTTGCTTTTCACATCACATGAATTCACTGTAGTGTCAAAATGTGGTAAGTGGCAAGTAACATGTGGTAGGCCGCACATTTTGACAGGATGCAAGCATCAAATCGACATACAGCATATGTATGTTTGTGAATTTGGCTGTCTTTAACCTGGTTGAAACAACCAATCACCAACACACACAGGTGGATTGTTTCTCAAAATGTCTATAAACTGAAAGGAAGGGTTCTCACTGGGGTGAAGCATTTTTTTTTTTTGAGAAAAATCCTTTCTTGCCGAACCAGAAATAATGATTTTATTGTCATTATTATTTGTATTTTTTATTGCAACAATTCTACCAGGTGGTAGCATTATGACCAACAAAATTTCCCCTGAAAACTGTCAAAAAAAAAAAAAAAGAAAAAGGAAGAAAAAAAATCAAGAAATGAAGTAATCTAGGACAAACATTTAAATTTAGCAGTTTAGCATAGAAAAAAATTGTTGTCTTTAGCGGGTGTAGAGTTGAGAGTATAATGTGAACATTTGGAAAAATAGCCAAGGTAAAATTTTTTACCATTCTCCATCCTGCTTTTGCTGTTGCATAACTGTTTTCCAGCATGTTTCAGTCAACGCTTACTTTCAACAACACCTCTAATTTAGTGGAGTTATTTATAAAAAAGATTTGAAAGCTTACTTTTGCTTGAATAAAAAAAAACAAAACAGTCCAACTCATTACCTGTGTTTATGGCAGTGCATTGAACAGAACTTTTTGTGAAATAATTTATGACACATAATCAATGTTGGAGGATCGATGAATTGCTGATGTCAATATTCAAATGTGGTCAATTATGAAAATAGAAACAGTCAATATTTTTGTTACCAGCGTGCTAATGCTGTCTGACAATGTCAGGAGTTATGGATCACAAGTGGGTCAAGGGGATTTCGGATGTGTCAATGTTTTCATGGCCAACAGCGCTTTTAAATGAGCCCATTTTGGTTAACAACATCGACGACAGATAAACATCTACAAGGTCCATCCTGTCTGTCTGTTCTATTCCCCTTCCCTTCATTGCACCCATAGAATCTACATAGTGTGCAACGCTCATGTCTTTGATTACATCAATTTGGGCACTGTGTGTGTGTGTGTGTGTGTGTGTGTGTGTGTGTGTCTTCCTTACTTCATAGTACACTCAGTCTGTCTCCGTGCTTTCCTTCTACTCATCCCTCATGCCTGGATCACATTCACACATGTAACATCTTGAATGGTTATTGTATATTAACAAAGGACTGTCCATAGGATGACAGATAGACATGATAGAATTATAGACTAATAATAAATGGCTCATCTCACACAAGAATATAATGTACTATATTCTTGTGTCAAATCTTAAGGTTTCATCTCTATAATAGGGTTGTAAATAATTTTGCATGTGCGACAAAGGTAAGAGAGAAATTTATCCATTCATTTATTTAAAAAGGCTTCAGGATACAATTATGCTAAACACTCATTCTGAACTTAATTCTGCAACTGTTTTCTCACTGCTATTTAAAAGAGGTATAAAGGAGGTATAAAGGAGGTAAAGTTAAGGAGGTAAAGTTAAAAATGTAATTGTCTTACATTTTAACCTTTTTCTTGTTCTTCTTATTTATCTTACATTTTTAACTTTTTCTTGTTTTTCTTAACTTATTTATGTTATTTATCGACCAATCTTACTGGGACTTTCAGAGAGGTATTTCGTACTGTCCATGTGGAAACGTGTGTCGGCATGACAAATAAAGACTGATTCTCTCTGATTCTGAGGTATCAGCTCCACGTACAGAGGCCAGTTCACAACAACATGCCAGTGATGCATAAATTAATTTGACACCCTTTAAATCCACATGCACTCAGGGCTTATGAGATGTGTCCAAAGACAGCATACCCGTCTCCAGCATGCCCGAATCAAATACATGAAACATTAAATGACTAAATACAACCCCTTTCCTCCTGCCACAAGTTGTACAGTTGAGATACAAATTTAATTTGTTCCGTGACTGAGCTCGTAAATCAAACAATATATCTCTTTTTAAAATATCTAAAACCATTTAAATCCCTTCCAGACTTGAAAAAAAATTCAAAACCCCCTAACGCTGTATGAATTTTTTATCAACCAATAGACATGTATACTTAACCTGTGCATAACAAATTGCAAATAAACTAGCGGGAACCTGTGGAAATTCTACGATAAAACAATATCAGACTTCATACCAAACATATGATAGCAAATGTATTGGTATTATAAACCAAGCGCACCCTCCATCACAGAGTTCTTCCACCAGCAGGCAGCGCAACCTGCTCTGACCCTACTCTAATTCTGTGTGTACATGTAGACACGGGTCACACACACTAACGTCACAACGGTTTTCGTCGCAGGGAGATACCCCCCAGATGGAAAAAGTTCCGGTTACAGCGTCCACACGACAACGCAGACCCGGCATTTTAAAAGAACTTTTCAAAGAACTTTGGCCAGCATTTTTGTCCCAGATATCTGCGTTGTCGTTTGGACAAAAGGCATAACCGCAACAAAAGCCTCGATGCCCGATGCCTTACACCATATTGTTCACATGATTCCTTCTGGCGGATGCGCCGTGATTGTTTGGGTGTCATGATTGGTTGGGCGCTTGATTGACAAAAAGTTAAGTGTGACAGTGTGAGGTTTTCAAGTGAGCTTATTCAAATATATACAGTCAGGTCTGTAAATATTGGGACATCAACACTATTTTCATCTTTTTGGCCCTGTACACCACCACAATGGATTTGAAATGACACAAACAAGATGTGCTTTAAGTGCAGACTTTCAGCTTTAATTTGAGGGTTTTAATCCAAATCAGGTGAACAGTGCGGGAAACAATTTCTACATGTGCCTCCCATTTTTTAAGGTACCAAAAGTAATTGGACAATTGGCTGCTTCGCTGTTTCATGGCCAGTTGTGTTCCAAGGCCAGACACCACACACACCAAGGCCAGGTGTGTGTGATTCCCACATTATCTCACTTACAAGCAGACAAAAGGTCTAGAGTTAATTCGAAGTTCGCATTTGGAATCAAATTGCTATCAGCTCTCAATATGAGGTCCAAAGAGCTGTCACTATCAGTGAAGCAAGCCACCATTAGGCTGAAAAAGCAAAGCAAACCCGTCAGAGAGATAGCATGTACTACATGTACATAGCATGTAGATGTAGCATGTACTCATGACATTTATGTTTCTTTTCATGCTTTCAGATTGTTTACGTAATCTCCCCACCTACAGTCAGGTCCATAAATATTGGGACATCAACACTATTTTCATCTTTTTGGCCCTGTACACCACCACAAACGATTTGAAATGACACAAACAAGATGTGCTTCAAGTGCAGACTTTCAGCTTTAATTTGAGGGTATTTACATCCAAATCAGGGGTTGGAATTACAACAGTTTCTACATGTGCCTCCCACTTTTTAAGGGACCAAAAGATATTGGACAAACTAAACAATCATAAATCAAACTCACATTTTAATATTTGGTTGCAAATCCTTTGCAGTCAATGACAGCCTGAAGTCTGGAATGCAGAGACATCACCAGATGCTGGGTTGCGTTCCTGGTGATGCTCTGCCAGGCCTCCACTGCAACTGTCTTCAGTTCCTGCTTGTTCTTGGGGCATTTTGCCTTCAGTTTTCTCTTTAGCAAGTAAAATGCATGCTCAATTGGATTCAGGTCAGGCCATTCCATAACATTCCACTTTGCCTTAAAAAAACTCTTCGGTTGCTTTCGCAATATGTTTCGGGTCATAGTCCATCTGTACTGTGAAGCGCCGTCCAGTGAGTTCTGAAGGATTTGGCTGAATATGAGCAGACAATATTGCCCGAAACACTTCAGAATTCATCCTGCCGCTTTTGTCAGCAGTCACATCATCAATAAATACAAAGGAACCAATTCCATTGGCAGCCATACATGCCCACGCCATAACACGACCACCACCATGCTTCACTGATGAGGTGGTATGTTTTGGATCATGAGCAGTTCCTTTCCTTCTCCATACTCTTCTCTTCCCATCGTTCTGGTACAAGTTGATCTTTGTCTCATCTGTCCGTAGGATGTTGTTCCAGAACTGTATCTGCTTTTTTAGATGTTTTTTGGCAAACTCTAATCTGGTCTTCCTGTTGTTGAGGTTCACCAATGGTTTACATCTTGTGCTGAAGCCTCTGTATTCACTCTGGTGAAGTCTTCTCTTGATTGTTGACTTTCACACAAAGACGCCTACCTCCTGGAGAGTGTTCTTGATGTGTCCAAGAAAATAGTGTGAAGGGGTTTCTTTTCACCAGGGAAAGAATTCTTCTGTCGTCCACCACAGTCGTTTTCTGTGGTCTTCCAGGTCTTTGGTGTTGCTGAGCTCACCGGTGTGTTCTTTCTTTTTAAGAATGTTCCAGACAGTTGATTTGGCCACACCTAATGTTTTTGCTATCTCTCTGACGGGTTTGCTTTGCTTTTTCAGCCTAATGGTGGCTTGCTTCACTGATAGTGACAGCTCTTTGGACCTCATATTGAGAGCTGATAGCAATTTGATTCCAAATGCGAACTTCGAATTAACTCTAGACCTTTTGTCTGCTTGTAAGTGAGATAATGTGGGAATCACACACACCTGGCCTTGGTGTGTGTGGTGTCTGGCCTTGGAACACAACTGGCCATGAAACAGCGAAGCAGCCAATTGTCCAATTACTTTTGGTACCTTAAAAAATGGGAGGCACATGTAGAAATTGTTTCCCGCACTGTTTCCCGCACTGTTTCCCGCACCAAATCCCGCACCTGATTTGGATTAAAACCCTCAAATTAAAGCTGAAAGTCTGCACTTAAAGCACATCTTGTTTGTGTCATTTCAAATCGTTTGTGGTGGTGTACAGGGCCAAAAAGATGAAAATAGTGTTGATGTCCCAATATTTATGGACCTGACAGTAGGTGGGGAGATTACGTAAACAATCTGAAAGCATGAAAAGAAACATAAATGTCATGAGTACATGCTACATCTTTACTCTGCTGATATTGTATCCAGACTACACAACGTTGCACATTGTGAGTTAGACAGCAGTATCGTCTGTTTTTACTGCCAGCAGCAGTCTATGCTGTAGCAGGCCCAGGGAAATAGTGACATTATCAATCATGATAATGGGGCTTTACTAAAAATGGTAACGCCTGGTCCAAAACCCCACATCCATGGGTTAAAGCATGATTCCTCAGTAGAAGAAGCTGCTACGAAATATCCCAACCTTTATCATCTCAAATGTGAGGATCAGTCTATCTGCTACTCTGCAAGCTGTGTAAACTGGACATCTCATCAAATGAACAGAACTGATATGGGAGCACTTGAACTGAAAACAGACATGTTTTATGAAAACACAGGACTGCGGAGTACCAGTATTTCTTTTTTTCACTTTTTAACAAGTAGGACAAGATTCTGCTCTTCACATACCTTATCATTTCATATTCAAATTGTGTTTTTCCATTTTTGCCAAGACACTTGTTCCTCACCAATCAGTTTTGCGCTGCTGTCATCTGAAAGTCCTCACCCAGGAAATGGGTTTCAAACAGACATCCAACTTCATTTTCAGTAGTAAGCTGTGCACACTGGAAATATCACAGTAAAAATTTAGATAATATCATTTTCTGTATATTTTAAAGGTCATGCGTGTGTTATACTGTATGTTTTCTTCTCCTCTTACTACAATTATCCAGCCATTGTTTAACTGCTTACTCCAATTAGAACCATTAGATAAACCATTTTAAGTTAATATTCAGATAAAAACACAACTGCACTCTGCAATTCAGGTTCTTCACACTTAATCAGGCTTCATCAAAATAACTACAACCTCAACAATGGCCACAAACCTTTGCTCAGCACAGCTGAGACAATTATTTAGGTACAACTAGGTAAATTTCTTTAGCTGCTAAAATCATATTGAAATGAATTATATAAGGAAAATATTTGTTTGCACACTGAACCTTCTGGCTCAAATGAGGTAAAATATGATTATCTGTTGTTTTTCTGTGGTTGTCACGGTGAATCATAGAGTCAGAGCCCCACTGATGTTTCGAACTGCCTTTAGCACGTTTCACTCAAGGTTAGCTTAATGTAGCAGCAACAGGACACAAGCCTGTGTCTTGTTGTGCCAGTCCCAAGCCGGATAAATACAGGGGGTTGCCTCAGGAAGGGCATCTGGTGGAAAACGTTTGCCAAATCAAACATGCGAATCAAACCTATGACTTCCATACCGGATCGGTCAAGGCCCAGGTTGACAACGACCGCCATCAGTGCTGTTGACCTACAGGGTGCCGGTAGAAATTGGACTAATGTTGATCAAAGAAGGAGAGGACGGAAGTGTGTTCGTAGGAAGAGAGAGAAGAGGAACGCCAAGAGTATAGGACTGAGAGTAGGGATGTTGAATGTTGGAACACTGACAGGAAAAGGTAGAGAGTTGGTTGACATGATGCAGAGGAGGAAGGCAGATATACTGAGCATCCAAGAGACCGGGTGGAAAGGTAGCAAGGATAGAAATTTAGGAGCAGGGTTCAAGTTGTTCTATCATGGTGAAATGGAGCAGGAGATATCTTGAAGGAGGAGTTTGTTGGGAATGTCCTGGAGGTAAAAAGAGTGTCAGATAGAGTGATGAGTCTGAAGCTAAAAATCAGAGGTGTGATGTTCAATGTTGTTAGTGGGTATGCTCCACAGGTAGGATGTGAGCTGGAGGAGAAAGAGAAATTGTGGTTGGACTTTGATGAAGTGATGCAGAGCATACCTAGAAGTGAGAGCGATGTCATTGGTACAGACTTCAATGGACATGTTCAAAAATCAGAGAAGGTTTTATTGCCAAGTACAGTAAAAATGACTGTCGAGGAACTTGACGCGGTGTCGGTGCATTGAATTTGGAAGAGAATAATAGAGAATGAGGAATAGGAACAGGAACAGAAGACTATTTACAATTCACACTACGGTGAGTTGAGATATGCTGTATAAGGATGGTGTTTGCAGGGGAAGAGAGGAAGTCCAAACAGTAAACTGTCTTTGCAGACTGGTGAGGGGCGGATGTTGGTGCAGGAAACAGAGGTGATGAGGAGGTGATGGGCAGGTTTGGTATCCAGGAGAGGAATACAGAAGGACAGATGGTGGTCGACTTCGTAAAAAGGATGGAAATGGCTTTAGTGAATATTTTCTTCCAGAAGAGGCAGGAACATAGGGTGACCTATAAGAGTGGAGGTAGGAGCACACAGGTAGACTACACCTTGTGTAGATGGTGTAATCTGAAGGAGATCAGTGACTGCAAAGTAGTGGTAGGCGAGAGTGTAGCCAAACAGCATAGGATGGTGGTATGTAGGATGACTCTGGTTGAAAGGAAGATGAAGAGGACAAAGGCAGAGCAGGGGACGAAATGGTGGAAGGTGAATGTTGCATGACTTTTAGGGAGGGGTTAAGACAGGCTCTGGGTGGTCAGGAGGTGCTGCCAGATGACTGGACAATTACAACTAATGTGATCAGGGAGAAAGGTAGGAGAGTACTTGTTGTGTCATCTGGAAGGAAAGTACATAAGGAGACTTGGTGGTGTAATGAGGAGGTACAAGAGTGTATACAGAGAAAGAGCTTAGCTAAGAAGAAGTGGGACACTGAGAGGACTGAGGAGAGTAGACAGGAGCACACGAGATGCAGCATAAGCTGAAAGTAGAGGTAGCAAAGGCCAAACAAGGGCCTTATGATGACTTGTATGCTAGGTTGGACAGTAAGGAGGGAGAGACTGATCTATACAGGCTGGGAAGACAGAGAGATAGAGATTGGAAGGACGTGCAGCATGTTAGCGTGATTAAGGATAGGGATGGAAGTCTATTGACAGGTTCCAGTAGTGTGATGGGAAGATGGAAAGAGTACTTTGAAGAGTTGATGAACGAGGAACATGAGAAAGAACACAGACTAGAAGAGGTGACTGTTGTGGACCAAGAAGTAGCAAAGATTAGTCAGGAAGAAGTGGAGGAGGGCATTGAAGAGGATTAAGAGTGGAAAGGCAGTCGGTCCTGATGATATACCTGTAGAGGTTTTGAAGTGTCTAGGAGAGGGTGGCAGTAGAGTTTCTGACTGGGTTGTTCAACAGAATCTTAGATAGTGGAGAAGATGCCTGAGGAATGGAGGAGAAGTGTGCTGGTGCCCATTTTTAAGAACAAGGGAGATGTGCAAAGTTGTGGCAACTGCAGAGGAATAAAGCTGATGAGCCATACAATGAAGTTATGGGAATAAGTAGTTGACGCTAGACTAAGGGCAGAAGTGAGCATTTGTGAGCAGCAGTATTGTTTCTTGCCAAAAAAGAGTACTACAGATGCAGTATTTGCTTTGAGGATGTTTATAGAGAAGTACAGAGAAGGCCAAACGGAGCTGCATTGTGGTTTTTGTAGATCTGGAGAAAGCTTATGTTAGAGCGGGTGCAGGACATGTATGAGGATTGTTAGACAGTGGTGAGTGTGCTGTAGGTGTGACAGAATGATGTTCAAGGTGGAGGTGGGATTCGCGTCAGGATCAGCTCTGAGCCTCTTCTTATTTGCTATGGTGATGGACAGGCTGACAGACGAGGTTGAGACAGGAATCTCCATGGACTATGATGTTTGCAGATGACATTGTGATCTGCAGTGAGAGCAGGGAACAGGTGGAGGAGAAGCTAGAGAGGTGGAGGTTTGTCCTGGAAAGGAGAGGAATGAAGGTTAGCCGCAGTAAGACAGAGTACGTGTGTGTATGAGAAGGCCCAAGTGGAAGAGTGATTTTACAGGGAGAAGAGATCAAGAAGGTGGAGGATTTAAGTACTTAGGGTCAACAGTCCAGAGCATGGAGAGTGTGGAAAAGAGGTGAAAAAGTGAACATTCCATGTTGTGCAGGCAACACGGAATGGTGGAGGAGAGTGTCATGTGTTATTTGTGATAGAAGAGTTTCAGCTAAAATGAAAAGGAAGGTGTACAAAACTGTGGGTGAGACCAGCGATGTTGTTTGGTCTAGAGACAGTGTCACTGAGGAAAAGACAGGAGACAGAGTTGGAGGTAGCAGAGATGAAGATGCTGAGGTTTTCTATGGGAGTGACCAGAAGGGATAGGATCAGGATGACTACATCACAGGGACAGCACATGTTAGAGGTTTTGGAGATAAAGTCAGAGAGGCCAGACTGAGATGGTTTGGACATGTCCAGAGGAGAGATAGTGATATATTGGCAGAAGGATGCTGAGTTTTGAACTGCCAGGCAGGAGGCTAGAGGAAGACCAAAGAGGAGGTTTATGGATGTAGTGAAAGAGGACATGAAGGTAGTTGGTGTGAGAGAAGAGGATGCAAAGGACAGGGCTAGATGGAGGCAATTGAATTCGCTGTGGCGACCCCTGAAGGGAAAAGCCGAAAGGAAAAGAAGAAGAACAGTTTTCTGGTAATTTTATGAGTCCAATAATTGTGGCAGCCAGCATTAAAATCAAATGACATTAACTTGAACATTATTTTTCCCTGTATTTTTTCTAAAACTGATGTACATTCAAGAACAACTTAACTTGAAACAACCTGTACTTGCATTTTATTTTCCTGTGTGTTGTTTTTATGTTGCCGGGTTTTCCACTCCAGTCTATTGTTTTTAACACACATATGTACCAGTGATGTGCGGTGAGGTTCATGGCTGGTGAGGCACCGACGTCGTCATGATCACGTGATCAGATTTACAAAAATATGAACCTACAGTGTAGCTTATTCACCATTTAATTAGCAACAGTGAGTGGGTTATGTTAAAGTCTCATTGCAGAATTATTAACACATACAAACTGTCACTCACAAATAAGCATATTTGATTAAAAAAATGTAATGTTGTTACCTACCTATTAATATGTCAGGTTTACTTGTAAATGAAGTCCATGCGCCGCTCCCTCTGAACAAACGCATCAATAACTTGTTTGTAGAAATTGTCCGTATCTTCCTTCAGTTTGTAATATTTAATCCTCCATTTGAATAGGCGAGCGGAAAAAAAAAATTGCTGCACTTGACTTAATGTAGATCGTAGCCTGCATTTACTTATTCTTCGGCTGAGGAGTCCCAAGATAAGTCCCTGGGATCACCAGCGCCCCCTATCCATGAGGCCGGGTATTTTTGTGCCTCACCTAGTGCCTTTTCACAGCGGTTTCAGGACCGCTCAACTCAATGAAGACGTTACACACATGCAGCTGTTGACAAAAAAAACCACTGTACATTATATACATTAGCTAAATTACGGGAATTTAGTTTATAGAGCAAACATGTTTGAACATTTTAATAGCATCATATAGAAAGATAGCAACCTGCGGTGAGGCTGGTGCCTCACCGCAGGTTTCAGCGGTAAATGTGAAAATTCAGCGATTTTGAGAAAAATAACCTAAAATTGGTGACGTTAAACAGAAAATAAGTTTATACTACACATCGCTGGATAAATATTAGCATTTAATTTATTTATTCCATTTTCCATTTTTTTCTTTCATGATGGCAGGTGAGGCCATGCCTCACACGCCTCCCCTGACCGCATGTCACTGGTGCTGCTACATGATCCAAGATGCACAAGAACCCAGTCGTCTCAGTGCTGGTGCTACACTGTCTAGTCTTTGCAGGTTATATATGAACATGTGTCAGTATTCATTAATGTCTTGGACAAGATGAATAGCCTCAGAGCTTCAGTTGCTGACAGATATTCCACACAGACACACATTAAGAATTTAAAAGCATGTCCTCCATCATTAAGTGAACATCATATCTGGTGTTTTTAATAGAGTTTTTTGAACATTTATCATCCAGTGAGAGTGACTGATGATAAAATCTGTTTTGTGGATGTTTTACACCAAGGTGGTGAGGGTGGTGTTAGCGGCATGCATGAAGTGTCCAGTAAGGCTGAAAAAACACAGGTTTCAGACAATTCCTGCTGAGTCTAGCGACTACATCGGTTGGTCTCATTCCAGACCAGTCCCTGATTGGAAAAGTGTGGTGCTTGCAAACAATGCAATGTGACTTGTTGGTCAACTGGAGTATATCAAACAAGAATTGGACAGAATTCATTGTAAATTCTCAACAGTTCTCATTGTCTCTTCCCAAATACTGAGTGTTAAACAGAATAATAATGAAACACAATGGTATATGGACATGTCTGATCTTTTTACTATAGTCTATTTTATTATGGTTTTAAATCATGCATTCTGAGGATATTGATTTATATTGGCTTAAAAATTAACTCATCCTCCAGATGGTAAGCATGCTATTCCAAACCCTTCATTTAATGGTACTAAATGGATAGACAAGAATCGAAAGCAAACACTCAAATACACAACATCGTACTGTATACGCATGTACCTAGTTCAATAGAAGTGAATGTGTGAATGAATATGAATGAAATGGGGCTCAGAATAAATAAATATTTAAACTTAAGGCATTGCTTTCAGAAAGTTGTTAAAATAAAAAATTAAAAGTTAATCAATGTTTTTACTCTATGTACTTATAGTAATGTAATCAGATCATATTATCTTTGCCCATGAACACAAATTTGAGGGACAAATCATGATTGACGCTGTCATGTGGCCCTAGATTCTGTTACTATCTATGCCTGATCTGCATGTAGACTCTTCATTGAATTAAGGCATATTACTATAATCGCTGACGTCTGCATTTTCCATGTTCGGGCTGCATGAAGGATCTGTGGGTCCTACAAACATTTACTGTGTATCATATGTAACATCACCATCACAATCTGGGTCATTGTCCAAAATTTGTTAAAAAGCCACCACTGTCATACTGACTGCCCTAGGTCACATTTTCTTCATCGCCATGGACACACTCTGTACATCTACATTCACCATCCTGGTGCTAAAACAAACTCATGTAACAAAACAAAAAAAAAAAAGACAGTTTGTGGAGCTTTGACTTAAAACTGCAGAAATATTTGATATTTGAAGCCATACATGTCTGAATTAATTGTAAAGATTTATGTTTTCAGTAGGATACGAGTAGGTTAATCATGCTAAACAAGATGTGTGTGTGTTGTTATGTTCATAGAATCAATACACTCAATAAATGAACACTTACAACTTCAATGAATGAATAAATGAATGGTTATTTTGGGTACCATCTACAGTAGAAAACTGTCAAACTGAAAGCTGACAAATCATTATTATACATAAGTACTTGTGTTTGCATCAGTAAATTGAAAAAAAAAAGTATATGCTCAGTACCGGAAAAAGGAATAAGCTGAGTTTGGGGCTTATTTTGCCTATCCTGTACAATCGATCAAATAAGGAAAAAAGAAAGAAGGAAAAAAAAAAAAAAAAACCTCCATAATATTTACTCTAAATTCTTCTTCTGTATCATTTCATGTTGTTTTGCAAAGTAATCGTTGTTATTTCACAATCAGAACATCATTTTTGGGCGAACTGTTCCCTCAGTAATGGAAAAGTCACTTCATTGACTGACTGTGACCTCAAGTCCTTGATGTCACACCTACACCTACATTTCCTGGTACTTTGAAATAGGTGGGTTACTGTTGCTTTTTAAATCATATGATGATGATATTCAGGAATTCCCTAATTTCCTCTGTAGCAGAAATCAGTGGAGGCTTGTTAATGCCAAAGGAGGAGGTTCAGTGTTGAACAGCTCCCCTGAGAGCGTCTCCTGCTGTTGAATCCTAAGTAGCTGTGTGAGGACAGCTGATGGAACGCTTACGTGGGGTACGTACTGGTTGCCATAGTTACCTTCGACTTCGGCCTTTGCCATTCTCCAGTTCTACTATGTACCGAGTAAACTATTGTTATTCTGTTTTTTATTCAGTACAATGACTTTATCTTGACTCTCTACCTGCAATTCCTTTCACAGTAAGATAATTTAGAGGGTCTTACGTGCAGTCCTATATCGACATGAATGAAATTATACATATAGTAACAGAACAGGTTAGTAGACATGAACACAGACACAGTGTTAGTAGTCCAATCATGCCCTTTGTTTGCTCATGGAGGTTGAGGTCTTTGTGTCTACAACTCATTCATTCTTTCATTCTAATGAAAGCATTCAGTATTGTACTGTTTATAATTGTAATTTGTTACCTTTCATGCCATTATCCAGTACCTTATTCTTCACCAGTGTTGATTCAGCGAGAGACGAGAACACACACATTAAACTGTACTCATTCCTCTCAGTCCTCTCTCACACATTCCCCCAGTTTTACTCCATATTGAAATTTCCTACAAAGCAACTAAGCTCTGAGCTTTCTATCCTGCTGCAGGAACATAACCTGAATCATATGTTTGTCTGTTTGTATGAGACACATCATATTCTTGAAAGTATATTAAAGAGGCAGTTTAGCTTCCAAACTGCTTCCCTTCCTCCTTTGTCTCCCAGTTACTGAAACTCAAGGCATTTCATTTCATATTTAGATAATAACTTCAAACATTTTTTCCCCATGTGAGACACGATATTGTCCAACAATGTATTAAAGTTCTTGTAAGTGTGTTAGTGTGTGTTTCCTGTCATTTATGTTTTAACTTCTACAGATGACACAAAAGAACATATTCATCCATGTTCTGAACTGCTTTATCCGCCGTAGCGGGTCACAGGGTGCTTGGGCCTATCCCAGCTGTCTTGGGGGGTTAGGCGGGGCAAACTCTGGGCGCGACGCCTGTGCGCCGTGAAGCCACATGAAGACAACCATGCACGCTCCCACTCACACTCAAAGACTACAGGCAATTTGGAACGGCCAATTAACCTGAAGTGCATTTTTTGGAGGAGGGAGGAAGCCGGAGAACCCGGAGAGAACCCACGCAGACACGGGCGAGAACATGGCACCGCCTTGCTGTGCGGCGACAACGCTACCCACCGCGCCACCGTACCGTCCCAAAGAACATATTCATTCAACAATTATTGCAGTTAGCTAGGGCTTTACAGTACTGACGTTGTGGGTTCAGTGCCAGTAAAGGTGGAGGAATGGAGAAATATAGAAAAACAGTTTTTGCTGTGGTGAAGAATGAGTTATTAATAATCTGCGTCAAATCTCTAGAATTTCACATCATTCTTGTGATGTCATGTCTGTCTGCCCTGAGCTACTGCATGATGTATGGTTAACAACTTCTTTTCCGAGCTGACACCTGAAACAGAGATAATTATTGTCAAAAATGTTTCTTTATATCTGCAACTTGTGTGCTCAGAACAGTATCTCTATGTCTTTGGTTAACAGTTGCTCCTAATTTCCTGTTCTGTGATTTTTGCACATTTATAGCAGTCTGGAAAAGAGGTGAAGAAGTGTGTACAGGCAGGATGGAACGGGTGAAGGAAAGTGTCGGGTGTGATGTGTGATAGAAGAGTTTCAGCTAAAATGAAAGGAAAGGTGTACAAAACTGTGGTGAGACCAGCGATGTTGTTTGGTCTAGAGACAGTGTCACTGAGGAAAAGACAGGAGACAGAACTGGAGGTAGCAGAGATGAAGATGCTGAGGTTCTCTTTGGGAGTAACCAGGAAGGATAGGATCAGGATGACTACATCACAGGGACATCACATGTTAGAGGTTTTGGAGATAAAGTCAGAGAGGCCAGACTAAGATGGTTTGGACATGTCCAGAGGAGAGATAGTGAATATATTGGTAGAAGGATGCTGAGTTTTGAAGTGCCAGGCAGGAGGCCTAGAGGAAGACCAAAGACGATGTTTATGGATGTAGTGAAAGAGGACATGAAGGTAGTTGGTGTGAGAGAAGAGGATGCAGAAGACAGGGTTAGATGGAGGCAATTGATTCGCTGTGGCGACCCCTGAAGGGAAAAGCCGAAAGGAAAAGAAAGAAGACTCAGTTTTTTAATGTGTTTCTTGCATAATTTGTGGGTTTGGATGGTTATGCTGTCACCATTTAGACTGTCTTATAATACTAAAACTCTCATATGGAAGAAACACTCGTCTAATTAAGTTAAAATAGAATTAGGGGGTGGGATCCCATCTGGATAGCCATCCAAATGGCCGTATATCTTCTCTTTGTGCTCTAGAATCAAAGATTACAGCAAAGATGAGAACCATTTTCACACCAGCTTAACAATCACTTTGAAAAGAGTTCGCTAACTTCTCTTGACTGGTTTTCTCTTTCTACTATCTCCCTCCACTGCTTCTGACACAGGATTTTTCTCCCCCTCTCAGTCTTTTCCCACACTGATCTCTATTTTCATTGTCCCACATTGCTGTGATATGATGGCCAGCATTCAGTTATTCACTCAAAGCGTCATGGTTTTTTGCTATAATTAATAACTTTTCACAAATGGTAATGTGTGAATTTTTAGACAGTCTTTAATCCAACATCGGCCTGCGAGGGCTAATCATCTGTTTGATCTGTTAGGGTGTCAGCTGTGTTTCTTTTTATTATATGATGTGTTTTTCTTAAAGCTAGTGACAATAAGGTCCACTAGCTGTTGTACAAAAGCAAACTGTCCTGAAATGAACTACAATAGAAGCAACTGTCAAAGGTGAAGGGTTTCCCTGGAACATGAATATAATTTAATCATGACACTGAAAATTTCATTCCTAGTTTTTATTCTCTTTCAAGATATTTGGTATTCTGGGTCTACTGATGATCCATTTGGGAGAATTTTAGTTTCATTTCCTGTTGCGATGCCATCAGAAAAAAGAGATATCAGTTCAAAGCAGGCACCTTGATATCATTGTGCAAAATGCCAATGGTTCCTTGGAAGCTGGTGTCAGTTTTACAGTCTTAGTGTAGGCTCATTTTTGATGGAAAATAAATCCTATATTCTTACAATGAGTTATTGAAGAATAAGCATATTTTACTATTGCTCAGAACTCTTTGAAGAAATTTCAACTAATGACACTTGACTGACTCCGCCCGGTTTCAGCTACAGTCTTATGTCTGTTCAGGTCTCCATCGTTAATATTCACTGTGTTGACTTTATATTGTTACAAAAGCATTTTAATTTACACAGCTTTATACCATTTCCATGTCACATTATCTGCCAAAATGATTTACTTGATCTTAATAGGATGTTCAATGCTGTCAGATGTTGCTCCAGGCTCTATATCAGGAGAATATGAAAATGTGGTATAATATCCACATGTGAGCCACCCTCAGAGCGTAATTCAAACAGTTTTTACGAAATTGTAATGCACATAAATAACACTTTAGACCTTCCTATCCTACACCGAATGACCTAAGAGACAATAATGATGTTTACCCTGATGTAACTGTCTGGTCAAACAGCCAAGTCTACTTACTTTTCTACTTCAAGGTCTTAAAAACTAATCAAACTAATGAAAAGATAAGCAGTTCAAAAGTACATGAAAAGGTACTTCAGATAACACATTTACTATGCATAATAAAGGTTTTTAAGTTTAACTTAAGAGTGGTCATCTGCTTATCAGATGATTGTTGGTTTGATCCCCCTGCAGTCCATATTTGGAGTATCCTTGGGCAAGATACTAAAGCCTAAATTGCTCCAATTGGCTGTCCAAGTGAATGGTTACCTCTCCTACAGTGTTCGCGTTTACGTGCGTCCTTGCGTCTTTGGCGCACATTTTTTGACAATTGAGCCAGACAGTGTGCGTCCCTGGGATGCAAGCTTTAAATGCAAAGCAAAAGTGAAAAAAAATGCAACTATATTGCATCTTTCTTTATTTCTAAAACTGTTTAATGACTACCAGGCTTTAACATTTTGATAGAACAAATAATAATTTTACTCTTTTTTTAGAGTTATATTATTAATAAAAAAATGAAAAATAAAAGTTTTTTTTTTACTTTTTACATTGTACTATTGGCAAAACTCTATCCTTGTATATGGCTTCTACTGTATATTCTGTTATTACTTTTGGGATGCATAAATGTCATGTTGGGATACACAAATTTTTCTTGAAGCGCATACCCTGGGACTTTCTTGAGGTAAAACAAACTCCGCTCCTAAAGAGCAGGTGGTCCCTGTCACCACCACAGTATAAACGTTTGAGTGAGAGAGTGAATGTGGCTAGTGTAAAGGTCTTTGAGTTGTCAGACGGAAAAGGGAAATACAGTATAAGCACATTTACCTTTCATCCTTCAAACAATGTAATGTTAGCGTGTGAGTTCTCCTGAATTGACCAGTGCATCGTTTTCGTTAAATCAAGGTGTAACTTGGACAGAATTGTATCTTTGTATTAGATATGACATCCTGATCAGTCTTTTATGATGATGGCCAACACTGCTACAGTGTCACTGGTCCATGCACCTCAGTGACCCTGCTGATCCTGTTACTTTCATTACATCCTAAATAAGGGAAATGGGTTGTTTTTGCAGTTACAAAGTGATGCAGGAGAAGTGTGATTTAGCTGGAATGTCAGGTATTTGGGATGCACTCTATTAGGTTTAGTCTGAGGGCATACAGCTGCAGACGAAGGAGACAGGAGAAGATCACATAATGTACATGCTCCAGTTATACATGAATCCCCAGTCCCTTCCTGCAGCCTCTAGCTCATGCTCAACCTTTCCACCAGAGTTTTTGCTGCATTCAACATGTACACACATAAGTACACACCTGTTCACAGTTCAGCTTCTTCTCCTTTCTATAACCCATTCTCTTTGGTACAGATATATGATTACCTCACCTTCCCGTAAACATTGAACCTTGTTATTTTATTATGTTACTGATTTATTTAACTGAATCAAACTGCCATGTATGAAATTGGGTCCTTCTCTGTATTCATGCTACCCTGCTTGGACCTATTGCTGAACAACATGAGCCCACAGAGACAAATTACACCATGAAGACAATCCGGACATTGCAGGGATCTTTGAATGATTAATGAATCTCGGTCTTCCTTTAATATATTCTGGTAGTATTGCATCACAGTGCAATACATTTAATAGATTTAATTAATCCTCAGATGTACATTCTGCTAACTTTGCTGTGATTTATCAATTTGAGCTGAGCAATATTACTCTATTAATCCATTCAAACACCCTGAAGGAGAAGAGACAGATTATTTATTCAAAGCTCTAAATCATGATGTAACTGCGCTTATTGATGGACCCATGGTGTTGTATGTGGTCTGTGGTGCTGAAGGAGCAGACAGAATTGTAATTGATAATTTTTTTTCTCATACTCTATTAATCAATTTTGCATTACAAAGTTACAAAGTTAGAAACACTCAATTCAATGCCGAACTGAGTCGGTGAAAGGGATTTAGCAGTGGCATGAGATTCTGATGGTCAAAACATCACAGGGTGACAAATGCTAAGTGGCGTTAGCTCATGTTTTTCCTGCTTGGCTTTATGTTCACTGCTCGTCATGACTTCACAAGCTCAGTGTTAAATGGTAAGAAAGGGGGACTAGGACACTTTGACAGAAAACATCCATCCATTCATCTTCCACCACTTATCCGGAGTCGGGTGGTGGGGGCAGCAGCTTCATCGGGGAGCCTCAAACTTCGCTTTCCCTGGCCGCATCCACCAGCTCTGACTGGGGGATCCCAAGGCGTTCCCAGGCCAATGTTGAGATATAATCCGTCCGCCTAGTCCTGGGTCTGCCCCGAGGTCTCCTCCCAGCTGGACGTGCCAGGAACATCTCCCTAAGGAAGTGGCCCAGAGGCATCCGCATCAAATGCCCAAACCACCTCAGCTGACTCGTTTTGACACAAAGGAGCAGCGACTCTAATCTGAGCCCCTCACGAATATCCATGTTTCTCACCCTATCTTTAACGGAGACACCAGCTATCCACCTGAGAAAGCCCTGCAATCGTTTTTTCAGTTATGACCCATTGCTCAAGACCATAGGTGAGGGTAGGAACGAAGATTGAACGGTAGATGGAGAGCTTTGCCTCTCAGCTTAGCTTCCTCTTTGTGGCAACAGCGCGGTAAAGCGACTGCAATACTGCTCCTGCTGCCCCAATTCTCCATCCAATCTCACGCTCCATTGTTCCCTCACTCTTGAAAAGACCCCAAGATACTTAAACTCCTTCACTTGTGGAAGGACCTCATTCCCCATTCGGAGAAGGCAATCCACCGGTTTCCTGCTAGGGACCATGGCCTTGGATTTGGAGGTGCTGATCCTCATCCCCGCTGCTTCACATTCAGCTGCAAACTGGACCATTGAGCGCTGCAGGTCACAGGCCGATGACACAAATAAAACCACATCATCTGCAAAAAGCAGCGATGCAATCCTCAGTCCATCAAACTGTAAACCCTCCTCACCACCACTACGCCTCGATATCCTGTCTATGAAAATCACGAACAGGATTGGTGATAAAGCACAGCGCTGACGAAGGCCAATAACCACTTGGAACAATTCCGACTTACTGCCAAGAACCCGAACGCAGCTCTCACTTTGGACATACAGGAATTGGATGGCCTAAGGAGAACCCCCCTCACTCCATACTCCCGCAGTGCCTCCCACAGTAAGTCCCTGGGGACCCAATCGTACGCCTTCTCCAAGTCCACAAAACACATGTAGACTGGATGGGTATACTCCCAAGCCCCCTCTAGGTTCCCTGCGAGAATAAAGAGCTGGTCCGTTGTTCCACGACCAGGACAGAACCCACATTGTTCCTCCTCAATCTGAGATTCGACAGCCGGCTGGACCGTCCTTCCCAGTACCTTGGAGTAAACTTTCCCAGGGAGGCTGAGGAGAGTGATGCCCCTGTCATTGGCACACATCCTCTGGTCCCCCTTTTTGAAACGAAGAACCACCACCCCAGTCGGCCACTCTTTCGGCACTGTCCCTGACTTCCACGCAATGTTAAAGAGGTGTGTCCGCCATGACAGCCCCTCAACACCCAGAGCCTTCAGCATTTCTGGGCGAATCTCATTAACACCCGGAGCTTTGCCACCGTGAAGTTGGTGAACTACGTCGGTGACTTCGCCCCGAGAGATTGATTCAAATCCCCCATCATCCTCCAGCTCTGCCTCTGCAACAGAAGACGGGTTATTTGGGGTAGTTGGTAGGGTTTAGCCGAATACTCGTTTCAGACGAGTATCCGGTACGGATAACGCATTTTTGACGAGTACGAGTAAGAGTACGATACCAGTAAAACTTGTAAATACTTGAGCTTGTTCATTCATTCATTTTTCTGAACGCTTCATCCACTTGCGCAGTACATGGGGGGCTGGAGCCTATCCCAGGTGGCATAGCTGAAGGAAAATCTTCAGAAGTGACTGTCTTCATGCCGGTCACACACCCTTCCCTCCCTACAGAAACATTCTGTAGGGAGGGATCTCTGATCTCTGATCTCTCTGTGCGTGGCTTCGCTGTAGTTCACGTTGCTCTCCTTAGGTTTTCTTCTACTTGTCTCTATTTTGGTCTATTGAGGGTTACTTGGTGAACTTGTTTCTTGTTTTGTTGTACGTGCGTGGTGCATTTAACCAGACAGAGCTGAAAACTGCTTGTGTCACATTGCCTCCTCTCAATTGTTTTTTTTTTTTTTACCTGCTTGCTCTTACTTTGACACTTTCTCACTTCAGTTCAAATTAATAATTTGTAGACTGTATAGATATTTTAACTGTTACATAGCGCACGTGCACACACATGTGCGCTCTCTCTATATACTGTATATCTCTGTCACCCTCTAGCACAGTCACACAGTAACACACACATGCACAAACAGATACACACAAAAACACAAGCACACACACCTTAATAAACTTTGTTTAACTTTGTGTGAAAAAATGGCAAGTACATTAGGTGGTAAAAATAAATATATAATTGAAAAAAACAGTTTGATCATAAAAATAAAAAAAAAATTAAAAATAAAAAAAGTTAGAAATTTGTGTTGAGTATAACAATTCTTGTTCATGGATACTTTGAAATTCATAATTTCCTATTGCATGCATTGTATTCATTAATGCACTTCATTAATTTACTATTGTTATCAAAAGCGTTGAATCTCAATTCTGAAGCTGTTCTGTAAATATTCATTCATACACTTAAAAAAACACGCTTAAGAACATTCATGTTCTGAGTTAATAAAAAAACTTGTATTGTAAATAGTTCTCTTACTTTTGTGATCAAAAACATTGATTTGAATCTCAATTTTGAGGCTGTTCTGTAACTAGTTTTAAAATAAACAATAAATATAGCAACTTCTGATCAATCCATATCAATTTTAGACTTAAAATAATGTACCAATTTAAGTCCCTCCCATTTTCTGGTCAAACTACACCTACTTCCACTCCTGCCCATTCCGAGTACAGATACGGATAGAGATAATTTAGATGGTTGAACAGATACAGATAGTGGTGTACTCGCTCATCCCTAGTAGTTGGATCAGGAGTTCCTCAAAGTGTTCCCTCTACCGACCGACAACCTCCTCAGTCAAGGTCATCAGTGTCAGACAGTCCTCCAGAACAACTTTGATGCCGTCCGAAAGTCCGTCTCCATAGCGTCTCCAAACTTCAAACACCCTGTTTTGTCTCCATCACAACCGAGGCTGCAGTCCTTCTTTCCTGTCGGTACCCTGCAACTGCATCAGGTGTCCCCTAGGACTTCAGTCGGATGGCTTCCCTGACCACCAGAATCCAAGGTGTTCGAGGGTTACCACCCCTTGAGGCACCGAAGACCTCTGAGGTAACATTCCACGTCCCCAAGGCCAGCTTCTGCCACCTAGGGTCTGGTCCGTCGTGACCCCCTGTCATCACTGCCACCCATATAGCAGCACACCTGACCTCATCGATCTGCCCGGCGGGTGTTGGGTCCACAAGGGTGCGAAAAATTCATGTTGCCTTTTCGGGCTGAGTCCGGCTGGGCCCCGTGGCAGACCCGGCCACCAGGCCCTTCGTCCAGGCCTGGCTCCAGACGTGGGCCCAGGGCTTCCTCCGGGCACGGTCCCATTTTTCCCTTTACATTTTTTCATGGGGTCTTCTGAAGAATTCTTTGTCTGGCCCCTTCACCTGAGACCTGTTTGCCTTGGGTGATCCTACCAGGAGTACCAGACTCCCGACAACACAGCTCCAAGGATCCTTAGGGCACACAAACGCCTCCACCACAACAAGGTGATGGTTCCTTGGAGAGGTAGACAGAAAACAACTAACGATAAATTCAGATTATCTCACAATCTTAAAATAAAGGTATCTAATAAGTAATTGCCTATTTTGACCACTCTCATCTTTCGTAGATTCAACTGAAATTTCATTCAACTGCATTATTCATTCTTGCATTTTATTAATAACTTTTTGTTTTGTTGCCTTGAGAATATTATATAATGATATAGTTTAAAATTTACCTCCAGCTTTTGAAGACTAAAAATGGAGCTAGGCTTTGGTGCAGTGATAGTTTCATCCAAATGTTAATATTCTAAATGCACTTGCTAATATTAGCATGTAAAGAGCAGTTTTTTTGAATTGAGTCAAAATGGGTAAGTATGTGTTAATTGACGCCATGGACAAGTCTCCATTTTATCCCAGGTCATCATGGAAGACACACAAACAGTCACACTCAGATTCCTGCTTATCGCAATCAGTCCACGTCTGCTGATTGTTGTTGGTGGACCTTCTCTCTGAGACAAAACATCGCTACCCATGCCCCACTACCCTCCAAACCTCGGTTTGCTTTAGTTCCAATTCAAGACATAATTTGTTATTTGCTGCATTAGCACGTCTTGTGGTGGTTGAGAGTGTAGCACTCAATCATTCAGCTTTTATATGTAAACATTTAACATCAACAGATATTTTGAAACACTTTTACAGGGAAAGGAACCCAACAGAACCCTCCAAAGCAAGCATAAGCGACAACGGCGGGGAAAAACTCCCTCACTGAGGAAGAAAATCTGAGCAGGAACCACACTCTGGAGGGTGGCCATTCGCCTTGACTGGTTGGGTGGGAAATAAATAAAATGGCGATAGGGACAGATTAGGGAAAGAGACAGAGAGAAAATGGCAAATAGGGCAGATAGAGTCAATGTCTTTATGGTTAGAGTTAGGGGTTTTGATCCAGTTATCTCATTGCAAGAAGGTCCTTGTTCAGATCAACATGGGGACCTGGCACCATTCTAGGAGGAGTTTGTTGTTTCAATCTCAGTGTGTTGTCCACATGGTTTCAGCCCTTCAACCCTGTTATCACACTCCCACACATACCTCCATGCACGCAAGTTAACACATGCGCACATACAACACACACACACACATACACACACATAAACACACACACAGTGTGTGTGTGTATGTTGATTGATATTCATGAATATTTAATGATTGGTTCCAATCAATACAATCCTCATTCCTCACACACACACACCATCAAAATGCCAACAATCATCTCCTTCAAACTATGTCTCCAATCCTTTGTTTTTCCTTTCTTCTTTTAATCAGTTACTATTTACATCAAATTTGACAAAATGCTGCATGTTGCTAGCACTGTGTATTTCAGTGTGTTAACAGTGACAGTGTTGTTTTATGAATTGGTTTTAATTTATTTAGCTTGTTTTTTCAGATATGTTATTACAACAGATTTCACCTACTTCATCACATTTCCAACATCAACAACATCCAATGTTGTAGGTGAATGAAAGATTGTCAGGCATATATGATGTGTTTTGTTGTTGTGAGTTCTGGGGGTTAGATAAGATGTGTTAGTTGTGTTGTTGTACAGTGTGCCCTCCTTACTCGTGGTTAATGGAAATTCCAGGAACCACACGCGAATAAAGAATTCCGCGATATAGCGACAAAACTATTTTATTATTTACAGTAATTTAAACATTTATGAACCCTCCCCATAATGATATTAAACCATCTTCTATCTGTATTACCTTTTCCCACACTCCTATTGACTGTTTAAAGCCCTTTTGTGTCTCATGGAAGTCCGAGACTCACGGAACGTAGTGCACTTCTGGATGCCGTGTAGAATGCGTGTACGGTATCACGTGACCGCTGACCAAAAATCCGCGATGAGGTGAAGTTGAGAGTTTTGATCCATAAATAAGTGAGAGAGCACTGTATTACTAACTGATTGATAGTAAGTTGAAAAAAAAAAAACTGTATGAAGACGAGAGAGAAAGTGAGTTTCTATAGACCAGCAGTCCACAACCTTTTTTGCGCCACGGACTGTTTTAACTTCAGACAATATTTTTAAGCTGTGGCGGATAAATCAGTTTGATTAAAAAAAAACACTCATGAGAGGACACTTTTCTTTCTGTATTAAAATAGCTTTAGAGTCTTGTTAAAACAAAAATGATAAATATAACATAAATTAAATCCTTACTCTGAGCATGGTATCTGGGAGAAAAAGGATTTTCTCGGTCTGAGCTGGCTTTGCCCCTGTCAAAGCTGCTTTTTGATGCAAGCAGAATTTTTAAAAGGCTGCAGCTTCTTAATTTGAACTATAATCTCTGCAAAAACTACTTCGACTTTGTTGCTGCAAAAGAAGATTTAATTTATTACCAATAAGAGCTCATTTTGTGAAACTGATTATTTTACAAGTAAATGGATTTATATTTAGAAAAGAAAAGCAGTGTGCATACAAAGATAGATAGAATGGGGATACTCTTAGATGTTCATTTTCAATGTGTGAATTTTTAAGTATATTTAAAGGAATTTTTTAAAGTCTAAGAATATGTATGGGATGCCTCCCGATGGGAGCAGTGACATCTGTGTTGTTGGTTAGTCAGTCTTTTGATTGAATAATTTGATCTCCCATTCAGTTAGTTTATTAGCAGAATTGCAAAGGGTGCATGCAGCATGGGCTAAGCCTCGCAGGTAAAGAGGGGCGTCCTTCTGCTGAGCTTGGAAAGACATTCCCGATCACCTTATCAATGTCTAATGCCATTCAGCTTGTGACAGCCCAAAAAGGCATCCCATAATTCCCAGACAGGTGGTTTAGAAGACAGAAATTACTTGTCATTGTCACTGTTAAGACTGTCTACAAGAGGGCCACTGCTAAAACCGCTGTTTGAGGTGACTAACAATCATTTCTGTTACTAGTTACATGAAATCAGACTTCTATTGTTAGGAGGCCCATTTTTTGGAAAATTTAAGAGAAATAGAATCATGTTTACAGATGATTTACTGGGAAGCATAGAGGAATTTCTTTCTATGTTTCTATTCTAGAAATTGTAATCCAAAACAAAACAAAAAAAAGAAACAATTTCATACTCTCTTCTCTCTCTCTCTCTCTCTGTCTCTCTCTCTCTAACACACACGCACACACTTTGGCGTAGTTTGCATGTTCTCCCCGTGTCTGTTTTGGTTCTTTCTGGCTTCTCCGGCTTCCTCCAAACACATGTGCTTCAAGGTAATTGGCCGGTCCCAAATTTACTGTAGGTGTGAGTGTGTGTGTGTGCGTGTGTCTCTGTGTGGCTCCGTAGTTCACTGGTGTCATGCCCGGAGTATCTCCTGCCTCACACCCTCACTCAGCTGAGATATGATCCACTTCCCGCGACCCGCCACAGGGGATGAAGCGGTTGGCGATAAATGAATGAATGAATGAATGATGTTTAGCCTCATCATATCTTTGCTTGCTCCACTAGGTTCATCAGGTAGTAGTTGATTGTTGCTAGGTCTGCTAAGTATGATAGTAGGATAATAAAAAGTAAACTCTGCTGGAAGCTTTTTCACAGCAGAGAAGAAAAGGAGAAAATTCTTGTGTCTTCATTTCTGTTCATATACATATGAATGTCTTTTTTTAGACTTTTTTATTACACAGGATGGTATGGATGAGGAAAAGCAGCATGTTTCTACTTTGTTTGCAAAGTCTGTTCCCTGTCAGCTATGTTTGTCCCTTGTCCCCTTGTTTGAAAGGTCAGGAGGACCTTTCGAACAATATTTACTATAGATGATTGATCAGAATTCAGGGCAGACAGATTTATTTTACATGCACAGTGTGAGCGATCAAATGTAAACTTAATTATCTGAGAGTGAGAGCATGTAAATCTTGTGGTTGTTGCTTCACATGATAGTTTACTCATGCATTAAAGGTTTAAATTAAGTGTCATTACTGCAATGTTGCACACACGTTTCAAGGGGTGTCTTTGTGTAGTCACACGTTCAACATTGGCTCAGGGATGAAAGGTGCAAACAAAATGACCATCAGTGTAAATATGTGCAAGCCTTTCATGAATCAGTTCCAGGAAGACAGATGGACCAACGTCACCTCTAACTGCTTCTTCCATGTACACCTTTGTAATCACACACGCACACACGCTCAAGCACATGCACACACTCACAGATTCACTCAGACACACTCAGGGCAGCAGGAACGCTCTGGGGTAAACAGATGTTCTGTGTGATGTGATTTGCTTGTTTTGATTTGCTGCCATCCGCTGCTGGATGGGCCCCGATCGTGGTTCTGGACTCCCACATGGGCCAAATTTCACAGCCAACTAACCGTATCAGAGAAACAAGTCTTTAATGAGCCCTGAAATCATGAGGAACCACAATAATGTCACTAGACAGGTGATGCCAGTGGACATTTTTTTATTATGGCCTGTTCACAGTTACACATTAGTTTCTTCAGTAGTCCATGCACAGGTTTGTTATAACTTGTTTTGTTTGTTGTTGGTTTGTTTTTCCTGTCTTCAAAAGCATTTGATTGTTTGCCAATTGTGTACCAGGGTTACACAAAAATGACTGGAACAGCTTCAACAAAGCTTGATGAAAACAGTCGAATTTATACTCATGTTTGTTAACCAGAACAATTCTGCCTTGATCTATCATTCATCACCATTCATCAGTAATGCTAAACAAAGACATGCTATATCATGCTATATCAATGATAGATAAAACATTTGAAAGAAAGCTGGAGTTTTATGAACAAGCTGCAGCCTGTGGTCCATATATGAATAGTTGATATTTGGATCAAAAGGGTGTAGTTTGAAAGGAAGTTCTCACATTACCTTTGAACTTTTTCCCTACAGACCATATTTGGACATCTGTTTGAGCTTCAGATGTTCCTATCATGGACTTTGTCGCTTTCACACACAATGTGTTTTTGTTCTTGCTTTCAACTAATTATTGCAATCCGGGTTGTGGGGGAAGAAGCTTGAATAGTTGAATAGGAAAGGCCAGACACTCTTCTGGGTCTCCTCCCAGATGGACATGCTTGGAACAACTCCCTAGGAAGATATCCAGGGGGCATCTTGACCGGATACAGTACCTGAGCCACCTCCGCTTGCTTTGTGCAATATGGAGGAGCATCAGCTCCATCTTGAGCCTCTTCTGAATGTCTGAGTTCCTCTCCCTATCTCTAAGGCTGAGCACAACCATCCTTGAGAGAAAACTCATTTCAGCCCTTGTACTCACAATTTTATCCTTTCGATCATTGCCCAGAGCTCATGACCAAAGATGAGGGTTGGAACGTAGACAGAGTGGTAAATGGAGATTCGTCCTATGGCTCATTTTTCTAGTTGACACCATGGACTGGTGGAATGACCACACCACGATGGCCGCACTGATCCACCTGTCTATTTATTTTTCCATTTTACACTTGCTCATGAATAAGACCCTGAGATACTTGAACTCTTCCACCTGAGGGAGGGACTCCTTGCTAGAGTGGGCACTCCACCTTTGTCTGATGGAGGACTGTGGTCTCAGATTTAGTGCTAATCCTCATCCTGGTCGCTTCACTCTCGGCTGCAAACCATTCCAGAGTGAGTTGGAGGTCCCAATTTGGCCAGTAGGCCAGTAGGGTCATGTCATCTGCAAAAAGCAGACTTCCAAAACCATCGAGCCTAACTCCATCCACCACTAGGCTGCACCTAGAGATTCTGTCCATTAAAGTTATGAACAAAACCAGTGATAAAGGGCAGCTCAGATGGAGTCAATCCACAATGGGAAATGAGTCTGACCCACTACAGGGCTCTAACTCATGGAATACAGAGACTGGACAGCCCATAGCAATAAGTCATCCACCCCATACTCCCTAAGCACTCCCCATAGGACACCTCGGGGGACACAGTTGTAAACCTTTGCCAGGGCCGTAATGCACATGTGGATTGGTTAGACAAACTCCCTTAGTTCCTCTAGCACTCCAGTGAGACTATAGAGTTGGTCCAGGGTTCCACAAACAGGGCAAAAATTACATTGTTCTTTCTGGATCAGAGGTTCAACTGACAGCCAGACTCTCCTCTCCAGTATCCTGGAGTAGATTTTTCTGGGAAGGCCAAGCAGTGTGATCCCTTTCTAGTTTCTTAAAATGGGAACCCCCACCCCAGTCTGCCAGTCCAGAGGCACTGTACCCATTACCATACAATTTGGTGCAGATGTGTAAGCCATGACAGCCCTTCAACATCTAGAATCTAAAGATACTCATAGTGAATCTCAACCACCTCCAGGGAGCTGCCACTACGGAGATGTTTGACACTTCAGCCCCAGTGATGAGTAGATCCACCTCCAAGTCCTCCCACACAGTGTGTGTGAAGATGAATCCTCATCTAAACCACATTTGACACTTTTCCACTCTTGTTAGCAGACAAAGATTCAGAGTCTGGGTCGCGCCTAGATAAATATAAAAATAATTAATACATATTAAATATCTGTATGATGTCCTCATTAGCCTCTTAAATTACTTACACAACCCATTTTTAGAACCAGTTTGATAAAACGCCTAACATTTGCCAGACCTTTCATCTGTCTGAGCTTGAATATAGACACTACAAGATGATAAGGCACATCACACACATCAGCATATAATTATGGTTACTGTATACATGGGAACAATTCATCTGCTTCACTATGATCTCATAGTGAAGCAGATGGAGACTAATTAACAATGCACATTTATGTTTGCACCTAACAAATGAAGTAGGCTTTCTGCCAACAGCACTGACCTCGCTAATGTTAGACTAAAGTGATCACCTCGAATGTTTATAGTTGCTTGGTAACAGCTGCTACATTAGACTGAGTTGCACCTACATCTAACATGCCTGTTGTTTTCAATGTTACAGATACGTTGAGAACTGGACTGGTTTGCACACCTTGAAGAATGTGGATATGGAGCTCTACACCGGCCTACAGAGGCTGTAAGTTACAACATAACTTTTATCTGCCTGCTCTTGCATTGAGGCCATCTTTCTTCAATATATCTTAATCCAAAGGCCTTCACTTCCAGGTTTGTATCTCACTAATTCATGGGACACATTTCTTCCAATATTTGAAAGACTTTGGAAAAACTACATTTAAAAAGAAATACATCTAAAGACTACACCATACAAAATGAAGTGCATACACTACTACTAAAAACAATCAGTTGGCCTTAAGTTTCAAACTGTGACATGCAGGTCTCACATGTCATGTTAGTCCAGCACATCTTTAAATCTTAAATAGAAATCCATTAACTTCAGATACAATCTTCAATTGATTACAAGCTGGTTAACCCCAGTCAACTAGGCCTCTTTGAGTGTTTAATCCTGAGATGGCTAAATAAAAGACTCCTCTGCCTTGCATGTCATCCCACTTTGATTATTATATTCATATTTTTTATTTTCAAGTAGGAGTTGAGGACTTAGCTTCTTTAAGTTTTAGCTAGAGAGAGGAAGTGGTGTAGTTTGTTGTCAGTTCAGCAGTTTGTCTGAGCAGAAAGAGTCAAATTCACTTGCATTTCTTCTATCTCTATCAGTTTGTTTCCAGAGCACAAATCAAAAATGTATTCATAATCACATAACCCACAGATGATGGCTGACTTTTTTTCACCAACCTTTCCCACATATGGAAGAGGTGTCCTTTTGATAATTTCAAAGTTGTAAGCATTTTTCCTTCTAACATATGACGAATCTGCCTTTGGATGTTGATATTTTCTTTACCATTACAAACTGAGGTAAATGTCAGACATTTCTTTTGCCAGTTTAAGATGTTCTCTGCATTTTGACATGGTTTCTGTTTAGATCCAAGAAGAAAAAAAACTTTTCCAGCAATCTCAGATTATAAAGTGTTTCTTTCTGTTTTTTTGACTATAAAATGGGCATGGTTTCATTTGACTGCTATGATCCTAAACTCAGCATTGATTTCAGAATGGCTAATCGGCCCAGCCTGTTTGTCACCCAAATCCCTGATCTCATGTTTGTAGTAGGCATCACATAAAGTCCTCCTTGGTTTGTCATTTGCTTTGCCTAATTTGTCTTCTTTAATATTCTTATCTGCTTTGATGGATGTAGGTTAAGGTTATTAATTGGAGCTCCTTTTCTCTGCTCTGTTTGTTTGGCTGTTTGTGCTTCTATTATAGAACTATTATGAGGAGCAACCTGCAAACCATTCAAGCTCGTGTTTTCTCCAAGAACCCCCATCTACGATACATGTGAGTACAAAAGGCATAAAAATTAACAACAGTGTAGCCTGCAACACAAAAATAGTAGTGTAATCAATTATAAACATCATTGTGTGGTTAAGCTGAATATAATACACACGCCTTGCTTACTTCAAGAAATACTTGAGAGAAGAGGGGAGTCTTGTAAATGGACTTTGTAATGTTTGTTTTTTTTAAATTACAGTGTGCCCTCGTTCATTGCGGTTGATGCGATTAATGAATTCCAAGATAGAGCGACAAACTATCTTATTATTTATGGTAATTTGAAAGTTTATGACCCTCCCCACAATGACATTCTATCTGTATTACCTTTTCCCACACTCTTATCGATTGTTTAAAGTACTTTTATGTCTCACGTAAGTACGAGACTCACGGAACCGAGCGTACTTCTGGAAATCGTCAGCCAATAGAAAGCGGGTACGGTATCATGCACTGCCTACCAAAAATCCGCAATGGGATGAAGTCGCGAGCACCGGTGCGCAAATGCTCGATGGCGCGCTGTATTGCTTGTTATTAGGGACCACAATGTTGTTTAGTGTGTGTGTGTGTGTGTGTGACAGCAAATTGTGACTTACAGTGACAGTAAGCTAGACTTTTGATTCGTTTCCAAAACAATTTGGACATACTCACATCCATTACTGAGATGTATCTTGCCCACCCATTAAAAAGTGTTTTTCTTTTTCATCTGGTGACCACGAGGCTAAAACTGGAGACTGTTACGTACCACAACAGGACCATGGTTGTACCACAACAGGATCAAGGTTGGAGTAGATGTGCTTGATAAAATGGAGAGGAAATATTCAGTACAAGCTCATAGATGATGATGGCCATTGGTGGTGTTTTGTAATATTCTTAACCTGGCTGCCATAAATGCTTCGATCCTGTTCAAGAAATACACCAATAAGATGATTTCACAGAGGAACCTCATAATGCGACTCGCAAAGGAACTTTGCTCAGCACACATGAAAGCAAAAGCCTCACAAATGATGGTGCCAGAGTCCCATTTGGAACAACAGAAGACGTAGAGGAGGAGGCAGTGTCAAGTGAAGAATGTGTAATAAAAAAACAGTAATGAATAATTATGTCGAATATCATAAGGTAGTGGGAGCTGCTGCACAAGGAAGATACAGGTTAGCTGTGTGACTGTGAGTGATTGGGAGCCATAAGCAAACCATCTTGGAATTGTAGCATCAGTGTCTCCAGCTGGCTGGCAGCCATCACAGCATATTGGATTGTTCATAATAGTTAATAATTTTCGTTGTTAAGGTCTAATGATGACACCGACCTATTTTGAAGCAGGATACATTTGTTTTTATTTCACAGAGTTACATTTGTTTTTATTTCAAAGTTCGAATTTGGATGTGTAATTGCAGAGAAGCTATGTTGTGTCAATTAAATAAATAAAACATTCAATCATTATAGTTTTAGTTTAGTGTCCTGATGTGTTTTTAACTATTCCACCAATTTATTCTTGGATATTTATTTTAATGATAAACCAAATTATATACAAATAATGTCTGAGCAGTCAAAATGACTGCATATGGTAGTTCTAGGTAGTAATACTCAGATCTCTTTTATGTTTTGAAATTTTAAAAATCAAATAATGTCAGAATAAAATATACACACATTTAGGAAAAGTCAGGCTCCTATTGGTACATATGTTTTCTTTAAAATCAAGTTATGACAAATTTTCAACGCAGTCAAAATGACTGCCTTGGGAGTTCTAGTGTTAATCAACATTGTTTAACTTCGTGTGAAAAAAAATGGTAAGAACCTTAGGTGGTAAAAAGGAATAAATAATTGAGAAAGAAAACAGTTTGATCATAAAAATAAGAAAAGATTAAAATTAAAAAGTAAAGAGAAAAATTATTATGACAATCCTTGTTCATGCATACTTTGTAGTTCATAATTTCTTTTTGCATGCTTTGTATACATTAATACATTTTATGCTTTGAGTTAATAAAAACCTTGTTCTGTAAATATTGAATCTCAATTCTGATGTTGTTCTGTAAATATTCATTCATACATTTAAGCATATGCATGTTCTGAGTTCATAAAAATCCTTGTTCTGTAAATTGTTCTCCTACTTTTGTGATCAAAAACATTGCTTTGAATCTCAATTTTGAGGCTGTTCTATAAATAGTTTTAAAATAAACAATAAATATAGCAACTTCTGATCAATCTATATCAATTTCAGACTTAAAATAATGTACAGATTTAAGCTTCACCCATTTCCAATCAAACCACACCCATGTCTGATTTAAGCCCCACCCGTTCTGAGTACAGATATGCATACAGATAATTTAGATGGTTGAACAGATTTAGATACAGATAGCGGTGTACTCGCTCATCCCTAGTCTCTAATGTAGGTGACTCTGTGGTTCTAGTCTTAAATCCATAACTATACTGTAGATCAAGGTTCATGTTATTGGTCATCTGCAGCAGTTGTCTTGGTAAGCTCTTAACATAAAAAAACGCAGCAGTTGCACAATGCCACTGCAGATAAATTACTACTTCAACTGTGTTTTTTAGAGAATTTAAAAGTTATAGAATGTGATTAAGTGTGTTTTGGAACAACATTTATTGAAATGCATGCCTCTTACATCCATCATTAAACATAATCAAAAATTCCAAATTTCTAATTGTAACTAATTGACTATCAATTCAATCACCTCATCCTGTTTCAACGTAGTTTTCATAATTTTTATTATAAAAAGTCATTATATCATTTAAATAACATTCATGCACTACATCTGTCTTCAATAAGCAAACAAATGGGCAATACAAAAAACATAAACTTCCCAAGGGAGAGATAAAGAAAATCTGTTTGCACCTAGGTCAGAATAACCAGATGTCACCTCACCCTCAGCCCTCAGCTCCACAAGAAGTGGTGCATTTTTGTTCTTCATTTTAATGTGCTGTGTTTTGAGTAAAAGTGATCTAAGTAAAACATTTCTTTAAAGCCTCCCTTTCAAAGTTATTATAGCATAATACAGTAAATGCTTCCTGTGGTATATCACTATCATAATGAGAATAAAATATCTCATAAAGTGAGCATATAACCGATATTATAATATCAATAGCATCCACTTGCTCTTCCACATCTTGACACATTGTCTGGCATAGCAACTGTCTCTATGGAAGAAACTGTGGCCAATAAGGGCCTCAGCCAGCTCTAAATGGGGTGGCTGTCTTAGTGCTGCTGAGACTTCCTTAACAGCAGGAAGTGGGCAGATGGTATGTGTTGCCCTGTGTGTCAAGTATGTGGATTTGTGTGAATGTGTTTGTGTGAGTGTGTGTCTTGCTAGGAAACTTGGATATTTGCGTTATACTTCTCGTCCGCAGACCTCTGTTTGAGAGTCTGGTAAAAAAAAAACTGATTCAGAAATAAAGAAAGACGTAATAGTTTTTTTTTTCACTTTCGCTTTTCACTCAATAATTTTCTTTGCCTTTTATTCATATATTATCCTGTGGACACTGCACCAAGAAAGCACTGGTCACTTGCTATTTCTTCAACTTTGCATCTTATTCTGAGGCATGGTGATAAGCAATCAATCTTTATTTGTATAGCGCTTAATCACATCGGCAGACATTTCATAGTGCTTTAACAGACAGACAAACCCAACTAGACTCTCCAAGCATGAGCAACAGCTTATTCTTGCTCTGAAGGGTCTGACTACTCCTCGCTCTCACTGCAATACGTAAAGCGTAAAAAGTTTCTCGCGTGAGATCAAAACATAATGGTGGAATCCGGGTTCACAATTTAAGTGGAGAAATGGAAAAATGGAAAAATTGTGAATATTGTTGAGTGGAGCTGCATTTAAAGTTTGTGTCCCAGGGACGCACGCTGTCTGACTATTGTGCGCCCCTGTCAAAAAATGTGTGTCAAAGACGCAAGGACACACACACACACACACACACACGCACACACACACAAGGGGCCTGTAAGCATGCAAAATTCAGGGAGAATGATGGTAGAGTGGTGGGCAGCCACATAGCAGTTAAGAGCAGCTCATTTGGTTCGGCACCTTGCTTAAGGGCAGCCCGGCAGTTCTCAGGAGGGGAACTGGCACCTCTCCATCTACCAGTTCATTGGCTTCAACTATCCTTTATTGTGATCACAATCACTACTTTCAGCTTGAATGTAAGTTATCAGGATATCGGTGACCCATGAGTTGGTTTTTGATGATACACACGTCACATGTTCATCTGCTACATGTTTTCTTCTGTGACCCACATTCTCCTGTTTTTAGACTCCTCTTTCCTGCTGTTTGCACAACTGTCCTGATTGTCCTGACTGCTCTCACATTTAGAGATTATTTAAGTACCCCCTATGGTACTTAGTCGGCTTTTCCATTCCATTCCATTTAACATGTGAATTTGTGACATTTCCTCATGTTGGCCATACCCTCCATCATGTAGTGTTCATGCGTTGCTCCACTCATTATGAATGTGACTTTGTGTTTCAATGTCTTGTGGAAATCAATGTAGGCTCTTCAGATCCAAGCCTTTCAATTCTTTCTGGTTGAATGCGCATCTGTACAGAAATGAAGTCATAAACAGAAAAGTGTGTGTGTGTGTGTTTGCGTCTTTGTGCCATTTTAAGAAGCCAATAAAAAAACTAGTGGAGTGCCTAATTGAGGCAGACAAAACTGGTTGTTTTTTGTTTATTTTCTTATCCATATTAAAATTTGTACTCTTTCATTTATAAGTGCTATTAACATTTTTTGCAATGATATTGGCAGGGAGGACACAGGGGAAAGTACACTGCAGTGAAATTAGCCTCACTTGTGTGTAGTTTTGTGATTTAGAATCATTTTTGCGTAACAACAGAACACTTCTGCGGAGGCTCTCAGTCATTCAGGTTGAACTCAAGAAAAGCAAAAAAAAAACCTTACGTCATTACTTAAGTCATTACTTGGTTCCAGGGGTATATCGAATTAATTGTCTCCAAGTTAAACCGGATGTAAGCTTTATGAATGCATTTCAAATAATATTTGTTTAATTCAAATTTGTTTTAAGCTTACAAATAAATTTGACTTTTTAATACAGTCCAGTAAAAATTTAAATTTACAAATACAATTTGGTGATGTTTACCATATATTGCAAATGTTTTATTAATAAATGAACAATAAAATAAAATCTTTTTGAAGTATAAAAAATACAGGAATTGTATATTATTTTGCAGTAGTAAAAATAATTTATTTTAAATTAACCGATAAGCAATTTTATTCAGCAAATTTGCACATCAACATCTGACTGACTGTTGTTGTTGGATGTGCTTGACAAAAAATAATCTGTTTTAAATTAACCGATAAGCAATTTTATTCAGCAAATTTGCACATCAACATCTGACTGGCTGTTGTTGTTGGATGTGCTTAACAAACTGGTTAAGAGCTCCTTGAAGTGTTTTCTTCCTCAAAAATTAAATTATAAGGAGCATGATTATATAGATGATGTAATAATCCTCCCCCTCTGTTCAGGGATGGTGTCTTCAATTGACAAAAATGGTTTCTTCAACTTCTCTCACAAACCATCTGGCTTTCCTGGCTAAAACATGGGCATTATTGTCCTCAGGAGTGTCCCATGTCTTTCAGGTGCAGGTGCACTGCTGAGTCTAGTTCTGAGCTGTTGAACCTCTTATGCCGTATGTTTCGAGAAGAGTTGTTTGGTCTCTCCAATCTACAAGTCACTGCAGTCTTCACTGCACTGGACAGACACTACATTACTCTGTTTGTGGTGCAGTGTTTTGTCCTTAAGGTGTAACAGCTTTTCTTAGTGTGTTTCCAGGTTTGAAATGTATGGGAATTTTGTGTTTACTTAAAATTCTATTGAATTTTTCTGAAACATTAGTAATGTAGATGATAACATGACAAGGTTTCCTTCTGTCCTCTCCCTCCTGTTCATTGTTGTTTTTCTCGTTGGATTTGTTGGTCTTGACAAATGCCCATTTTGGACAACTACATGTCTTATAGTGCTTTCCTGATGTGTTGCTTTCATCCTGGTGGGGGTGTTTTGGGCCCAGTAGTTCAGGGTTCTGATGGCTCCTGACTGTTGCTGCAGTGGGTGGTGGGAATAAAACAGAAGCTACTGGTTGGCATGGGTGGGTTTTCGGTACTCCTCCATGTTGAGATTTCCATATATTTAAAAGTGTACTTCACAGTCGAAGAAGGGCAGGCCGTTGTCCTTAACATCTTGATGGGTGCACTTGACATTGTGAGTCACCGTGTTGATGTGGTTTGTAAAGGCCTCCACCACTTGGTCCTGATTTTAACCCAGGTATCATCCACATACCTGAACCAATGGCTGGGTTCTGTCCCTGTGAGGAAGACCAGAGCCTTGCTTTCCACCTATTCTGTATACAAGTTAACTACTATAGGAGATACAAAACACATATATAACATTTATAAAATGCTTGTGAAAATCATAATGTCCATATTGCAGCTGCATGGGTTCCCCAGCTTCCTCCCACCAGTTTAGGTGAACTGATCAGTCTACAGGTGTGAGCATTTAGTGCTTTTTGCTTTCATGTGACTTTGCAATGCTCCGGCGACGTATCCGGTGTGTACCCCACCTCTGGCCCGTAGCCAGCTGGGATGGGCCCCAGCAGACCCCTGTGACCCGCGAAAAAAGAAGAAGCAGCTGTAGATGTGAAAAATTATAGTCTTCTCAAATGGGTGGATGAATGGTATCCCACCCAACTTTCCACATAAGCCTGATGAGAAATTCGATGCCTTTTCAATCCTGATATTTTCTGTTGCTCCAAACACAATTGCTCTTATGGTGTCATGCTTTCTCTGCCCTCTCAAACATGATTTATAGATATGTGATCAATTTGACCAGATATTGTTTTAAATAGAAATCTGTAGTTTGAACTGTTGAGTTGAAGGCGTTCATTTAGCTCTTCACAAATTTATTGCTGTATCACCCTTCTGTCTTTATCTGCTGCAAGACTACACCCCTGTGACCCGGTCCAATCACCTCTTTGTAAACTATCTTGTTTGTATGTATGTAGGGGAGTAAAAAAGAGAGAGAAAGAGAGAGAGACATACACAGCAATGGAACAGCACACTCACATGCCTCCACCTCTACAAATGCACAAATCTATGAGCAAGATAGACACGGTGCACAAATGCACACATAGCTTCTGACCTCTCTTTTGTGACTCATTTTCTGTCAAAGCTCATTCTAAATTGTATAACACTCATGAACATGTGTACGTGCACACACACACACACACACACACACACACACACACACCCACTGAGGGCGTCCTATCCAGCCTTATTGTGGTCGCCCTGACCTTTCCAAAGGACATCCTCTAAAAGTAGAAAAGAATTGATGCGAGAGGAAGGCACATAGCTCTGCTCTGCAACTGTTAGCATTTATAGCCAGAGTAAGTGTGCCATTTAGAGGATACTTTCAGCACCATGAGTGTGTACATCTTTAGTAGTACATGGTAAAGGAAGCACTATTCCTCACTTGACACAGTTAGAGGGTCACTATATCCGATGGCCAGCTTTTCAGTAAAGACAGCTGTTCTTCATAAGACCACATTCATTATACTCTGTATAGACTTTCAGTCATCTAGGTAATGGTATAGTAGATCTCTATATTTGATAAAAGCAACCGGACTTGTAGGCAAAGCTTGAAGATGTGTCGTCTCAGGCTACTGCAGTTCTGAACAACTGGTTGGGACTAAGTTCCAACTATTTGCATTATAACCCACTAGCTGAGATATCTGTAACTCACCTATATATTTTAATAAGATCACTTGAAAACCCACTACCTGTCAATCAAGGGCCCAACCAATCACGGCGCATCTGCCAGAAGGAATCACGCGACAATATGACGTAAGGCATCGGGCAGCAAGGCTTTTTGTTGCAGTTACTCCTTTCGTCCCCATGACAACAAAGATATCAGGGACGAAAACCAAAGTGAAGTTTTTTGTAAACGCCCGGTATGCAATGTCGCGTGGACGCTTTAACCATAACTTTTTCCATCCGGTAGGCATCTCCCTGCGATGAAAACCGCTGTGACGTTAGTGTGTGTGACCCATGTCTATATGTACACATAGAATGAACGGAGTTAAAACCAGCTGTTTTCTGACGTATATAGGCTCCACGTCGATAAAGACACGATAAACATTCTTGACAGATGGATATTTGTTCGTGTCTTTCTTTCTTTATGAGTCATAAAGTCAGTCAGTCAGTCATTATCTTAACCCGCTGAATCCGCTGACGCGGGTCGCGGGGGAGCCGGTGCCTATCTCGGCAGTCTCAGGGCGTGAGGCGGGGGACACTCCGGGCACGACGCCAGTGTACCGCGGAGCCACACAGAGACAAACAACCACTCACACACACATTCACTCCTAGGGTCAATTTGGGACCGGCCAATCAACCTAAAGCACATGCTTTTGGAGGTGGGAGGAAGCCGGAGAACCCGGAGGGAACCCACGCAGACACGGGGAGAGCATGCAAACTCCGAGTCATAAAGTGAACATGTGAATTTCCACATGTCCCGGTCCCATTCTCGGAGTTTGTTCTGCATATAAAGGTGTTGATTAACGCACTTATGCAGCTACGTGTGGACATGGCCTGATTCAGGTAGTGGTTCGGTTTGTGCTGCGAGTTTTGACAGCGATATACAGTAAGGCGGGTGTTTTCTAAAGCAGGGGACATATTGTCCAAAAAAAAAAAAAAAAATCTAAGACCTGCCATAGTGGACAAAAATGTTTTAAAATAAAAACCAATGACATGACCCAAGCATAATCACTGACTATACCTCAGCGTTACAAAAGCACAATCATTGTCCATATCCCAACAACCCTCCCCTCAAGGTACATGTTGACTGTATTTTGATTTTCCTCATGTCCAAATGATCATTTTCCATACTGCCAGTGTGTGTGTTTGTATACTGTGTACATGTGCAAGCATTTGGAGTTAAACGTAATTTCCCCTGTGGGAATTAGTAATAGATTTTTTTTAATACACACACACAGCATACTGCCATCACTAAAATATACATGTTTTTCTGTCACGGGGAGCGGAAGTAGGAACCAAATGCAGGACACGGGTGGAGCGATAACCATCCATATTTTAATAAAAGCAAGTCAAGGTAACACAAGCATTGCAGAAGAACAAAATCAACCTGGCAAAGAACAATAAGAAGAAGCCATAAAGCCATTATAAAGCTTCAAGCTAATCAACCTGATCGGGTCCAGGTGTGGAGACGAGCATCAGGTGTGGAGACGAGGATCCGCCCACAAGTTTGGCCTCACCTCCTGCCACACCCCAGCACAGAAGAACACCAACACCAAACCGTCCTTATTTTACTGACATTTTTATTCAATGGCTTTCTGCAAAATGCCACTGTGAAGGGAGGTTATCACGGGCCTGCCGCCCTGTCTGCGTAACTCTCACACACCCATGCATCGATACCAACACTCACCCACACACGCACACATGGACACACACACACACACACACTTTATGTCATGTTGCACAATGGAGAAGTTGTATAGTTGGGGTATTCTTTGTGTTATTTAGATATATAAATTGGGGAATTAGTTTTGTGTATTTAAAGAACTACTGTAGCTTATTTTGATCTTCGATTGCGCAATCAATTTATGCATAATGCTCCCTTTTATTTTGTTGATAACGTTTCCCTATCATTACATGCCTTGCAATAGAGTTTAAGTTATAGTTAAATTAAAGTGGGAGCTGGTTTATTAGAGTTTTCTGTCTGTGAGTGTGGGGAGATATTTAGAGCACCTGTGGGGAAATGATAAGGAGGCAGGTATGGCTCAGGTGTGAGAGACCTCTGCAGAGCGGAGAGCTGGAGAGGTGGGTCAAGAAGATGTCTCCGTGAGGAGCTCTTCAGTAGAATGTTTTGTTGCTGTAACTGCCAGAATAATGAATAAAATGTAATATTTTGCTAAACTGGGGTCCGGAGTTTCCGTCCTATTGAGCGAACCATGACAGCCACACACTTCAGACTCATGCCAACTGATATTTTAGCAACCACTAGATGTCGTACTAGGGCAAATGAAGCCTCATGAAGCTTTGAACCGCATTGAACCGATTGGGATGAAAAGCTTCAATACCTCATGGGGCTCCATCTGCCCATCACTAACTATACATGGACTTACCAGTTATAATAATTTTAGAGTGTCATAACTGTTCCAACAATTTTCATGTTTTTAAGCGGAAAGTCCAAACAGCAGGATTGACACAAAAAACGGCAAAGATTTCTGAGTGGAACTAGCTGGCTAGCACCAACAGTCTGTCCAGCTATGGTTTCCCTTTGGATTGGGACAATCGATGTATCAAAAATGCTCCTCTGGCATCTGACAAAATGGTCTTTAAGTAACTACACACAGTTCTGTTCATGTGGTCAACTAACAGATCTGTCACTCTAAAATTTATTTTCCATTTGCTCTTTTGACAGGTGCTTTTTCATTGATGTTACCTTCTTTCCCAATTTCGTGATTAGTTAGCTTTCTTTCTCCAGTTAGCCTGCTAACATTCATTTACGGTTTTGCAATGCTCGCCCAGCGCAATCCATGATTTGCAAACACAAAGTTTTTACATCACCATGTTGATTTTTGACTACATTAGGTGCGCTTGGTTTATAATACCAATACATTTGTTTTCATATGTTTGGTATGAAGTCTGATATTATTGTTTTACCGTGGAATCTCCACGGGCTCCCGGTAGTTCTAATACAAAATAACAGTGGATTCAGGGGTTCAAATAATCCATTATTGATAAGGGTCCTCCGGAAACAAGAAGAAAATGGACTTAAATATTGCTTTTTTAGTCTGATTGACTACTCAAAGCGTTTTACACTAGCCTCATTCACCCTCTCACACACACGTTCATACAGTGGTAGTGACAAGGACCACCTTCTCTTCAGGAGCGGTAACCATTCACACCATCAGGCACGCACCAGTGTAACAGCCACTGGGAGCAATTTGTGCTTCAGAATTTTGCCAGAGGACACTCCAAAATGTGGACGACGGGGCTGCTGATTGAACAACCAGCTATCTGATAATCAAATGACTTGTGATCTCCTGGCAAAAATGCCTGGAACTTGAAGAGCAGAAATTTAGTTGGTAGGAAAAAACAGTTTATTGCTAGGGTAAAAAAATAAAATAAAAAATGAGCCAATGATGAGCCAATGAGCGGGTGGCAGCAGTGCAGACTACGAGGCTCTCAGATGAGGTGAAGATAGAGCATGAGGAATGCACACACTCTGAAACGCTGATTGATCTAAGGCAGCTGAGAGACAACCAGGCCGTCTGCTAATGAAGAAAAATACACACGGTTTATTTGAGTCCAAAAGTTCTTCACCAAAAAAAGTACAGGGAATCAGTGATGTCCGCTTTGTTTCGACGCTCCGATACGCACCTCGGACTCGGTAGGTGTTTCTTACTGAAACACTGCTTCGAAACCTACTTCGAACATGGAAAAACCACGTAACTGATAATGTTTGATATACCTTCTAGATTCATCAGATTAACTTTCGGATTGCTGACTGTTTGCTTTTTAATCGCTTTGCAGTGGAACTAACCAGAAAGAGATCTCAAGTCTGGGAACATTTAGAACTGGTGCCACCAACAAATTAGCCTTTAATTTTTAAGAAACTTATTTTCAAGCTCTGTTGCTCACACAGTAGAAAATAATAAATCACACACGTCATTTTTAATTTGCAGGTGAAGTGTTTGCAATGTTTCCTGCCATATATTAAGTTCCTATAATATATGGCTACAATATAGCAAGCAAGGATTAAGACATTAAATTATATTCGGTTTTATTCAGAAAATATAGGAAATACAGGAAACGTCAAAGTGCTGTTTTCTGGGCTCATCGACTGTTGTGTGGTTGCAGTGCAGACAACCTGACAAAGAGGGTGCCCACATTCCCAATGTAATGAAACCATTTTTGGCACAATTGTCACAAACGGTGTGAAGCCCCACGGGGCTTCATTCAGACATCACTACAGGGAATCAGGATGTGGAAGTGATGAGAAGCCCTATTTGGAGGAGCTGATTAATGAGTGAACACAGGTGTCTCATCACCTGCCTGCCTAAGATGTGACACGCCTTCTCGTCATACACACACACACAACACCTGCAGGAAGGAAACAGAAAAGGTTTAACAGAAGCATAATTTCAATCTGTTGATCTGTTGCCATTTCAAGAGTGAATTGAGTGCTAATTTTATGTGTGGTCCATCCAGTGAAAGCAACAGTTAATCAACCATCTTTCTGTAGTCTAATTCAATATTTGAGGTCCACTACACTGTAGAAATGGGGGGGAGGGGGGTTGCTCTACATCTGAGATGGCAGTAGTAGATAAATATCTGTGTAAAAACAGTAGCCTGTGAGATGGTGGAACAGTAAATGATGTATTTTTGTGTTTGTTTTCTTAAGTGTGAAATGTAACAAGCTATTTGCCCCTGGAAGAGAGAACAGTTCAAGTTCAAGACAGCATAACAGGATTAGTATTATCTGTGATATCTCATGTAAACTGTCACAATGAATACCAGAACTGCTGTTTGAACCTCCTGTCAGGGCAGTGGTAGACAGGTCAAAATGATCTTCCTTCCAGTACTCACAAGAGTACCTGAAATGAGGAGTACCTGGAACAGCTATCTGGTAACAGGCAGGGTCAAAATCTATAAAGTTATAAATGCTGGAAAGCCACGCAGCTGTCAATGAAACAATCTGGCAGTGATTGACAGATAGAGAATAGAAGATTGAGGAAACAGAAACAGCTAAGGCAACAGTTCAATGGAATTGGCCTGATGAGGAGGGAGTGACAAACAGGTGAGGAGGAGGAGCAGGAAGAAAATACTGCAGCCTTGAGGGGGAATGATGTGGGGGAAATGCTGACAACCCCACATCAACAAGTTAAGCATCATTCTTAATACAGTATAGGTAAGCTTATCAAGTCCAGCAGTAACTTTTACATTCAACAGACCAGTTAGACCAAAATAACTGGTCTGTCTGCCTATTCCACTTTCTTGGGTCAAATCAGTTGCTTGAACCTTCCTTGGCTGACATATGGGCTATAGAAAATATAAGTTGTCTATGTATATATATATATGTGAAGTTCACTGGAGTATCCTTCATCATGGTACCATAGTTCAAACGCATTTTTTGTCTGTTTTCTCAGGGCAATTTGTAAATCATTTTTCAAAGCATTTTGTGTTTCAATGTGAAATACAGCTGACCAGGAATGCAAAAAAAGTTCAAAAATGATAATGAGGTGAAAGTTATTTCCTTTTTTACTCAGTATTTTATTGGAAATGAACATAAAATAAGCAAGAATACTTGCTGCTTGGCACAACTTTATTTGTGTAGCTGTTGAAGAAAGATTACGCTTGTTACTTTCAGAATGTTCAGAATGCACAATTACAAAATGTGGTCAAACTATTTGTTCAGAGGCATAAGTAAAGTTCTGAGAAGAAAAGAGAAAAACAAAAACAGGGTGTGGTTGTGCTAGAAACATGGAGGACAGCAGCAGACAAAATTAAAAAAAACAACAGCAACTCAGCTTCCCATGTAGAATTGGGACACGGGTATTTTCCCAGACTTTGACTGACATGCTGTCAAAATAAATATTTTGTTTAGCTGCATCTCTCCACTGACTCAGAGAGGACATCCTTTCACCAGCACCATGCTTTGTCCTCATCATGGCCCAGTGTTGTAAGTCTGTGATGTGTTGCACCACTTCTGCTGAGCTGAAAAGACAACAATAACATCTGGGATTCTTTTTCTTGTTCTCATTTGTGGTCTCAAACAACCTTAGGTCATCCTTTCTTCTCTCTGTTCTTTCTCTTTCACTCACTTTCTTCAATGTCCATCCTTCCCTACCTTCCTACACTCTGTCTTCCCTTGTTTAACTCCTAGCTGAAAAGGACAGTAAGTGCTAAAATGTGAGTCTAAAAGAAGGCGTGACAAAAATGATGAAAAGGAGAAACTTCAGCACTTTGTTACTGTGTGTCAAATGTACTTTGTTAGTTTGGAATATACAAATGAAGAAAAATAAAATTGATGTGTTTCATCTTTGTATTCTTATTGATCATCAGGTGAAGTATCACATGTGCTCATTGATTTTTTGGGGGGGGGCAATTTTTTCTGCATGCTATCTGGTTTGCCCACAAGAAAAAGATCAACACATATGCTCCACAAATGGGAAACGGACAGCGACGGCCCGCTGGCCATCCAAATGTCCCCTGTGGCCTGCAAAATATAACAGAAGTATAAAAAATGGATGCATCTATTGCTACTTACTTCAATCAGCTTGTCAATTATTGGTTTAACGCTGAAAGGTTTTCATCCATCCGTTTTTCTGTATCAGTTTTCTTTTTGCAATCTGATTGAGTATTGATTGTGAAACAACAGGACCTCTAGTTATGTCAAAGCGGAGCTATTACATTTGTTTTCAGTGTTTTGAAATGACGTGGTTATGGGTAAATAACCAGATTATCTACATAGAGAAGGTGAAAGTCTTGATTGAAATGTCTTCAAACCTAAAACATAATCCAGCTGATCAAAGGAAACCTTCAGGGATCACCAGGACCTGTAAGAGGAGAATCTGCACAAACATTCTTCCTCATTTCTGGGCTTTTACTCACATTTGTTTCTCTCTCCTTCTCTCCCTCAGAAACCTGTCAAAGAACCCCATGTTGGCCACTTTGTCCTGGCAGATCTTTGAACATTTGCAGCTCTTTGAACTGTAAGTCAATCATTGTCTTCATTTATAGTTTAACTTTCATACCATACTGTTCTACTGTCATTGGCGGACAAAACAAAGATAACAGCTGTTGTGGTAGGTCAAAAGGTAGAAGTTTATGTCCAACGCACACACACATTGACTGAACATATATAGGGAGCCCCAAAGAAGATACACTTTACCAAAGTAGTTCTGTTTCAATGTACTTAATCTGCTCCACAACTCTAACCTGAATTTAAACTGAATTTCTGAACCTACAATGCAGCAAGTAAGAGATGCAGACGTCAGATTGAAAAATACCATCAATGTCTTTCTTAAATTAATGGCAAAAGGAAACAGCATGAGGCTGTTGCACCACCAACAAGATAACTTGGAGAACAGCAGACAAAAAACATGAAACATCTGCAAGTCACAGATACAGCATGGAGGTGTGTTGTGTGTGTGTGTGTGTGTGTGTGTGTGTGTGTGAGAGAGGGGGGGGGGGGGACATGAAAAGTTAGTATGTAATTCCTTTTTTTAATAGCAGTAATAGATAAGTAGATGTCTTCAGATAGGTTCCATACTACACACTCGTGAGGAACTTTTATGTAGCACTTTGCTATCATTAGGTAGACACACACACACACACACACACACAAAGGGTACTCTGAGTGCGTGGTGTTTTTCTGCTTAGATAATTCCTGTTCTCATTAAACAGTAGCATGCCTGCTGTTCACGGTGCTGAAATCCTCTGCTGCCAACAGGACTTGTGATTCTCCATCACTCTGTTGGGATGGGAACATCTAAAGTGATGCCAGTTCTGAGTGGACTAAAAGCGAAACTACTTTTTTAAAATTCCCGTATTGTCAACTGATGTATGTTAGTATTTAAATAGCCTATAGATTCATGACCTAAACGACTAATTATTGCTCTTATGTGGACGTAGGAGGGTGTGACTGACACTGACCATTCAGAACTTACTTCTTACTTTAATTTAATTTAATACACTGTCATAATCCCCGAAGGGAAATTAAGAACGCACACTCTAGTTTTTTTTGTTAGTCAATAAAATCAAATCACATGCATGCATATTAGTATGTACAGGCCCTGAAATACACACAACCACACACAGGGGGGCCTGTAGGCTTGCAAGGGAGGTAGAGTGGCAGGCAGCTCCTTCTTGGTGCGCCTCAAATGAGCAATTTGTAAGGAGGACGGCACCTTGCTCAAGGGTGCTTTGGAGGTGAGCTGACACCTCCCACTGTCAGCTCACCTCCGGGTATTTTTTTTTTTTTGGGCAGGAGCGGGAATCGAACCGCTGATCTTGAATCATAGGACGACCCTCTCTACCGCCCGCTTTACCACTGAGCCACTGCCGCCCCATGTAACAACGATATCAATAAAGTAACCATCCAGATATAGCTGTAGCTTTATATATTGTGACATGTTTAGTTGTTGCCTATTATTTAAGCTCCACAACTTGCTTTACAGAGGCAGGGTTTATCAGTAGCTTAGAAAAGAAGAGAAAGCTGGCTTCCACGTCCGTTGGCTTGTAGGACAAAATGCCACTGAGGCTTGAGAATAATGGGCTCATTAGAATCTGAATCTCTGTTTTACAGGCTAATGGAGATTCTTCTATCTTAGTACAACATGTTCAATCCAGTGTTTGTGTTGTTTGCTTCAGATCACAGAATTGATGTTTTCAGTCAACAGTAGCTTATTGTGAGCCTGCAACATTATTGACAAGACAATCAATTTTAAAAGGATCAATTAGTGAGATATGGGAATGAATATAGTGCTGATGGATTAACCTCAGTAGTGTCTTCAGTGGAGGAGGAGGTAGAGGGGGAGGGGGATACAGCATTGGATATAGCATCATCAGATTTCTAGTGTCTTTTTTCTACAAGTGTGCGTAATACATATTCACATTTTATAAAATATTTGTCTGATGATGGTTTTATGAAAGAGGGTTATGTGTTCAGTTTCAATGTCGTATGTCAAAACAAGGTGTGGGGTGTAACTGAAACAGTGAGTGGGTTTATATACACTTTGACAGAAACCAATACACTATTAATGAGATGAATGCAGACCAGCAATTGTTTTCTGTCTTTATGAATATTAAAATCACTGACAATAATTACTTTATCTGTTTCAAGGACTGAACTTGAAAGAAACAGAATTCAACTAAAAAGATCTGTACAGTACAATACATTATAACAAATACGAGCGGGAACCCGTGGAAATTCCACGATAAAAAAATAATATCAGACTTCTGGAATGCTTGTCATTCATTGGCTCTGGCAAAGTAGTACTTCTCTTTTTGTGACCCAATCCTTTCCTCTCTTTCAGTCACAGTTTTACTCAGAATTTGTTGCCGTTTTCTGTCTCGTTCCTGCTGTTTGAACCGTCTGTTCAAAAACATGAAATCATCAGAACAGATATGTAAACTGGGAAGTCCATGTATAGTTATTTCTTCTCCTAACATAGCGGATACCTTACGCCTTATTGTTGTTCACGTGATTCCTTCTGGCAGATTGGTTGGGCACCGTGATTGGTTGGGCGCTTGATTGACAAGTAGTGGGTGGAGTTGGTGATACTGTGAGACTTTTCAAGTGAGCTTATTCAAATATATAGGTTGGGAAATAGTTGGCCGTGTTGTTTTCCAAATTGGGTGTGCCATATTATAGTAAGGTTTTCAGGTGAGGTGAAATCAGCTACATCCTGATGAAGCCAGGTTTCAGTTCAACACAATAATAAAGCCAAACTCCTGACAGACATGTGATCGGGGACAAAGCAGATCACTGGTAGCAAAGGGAGACAAAGACAACCAGCAGGCGGTTTGGAGAGAACCAATGAGCTGAACGGTGTCTTTAACAGGTTCAGCCATCTGTCTCCCTCTCACATCTCGCCCCCCACACTCCCCCATCACATCCCCTCTATCTCATCCTCCACTGAAGACACTAGCAACCTCCCCCAGCAGCACCTGCCCCCACATGAGGGTGACTACAAGCCAGGTTAGGAGACAGCTGGAGAGACTCCATCAGAGGACGGCTGCTGGACCCGATGGTATCAGCCCCAGGATCCTGAAAACCGGTGTCTCCTGTCATCAGTCACATGTACAACCTGAGCCCTAGTCAGACGAGATTCCCGGTGCTGTGGAAGATGTCCTGCTTGGTTCCTGTCCCCAATAAGTTGGCCCAATCAGAGTTAAATGATTACTGACCAGTTGTCCTCACATCCCATCTGATGAAGACGTTGGAGAGGCTGGTCTTGGCTAACCTGAGGCCACAGGTGAAGGAGCTGCTAGACCCTCCACAGTTTGCTTACAAGTCCCACATGGGAGTTGATGACGCCGTCATCTACCTGCTGCAGAGAGCTCATTTGCATCTGGATTGTGGGGGCAACACTGAGAATCACTTTCTTTGATTTCTGTGGTGTTTCAAACACTATTCAACCAAAGCTGCTGAGTGAGAAGCTGCGGAGGATGGGTGTCGACACCTCCACTGTCTCTTGGATCAGTGACTGCCAGGTAGTCACTGGGCAGTGTTCTGTGTGACGCAGTGGTTGGTAATACAGGGGCTCCACAGGGGAGCCCCTGTGGAGCCCTCTTCACATTGTACACAACTGACTTTCACCTACAGAAGTTCTCTGATGACTTGGCTCTTGTTGGATAAGTGAGGGGAGGGAAGGGGAGTACAGGGTGGATGACTTTGTGGAGTGGGCTGGATGCAATCACTCAAGGTTGAACGTCAACAAGACCAGAAAGATGGTGATCAACTTTAGGAAGAAGAGGAGCAATTATAGACTGGATTGGAAACACTCCACCGACGCTGTCTACAGGAAGGGGATGAGCAGACTCTACTTCCTGAGGAAACTGAAATCCTTCAACGTGTGCAGTAAGATGTTGGAGATGTTCTACCAGTCTGTTGTGGCCAGCGTACTCTAGATGTTCTACCAGTCTATTGCGGTCAGTGTTCTCCTTTTTGTCTGCTGGGGGAGCAGCATCGGAGCCAGCGACACCAACAGACTCAACCAGCTGATCAGGACGGCTGGGTCTGTGATTGGCTGAGGACTGGACACTGGAGGGTGTGGTGGAGAGGAGGACTCTGAACAAATTGTTATCCATCATGGAGAACCCCGCTCACCCTCTCCACCACACAATGGACAGACAGTGGAGCTCCTTCTCCAACAGTATGTTACTGCTCTGCTGTCAAAGGGACAGATACAGGAGGTTATTCCTGCTACAAGCTATCGCACAGTACAACAAGCTCTAACACAGTGGTCCTTAACCTGGGTTCGATCGAACCCTAGGGGTTCGGTGAGTCGATCTCAGGGGTTCGGCGGAGACGTAAAAAACAACCGACACGATGTCTCAGGTGTTTTTGCCGAACATGATGACACGCCCCCCTTAGCCATCACTGGCTGCAGGTGATCATGCTACGTCGATTAGCCTACCTGTGCTAAATGGGATTTTGCACTCAGTAGTCAATTTATGCCTGTCATGATGGTACGTCATCTGAATATATGCAACGTGACAAATATGTGCAGCGTGTATTTACATGTACTGTATAACGGAATGTGATGGGAGTCAGCGTTCTGCATGATATGCAATGTCAAGTTGAGCAACTTTAGTCTCGCACTGGCAAAAATAAAGGAACACTTCCTTATGCTGCACGGAAAAGAAAAGAAACAGACTTTGCTGTGAAAATGACATCAGAGTAGCACTTGCCAAGGTGAAGCCACGCATATCTGAACTGGTCTCTCAATAACAACAGGAGAAGTCACACTGATTTGCAGGTAGGTCATTTCATGTGAGTTCATGCACTGTCTTGGTTTTGTCCTTTGAAAAAGGTGACATTAATAAAGTTTTCATTAAATGCACCAGCAAAACATATACTTATGTCTTCAATTTAATTTTTTTTTCCTTTACCAAAGAAGGGTTCCGTAAGTGAGCGTATGAAACCGGCAGGTTCGGTACCTCCAACAAGGTTAAGAACCACTGCTCTAACATATCAGAGTCCCACCGCAGTCTGATGTGTAGGTGTGTTTTGGACAATAAGTCCTGTACATTCCATATACATATTTATCAATAACTTATAACTGTACATTTTCACTGTACATATTGTATATCTTGTTTATACTAGAATATATCTTCCTCCTATTAAATGTAAACCTATTCCTTATAATTCTATTTTATCCCTTATGTATATTTTTAGTTTTATCGTTCTGTCTTATTTGTATGTCTTGAATTCTGCTACAAATTGTGAAATTCCCAGTTTGTGATCATTAAAGTATACCTACCTACCTACTTACCTACACTTACTGTAAGTACTTACTTATCTACTTACCTACCTACATTTACTAGAGCAGCTTTTCAAACCACAAACCTATCTACTTACTTACCTACATTTACTAGAGCAGCTTTTCAAACCACAAATCTAATATTCAAGAGTCACTTTGCCTTAATCATAGCATCAACTCTGTGATGCTATGATATTTAATTGCTAATGAACTTGGTCACATTACTAGAAATCAGAGCTGTTCCATTAAATATAGGATGTATTCTCTCCTAATAAGACAATAGAAAGTCCATCAATTATTTACAAAACCTAAATTGTTTTATGGACACTGCCTGACAGCCAATGGCTGAACTATGGAATGCAGCTAAATACGTTATTCCCCTTCAGTGTTGACAGGCGTCCAGAGAAAACTTTGAAGTCTGTCATATCTCACACACAAAGACAAGTTGACTGTTCTGCAGGTTACTGTTAGTGTGATACCTGACCTCATCTCTGCCAGTTAATGTGCCAGTCATGGCAGAAGTTTTAACGTACTTTAATGATAAGTAGTGATGCAGGTGGTGCAGAAAAATTTGATCGCAAAGTGCACTTTTATTTGAATGTTCAATGCACAAGACAAAAATAACAATTTCAGTGATGTAAGACCAGCGATTGTGCCCTGGCATCACATCTGGAATATATCCCACTTGCAGAGGTGAACATGTGACACTTACCTTTAGATAAGCAGCTTAATAATTATGGTCCTCTCATCTTCAAGAAGATGACTGAAAAAACAAGATCTGTTGTTGGTTAGCATCCTAACTGATGTCTTTTTATCTAACATGGTTGATCGGATCATCAGGGTATGGATCAATACTTCCAGAAGTAATGGATTTTTAATTTTTGAGGTTCCTGAGTAGAAGAAAATAGGTTTGTATAAATTAATATACCATATGAGTCTCAAAGAAGAGTGCCTTATCAATGATTGCAGCACAGTTTCTCTGACAGTTTGACGTTGATGCAAAGTGTGTATGTGGTTTTACCGATACTGACTTCAGGTCCCAACAGAGCAGAAGACATCCTAAAAGTGACTGCACTCATAGACATGATACCAGTGTTATCTCAATTTTCTTGCTTATTGGGGAGAGATCTTAGGTTTTTTTAATAAAACCCTTTTTCTTTTTGATTTGGCACTCTGTGCTTTTTTCAGCTGACCAATCTAGTTTGTTACTTATTAAATTTTTGACGATAATTCACATTTTGATCTTGAGGAGTAAAAATGAGAGGTGAGAGTGTATGCGCGCGAGCGCGTGTGTCCAATCAGCTTGGGACTCTGATAGACAAAGGTTCATTACTTTTGCCTCTCCCTTTGGCAAACACAGTAACACACATTAGATAGCTTGCATTGAGCCAGGCTTAAAAAGCCTTAGAGTCGTTAGCCCAAAACAAGTTCAGGTGAGATGATCACCCCGGTGTGTGGATGAGCTTCAGGTGTGGAGCCGTGACTCCACCCACCAGCTTGGCCTCTCCCTGCCACACACCAGCACTGCCACGCCGAACCGTGACACTGATACAAGTAGCTCTCAGAACAAAGTGACAATAGTTTCAAAGAAGCCATAACAGAAAAATATAATCCGCAAAAGATTAAAAAAAAAAAAATCTTGCAAGACACAAAAGGTTCGAGGGTCAAAGCAGAAAATTTCTGTCCTGACCTCAACGTGTTTCTGGATAGCATTTGTTTTTATATAAAAAAATCATAAGGAAGTGACAAACCAGTTTTTATGGGCAGAGACCTTTACATTGAGGAAACTAATGACAAAGTAAAAAGCATGATTGTGGAGAACGATTAGTTTGTTTTTGAATTTTGTCTGCTTTTTTTAAACCTTTGTTTTAAGTACTGTGAATGTGAATGGAGCAGGGGACATGGAAACAAGAGCCTCTGTCTTTGGTTTGATAAATGTCAAAAAGTTAGATGTCAGACAGTCCAAAGACTGTTGGAAAATTTAAGGCATTGTGACAGAAAATGCAACCCTTATAAAAAAAAGACCATATAACCATGTAATGAATTAAAGAAAACTGAAGTGAACGCATTTTTCAGATCATTTTGGATTGGTTAAATTAAATATACAGTAATCCCTTATGCATTCGCGCATGAACAAGTGCGGCTTCACTACATGCTTCACCTTGGCAAGTGCTACTCTTATGTCATTTTCACAGCAAAGTCTGTTTCTTTTGTTTTCCATACAGCTTAAGGAAGTGTTCCTTTATTTTTGCCAGTGCGAGACTAGAGTTGCTCAACTTGACATTGCAAATCATGCAGAACGCTGACTCCCATTACGTTCCGTTATACAGTACATGTAAATGCACATATTCATCCGACCACTTTCTTTTTTGTTAGACATAGTTACTATGAATTAAAATATTAAGAAAGCAATCAGATGACGTACCATCATGACAGGCATAAATCGACTACTGAGTGCGCAAAATCCAATATAGCACAGGTAGGCTAATCGATGTAGCGTGATCACCTGCAGCCAGTGATGGCTAAGGGGGGCGTGTCATCAGAAATTGACACAATGCGTCAAACGTACACAGTGATTCGTGTATGTTCGACAAAAACACCTGACACAACATGTGACCGACTCACCAAACCCCTAGGGTTCAATCGAACCCAGGTTAAGAACCACTGCTCTAAACATTCCATGTATTATGTGTTTATATAGAAATACAGTTCACTTTATAGTAATACAATAACATACATCTGATACTCAGAAGTATTCTTTCTATATTTAAATCTGTGCTGTGCAGTAATGGCTGAGAAATGCTAAAATATATGTTCATGTCAAGGAGTATGTACACTATGTATGTATGTAAAAATAGTGACAAAATCACTTACACAAGTTTAATGACATTTTAAGATGTTTTGTGGATATTTTAGACAGCCTCAAACCCCCTCTATCTTCCATCCCCAGATCAGTCCAAATGTGACACAGAAAAACGCACCATAAAGCAGCTGGTGAAGCTGTTATAGAATAGTTTTTACCTGACCAAACACTGCTGACCAAAGTTTGTCACGGCAGTTTGATTGATATTATACCATTTAAGAATGTGTAACAAAGTGTGAATGAACTTGAAACAAATGCTGACTCATGCTTTGCTTCTGTTAAGATTGAAGGTGAATATGTAACAGACGAGAGCTAGCCCTTTGCTAACACTATTGATGTTTTCTCTGCTCCTTTTTCTCCAGTCAGTTGGAGGATGTGGTGTTTGATTGTGGCTGTGAGATCCGCTGGTTGCAGCTATGGCAACAGAGAGGAGAGGCAGGGCTAAGCAGCCAGCAATTATGCTGTACCGATGGCTACAGGAAGATACTGCTGCAGGATATGAACATTAGCAATTGTGGTAAGTTAGAAGTGTTAAAATGAGCATATGATGTAAGCCCTTCAACCTTAATAGTAAGAAAGTACAAATACTAATGATGAGTTTTTGCTTAAGGATGTTTAGGTGGTATCCAATAAGCTACCATATTCATCTTTTGTCCGTATATAGTCTGACTTACATGTACATAACATGTAGGTAATGTACATTACAAATACTGTACATTACCTACTCCATTTACTCCTACTCCATTCTGACTGACTGACATCTAAGACAATATAAGCAAAATTCTTGAATACTGATCCATTGTTTTTGTAAAATTCTTGGGCGGCGTCAGGATATGTCACATTCTGATATCTGTCTGTCTGTGTGTCCATCGGTTCTTCCTTCTTTCCTTCCTTCCTTCCATCCATCCATCCATCCATCCACCCATCCATCCATCCATCCATCCATCCATCAATCCCTCCGTCCATTTTTCCATCCCTCCATCCACCCATCCATCCATCCATCCTGTCAGACTTCCCTGACATCAGGGTCAGCCACAGCAACCTCACAGTGATTGAGGGGGATGGAGTTACAGCAATTTGTAACGGCTCTGGATCCCCGTTACCTGAGGTGGACTGGCTGGTCAATATCCTACACTCTATCAGTTCACAAGAGGTAAGCAGGATACAACACACACTTAGGCCCTCTAACATATTGAGGAAAACACGTAGCACTTGGGAGTGTCATGTTTCTTATGTAATAGCAAGCTTCTAGCTGTTAGCTCAGAAATAACCGATGTGTGTGTTTTTTGTTGTGCAGCAGTCTGGATTTTGTCACAACAGAAGTATTCAAGTCTTTTAATAACGAGCCCTGAGATAAATCAGGGTAATCAGTTTTAGTCTGCTCTAATTGGAATGCTTGTGTCATTGAGAATCGGTGAGACTGTGGTTCATTTAACTCACTGGTTAAGGTAGGGAAGCAGGAAGTTCTGAACAGGGAGGAACAAAACAGTGGTCAAGGTCGATCTGGCTCCATCTGGCTCTTAAAGATGTGTGATGGTGAAAAATTGTGTTCCTGATTTCATCAGAGACCATAAACATGGGTCCTGCTTTCCCTATTCTTTCTCTTCCGCAACCTCTCTTCATCACCTTAACTAGTCTTCAATCTGGCTGTAGAAGAAAGATATATCACTTTTTCCTAAACGTTGTGCTAACACACTGTGTTCAGCATCATTAAAAAAATTCTGAATCAATTTCATGTTCAGCAGGTGTGGACTGTGACTGAAAAAAGACTTCATGTATTTTGGCAACTGTAGTCATGGAATGTATTGAGTGAGAAAGCAGCACATAGATATCTGTTTCTGACTGTGTGCAGAGCTTTAACAATGCAACCTCAATTTGAACTAATGCTAATTAATAATCAAAAAAAACTTTGGGGTTGTTGAATTAAATAGTTAAGTTGTTCCTGGGCATTAGGGTGGCGCAAGGGGTAACTGTCCTGGGTTCGAGTCCACATAGGACATTTCTGTGTGGAGTTTGTTTGGTCTCCCCATCATCTGCGTGGGAGCTGGCTGTTTTCTCATACTTCTGCATGCAACATGCAACTTGTTGTGAATTGGTTACTCTAAATTGTCCATAGGCGTGAATTTATTTTCTCTCTATGTGGCCCTGTTGATGAGCTGGCGACTCGTCCAGGGTTCCTCTCGCCCATAGTGAGCTGGGATAGCATTACATGCGCACGATATCGAGTGGTTGATGAGTGGCCGAAGATGAGATGATTATGTTTGTCTCTTTTTCAAGAAGATGAATGAAGTTGGGCATTAGTGGTGGTTTTGCAATGAATAACCTTGTTTTTTTACCTTGGTTTCACTTCAGTGTGTTTTTAGTCCTTACATATTGGACCTATGTATTCAATTTCACTTTTGTACTGTGATTGTATTTTTCTCTCATTTGATCGTTTTTAGCAGCTGTTTTTTAGCAGCTGTTTCGTATCTGACATCTTTTCGAACAGATCTGTTGCATGACTGAACAGTTCGATCAAACCTATTGAGATGATTTTTCCAGGTTGTTGCTGTTCTACTCCATATTTAATCTTTTCATCAATGCTCACATTTTTAGTGATTTCATATTAATGCACCTTAATCAGGATTAAAGACAACAGATGCAATGCAAAACAAACTCATTTTACATAGTGCAATGAAAGAATTATCGAATCATCAAGAAGGTTCAGTGTGATCTATTTGTTGTTGTACAACACCGTAAAAACGAGCAACATCTTCATTTCAGGGTTTAATTTTCCTCACTTTCTACCAACATAATGGATGTTTTCAGCAGAATGACATTAGCATCACTGGGTAGAAATCTAGCTCCTTTCTTTTTGAACCTGCCACTTTTACCTACATGTTTACTGTTCAGCCATCTTTCACTCATGCCTGTTCTTCTATCATGTTCTCCATCCAGGCCAGAGTCTACGACAACAACACGATACATTCCATCAATATCACTTTAGTTAATGTGAGTAGAGATGACAACAACTTCCTCCTTACCTGCACTGCCACCAACGTTGTGGGCATGACCAACGCCTCAGTGCAGCTGACTGTTCACTGTGAGTATGCAAGCACACAAATATTAAACACAATAGACTCTGTCTTCCACCCAGAAAACACAGATCTGTGTGCCCATTGTCATTTTTGTCTTGAAATGAAGTTGTTAGTGTAATCACAAATACAGTGAATTAATTAGTGAATCACCCATTCTACTGTTTTATTCAGACGCCAACAATAACTGGTCAATTGTACAGTTAATATTTCTAAACTCCTCCCACAGTCACTATCGCCTTCATGCATCAACGGGTTCATTTGGCCTCCAAAACTCACTCACACCATCAAAACATCTGTTTGTGTTTAGTGTTAGTTTTGTGTTCAGCAGGTGGTGGACTGACTGCCAAAAGACTTCATGAATGGTAACTGTGGTGTTTGAATGTAACTTCAGTTTAGACCTATGCATGTTAGAAATTAAATAATATGTAGTTTAATGTTAGTGGTTGGCGCATAACAGAACATTCATTGATGTTAGCTCTGACTGTTTTGGCAGATGCTGCTGTGGCTCATGCATAAAGACAGAGGCATGTGTGTTTTATTTAATGTTTTTGCTGCTGGGCATCACTGCATGTAATTAATATTTACTGACATTATTCCACCCACCAGCATCTTATCACCCATAAATGATATATTTTTTCTTTTATAAACTGCTATGATCCACAGACATTGCTAAGCCTATTACATGCACAGGGATGTGCAGCAGCCCCTCTTCTCCTCTTCCTCTTGAGTTAACTTTCAATGCATTGTTAATAAACAGCCAATAGACCTGTTGATGGAACAGAAGTATAGGTCAGAAGTCATTAATCTGTGCATAGTGAAGATTAGTGCATTTAACTTTCACTCTGCAAGGTGGCCAAGGTTGCTGCCAAGTAAATCTAAAAGTGATACAAACAGGAACAGACACATGAAACATAAACTAACATTAAAACATTAAGACAGTAAAATATGAAAACAGTCAAATAGAGTAACAGCTAATGTGAGGAAGTGTACTCTCAAGAAAAATGTTGGTATTCCTATTTTAGCACATTCTCTATGATTCTCTTAAGTCATTAAAGTGGGTGAGTGTTTTTATCCTTAGAGACTTTTGAAGGATATTCCTTAAAACACTGTTTTACCCAGATCTGTCAAGAACCATAGGACATTCAGAAGCAAGCACTTGGAGACTCATAGATTGTATGTACAAGAGTTGATAGACAGAAAGTTGCTGAGGTGTTCAGGAAGCATTCCTAGCAAAGCTTTATAAACAAACAAATACACGTGTTGCCTACGAATGTTCAGCGATGTGCAACCAAGCAAATAATAAAAAATGCATAAAGATTTTGAAATAAAAGTAAAAGCATCACTTTGAGTTTCCTTATTAAATTACAAATATGTACATTTAATGAAAGCTTTTCATCAATCCGTATTCCTAAATATTGGTAGGAGGACACCCAATTAAAATTCAGCCAGACCTAAAACATTTTTAAATTGTCAAAACTTTGTAAGCGAGCCTTATATAAAATCATGAACTTTGTTTTAGGGGCAATAATCACCGCTTGTAGGCACTTAAGAGTGTTTTGCAACACCTGAAATGAAGTCTGAAGGTCTTCAATTGCTTGTGCTACAGATGGGACGGATCAATAGATGATTGTATTATCCGGATATAAATGTAATTCAGCTTGAATGACTGAGCGTACATGATTAACAAAAATGGAGAATAAAATGGGAGCAAAAATGGAACCTTGGGGAAAGCCTTTAGTTCTCTCCAGAAAGTCAGAAGTGTGGCCCTGTGATTGGACAGACGGAATCTTTCCTGTTAAGTAATTTTTAAACCATTTCAGAGCCGTGGAACCAATGCCAGCACACCCGAGTTTGTCTACAAGTTGGTTATGATCAACAGAATCAAATGCTTTAGAGAGATCTGCGCCTATTGCAATTTGTGTGCAATTTCCTCCGGGATTAATAAAGTATCTGTCTGTCTGTCTTCTCTGTCTTGTCTGTCTGTCTGTCTTGTCTGTCTGTCTGTCTGTCTGTCGCGTCACAATGCTGCTTTCTGATCATTAGTCACAGCCATAGCAGCAGTGATGGTACTCTGACCACTTCGAAAGCCAGACTGGGACTCACATAAGATGTTATCACAGAAAAAGTGTTTCAACTGTGAATTGACCTCAGATCCAAGGATTTTCACTAGAACTGACATTTTGTATATTGGACGATTGTTTTTTTTTATGTCAGAGGGGTCTGTATTTATGTAAAGGAAGAACACATGCAGCTTTCCAAATTGAAGTTATTCTGTTAGTTTGAAGGCATAAATTCAAAAATATATGCTATCACCTTGGCAATAATGCCTGTAGCTATCCTTAAGAGATAGGGGTCCAGGTTGTCTGGACCTGCAGGGTAATTATGCTTTTTTAGAGCTTTGTGAACTTGGGTGACAGAGATTGGTTCAAAATTTAACATATCTAAGCTTGTACCAGCTGCAATGGAAGAAGACCATGGGTCACGGGAGATTTCATGTGAACTTACAGGCACGGCACATGCACTGATAAAGTGTTTATTAAACTGATTTACAATAGCAGCTTTGTCTTGAAATTCAACTGAGTCAACCAGAATGTTGTCAAGAAGCTTAGAAACTGTTAGCAGTTGACAAAGATTTGATTATTTTCCAGAATTTCAGTGGATTATTTAAGTGTTCTCTCATTCCTTTCTCTTATCTACTATACTGTAAATACAGATTTAGATTTCTGAATCATTGAGGTGCACCCGTTTCTCAAAGTTCTGAATTTAATCCAGTTGGCAGATGATTTTGATAATTAGTTTGTGCCCAGTAATTGTTTCTTAAATGTATTAGGGAACATGCTTATCGGAGATGGCTAGAAAGTTTGAGTGAAAGTGCTTCCATGCCCACTTAACCTGTAGTGTGACTCTGCTAAGATCACCTTTGTACCAATCATTTAGAAAGGCTTGTACTTTTCATTCATTCGTCTTCAATACCTGCTTCTTCCACTGTCACTGTCACTATCCCAGTGGACTTGGGGCGTGAGGCAGGGTACACTCTGGGCATGACGCCAGTCCACCTCGGAGCCACATATAGAACAGAAAACATTCACACACACATTCAGACTTACAAGCAATTTGATACCAGACAATTCACCTGAAGCACATGTTTTTGGAGGTGGGACGAAACCGGAGAATTTGGAGAAAACCCGTGCAGACACAGGGAAAACATACAAACTCCACAAAGGGTGGGCCTCGAAACGGGAGCCACGTTGCTGTGTGGTGACAGTGCTACCCACTGTGCCATCGTGCCGCCAGGCTTGTACTTTTTGAAAGTTGTTAGCTTGTCCGTTTTTTAAAGTCCTGTTTAAAGACTCAATCACTTGGGGATTTTTGTAATTCTAACACAGGTAATTGTTCAGTAATCACTAACATCCTTACAGAATATACAAGGTAAGGAGTATTTATGAGGTCATTTGTTATAAATACTGTAAGTCAAGCGTGGTAGTTATATTTAGAATGAGTAACGCTGGCAGAGATGAAGCAGAGAAAAAAGTCCACTGATAGGAAGAACACCTTTTCCTCCCCAAAGAAGCTAATGTCAACTAGACTAGCCTGCATGACTCAGCGAGCAAGGATGTCAATGTGAATGCTAAGCTATTATCCATGCTAAAATCATTGATTAGTGAGAACAACAGGAAGATGATGGAAATTACATCATTACCTCCATTGAACAATCAGTGGGGAGAATGGGAGAATGTTTAGCTCATTCAGAGGACATGATTAGCCAGGTAGAGGAAGGATCTACCCTCCATGTGGCTGCTGGGCTACCTGCTGTGATAACAGTCAGCTAGATGAAAGATGTGAGGACTTGGAAAATTTTACAAGGAGGAATAATTTACGAATCTGGGATTATAGAAGATTTGGAGAAGGGCGATACGATTAAATGGACTACATCTTTCCTGAGGGAGCTGCTGGATTCACCGCTAGACCGTCCAAATAGAAAGAGCCCATAAATCTCTTCAACAAAGCCCCACCACACAGATCTGCTATTTAGGAGTGTCAAAACTGTGAAGATATTATGTTTACTTTTTCTTTTTAACTTCATCTTGGGTTGTTTTTTTGTTATTATTTGTTTGTTAAAATAGAGGAATGTTTATATGTTTTGGCATTTAAATGCAGGAGAATAAAGAGGTAAAGTTGAGGGGATAAAGATCATTCATTTAATGTAAGAGGTGTCCACAATGCAAACAAGAGATAAGATATTATCTAAATTGAAAAGTAAAAATATCCATATAGTCATACTTAAAGTTATTGCAAATAAAAAAAAGACAATGTGGAAGCAGATACTGAACAAGAACCATTTCTTGTTCAGTTAAACAGGAAATTGATAAAATATACATTCAAGAAACACAAGTCTAATTACCTCAAGAAAAAAATATTGTAAAGTGGACAGTAAAGCTTCAAAGTTACTTGCTTACAGGTTAAAAAACAAAACAAAACAAGCAGACTGTACACTCTATAAAATTAAATACCAGAGACTGAAGTGATAGAATGTTAGCAAAGAGAAGTTAAACAATGCCCACTGTGTTTCAATCAAAACTATACTAACAAGAACAGTTAGACAATGATTCAAAAATAAACCGCTTTCTACAATGAATCCCAACGCCAACAGGCACAGACGCACAGATTGTTATTCTTAGAGATCAAATGACTGTAGAAGAAATTAACTTAACTATTACAAGACTCGGCTCTGCGGTGTACTGGCATCGTGCCCGGAGTGTCCCCCGCCTCAAGCCCTATGCCAGCTGAGATAGGCTCCAGCTCCCCGTGACCCGCTACAGCGGATTCAGTGGCAGAAAATGAATGAATGAATGAATTCTAAGACTCAAGATGGGTAGCTCCTCTGGCTCAGACAGCTTTACATGTGAGTGGTACAGGGCTATGAGGGGAGCGGTTGTATGTCTCCTTTCTACTGGAGACATACAACCGGATACTAAAAGAGTTGAAATGGCCCCGGTATGGAGACAGGCAATCATTTCTCTCATTCCCAAGAGGGTAAACACAGACAGGGATGTGGATGGATGGATGGATGGATGGATGGATGGATGGATGGATTGATGGATGGATGGATGGATGGATGGAGGGGATGGATGGATGGATAGAGGGAATGGACAGATGGATGGACGGACGGACTGACAGAGAAATAGATAATACTGAGTCAGTCTTGATTTGTCTAGGTGTGAAAAAACATTTGACAGGCAGGAATATTTCTAATCTATTTGCTGTCTTTATTGAACCCAGAATAAATGCCAGAATCCAAATATCAAAAGATTTTCAGGAGTGGGCTAAAATGAAACTGATTGGATTGGTTAGTTTATGACATATACAGAATGAAGAGTTTGACATACTATTTCAAAATTTGCCAAAAATTTTTTAACAGTATACAGTTCAAGTACCGCTCCCAGAAGAGCAGACTTTAAAAGAAGTATCCTACCTCTAATTACTGTCCTGTATATATTTCTGTTGGTGGTACCAGACAGACCTATCAATGAAGGACAACACACAAATTACGAAATGCAGTGGTCCCTCATTACTCGCAGTCAATGCGTTCCAGGAACCACCCACAAAAAAGAAATTCCGCGATATAGCGACAAACTATTTATTTTATCATTTACAGTAATTTAAATGTTCATGAACCCTTCCCCTGCTGATATTAAACCACCTTCTATCTGTATTACCTTTTCACACACTCTAATAGACTGTTTAAAGCATTTCTGAGGGATTACTGTACTCTTTTCTCTCCAATTTACTTGTGTTAACGTATGTGAAATACAGTAAGTAACAAGGCAGTCATAGACTGCAACACCCCTGAATTCAACATTTTACCATAACCTACACAATTTTGTGCCTCTGGCTTTCCGAAAATGTTTCTTTTTTGTCTTGTGATTATATCTCATCAGGTTTCAGAGATGTGTAACTAAAAAGTGGGGCTTTGAACCAGAATTTTTTGACATCGGTTTGACAATCCGAACAGAAACAGAATTGTATTGTTTCCAGTTTTACGTTCCACCCACGTTCCTGAACCGGTTAGAACAAAAAAAATGTGGTTCCTGAACCAGTTAATAACGTTCCTTGTAAATAAATAAGTAGTTGGCTTTAGGAATATAAATTGGCAATTAAAACAATTAGTTTACATACTGTAGATTTGTCCCAACAGTAAACAAGACAATGACACTGATCCAGTTACGGAACAGAGGATGGAGAATCAGAAGGAGATGGAGAAGTTGCGGCAGCTTATGATGCTACTAACTTTGTGAATGTCAGAGTGTAAGAGCTCACCGGGGAGCAAGCACATGAAGCTCTGAACAAAGCGTCTGGTGATCAGTCAAGAACGGAAAGAAAACACCGATAAATGTCCGGATCATTGGAGGAAGTCCACCGAAGGAGATTAATTATTACAAAGCACTGGCAGTACGGGGACACACTGCAATGAAAATGAGTTGCAGCCAATGAGCTAATGTCTAAATTAAACATTTTTGAAGATCGACAGACTGCTGTGTTTACCTGTTATGAATATAATCGAGGTTGGGATACTGTCTTTTCCTTGACTGCTGGTGATATGTCTCAACTTCTTTCCGCTATCAACACACATTTAGTGAATGACAGGAAGGGAAACATGAGGTCAGATATGTTTCTCAAGAACGAAAAAGAAAATGGTATTAACCGGTTTACAATTATTTTCTGTTCCGGAATATTAAACGATATAAAGCTTTTGTTTTCGTTCCTGGCAAAATACAAAAAGTTTCTGGTTTTCGCTTTCATTCCATGAACCATTTCAAAGCCCTGTTAAAAAGGTATACAGTGCGCCGGTGTTTTTTTGTGATTAATGCATTCCAGGAACCACACGTGATTAACAAATTACGCAAAAGAGCGACAAGCTATTTATCTTATTATTTACGGTAATTTAAACATTTATGAAACCTCCCTATACTGATATTAAACCACCTTCTTTCTGTATTACCTTTTTCCACACTCTTATTGACTGTTTTAAGCGCTTTTCTGTCTCACAGAAGTCCGAGACTCACAGAACGTAGAGAACTTCTGGATGCCGTCAGCAATAGAATGCACCTACAATATCACGTGACTGCCTTCCAAAAATCCGCGGTTAGTACAAAAGTTGAAATTTGACCTTGACCTAGTTTTCTCAAGGTCAAGGTCGTCATCTAATTTTTATCCCCTTTGCTGCCCGAATAATGTACTTTTTCTTAAATCCTTCTATCTGCAATGGTTGTGAAGATATTTGGTGAAAGGACGGACAGACACATAAACACTGACATTTACAATTCATCACTGTTTTGCGGGATGTAATTAAAAGGAAGACAACCTTAATGGGGCATTGCTGTTAGTATTTACTTATCATTTAATGAAATGTCTTTATTTTACTTCTTGTTTAATTTTGTTCTTTCAAGAATATATCCCTGACATGAGTATATGCATTTGTGACATGATTGGAATGTATAATTGTCCCAAAAATTGTTAAGTATGTCTCACTGTAAATGCATCCAGTAAAAAATAACAAGTAAAATGAGTCACACACAATTGTGGCTTTATTGTTCTCAGTTAATTTCAATGTGCCTCCCAGGAGCTGGGAATTTCTCATCCATAAGCAGCACGGATATTTCTGCACGCTATCCCAGCCACTGGTTATGCCTTGTTGATCCATCTTGCCTTTAACATTCTGCAACTATGTGTTGGACTGTCTTATCTTTGCACAACTTGGGTACTGTCTGATATACAGCTACCTCTTTGGATCTAGTTCTTGGGATCTGCTTTTTTACAGTGAGTGCTAGCACTCATTAGCATGTGTTGATGGGTTGAACCTTATTTCTTCTATTGAGCTGGTTTCTCATTAGCCGGCCCACCCTCTGGGAGTAGGTGGTGGTGCTTGGTTGGTGAATGAGTGAGGCGATGTCTCAGTCTCAGAGATTCATTACCTCCCCAGCCTCTTGTTCCTCAACCCTTGAAGAGAATTTTAAATTTAGCTTTATTATCTTAACTCTGGGTTGTATTCTTCTTCTTCTTCTTCTTTTCCTTTCGGCTCTTCCCTTCAGGGGTCGCCACAGCGAATCAATTGCCTCCATTTAACCCTGTCCTTTGCATCCTCTTCCCTCACACCAACTACCTTCATATCCTCCCTCATTACATCCATAAACCTCCTCTTTGGTCTTCCTCTAGGCCTCCTGCCTGGCAGTTCAAAACTCAGCATCCTTCTACCAATATATTCACTATCTCTCATCTGGACATGTCCAAACCATCTCAGTCTGGCCTCTCTGACTTTATCTCCAAAACCTCTAACATGTGCTGTCCCTCTGATGTACTCATTCCTGATCCTATCCTTCCTGGTCACTCCCAGAGAGAACCTCAGCATCTTCATCTCTGCTACCTCCAGCTCTGTCTCCTGTCTTTTCCTCAGTGACACTGTCTCTAGACCAAACAACATCGCTGGTCTCACCACAGTTTTATACACCTTTCCTTTCATTTTAGCTGAAACTCTTCTATCACACATCACACCTGACACTTTCCTCCACCCATTCCATCCTGCCTGTACATGCTTCTTCACCTATTTTCCACACTCTCCATTGCTCTGGACTGTTGACCCTAAGTACTTAAAATCCTCCACCTTGTTGATCTCTTCTCCCTGTAACCTCACTCTTCCACTACAGATCACAATGTCATCTGCAAACACCATAGTCCATGGAGATTCCTGTCTAACCTCGTCTGTCAGCCTGTCCATCACCATAGCAAACAAGAAGGGGCTCAGAGCTGATCCCTGATGCAGTCCCACCTCCAGCTTGAACTCCTCTGTCACACCTACAGCACACCTCACCACTGTCTTACAGTCCGCATACATGTCCTGCACCGCTCTAACATACTTCTCTGCCACTCCAGACTTCCTCAGACAATACCACAGTTCCTCTCTGGGCACCCTGTCATAAGCTTTCTCCAGATCTACAAAAACACAGTGCAGCTCCGTTTGGCCTTCTCTGTACTTCTCTATCAACATCCTCAAAGCAAATACTGCATCTGTAGTACTCTTTTTTGGCATGAAACCATACTGCTGCTCACAAATGTTCACTTCTGCCCTTAGTCTAGCTTCCACTACTCTTTCCCATAACTTCATTGTATGGCTCATCAGCTTTATTCCTCTGTAGTTGCCACAACTCTGCACATCCCCCTTGTTCTTAAAAATGGGCACCACCACACTTCTCCATTCTTCAGGCATCTTCCCACTATCTAAGATTCTGTTGAACAACACAGTCAGAAACTCTACTGCCACCTCTCCTAGACACTTCCAAACTTCTACAGGTATATCATCCGGACCGACTGCCTTTCCACTCTTCATCCTCTTCAGTGCCCTCCTCACTTCATCCAGACTAGTCTTTGCTACATCCTGGTCTACAACAGTCACCTCTTCTAGTCTTTGTTCTCTCTCATTTTCCTCGTTCATCAACTCTTCAAAGTACTCTTTCCATCTTCCCATCACACTACTGGCACCTGTCAATAGACTTCCGTCCCTATCCTTAATCACCCTAACTTGCTGCACATCCATCCCATTTCTGTCTCTCTGTCTTGCCAACCTGTATACAGTAGATCAGTCTCTCCCTCCTTACTGTCCAACCTAGCATACAAGTCATCATAAGCTCCTTGTTTGGCCTTTGCTACCTCTACCTTCACCTTACGCTGCATCTCTCTGTACTCCTGTCTACTCTCCTCAGTCCTCTCAGTGTCCAACTTCTTCTTAGCTAAGCTCTTTCTCTGAATACACTCCTGTACCTCCTCATTCCACCACCAAGTCTCCTTATCTACTTTCCTTCCAGATGACACACCAAGTACTCTCCTACCTGTCTCCCTGATCACATTAGCTGTAGTTGTCCAGTCATCTGGAAGCACCTCCTGGCCTTCCAGAGCCTGTCTTAACTCCTTCCTAAAGGTCATGCAACACTCTTCCTTTTTTAGCTTCCACCATTTCGTCTTCTGCTCTGCCTTTGCCCTCTTCATCTTCCTCACCACCAGAGTCATCCTGCACACTACCATCCTATGCTGTTTGGCTACACTCTCGCCTACCACTACTTTACAGTCACTGATCTCCTTCAGGTTACACCGTCTACACAAGGTGTAGTCTACCTGTGTGCTCCTACCACCACTCTTGTAGGTTACCCTATATTCCTGCCTCTTCTGGAAGAAAGTATTCACTACAGCCATTTCCATCTTTTTTGAAAAGTCAACTACCATCTGTCCTTCTGCGTTCCTCTCCTGGATACCAAACCTGCCCATCACCTCCTCATCACCTCTGTTTCCTGCACTAACATGTCCATTGAAGTCTGCTACAATGACAACTCTCTCACTTCTAGGTATGCTCTGCATCACTTCATCAAAGGCCAGCCAGAATTTCTCCTTCTCCTCCAGCTCACATCCTACCTGTGGAGCATACCCACTAACAACATTGAACATCACACCTTCTATTTCTAGCTTCAGACTCATCACTCTATCCGACACTCTTCTTACTTCCAGGACATTCCTAACAAACTCCTCCTTCAAGATAACTCCTACTCCATTTCTCTTCCCATCTACACCATGATAGAACAACTTGAACCCTGCTCCCAAACTTCTCGCCTTGCTACCTTTCCAACTGGTCTCCTGGACACACAGTATGTCTACCTTCCTCCTCTACATCATGTCAACTAACTCTCTACCTTTTCCTGTCATAGTTCCAACATTCAACGTCCCTACTCTCAGTCCTATACTCTTGGCGCTCCTCTTCTCTCTCTTCGTGTGAACACACTTTCCTCCTCTCCTTCTTCGACCAACAGTAGTCCAATTTCCACCAGCACCCTGTAGGTCAACAGCGCCGATGGCGGTCGTTGTTAACCCGGGCCTCGACCGATCCGGTATGGAAGTCATAGGTTTGATTGGCATCTTTGATTTGGCAAAAGTTTTATGGCGGATGCCCTTCCTGACGCAACCCTCTGTATTTATCCGGGCTTGGGACCGGCACAATAAAACACTGGCTTGTGTTTTCTTGTGGCTACATTGTCTCAGTCTCTCTACACATAGTAATTAATTTCATCCATGTATAGGACATGATAGATGGTCAGTGCACTTTTGATTTTTCTGTCACTTACTGTTTTGTGTTGTTTGTGATGTCCTTCTCACCGTTGCAGATTTGTTTCCCTACTCAGTTTAGTTGCTGTGATGCCTGAGAGGAGCTTCCATGTTCATGTGAGGCAGGTTTTTGGCTCGTGGTTAGAAGGAGGTGTTTCACTGTGTTATTTTTTTTTCCTTTATTCAGTTTTATATATTTTCTTTTCAATCATTTTAAGTTATGTAATGCTGAGAGCAGATTAACATAGTGACTGATCCAGTTTGCAAAATAGCTGTATCCAATTATGGTGACTACCATCAAGTTCAAACCAACACATTTGCTCTACAGTATAAAAAGCACAGTGATACACAAGAGTGCATCATAGCTGAAGCAAAATTAGACCCTTTGATTAGTTTAGAATGTACTGCCAGAAGTTTTTTGAATCAGACAATTTTTTAGTTATTTAGTAATATACTGTCTGAACCAAGGAAATGACCGATGAGTCTGTTTGTCATCCTACACTTGCTTAAGGTTGGTTGAAGACATTTCATCTCTCATCCAAGAGGCAGTTCAGTTCTTCAGTTCTGGCTTCTAGAGAGTCCAGAATTTACTCCTGTTGAAACAGAAAACACACACTCCACTATGAGTAAATACCTGGACACTCTACCAGTTAGAACTTGTAGATAGTCCACCTCTCATCCAAGAAGCCTCTTGGATGAGAGGTGGACCAAACTTAACCCTTACATAACCATGTAAGTGTTATTTAACTATAACCATAAAGACACTTACTCTGTCTGGCCTATCTGACACTCTCTCTCTGTTTCTCTTTCACTCACCCTGTTCTTATCTTCCTTTTACTGTATTTCTTTTCCATCCAACCAGTCAAGGCTGATGGCTGCCCAAAAGAGGTTGGGTCCTGCCCGGAGTTTCTTCCTCAACGAGGGAGTTTTTCCACACCACTGCCACTTATGCTTGCTCTGGAGGGTTTTGTTGGGTTTTTCTGTCTGATAAAGCGCTTTAAAATGTCTTTTGCTTTGAGTAAACGAGATATAAATAAAACTTGATTGATTGATTGACATGCACATGTGGGGTCAGGTATGACCCCATTGGTTGTTTTACTTCAGCAGCTTCAAAATAAAAGCTTGTAACATAGTCATACTCCAGGTATTCCTCATAAAATATGTCTGTGACATGAAGCCATTTTCATTTTTAAAACGTAATGAATTATTTTCAAGAAATTACAGTTTTTGTATCCCTAACCCACTCTTCCACCAGTGGGGTCACATATGACCCCCAAATAGGTTTTATGGATTTTTTTATGAACCTTTACTTTTTAGCCACTTTTACTGTTACACTCAGACACCTGTTGTCAGTTAGTCACTTCTGCTGGAACTTTCCAATCAACACACCTGGTGTCAGCAAGCTCTCCACCTAGAATGTCCAGAAGAATCTGGGGGCAAACGTCCTTCAGTTGTCCAGTGGATTCAGACACACAGGTTGCAACATCACCTATGACAACTTTTTTCACCAGTATGCCCCTTGCAGAGCATCTCCTAGAGGAGGATCTGACTATTGTGGGAACTTTGCGACAGAACAAGCCAGACATTCCTCCAGTCATGAAGGTTTCCAGGTCCAGAGAGGTCCACAGCACCGAATGTGGGTTCAATGGCAACGTGACCATGATCAGCTATGTAAGAAAGAAGAGAAAGGCTGTTCTGCTGCTTAGCACAATGCACCACAGCAGGACGGTGGATGAAACCAGCCCAAAGAAAACAACAGAAGTGATCCTCTTCTAAAATCAGACTAAAGGAGGAGGGGATATAATGGACCAGATAGTTAGCAACTACACCTGCAAACACCAGACGCAGAGATGGCCCATGGTGCGCTGGTATAACATGATTGACGTCGCTGCTCTGAATTCCTATACACTTTTCAGGGCTCAGCACCCTAAAGTTTACACAGGCATCACCCATGGACGACGACAGTTTCTGACAGAGCTTGACTGGAGGATACCCTGAACCTACCAGCATACATCACAGTCGCAATGGAAAGGGTCGGAGTGACAAAGACTGCTGCGACCCGTCTGCAGGGAACAGACACACATCGCCAGCCGTAGAGGTGCAGGTTGTGTCCCAAAAAAAGGGTTGTAAAACCGCTGATAGCCGTGTCAAATGGAGTACCCCTGTGTTCAACGGTCACAGCCAGAAGCAAGTAGTTTGTGACAGATGCAGAGAGTGAGGGGAGTTCTGTTTTTTATGCTGCAAATTCTTCCAGAAATGAAAAAAAAAAATTAAAATGTTTTCATGTCACAAACATATTTTATTGCAAATACCCGGAATATGAATGTATTGCAACTTTTTATCTTGAAGCTGTTGAAGAAAAACAGTCCGTGGGGTCATGCTTGACCTCCCTTGTGGAAGAGTGGATGTATCAGTAACTTGTGCATCCACAAGTTACTGATAGCAGCAAGTCCAGTTGATCCTTTTGGGTTGATATATTTCATGAGCATGTTTGGTTATGTTTAGTTTCTCATTTATGCATGTAGTTCAGAGGTGTGTTGAATATTCATGTTAAAATGTTTTATGCTCCACTTTAAAACTGCAGGCAGAGGAAAACAGTTATGGATGTGGAGTGTAAGTATGTCAGTGTCTGATGTATCATCAGTTTGCACTGACAATACATCTGACAATACATCAAAAGGCTGTGATTTAAAAAGAGCAGGCAATTGAAAGAGTGACTTTAATGTAAGCAGTATGAGGTCCAGTGGCACCTGCTTCCTTCAGCAGCATTAATAATCTCACTGCATTTGAATTCAGTATTCCCTCACTTATTCACACTTCAGGATGCACAGCTTCACTACATCGCAGATTTCCATCCATCCATCCATTTTCAACCGTTTCATCCATGGGACGCAAACCCGGAACTGCCTTGCTGTGTGGTGACAGCACTACCCCCTGCGCCACTGTGCCGCCCCATTGCAGATTTTTAAAATTTTATTTTCATTTGGCGAGTTTCCCCTGCCTCATGCCCAAGCCAGCTGGGATAGGCTCCAGCTCCCCGCGACAGCGGACAAAGCAATAGACAATGCATGAATGAATTAGTCACATGAGACTGTACATGCAAGCTATTGGCTGACAGCATCCATTTGAGCAATGCGTTCTGACTCTCACGGTTCCTCCTGCAAGTTTACTTTTGCCTTGTGAAGTGGATTTTTTTCTTTGTGAAACAATTGCATTGGCTTCCAAATGTATTGCAACTTGTAAGGTGATTTAGTATTAGTGAGGGGAGATTTCACAAACGTTTAAATTATACGTCAGTCAGTCAGTCATTATCATAACCCGCTTAATCCGCTGACGCGGGTCGCAGGGGAGCCGGTGCCTATCCCGGCAGTCTCAGGGCGTGAGGCGGGGGACACTCCGGGCACGACGCCAGTGTACCGCGGAGCCACACAGAGACAAACAACCACTCACACACACTCCTACGGTCAATTTGGGACCGGCCAGTCAACCTAAAGCGCATACTTTTGGAGGTGGGAGGAAGCCGGAGAACCCGGAGAGAACCCACGCAGACACGGGGAGAGCATGTGAACTCCGCACAGAGCGGGACTCGAACCCGAACCCGAACTCGTCCGCCGTGTTGTGAGGCGACAGCGCTTCCCACTGCGCCACCGTGCCGCCTTAAATTATACGTAAATAATGAAATATTTGGTTGCTATATCGCAGATTTTCATTTTCCTCGGGTAGTCCTGGAACACATTAACCGCGAGTAATGAGGGATTACTGTTTTGGAAATTTTCCCTCATGAAAGCCTGACACATATCACAACACGTTCATCATCTTACACCCCTGCATCTGTTTGTCCATCTGGACATAGTTGGAAAGCTTATGAAGAACGTTGTGGGTATCTGCATTCTGCAGGCATCTTGTTAATGACACATTAGCATTATGCAGTGTCTCACTACAGAACGACAAAACCACAGTCAGTCCCTTCAAAGTGAGCTATAAAGCTTACATGCCAGATGTATGCCAGAAAAATGCTAAGCTGTTTGCCAGACAGCCAGATGAATGTGTAAAACTGTTTTAACAGTTTTAACAGAAATAAAACTGACAGTTTATTTCTTGTAAAAAGACTTAAACCCTGATCAGGGTTTAAGTCATTTTACATCCTTTTACAGATGCTTTTTTTTAATGTTGCTTTTGCCCAGGTTTTCCCCTGCAGATACCACTGGTAACATTTTCACCAATTATGAGCCACTCCACTGTGACTGAAGTTACTAAACTTATTGAAATGTTAGGCCTGTGATGGTGTGCTTATCTCTAGTTTCTGCCACAGAACTATTGATTCATTTCATTTTCAGCTTCTCATTTATATGAATAGAACAAGAGGTACAATTTTGAATATTGTGCCTCTGTGCGGAATCATTTACTTTAGGCCACATAATTATAATGTATGAAACACACTACACTACAACATAGTACTTTAAATTAATTGATTTTTGAAAGGGGCAATATGGTGGCGCAGTGGCACTGTTGCCTCACCGGAAGAAGGTTTCTGGTTTGATTCTTTTCTGAGTGGAGTTTGTATGTTTTGCTTGGGTTCCCTCTGGGTTCTGCGGCTTCCTCCCATCTCCAGAAACATGGAACTTGTGAATTAGGTGCACGTGTGAGCATGAATGGTGGTTTGTCTTTCATTTGGCTCCATGATGAGCTGACATCCAGTTCGTATGCCACCTATCGCGCATAGCCAGCTGGGATAGACTCCAGTAGACCCAGCAGGAGTGAATGTGTCCAGCAGTAGGGAATGGTGTCTCTGCTGTAGCGATGGCCGTGCTGAAAGAGAGATTGTCAAATACAGTACAGTGCGCTCTCGTTCTTTGCGGCTAATGTGTTCCAGGAACACATTAATCGCAATGAATTCCGCGATAGAGTGATAAACTATTTATCTTATTATTTACGGTAATTTAAACATTCATGACCTTACTCATACTGATATTAAACCACCTTCTACCTGTATTACCTTTTCCGACACTCTTATTTTATGCATTTTTGAGTCTCAAGTAAGTCCTAGACTCACAGAACCGAGGGCACTTCCGGATGCCATCAGCCAATAGAAGGCTTGTACGGTATCACGTGACTGCCTATCAAATATTTGCGTTGAGGTGAAGTCGCAGGCTTTGATGCGCAAATGCGCGAGGGCGCACTGTATTCCTGTTTTGTTTTGGAACCAACATTGAAAACAAGGCTTTTAGTTTCTGCTTGTTCATAGGTTACATTGTGAAGGTGGGGATCAATAAAACACAGAATCTGTATGCATGTCCAAATTCACATCAGATTAACACATATCCCTCCATCTCCATCCCTTCATGAAGTAAAAACTTGAGAATGGTGATCATTCATTCATTGTCTTCCGCTGTATCCACCACAGCGGGTCACAGAGAGCTTATCCCAGCTGGCACAGGGCATGAGGCAGGGGAAGCTCTGGGTACGACACCAGTGTGCCGCGGAGCCACACACAAAGACAGACAACCATGCACACACACACTCACTCCTACGGGTAATTTTGGGACTGGCCTATTAACCTGAAGCACATGCTTTTGGAAGTGGGAGGAAGCTGGAGAACCCAGAGAGAACCCACGTAGACATGGGGAGAGCATGCAAACTCAGCACAGAGCGGGACTCGAACCCGGAACCGCCTTATTGTGTGGCGACAGGGCTAACCACTGCGCCACCTTGCCGCCTAGAATGGGTGATCAGACAATGGCAAAAAATGCATTGCTAGTAATGAAATTGAATGAAATTTTGGGCCCCTCAAGAGTTGTATATACATCCAGTGAACACAGAACAGCTTCTTTGTTAACCCGACTTTAAAATTTGAGAATGTATCTTTTCAGTTCATTATACTTCCTAAAATTCAACACAAGCAAACAAATTGTCAACATATGGATTTCATTTAATCTAATTAACCATGAACAGAGTTTATCTTACCTGAAGAAAGTAGTGCATCCCTGGGATGTGCTTCAAAAAAAATTTGTGCACCCCAAATTGACATTTGTGCATCTCTAAAGTAATAACAAAATATAGATAGTACATTTAGAAGGCATAGGCACAGACTGAGTTTTGCCAATAGTACAACATAATAATTTAAAACTGCTAACTTTAATGATTTTATTAATAATGGTGTCATAACTGTTTAAGTAAAAAGAAAAAAAAGTAAAATTAAATATTGGTTTTATCAAACTGTTAAAGCACAAAAAACATATTATAAATAAATAAAGATGTAATACAGTTTATTTTTTTCCCTTTTGCTCTTCACTCAATAGTTTTCTTTGCCTTTAATTCATATATTCTCCTGTGGACACTGCACCAAGCTGAACCAGCCTTCTCCACACAAAACTCAGTAGCAGATCAGGCAGTGGCTCTGTGGTAAAGCGGCAGAGCGGGTCGTCCAATGTTCCAAAGATTGGCGGTTCGATTCTCGCTCCCGCCCAGTCATCTGGAGTATGAGCTGACAATGGGAGGTGTCAGCTCAACTCCGGATCACTGCCGAGGCGCCCTTGACCAAGGCGCCATCCTACTTTACAAAAAGTTGCTCATTTGGGGCGCATCATGTAGGAGCTGCCCGCCACTCTACCTCCCCCTGAATGCCTACAGGCCCTCTTGTGTGTTTGTGTGTGTTACAGGGGCCTGTACACACTAACATATCTATACAGGTGTTCAAACTAGAGTGTGCTCTTAATTTCCCTTCGGGGATTACTAAAGTATACTCAATTGAAACTAAAACTAAAAATTAAAAACTCAATAATATTTGTCAGTAATATCAGTCTCTTTTTCTTCATTAACTTTTGATTGGTTTTTATTCAAGAAAGCACTCACTGTCACTTGCTTTTTCTCCAACTTTTGCATTTTTTTTTTTGGAGGCGTAGCAGCGGTAATCAACTTTTTTTTTGTATAGTGCTTAATCACATCAGCAGACATTTCAAAGCACTTTAACAGACAGTGAAACCCAACGGGATTAACTAACTCCTCACTCTCACTGTAGCGTGTAAAACAAGCAGACGTTGTGTTACCGTTTAGCCGATTTTAATAAGGCAGAATCACGCAGCTGAGTCTCGCGACAATAAATTTGTGCAAGAAACTCATGTGAGATCCAAAACATGGCAATTTCCGGGTTCAATGTTGAAGTGGAGAAATAGATAAATAGTAAATATTTTTGTTGAATGGAATGCATTCCTTTCCCAATGTTGCGGATAAAGGCAGCATAATTTTTTTTAATTATAAGTATTTAAAGCTTGTGTCCCAGACAACAATGTTCTGATGGTCGTGTGTCCCTGTCAAACAATGTGTGTCAAAGATGCAAGCACGCACACAACACAAACACTGCATGAAGACATAACATCTAGTGTGTGTGTGTGTGTGTGTGTATGCGTGTTTTGGTGTGTGGGTGTGTAAAAGGATACATGACTACTGTATGTTCATCTTTGTGATCTGTTTTGTTCTCTTTCGGACATTAATATCTTAAAATGAGAGAGAAACCAGAAAGCGTCACACACACATCAACACTCAGCTCAGGGATTGGAACAGACTGTGTGTTAAAATGATAATAGATGATGGTGTTTCCTGTTATATTGTAATAATACAAGAGATAAATGATGTCATCTTCATTGTAATGTAGGTACAAGTGTCAGTGGAAAACATCCACACAGGTGTCTTCCTTTTGTTCTGTTCTAAAGTGAACTTTGTTTGGTCTCCTCAGTTCCTCCCACAATCGTGAAGCTGAAGAAGCCAGAGCGACGCCATGACACATGCATAGAGTTTACTGTTCGAGGGTCACCCCATCCCACTTTACGGTGGTTCTACAGAGACAAGGTGTGTTTGATGAATCATATCAATGTAACTATGACAATGTGCTTTGTTCAAATGTTGTTTGACGGAGATATACAATAGCAAAGAAACAAATGCATACTTGGTTTCAAAATGAAACTGCATTTCTATGAAAACATTATATCCATTTACAAGACGAAGTGTGCAGTTTAGAATAAATGTAATTATTAGTGTATAAATAAACTTTGCATTTACTTCTTAACATGAGGCAATATTTAAGTCAGTGCTCCTGCGGGGGAAAATATATTTGCATCTATTTTTTAACTTGGTTAACAATGTTGACAGGATGAAAGTCTGAACTCATTTGTAAGGATAGCGCAACACAACTGATCTCCAGAGCTCACTTTATAGGTTGGAGCCAGTAAGATTTTGATGACAATGTGTTGATTTTAAATCTGCAGTAACATTCATAAATGTTGTTAGAAATGCATTGGATCCAAAATTTGTTTCTGAAATGTCCTTAAAATAATAATAATAATAATAATAATAATAATAATAATAATAATAATGTGGCAAATCCTTTTGTATATGAGTAGTGCTATGTCAGAATTGTGATCTTGCCAGAAACATTTTTAATTAAAGAAAGAAAGCAGATGTATAAAAGATTCTATCCTTATTCTTATCCCTCTTGGTCATAGAGCATAAAAGAACCTTAAGAATAGATTTTGGTGACATGGAGATGTCACTGTTAATTATCTACTCTTCTTTTCTCACCATTCAGGAAATTACCCACACTGAGTATGTGCGCCCTGATATGGATATCTACCAGGACGACATAGAGGGCTGCCTTACATTTAAAAACCCAACACACCACAACAATGGCAATTATACCTTGGAGGCCACCAACTACCTGGGTGTGGCTGTCAGTACTGTGTACGGACACTTCCTTGACCAGCCTTTTGATGGTAAGTTTGGACTTTTGAGTTGCGTATTATGCTACAAACCTCAGCAATGTGCCATTAGCATCTTCAGATCAGCAAAACAAAAATACAATTTTGTGTTTTGTTTTTTTCGGTGAATGAGGCATGAGTCAGAAGTTTCACATTGTATATCCATGTGTGACTCAAACATACATAATAAAGTAATAAGAAGCTATTTGGGATTTACAGCTGTGTGAAGTATTGGTTTTAATCTCTAATCCATGCAATGCTGGCATGTACCGATTGAAAAAGTACCAACCTCCCAACACCGTCAGATATTTTTATATTTGACTCAGAGTATGGATCCATAAAGCATTTCACTAAAAAGGCTTATATCTGTAAAGTTTTTTTTTCTTTTAAAATTTAGTGGGTGCTTCTGATATATCAGATGTGCTCAATAGTCCAGAAATTATGGTACTTCTTTGTACAGAGTTACACATTCTGAACTGATTAACCTTTCATAAAAAGCTGATTATGACACGACAACAAAAAATTCCAATTCATTCACTGATTGTAGGACTTGGAAAGACCAAATATGCAGATTGTTGTCATAGGTATTGTTATTTACAATGCTAACATTCAGAATTGTCCGAGTTGTTTTTCAGTCATCCAGGTCCAGGTAAATCAAGAAGAGCAAAAGTATTTTTTTAGGTTTTTATGTTTGACCTCATCAACAGAGGCTTCTTAAATTCTGACTGACTGGTAAAGAGTTCAAATTATTATTTCAAATGTACAAGCGTTCTGTGAGGCATCCTCTTGTGGCCACCCAGCATGCGGGTGGCCGTTGTGACATCATCATAGCTTACAAAAAAAAGTAGAAATAGATGGACTAATTCATTACAAATAAGAAATTAAAGTTTCAACTCAGGGAATCATTTTGGATATTTGTGAAATAATGATACAAATAATATTGTACTGTTAGACCCAGTGTGACTCCTTTACTGAATTGAGATTCACAACCTCTGAACTCTCTTGCATCGCATTCCCCATTAACCAGATTTAATGCAAAAAAGTGTGAAACTGAAACAACGTAGAAAAATATGCATTAATTAAAAGTAAGAAATACATCATATGCCATAAATGCAGCCTCTGCTGTGCAAAGATGCTTGCCAATCATGTTGTTCCAAACGTCTTAAATGTAACACCATTCATGATGTGCAAAATGTCTGTTCAAAACAATCAAATTATGGTCTTCCTCTCTGCATTATCTCTTCCACATGTCTGTCTCGCTCTGATGCTTCCCTCTAGAGCACCCACTGGAGATCGTTAGCCTGTAAAAATCTTTACATTAGCTGCATTGTTTAAGCGTCAGGGTTCACAGCCTGTGAAAAAAGTATTGGCTCATAGTACAGAAATTAAGGTATTAACGGTAGTTAAAGGAACAGTAAAGTTAATTTTAAGTGACATATATGTTACTCATCATTATGAAAAATAGAAGAAAAAATAAATTTTATATGTGTAATATCATCCCTTTTGTCAGAAAAGCTTAAAACCTGCGCCGCAGCAGCTTCCGCATGGTCGTCATACATCATTGGCGACCAACTTACCTTGGCAGCCAAAGAAGGCAATGCGAACACGACACAATTATATATATATATATATATATATATATATATATATATATATATATATATATATATATATATATATATATATATCCATAAATATAATGGTTACTTGCGATGTGAATGGTTGTGTCAACAGAACATCAAGAAAAAACAAAGACAAGGACCTATCGTTCTGTAGAATACCTTCTGGGAAGCTAGGAAGGAGATGGAGAGCACGGATAAACCGGGTCAAAATGACCAAAGATTCGAAGATCTGTCATGAGCTCTTTACCAGATTATCGCGCGATTATGGCACTCGCAAAAAGTAAACAATACTAGAAGTGAAAGAAAGGTCAATTGATTTGAATTGAAATAATGTCTTCGTCAACGGAAACTGAAGACGAGTTCCCAGTGAACCCACCTGGGGGTGTAATTATTCCATATAATTACCACCGATGTACAAGGAGGATGAGAGTTTGGACATCTAGCGACTCATCCCAGGTGTCTTCATCTAAATCAAATTCTGACAGACATATAGAACTAGTTATAATGTCCTGTTTGGGTTTACTGTGTGTATGTAAAAGTTAATTGCGCTACCGATGTATGTTTTATTTCAGTGTCACAGATCTTCTCAGTAAAATCAAAGTCAAGTCAATGTCAAAGTCAGCTTTATTGTCAAATGTACGACATATATGCACGACATACAGCACAGATGAAATTGCAGTCCTCTCTGACCCACGGTAGACAGTACAACAGGCAGTACAACACAGACAGTACAACAGGCAGTACAACACAGGCTGGACAACACAGGCAGTACAACACAGGCAGGACAACACAGGCAGGACAACACAGGCAGTACAACACAGGCAGGACAACACAGGCAGTACAACACAGGCAGGACAACACAGGCAGGACAACACAGGCAGTACAACACAGGCAGCACAACACAGGCAGTACAACACAGGCAGTGCAACAAGAAGTACAACACAGACAGTACATCAGACAGTACAGCATGAAGTATAAGACGAAACACAAGGGATGGTTAACATCTCTATACACTCTAATCTCATAGGGGAAGTGACGTGTGCGCAGTCCCTGAGTTGATGGGGGGAGGGAGAGATCGGTAGTTAGGTGCTGGGGGGAGGGCAGGGCAGGGTGTGGGTAGAGTTCAGAGTTGTGGCAGGGGGCAGAGCAGGGAGGGAGTTGAGCCTCCTGACCGCCCGGTGAAAGAAACTGTCCTTGAGCCTGTTGGTTCTGGCCCGCAGACTCTGCAGTCTCCTACCTGAATGACCTGTCTATCACTTTTGATGTTGTTTACTTTTCACGAGTGCCATAATCGCGTGATAATCTGGTCATAAAAACATTTTTTCAATATCTCCAGTAGCTACAGACATTAATTAATTAATGTCTACACCTTGGGAATTCAGAATACTATGGGTTGTCCAAAAATGATGAAATGATCTTACCTTCAAATCTCTGAGGAAATCATCCGAGATAAAGTGCTCATGACAGATCTTCGGATTCTTGGTCATATGGACCCGGTTTATCCGTGCTCTCCATCTCCTTCCTCCTTCCACGTGACCACTGAACGTGGAAGCTGCTGCAGCGCAGATTTTAAGCTTTTCTGACCAAAGGGATGATGTTACACATATAAAATTTATTTTTTCTTCTATTTTTTCATAATGATGAGTAACATACAATATATGTCCCTTAAAATTAACTTTACTGTCCCTTTAAGTCAAAGCCGTTATCTAATGAAAGCATTTCAGCAGCTTCAAGATAGCATCATGCATTGAATTTTATCCCAGCTCTTATTTATCAAAAAGTGCTTTTGGTTTATAGCTTGTAGGGTTCCTTCATGTTCCTTAACTCATGGAGTAGCACTGCCTCACAACAAAAAGTGTCTGACTCTGAGGCTTGGGCAGGCCACTGATGAGATTCTACAACTTTTATTTCTCTATCCACTAGTAAGAGTGGATGATACTCTGTGTTCTTTATCATTTGCTAGCTTTGTGTGTCTTTATACGTAGGATAGTTTGGTTTCAGCTTAGGCATTTAAATTTCAAGTGCTACTCAGTTTCAGTTAACTGCTGTGTATAATAATGAAGGAAATGTCAACACAGACATTTGTACACATTTGCAGTGATGGGCCATGATAACAGGTATTCTCTTAAATGTTTGCTATAACAATTCCATTCAGATGATTTAAATACAGCAACACACTGGTGAAATTCTGATCTACATGATAATTAATACACAAAGGAACGTAAAACAGGAACCCTGTAACCCCAATTTCTTGTGTGAATAAATGTTGTCATTGAATGTACCATTGCAGTCAATTTGTGAGACCTCTTGTTGAACTCTGGTCAAGGCAGTTCACAGCGTTCTGCTCACATGGGCGTAAAATTATGTGAGTACTGTCTGCCTCCCCTCAGCAGCATTCAGATTGTGTTTTTACTTGAAGAGGTGGTGAACTCCAGCTTATATTAGTCCAGGTGTGAATGAAATGTGGAGACTGGTGAGGACCTAGTCTATATTTAGACACAAGGTGATGATTGTGTAAGTGATATTTCTGCTTTTCCCCTTTGTTACTTCACACACGTCTTCTTCTTAACAGTTCTTTGGCATTGACATATTAATGTGTGTATTTATGCAGTGCATCTTTTCTGTCTTATTCTTTTTCTTTCATAGGACCAGAAACCGATTACGATTATGGTGAGTGTTTTATATACGTGTGTGTGTGTATTTTTTTTTTTTCAGCTGCGTGTCTGTGATTAATGTATTGCAACAACTTTTGTTTTTGAAGCTCTTACTACCTCTACCTTTTATGAATGAAGCTTAGGCCATGTCCACACATAGCCGGATATTTTTGAAACGCATCTTTTTTTTCCCTTCATAGAAAAAAAATTGAGTTCACACGAAAGCGTTTTCAAAAAAATCTCCGTCCACACGTAATTGCATAAATGCGTTGATCAAAGCACACCAACTCCGAGAACGAGAGGACTGGGACATGTGGAAATTCACGCCGTTCCTCCTGGAGGACGACCTCCATCACAGAGTTCTCCCACCAGCAGGCAACGCATCCCAGTCTGACCCAGAACTGGCGTCGGCATCAATGGCGAGGAACGAACAAATGAATAAATAAATGTATAAACTTTATGATTCATGAAGAAAGAAACAGACAAAAAATATTCAGTCAAGCATATTTCAACGCGTCTTCATCGTGGAGCTGCAATATGTCAGAAAAGAAACGGTTTTAACTCCGTCCATTTTGTTTGTACATGTGACACACAGTGATGTCACAGTGGTTTTCGTCACAGGGAGACGCCCCCCAGATAGAAAAAAGTTTTGCTTACAGCGTCCACACAACAACGCATACTTGGTGTTCAAAAAAACCTCAGTTTGGCCAGCATTTTAAAAAAGTTCTGTTTTTGTTCCAGATATATGTATTGTCGTGTGCACAGGAAGTCTACAATTTTAATTTCAAAATATCAGTTATATTTCTGTGTGCCATTATGTTTTCCACTTTTACATGCCATGAAGTCTTTTGCTTAATTTTTCTGTGTATTTTCTCACATTAGTGGTGGGACTATTTTTAATTGTTAGTCCTGATAGAGGGGTGGCAGAGGAAAAGTGACAACCTGTCCTTTTTTTCCCCTGCCAAATGTCCTCTATTTGTATGCTTCTGTGCTTTTTCCTCTTTTTTATAACAGGTTGGGGTTTTTTTTCGCTTGAGGGACCTATAAGAATAAATGCAACAATAGACATCATTATTGCCTGAGTGATTATAAGGAAACATGATTCTCAAACAATCTTTAGTTCCATCAAATTAGTTCCTTTTATTTAACATAAACTCCAATTTCAGCATTCAATCTATCTCTGCGTCAGTCAGCTCCCCTCAGATCTGCACAGCACTGCAATCGTTTCACTGAACTGAACACATCCCATAATAATATTTATTTACTTCTCTCTCTCCTCTTTCTGTCTCTAAAATTTTCCTTACTGTAAGGATAAACATTATGTCTGACACATTTGTACATGGCGCCACTGGAGATTTATGAAAAACACGGTACCCATGTACCCTGCTTTTCTGCTATTTTGCCACATCTTCTCCAAGGATGCCTTCAATATGCATCACCTCAAATGTAGAAATTTGGTATCTTAAAGGAAAACTGAAGGACTTTTTAACTATGTTCATGTTTCCTTATATTACTCTTTTCATGTCTCTGATTGTTTTATGTGTAATGAGAGTATCCCTGCTGAACCGACAGTACAACAAGCCATAGAGATAATCATCACAATATATATCTTCTTATTTTTCTGTCACTAGCTCCGACTGCTGAGACTCTTAAACCCAGGGAAGATACTTTTTGGGTGAGTGATTCAAAAATTTTAAATATTTGGTGTTTGGTTCCCATTTTTGTTTGTGCTTCTTCCATTGGCTACAACCAGGAGAATAAAGTAATAAATTAATTATAAAAAGGACACATCACTACCAGGGCAGCATTCAGGTCATCAAGGCAGAGCAGCAGGTTTCTCAAAAATCCACAAGATCATTTTTGTCCAAGAGCTTTCTAACCAATATCGTCCAGAGTGTTTGATGGCTAAACTATACATCTAGACGGAATGATGATTCCTGTCTTGCTGATTGAGCGACAGAGTGTATGCTAAAAATATCAACCAGAGGAATTTATGAATGTTGGTGTCAAGAACTGGGGGGAAAAAAAAAACCCACCAAGAAAGTTTCCTACATGTTTACTTATAAATAAGGTCCATGTGTCGCTCCTTCTGAACAAAAGCATCGAAAAAATTTTGAGTTGAGATATGTAATTATCCATTTTTATAGTAAGGGAAGGCGAACAGAAAACAAATGAATCGCTGCAATTGACTCGCTGATAGATTGTAGTTCACTGTCACTTTTTCTACGGCCAAGAAAGAAGACTCCTTGGCCGAATCCCTGGGATCACCAGCGCCCCCTACCATGAGGCTGGGGAACTATGTGCCTCACTTCATGCCTTTTCCAAGCAGTTTCAGGACCGCTCAACTCATGAAAGACGTTACACACATACATGGTGGCATGTGAGGCCGTGCCTTGCCTGCCACACCTGACCACACATCACTGAGAACCACCCTTGACTTCAACCATCACTCTGTGTATTTCTTTGTCCACAACATTCCACAATATCGTAGCAATATAGAATCTTCTTCTTTTCCTTTCGGCTTTTCCCTTCAGTGGTCGCCACAGCAAATCATTTGCCTCCATCTAAAACTGTCTTCTGCATCCTCTTCTCTCACTACCTTCATGTCCTCTTTCACTACATCCATTAACTTCCTCTTTGGTCTTCCTCGAGGCCTCTTGTCTGGCAGTTCAAAACTCAGCATCCTTCTACCAATATATTCACTGTATCTCCGGACATGTCCAAACCATCTCAGTCTGACCTCTCTGACTTTATCTCTACAACCTCTAACATGTGCTGTTCCTCTGACGTACTCATTCCTGATCCTATCCTTCCTGGTCACTCCCAAAGAGAACCTCAGCATCTTCATCTCTGCTACCTCCAGCTCTGTCTCCTGTCTTTTCCTCAGTGACACTGTCTCTAGACCAAACAACATCACTGGTCTCGCCACAGTTTTGTACACCTTTCCTTTCATTTTAGCTGAAACTCTTCTATCACACATCACACCTGACACTTTTCTCCACCCATTGCATCCTGCCTGTACATGTTTCTTCACCTCTTTTCCACACTCTCCATTGCTCTGGACTGTTGACCCTCACTAACCTTCCCTCTCATTCACACACATGTACTCTGTCTTACTGCGGCTAACCTTCATTCCTCTCCTTTCCAGGACAAACCTCCACCTCTCTAACTTCTCATCTACCTGTTCCCTGCTCTCACAACAGATCACAATGTCATCTGCAAACATCATAATCCATGGAGATTCCTGTCTAACCTCGTCTGTCAGCCTGTCCATCACCATAGCAAACAAGAAAGGTCTCAGAGCTGATCCCTGGTGCAGTCCCACCTCCACCTTGAACTCCTCTGTCACACCTACAGTCCTCATACATGTCCTGCACCGCTCTAACATACTTCTCTGTCACTCCATACTTCCTCATACAATACTACAGTTCCTCTCTGAGCTCCCTGTTATGAGCTTACACCAGATCTACAAAAACACAATGCAGCTCCGTCTGGCCTTCTTTGTACTTCTTTATCAACATCCTCAAAGCAAATACTCAATCTGTAGTTCTCTTTTTTGGCATAAAACCATACTGCTGCTCACAAATGCTCATTTCTGCCCTTAATGTAGCTTCAACTACTCTTTCCCATAACTTCAGTGTATGGCTCATCAGCTTTATTCCTCTGTAGTTGCCCCAACTCCGCACATCTCCCTTGTTCTTAAAAATGGGCACCACCACACTTCTCTATTCTTCAGGCATCTCCTCACTATCTAAGATCCTGTTGAACAACCCAGTCAGAAACTTTACTGCCACCTCTCTTAGACACTTTCTTGTTTTTGTTTTTTTTGTTTTTTTTGTTGCACGTACGTGTGCATTTAACCACCGCCTCAGTGGTTAAAGTCTTTTTTTTTTTTACCTGCTCTAAACTCTGTTCAAATTAACAATGTTTATACTTAATATTTTAACTGAGACATAGCGCGCGCGCACACACACACACACACACACACACACACACACACACACACACACACACCATAATCAATATTGTTTAACTTTATGTGAAAAAAAAGGCAATAGCATTAGGTACTAAAAATAAATAATTGAAAAAAAAAGTACTAGAAAAAATTAAAATCAAAAAGAAGAAAAAAAATAGCTTTGTTGAGTATGACAATTCTTGTTTATGCACACTTTGTATTTAATTACTTTTTTTATTGCATGTACTTCTTTAATGCACTTTGTGTTTACTCGTTCTGTATATAGTTCCTTTACTATTGTGATCAAAAGCGTTGAATCTCAATTCTGAGGCTCTTTGGTAAATATCCATTCATAGACTTAGGAATATTCATGTTCTGACTCAGTTCCATAAAAACTTCTGTAAATAGTTCTCTTACTTTTGTGATCAAAAACATTTATTTGAATTTCAATTTTGAGGCTGTTTTGTAAATTGTTTTAAAATAAGCAAAAATACAGCGACTTGTGATCACTCCATATCAATTTTAGACTTAAAACAATGTAGTGATTTAAGCCCCACCCATTTCCGGTCAAACCGCACCCACTTCCGGTTTAAGCCCCGCCCATTCCGAATACAGATAATCTAGTTGGTTGAACAGATACAGATACAGATAGTGGTGTACTCGCTCATCCCTAGTTCTGTCCTTAAATGTCAATATTCCTAACACGCAAATGAGAGAACAACTTTACTTGAACTTATCATTTACACAGTCCTACATAGATTGTGCTCAAACTGACAATTTTATTGTAAAGGATTCTAATGTGATTTTTTTTAACTGTTCACTGGGGACAGGTGTTCAAACATTCACAGCATATTTCTTAGAAATCTGGTTTACTCGTTGTACCACTTCAAATATTCACACACGTGTATATGCTGTATACATTGAGTATATGAATACATATATATATATATATATATGTATATATACAGTATATATCCCATAGGGAGGCACACACACAAAAAAAACCACACACACATAGTGCCTGTAGATAATTGGAGGTAGAGTTTCAGGCAGCTCTCATGTATGGCGCACCATGAGCAGCTTGATGGGAATGGTGTCTTGCTCAAGGGCACCTCGGCAGTGCTCAGGAGGTGAACTGGCACCTCCCACTGCCAGTTCACAATCTAAATATTTTGAACTGGCAACCCTCCGGTTCTAAATATTTTGAACTGGCAACCCTCCGGTTCATCTGTGGTGACAGAGACCACTGGACTTTGTCAGCATGTCTTTTATTGCTGCATCTATGTCCTCTCCTCTTGTGTTCCATAGTGGTGTTATACTCAGCAAAGAGCTCCTTATCTTTGTGAAGTAACCTGACACACACAAAAGCTACAACTCATCAATGGCAACAGATATGCGTGGTGCTCTCTGAATAGCTGCATCAAGACGAAGTGGACTGAGGTACTGCTGCCCTGTTATGATGTGTCTAAGTGCATCTGGTGTCCTCTTTGGTCTTGTAGGTATCTATTGCGGTAGGCCTGGTGGGCTTTGCCTGTGTGATGCTGGTTGTTGTCTTCCTTCTCATCAACAAGTATGGGCGACGATCCAAGTTTGGCATGAAAGGTAAGAATCCAGTTTGTCTTGTTCCACTTGATCAGTGATGGTCTATCACAGAGGTATTCAATTAAAAGTCACGGAGGTCTGGTTATAAAAATGTCCTCTTCGTGAAAGGTCCGAACCCAAGTCTTAGTTTGTGTCTTATAGCCGGTCCCTATGCCCACATTATCATTTATTATAAATTTTCAATGCAGGATATGCTTAAATGAGTGCACAGCTGGCTCTTTTACCTCACCATAAATAAAAGTAGACCCAGGCAAATAAATTTCAAACCTTTATGTTAGATTGAAGAACACACAAACCTCAGAACTAAAAAATAAAGTGCAAAAAGAGCTGAATAATCCTTTTTCTCATAAATCAAAGACATCTCAGCCTAAAGAACTGAAGGCCTACACTTTAAGTAAAAAAACATTAACATGTTCAGAAAGCATGGATAAAAACAGACTCTTTCAGTGGAAAAATGCAAACAGAAAGGGGCATATGGCCTGCCAGTAATTTACTTGTACACAACTAACCTTGTACGCAAGTGTAAGTGGTCTCTGTCATCTGTGGTGACAGAGACCACTGGACTTTGTCAGCATGTCTTTTATTGCTGCATCTATGTCCTCTCCTCTTGTGTTCCATAGTGGTGTTATACTCAGCAAAGAGCTCCTTATCTTTGTGAAGTAACCTGACACACACAATAGCTACAACTCATCAATGGCAACAGATATGCGTGGTGCTCTCTGAATAGCTGCATCAAGTTGTTAATATTTCTGATTTTCTGGTTGCTGTTGAAGCTGACATTGGGAGTTTCTCCACACATCTCATCTTTCTGTTTTCCCTCACACAATGTGTCAACAACAGCTTTTAAGCACTTATCCACAACTGTCCCATCACTAAAAAAATGTTTTATATTGCCCCAAAATCCACAATGCTCATTTGCATTTTTCTCGGTCATTTGGCCCTCAGCTCGGATTTCAGGAAATAATTCTGCGCAAAAGCTCTGTGCTTTTTTTCGTATGGTTTGGGTATGGTTTTTGGGTATGGTTTGAGGGTATGGTTTGAACTACCTGACGGAGGAATATACAGAAATTTCTCCGTTCTCTCATTGTTAATCAGCAGTTTTCCTCATTAACCTCCCTTCGTTTGGAGCTATTCTGTCTTCACCGTCTACCTCCCTCTGTGCTCCGCTGTAGCGGTAAACTCACAGCGGTCGCGTCAGCGAGCTATCTCACTTCTAGGTGCGCTGACAAAGAAGGTAAACAAACGATCTGATTGGCTGAACTGAGTGGCGCTATTACTGTATTAACTGGAGAAGCAGCGGCCGTTGTCTGTAGCCGCAGCCGTCAGTAAAAATGCGCCAAGAAAATCCACTTTCGTGATTTTATCATGGAGCGGTCACAGGTCCGGACAGAACCATCACGCGGTCTGGATCCAGACCGCGTGATGGTGACCCCTGGTCCATCATGTCTTCCATCAGGCGCACAGTGGGTGAATCTGTTTTAACTGAACCTAGAAGTGGTAACTACTACACTGAGATACCCTTAACAGCCCTATGTAAAGAGGGAATATAATGGGACAGGGTGGTATATTTCAGTTTTGTCTTTGGCATTACGGTAGCACAGTGGACATTGCTGTTGTCTCACAGAAAGGAGGTTCAGGGTTTGATTGCTTTTTATTCAGAGTTTGTATGCTCTCCCCATATTTGCTTGGCTTGTCTTCAGGTTCTCTGGCTTCCTTCCACCCCCAAAACATTCAATGTAGGTGAATTGATCACACCAAATTTATTGTAGATTTAAGTGTGTACATTAGTGGTTGTTTTATCTTTCTCGTAGCCCCATGACATGCTGGGTAAACATCCAGGGTGTACCCCACCTCTCGCCTGCAGCCCGTTGGGATAGGTTCCAATAAACCTGTGATCCATAAGGCAGAAAAGCGGCTGAAGACAAGGAAATGAATGGAACAGATAAATGTGTATTTGCGGCTTGCATATAATAGGAACAGCATAGCACTTATTATTAGCGCTGATGCTGCCTTTGGGCTGAAGGCTGGCTGGCAGGTCTGGAGTCAGTTTGGTGGTTGAGATGAGAAAAACATCACAGCGATGGCTGTCAGTCATTTGGTTCTCAATGTGCTTTCTTCAGCATTAACAGAAAATGTCTGCTCACATACACTGTATGTATGTTGAGCCGAATTGTGTCATGTCAGAGGAAGGCTCCAGTAGAAGTTGGGTAAGGAGAGAAGTTTGTTGCACCTTCATCACACTGCATCTCAATCAGTTGTAATTGCGCACTCTCTTCCACTTCTCGTGTCTCCATAAGGAGATGAGTCAAGAACTGCCTGATCCCTTTCTCAATGACAGAAGTCTTGGAAGCACTAACTGAATTATTCAATAAGAGACATAATCACTGACACATATTTCCTCTTTTTAGTGGAAGGTTTGGCCTCTAAAAAAGTACCATTGAGTTTGAACAATGTGGAGAAGTATGACATATTAAAGTTACATAGTTGTGTTTCAAAGAGAAAAGGTTTAGCACAGAATACTTTTGGGGGTGTAAAGTTGTGACACAAGCTGGTCTTTGCCTTGCAGGATCTTGTTCAGTGTGATAAGACAATCAGTAAGATGGACAAGAAATGCCAGGTCTAATCCCCACAAAAAAATGAACAGCTATGAAGTGTCTGTTTGGTCTATTTACTCGCCCAATGCCATTGAGTAAAAATTAAAACACACGCTTTCTGTATCACTTGGTGGTTTAAGTTAACAGTTAAAAGACAAATCTCCAATTCTGGGCAAAACTGTTTCTGTACATGCTAATGTTGCGTTCTTGCATTTCTGTAACTTTAGAGAGGCACTCTTCAGTGAAGTCACCATCTGAAAAAGGTTTCCCAATGACCATTGTCAAGACCTGTCTGGCTTCTGAACAATGGTTGATGGAAGTGCCAGGGGGCATCAAAGGGAGGGAGGTATTGAAATGCAAGTTTCCCCAAGTTTCTGCATGCTAATGAGAGTCATTAACATGAGACACGCCACCTGAGTCAATCTGCTTTGTAGTTCTTTTGGGGAGTTTCATAAGCTGCCTTGCTCAAGAGCACCTCGTGCCCAGAAGGTGACCTGGCACCTCTCCACTGCCAGTTCACACTCCAAAATTTTTTGTTCATTATGGGTCTTGAACCGCCCACCCTCCAGTCCCCAGCCCAAAACTTAGTGTAATGAGCTACTGCTACTTTTACACATGATAGTTTCAAAAAATATGGAAACTTGATGTGAACAAAGCTACAACCTAGCTCTAATTGGAAGCCTTTTGCTTTGCAGCATCTTAACTTAGGAACATAATTTAAATCTTCAACCCATCAGGATACTTATCACTAACAATTATTGGTCAATACTGATGATTTTCCAAACTTTTCCCACGCATCTCAGCTAAATAGTTTATCTGACCTCCAGAAGTTACCGCAACAAAACACGTTGTACTTGTCTGACGATCAGTCCATTCACCCACAACAGTGGCCACAAGTCAGAAAGCAACATTGTCACTATTAACACACTGAACTACTGTACATAACACTTTAGATAAGATAAGATAAGATAAGATAAGATAAGATTAGATAAGATAATCCTTTATTGTGCCACAGTGAGCAAATTTGTGCGATCGTGGCAGCGGGGGGTCATACATAAATACTTAAATAATGCACATACATATTAACATATGTAACATGAAATATACATATTCACATATGGTATACATATGAACATGTATCATATTAGCAATTTACAGTTTATATTTACACTACAAAACTATACACTACAAAACTGCAAATTACATTGGTCATCCGGATTTCGAATAACAACACAGAGCATTAATAAAAGATGTTTATCATTAAAGGATGTATGATTTTTTCGATAAATCAATTTTTCATTATAAAATAATATTTTTGGTCTTTGTTGAGTCACTAAATTACCATGTATTGTAAGAAAAATTAGCAATATAACAATTTGCTTCAATTAAATTTATGTTTTCTATATCTTGGCATCATGATTTATAGTACCTAAAAAAAGGTTTACTGAAAAACAAAAAGAAATACAGATTGATTAAAATCTTCTTCTTTTCCTTTCGGCTTTTCCCTTCAGGGGTCGCCACAGTGAATCAGTGTCCTCCATCTAACCCTGTCTTCTGCATCCTCTTCTCTCACACCAACTACCTTCATGTCCTCTTTCACTACACCCATAAACCTCCTCTTTGGTCTTCCTCTGAGGAGGTTTATGGATGTAGGGAAGATGTAGTGAAGATACAGATTGATTAAAATACAGAGTTATAATGAAAAGGAACCACAAAAACTCTCGAATATATATGTAGTTTATTCATTCATATCATTCTGGGGTTCTAGTCCCTCTGCCCTCCTGCCCACAGTTGTACAGTTTAAGTTGGGAGTTTTCATCATCATCACATGTCGTGTCTTTTGCTGGCAATGCATCATGGAAAGAATCTTCTAGAATGTCAAAATATCTCCACACTCTCCACCTGTGGTGTCCAACATTGAAGGATTCACTCCTGAAGCTGAATGTTGGACTGCAGCCTTAAAGACAGTAAAGTCAAAATGGAACAGGTCTGTATTTGAAGTACATAAATAAACAAAAGGCTTGGTGGCATTTTTATTTTTTATAAGCAATGGGGACTTAGAAAAACAAAATTTATCATAAGTTATGGAGTGTGCCATGACAGCGGAAGTGACGCAGTTGTATCATCATCAGTGCCGTTATATAAATATACAGCAAGCGAAAACGTAACGAGCCCAGAGTATCACATTTATTTATCAGGATATCATCTAAAATCATGTCATCATCATCAGATACTGAGGACGAGTTCCCTGTGAACCCACCTGGGGGTGTAATTATCCGCATACCTGATGTATGCGGAGGATGAGTTTGCCGACATCAAGTGACTCATGCCAGCTGGCTTCATCTGAATCAGATTCTGACAGTGATATCAAACTAGTTATAATGTCCTGTTTTGGTTTACTGTGTGTATGTAAAAGTTAATTGCGCTACCAATGTTAACGCGTTAGCCCGTCAATGGGATTTTCCATATTATGTTAGCTTTGAGCTAACCACTATTCGTTACTGTTGGACTTTGTGGAGTTAATAACAACTCTGGTTTATATTAATATGTCTTGTATTTAGGAATGTATAAGGATCAGGACCTGACATACTGTTTTTGTATGTTTTATGTCAGTTTCATAGATATCAGTAAATTGACCTGTCTATCACTTTTGATATTGTTTACTTTATGCGAGTGCCATAATCTGTCTCTGATAATCTGGTCAAAAAAACATTTATACAATCCTTCCAAGCTTTCCAGAAGGTATTCTGAAGAAAGATAGGTTCCTATCTTTGTGTCTAACTCCTGCGGTGTTGGAACAACCATTCACCTCATAGGTAACCATGGCTTTATCGGGGTTATCGCTTCACTGTGTTCTAATGGCTGCCCTGACTGATGTGTCGCCGATGATGTATGACCCCTCGTGACCACTGGATACGGAAGCTGTTGCTGCGCAGATTTTAGGGTTTTCTGACCACAGGAATGATGCCAGAGATCTGAAATTTTTTTTCTTCCTTTCCTGTCACTTTTTCAAGCACTGCACTTAAAAGTACATAAAATATTTAAGTAGAATAACCTTGTCAATGAAGAATTTATATATTTCTCTTGTAAAATAGTTTAAACTACTGGTACACTGATTGTCGTCATTTAGTGGAGGAAATATTGAATGTGTTGTCTTTGTTTGATGAGACATGATAATACAGTAATACCCTGCACATTCGTGCATCAACACGTGCAACTTCACCTCATCGCTGAATTTTAGTAGGTAGTCAGGTGATACCTCATGCACATTCTTTTTTTTTTTTCATCTTGTCTGAATGTATTCTCATAATTTAACCCCATAAAAGGGGGTTAACCTTTTATGAAATCAATGTTGATTTTAGTCTTGCAGCAAAATCTTTTATATATTTTAATGCGTGCATGTGACCGTCACCAGTCCTCTCTGGGAACTAAATTGTCAGTCTTTATTAGAATTTCCTACTGTGAGCCAGAGAGGGAAGTGCTGCACCCCTGTGAGTTAAGGGGGAAGGCAAAAGGAGACAGGGAGAGAGAACATAAACAAGGTAGTAGATAGGCAGGCAGTGCTGTTGGAGTGAAAAAGTTTAGGCTGTTTTATTCTATCTTAGAACTGATATCTCAACACCAATATTACAAAACATCAGATTAGTGGAGGTCCTGATAGTATAGAATAGGCCACCAGAGGAAACCAGTGTAGGAGGAAGATAGAGGGCATAAGATTGTGATGACTGAAGTGAGACTCATCACGTTCTGACGGGACCCAATGGTTCTCAATAATTGGACTCAACAGGAACTGGTAAGCCCTGACCCAACATGCATGTGTGATGAAACCAACACCCAGATAGGCTACTAGAACTCAACAGGGCCACGCTAACCAAGCACTCCCAACCCCGGCAGCCAGGAGCATGAAGAAGCCATCACCCGAAGAGCCACCGGGGGCACCGAGAACCACGTAGACCTGGGGACCCAGAGGAGGCAGCGGCCGCCACCGACAGGGCGCACGGGACAGGCCCAAGGGGCACGGGGCAAGGAGGCCCCCCCATCACCCCCCACCCCACCCCACTCCACCACACCCCCCAGCCCCCCATCCCCATCCGCCACGCCCACATCCCGCCCAACCCCCCAACCCCAGGGGACAGGAATGCCCCCTGCAGCCCCAGGGGTCAGCTGCAGTGAGCGGGCGACATGTGACTCACCCCCCTACATAGCCCCCCTAGACCGGACATGGGGTCTTGCAACCCCACACACCTGTCATGCCTCCTGCAAGCGCGGGCAGACCAGAGATAGGGCCCACACCAACCCTCCAGATACGGCAGAGATCCCCAGCGGGCCGCAAGCCCCCCGCGCCGCTGCCCACAGAGGAAAGCCGACCAGAGGCAGCCAGCCCCCACACACCGCCGGCTGTCCCTGCAGCCCGACCCCCAGGCCAGGCCAGAAAGCCCACACACCGCCCCACCTCCACATCAGCGCCACATCCCCGGTCCCCATCGCCGCGTGGTGAATCAACGGCTACGACCGACAACTGGCAGCCACCAACAACCATTCAGCCGCCATAAAATGCCCACAACCAAGCCCAACTCCCCAGCAGCCCAAGCCGAGCCGCAGGCCCAGGTCAAACAGCCCCTCCCCAGCCATAGGCCCCAGAGGGCCGAGCCCGACCAGAAGCGCCATGTTGTGTGGAGTCTACGCTACCCTCCCTGTTATTATGCTTCCTCGATCCCTGACGAGGAAGCCATCTCCCAACCTTGTGCTCCTGTGCTACCTGCTACCGTATGCACATTCTATTGGCTGACGGCATCTGGAAATGCACGTCTGTGAGACACAAAAGCACTTTAAACAGTCGATAAGAGTGTCGGAAAAGGTAATACAGATAGAAGGTGGTTTAATATTAGTATGGGGAGGGTTCATGAATGTTTAAATTACCGTAAATAGTAAAATAATTAGTTTGTCGCTATATTGTGGAATTCGTTATTCGCCTATGGTTCCTTGAACGTATTAACCGCGAGTAACGAGGGTGCGCTGTACAAATAATTCCATAAGTCATCAGTGTCTCTTTATTTGTAGTGTTCCTTTATAAATTATGCAAACCTGACAGTTGAGTAATACTTTTTCAAAATAGATTTTAAATTAGTTGTATTTCGCACTATGACACACATATACACACAAACGCAGTGACACACACACACACACACACACACATACACACACACACCATGCCTTTGGGGTACAGAAACACCATATGAACCATCTGTTGATTACATCCATCTGTTCATTTACTGCTTTCTTACAGCTAGGTCACTTTACAGCCTGCAGAGTGAAAATACACTTCAAGATACACAAAAACTGGCATACATATACATACACATACGCATACATGTACATGAACGCATGCACTTACCCATACACATATAAATACACACAGACAACCCTGTATACATACACATACACATGCAAAAACACGTACTCAATCACGTTAACATACACAAATATACACAAACATGTAAATGTATACGTGCACAAACACATATAAATACACATATACAAACATGTGCACAAGCTCATACATTTAAACTTACACATACACAAACGTGTATACATGCACACACAAACATGTACATAAACACGCACACAAACACGTACAAACAGGCACAAACACTCAGACTAACATTTGACTTGTGGCACAGTGTTGATATTGAGACTTATCCACCCAAAATAGCTTATTTTAGCTAATTTTTAAGGTGGAGATGGGCATAGTACCAATGATTCCATTAAGTCCCCATGAATCCTTTGCTTCATACACTGTTTTTGTGATTGAGAAGAAAATTATTTCTCTGTTTTCTTCTGAAGTAATGTTGTTTTCTTTTTTGGGTGGCAGTGGCTCAGTTGGTAGAGCGGGTCGTCCAATGATCGCAGGATTGGCGGTTCGATTCCCGCTCCTGCCCAGCCACCTAGGAGTGTGAGCTGACAGTGGTAGGTGTCAGCTCCCCTCCCTGGCACTGCCGAGGCACCCTTAAGCAAGGTGCCATCCCGCTACAAGCTGCTCATTTGGGGCACACCAAAAAAAGGAGCCGCCCGTCACTCTGCCTGCCATTGTATATATTGCATGCCTGCAAGCCCTTTGTTTGTGTGTTGTTGTTTCAGGGCCCTGTAAACACACATACATGCACCACCAACACGCACGCGTACACACACACACACACACACACACACACACACATATATGTATTGGTGTGTGTGTGTGAGAGTGTGTGAGAATGTGTTTACAGGCCATATGCATTTCTGAATATACTAACAAGCACCATAAGTGAAAAGACAATTTTCTACGGGATGAATAAAGTACACTTCTTCATCTTCTTTAATCACACTATAATCTGCTTGTGAGGATTATGACAGGAAAAACTAGGGAGTTGGTTGACATGATGATCAGGAGGAAGGTAGATTTGTGCAGGAGAACAAGTGGAAAGGCAGTAAGTCTGGATGATTAAAAGGAGGATTAATATTAATGTCTTATGGTGTTGATGACAAGAGCGATAGAGTAGGGTTCATTTTAAAAGACTACTTAGTTAAAAGTGTCTTGGAGGTGAAAAGAGTGTGTGGTGGTGTGGGGAGTGATAAGGATGAAATTTGAAATTAAGAGTGTTGTATACAATATGATTAGTGGTTATGCCTCACAGGTAGGATGTGAAATGGAGGAGGAAGAGAAATTTTAGATGGGGGTAGAAGAAGTTACTTTGAGCATTCCAGAGACAGAGAGACTTGTGGTTGGTGCATATTTTAGTGGACATGTTTGGGAAGGAAATAGACGTGATGAAGAAGTGATGGGTAAGTTTTGCATCCAGGTAAGCAACATGAAGGAGTAGATTTGGCAAAAAGGATTGACATGGCTATAATAAAGACCTTCTTTCAGAAGAGGCAAGAACATATGGTGACCTACAAGAGCAGATGTGGAAGCACACAGGTGGATTACATTTTGTGCAGACGATGTCATCTGATGGAGGTCACTGACTGTAAGGTAGTTGTAGGGGAGAGTGTAGATAGAGCGCATGGATGGTGGCGTGTAAGATTAAACTAGTGGGGAATAAGATTAAGAAATCAAGGGCAGAGCAGAGGGCTATGCAGTGGAAGTTGAGTAAAGAAGAGTGTGGTGCGACCTTTAGACAAGTGGTGAGACAGGCTATTGTTGGACAGGAGAGGCTCCCAGAAAACTGGACGATTACAGCCATGGTGATCAGAGAAACAGGCAGGAGAGTACTCAGGTGTCTTCTGGTAGGAAAGGGGAGAAGAAGACTCGGAGGCAGAACCCTTAAGTACAGGAAACCAAGGAAAGAGGCTAGCGAAGAAGAGGTGAGACAGTGAGAGAACTGAGGGGAGGAGATGAGAATACATTGAGATGTCACGTAGACCCAAAGTGAAGGTGGCAAAGGCCAAACAAGAGGCATATGACGACATGTATGCAGGTTGGACACTTCAGAAGGAAGGAAAGATCTCTACAGGCTTGCCCGAGAGAGGGATCAAGATGGGAAGGACGTGCAACAGGTTAGGGTGATGAAGAATAGAGATGTACATATGTTGTGCCAGTGTACTGGGTAGATGGAAGGAGTACTTTGATGAGATGATAAATGAATAATATGAGAGAGAAGGTACAGTAGAAGATGCAAGTGTGGTGGACCAGAAAGTACTAGTGATTAGCATGAGCAAAGTTAGAATGGCACTAAAGAGGATGAAGAATAGGAAGGCAGTTGGTCTGGACGACATTCCTGTGGTGGTATGGAATTATATAAGAGAGATGGCTGGGGAGTTGCTGACCAGGTTGTTCAACAGAATTCTAGCGAGTGAGAAGATTCCTGAGGAATGGGGGAAGGTTGTGCTCATGCCCATTTTTAAGAGCAAGGGTAATGTGCAGAGTTGTGGCAACTATAAAGGGATAAATTTGATGAGTCATGGAGTCAAGGACATGGAGAAAATGCAGATGAAACACAGATGAAAAAGAACAAAGAATGGTTGTCCCAGAGCACTGACTGAGACAGTGGAACAACAGAGGATTTCTCAACTGAAGGATCTGGAGATCAATATCGATCCAGACCAGATCGAGACATGTCATCCACTATCCTCTGGAGGTAAAAGACCACCTGCAGTGCTGATGAAATTCCTAAATCGCAAGAACAAAATTGCTCTTTCTGAAACAACACCCTAAACTGAAAGGAAAAGATGTATACATCAATGAGAATCTCACCAAAAAGAATGCTAAAATCTCGTCAGCTGAAGAAGACTGGGCTGATCGACAACACCTGGACGAACAACTGCAGGATCTTCATCAAAACAAAGGATCAAAACAAAACAAAATATCCGGAGCAGATGAAAACGATGGTCAGAAATGTGGAAGAATAGGAGAAATTCTACCAATAAGGTATGACCAAAAATAAAAACTCTGTAACTTCAATGCGGCAGAGAAAAGCCATTTCCGCACTGTCTGAAGAAATGAAAGATCTAATACAGAGAACTGCTGATGAAGATAATTTGGAGTTGAAAACCAATCATTTCCTGGATTATACTCTGTTTGACCCAAATGGAATTTTGGACATTTCAAGTATTAAATGGAACAGTTGTAAATAGGGTTGAGCCGGATACTCGTTTCATATGAGTATCCGGTACGGATAATGCATTTTGACGAGTACGAGTACGAGTACGAATACGAATAAAGTCCGTTAATATTCGTGATCGGACTGAAGGAAAATCAGCCGGACTGTTTTCACGCTCTGTGACTGGCCAGTCACACATACTTCCCGCCCCTCCCTACTCACTGCAGTTAGAGCGGAGTTTCCCTGTCTCACTCTGTCTCCGGTACACGCAGTTACTGATCTTTCTGTTCGTGGCCTCACTGTTGCTCACGTCCTTCTTATTAGATTTTCTTCAGCTTGCCTCCATTTTGGTGTTTGGTTCTGTGGTGAACTTCTTGTCTTTTTTTTGTTTTTGTTGTTGCATGTACGTGTTAAAGTGTTTTTTTTTACCTGTTCTAAACTCTGTTCAAATTAACAATGTCTATACTTAATATTTTAACTGAGATATAGCGCGTGAGTGCGCGCGCACACACACACACACACACACACACACACATACACACACACACACACACACCATAATCAGTATTGTTTAACTTTATGTGAAAAGAAATGGCAATAGCATTAGGTACTAAAAATAAATACAGTCAAACCTCGGTTTTCGAACGCTTCTGTTCTCGACCAAATCGGTTTTTGACCAGAAAATCTGAGTATTTTACGTCTCTGAATTCGCCCAAAATTCGGCTCTCGACCAAACCGAAAGAATCCGAGCGTACCTGAACGCGACTCACTTGGGAGCCGAGCGAACTGCTCAGGATGCTTCCTCCGTAGCGCATTCGTGTTCAAAGTTCGAAAGGATATCTTTTATTAAAATAAAACACAGTGTCTATTTCTACCCCTTTTTATTCATGGTAAATAGTATGCAGTGCAGTTTATGGTGTAAAATAGTAAAAAAAAAGAACTTAGAAAAAGTCTAAGTCTAAACTTGGAACGGATTAAAATTATTTACATTAATGATAATGTGAAAAATAGTTTCGGATTTCGAACAACTCGCTTTTTGATCAGCCTTCTGGAACGGATTATGTTCGAAAACCGAGGGTTGACTGTAATTGAAAAAAAAAAGTACTAGAAAAAAATTAAAATGAAAAAGAAGAAAAAAAATTAAAAAGTTTTGTTGAGTATGACAATTCTTGTTCATGCATACTTTGTAGTAATTACTTTTTCTATTGCATGCACTTCATTAATGCACTTTGTGTTTACTCGTTCTGTATATAGTTCCTTTACTATTGTGATCAAAAGCGTTGAATCTCAATTCTGAGGCTCTTCGGTAAATATTCATTCATAGACTTAAGAATATTCATGTTCTGACTCAGTTCCATAAAAAACTTCTGTAAATAGTTCTCTTACTTTTGGATCCATATCAATTTTAGACTTAAAACAATGCAGTGATTTAAGTCCCACCCATTTCCGGTTTAAGCCCTGCCCATTCCGAATACAGATACGGACACAGATAATCTAGTTAGTTGAACAGATACAGATACAGATAGTGGTGTACTTGCTCATCCCTAGTTGTAAAACCATTCAACATCATCAATGTCAGAAACATGGACTACTGAACAAAATAAAAAAAAACATGGATTTTTGCTTGGAGGGATAACATCAAGTTTGAGACTTTAAAGAGCATGTCGATATCTTTTGACAATATAATAGCATGTATTACTGTTAAAGTGTCTAAACACTACTGAAAGAGGTGAATATGATCATTATATTCTTGTTGAGAACACTGGCAAGGTCAACTTCTTGTTTTGACTATCTATGATTTTAACAAACCTTGTGTTCCTAGGAAGAATGTAAACATAGTTATGCTCTAGGTTAAAAGGCTAATATCTGGAAGTGGATAAGAGTACGAATGTCTGTCAAAATTCAATGGATGAACTGGTTGAAAAAATTTTATATCTGAGTTTGTTGACAACACATTGTAATGAGAGAGATGTTTGTTGATTTTGACGGGAATTTCATAAGATGGCTTCTACCCGTCAAAAAAATAAACTATATAAATAAATAGAGATAGAGAGCAAACAAATGATGATTAAAAAATGGTATGGAAGGATCATATGCAAGACTGTATTAGCAGAAAGTATCATTTAATTGAACCCCGGGGAAGCACAGTGGTGCAGTGGGTAGTGCTGTCGCAGTACAGCAAGGCAGTTCCCGGTTCGAGTCCCGCTTTGTGCGGAGTTCACATGTAATTCATGTGTCTGTGTGGGTTCTATCCAGGTTCTCCGGTTTCCTCCCACCTAAAAAAACATGAATTGCAATGGCAATATGCCTTTTTTCAAGTCCGTTAATGTGATTAATTTATTTTCTTTATTATTATTTAACCCACGTTCATTCCATTAGTATTCCTAATTTTTTTAAACTGGCTTGTCTGACTTTCAGTTACTCTCATTCAGTCACACTGACTTGTGATGGGACAGAGGGCTAGAAGATGATGAAGGTAGAGTGTCCTTTGGCCACGATCCACACACCATTCATTATCTTTGCATAGTTGTACATTGCTTACTTCCGTTAGCCCACAATCTGTATGCTTATTTGGGGTGGGATTTTGTGTCTTTGCTTGTCATTCCTGGAATTTATTTCTACAATACAGTTGATTCAGAAATTTCCATTGCCAGTGCAGAAAATATCATATCATGTAGAACAGTTTTAGGTATAAGAGACTGCATGATGATGGATGGACTTCTAAGTCGTGAAGTAAGAAAAATTTGTTGGTTTTCAGTCACACACTGAAATCAATGTCCACAATTTTTGCATTGACTATATAACTGCAAACATACCTGAAGTGCTTTAGATGAAAAGTAAAGGCTACGAATGGCAGCACTAACATATAACTAACAGCTGCAATTGCTCTATTCTTAAATATATTTTCTTTAAACAAGTACCACAAGTAGATAACAATCCCCACAATACTGCAACACTGAGTGTTTACAGATCATTAATCAATCGAACTTTATTTGTAAACCCAGTGTTTTACATAAAAACTATACAACAAACAAGAGACACAAGAAATATCCCCCCTTTTCCCCAACATACATACACAAATACACACACACACACACACACACACACACACACACACACACACACACACACACACACACACACACACACACAAATATAAAAACTCTGAGGAGTTAAGAACACAGAGGAAACGCTATCCTACACTAGCCAGCAGAGAGAAGTTAATTGATATGGAGATAAGAGATGATTTTATAGATTAAAATTCAGTAAAAGTACTAAAATGAATAAAATATAGTTAAAGGGTGGACTAAAAAGGTAAAAATAATCAAATAAATACAATTCTAATAAAAAAGAGTCTAAAAAGGTAAAATAAATTCATCTGTGTTTAATAAAATGAATAAGATTCAACGCAGAACCAGACTAAAAAGTAAAAAGTAAAAATAATAAAAAATTAAATACATTTTTACTTAAAAGCCAAGTTTAAAAGGTGGGTCATGAGTTTGCTTTTAAAACTGTCCACATTATCTGTTTTCCTCAGGTCCTCAGTCAAACTGTTCCACACACGTGGCCTCACCACATGTTTTGGTTAAAACTTTCGGAGTAATTAAAAGGGGAGTGCCTGAAGACCAGGCAGTTCTAGAGGGCATATACTGTATGTTCAAAACAAATCAGATGAATAATTTGGACCAAGACCATTGAGAGCTTTAAAACCATTAAGAGGATCTTAAAATCCTTTAGACAATAACATCCTTAGAGATAATAATGTTCAATTCTGTTACGCTTTCTTTATTGATAAAATCAATGTCAATTGACCCTCGATAGATTGTAATGTGTATATGGTTATATTTTCCAGCCAATTTTCTTCTATCTTTCATCCAGACCTTGAGATTAGCATTTCAGATGGTCATCATGAGATTACACAACTATTACCTGCTGTGTTGAAAAATTAAAACTGTTACTCATCAAACATGCACCACTACCTCTCAGTACTGGCCTGACCTGGAGGATAGAGAGAGACGATGCAGAGAGGGAAAGATAGCGTGTGGAGTGGGTAACAAATGTGAGGCTATCCATAGCTGACTGGAGGAGTTTTAAGAAAATCTAGGTCTCCTGTCAAAAAGGTTTTTGAATAATACACAATAGGCCATGCGGCACTTGTTCTTTCCCACAGATATGCTCCTTTACATATTCAACTAAAAGATTTATTATAGACAGTTGAGTGTTTCACAAGGTAAAGTTGTATAAGCATTGCCACCTTAAGAAGACAAACAAAATCAAAAATCTATTAAATATCAACGTCAATTCTTCCCTGTTTACAGGATTTTTTTTTTCACTTTGTGAGTTGTGAACATACCAATGCTGGACAGTCTGGAGTACATTAACAGAGATTTCTGGTTGGACTTTGGTATCACTAAAACATTGAAATATGTGGCACTTTATGCCTTCGAAGAGGTCAAAGTTTTCTCAAATGTTTGTAGCATTTCATAGTGATTCATAGGCAGATGTGGAGGCGAGAGTCCGGTAATTTTCTAAAACAAAACCTTATTCAAAATATGATTAGAAATAAAACTGAAATAAAATATACTACTTATTATTTCTGTGCAGCCAGTACCAATTGAATCACAAATTGGTATTGGTCCGCAGCCCGGTAATCTGGGACCACTGGTATAGTGTAGCATCTGCTTCATTGTTCATGATAGAGTTACCAACACAACCACATTGGATGACTTAAAACATATGCTGGTTGTTGTTGTTTTTTTAAATTGTAGATTCTCTATTCTTATTCTGAAACAGAAAATTCATTCATTCATTCATCTTCTAACCTCTTCATTCGCTGGGGAGCTGGAGCCTATACCAGCTGACTGAGGGCGTGAGGCGAGGAAAACTCCGGGCACAACACCAGTGCACCGCAGTGAAACAAAACAGCTGTAACAAAAACAATTTCCCCTAGGTGATCAATAAATGATTCTGATTCTGATTGAAGAATTCCATCCCACTGCAGTGTCTGACCAGGCTGGTGACCACCATGAGGAGGAGGAGCCAGGTTGTTGTGGCTGTGTATAGTTTTTCCACAGGCTTCTAAGGCAAACCTGTTTGTTAAATGAATGAATTGTTAAATTGCTAATATGTGTTGTTTCCCCGGAGTTCAAGCAAAAACTAAAATTTATTTACTTTTCATGTCTAATTAAAGTAACATTAATAAAGGCAGCGGAGTAGCGCGGTGTGTAGCGCTGTCGCATCACAGCAAGAAGGTTCCAGTTCGAGTCATTTGCAGTGTCTGCTTGAGATCTCTTCGAGTTGTCCGGCATCCTCCCTCCTCCAAAAGCCAGCGGCTTAGGTGAAGTGGTCGGTTCCAAATTGTCGATAGGTGTGAGTGTGTCCATGAGTGGTTGTTTGTCTTTCATGTGGCTCCGCAATGCACAGGGCATCTGGAATGTCCCCTCTCCTCTTGCTCCTGAGTCTACTGGGATAGGCTTTACAAACCCCCGTGACCCACGAAGCAGAAGCAGTAGTAGAAAATGAATGAAAGAATGAATAAAACAAATATATGCTTACAGACAAGCATAATGTGATAGCAAATATTGATGGCCTTAATTTCTTGCTTTTATCTCACTCTAAGTGATGGCTGTCAGTTGTCACATAAAAAAGTCTTATTGCTATGTTAATTTAACCAATTACTTTTCAATTTTCCAAAAATCATTATCATTCAGATAATGAGAGCAATGAAGATCAAGATAAAGAGCTAAAAGCACATGTGCATGTTCCTTTGTTTGCATTCTATGTTCAGCTTTTAATAGGTCACTTGCAGGAAAAACTAAACTCTATTAATGAGATGTCAAGCTCTTAACAGCAACTTAGCTTCACTCATGACTCCCCTGTCAACAAAGCTAAACTAACCTGATTTTGCAGGTCACAGGGGTTTGGTGGAACCTATCCCAGTGACTTGCAAGCATGATCCAGGAACATACTCTCTGTTTATAGACTGAAGCTGACCACATGCTATTCTTTCTTCATGACATTTTGATCCCTGCACATGGATACACCTCAATGGCTGCACATAAGATAGATTTATCAATATGCTTTCAGTGCACTCTGTACCAGACTACCATAGCACTATGTTGCGGTGGTCAGCTTGATCTCTCATTTCCCTGATACAAGGTTACCAGCCAACTACTACTCTGTAAGTCTATAACATGGTTTCAGCCATACACTTTCAGCATAGTTTTGTACTTCTCACAGGGGACGCAAGAGTTTCTATAGCATTTCTCTAAAAATCTTGTCGTTTTTCACTTGATATTTACAGTATATACTGTACTACAATGCCACTAATCTAGACACATCTGCTCTTTTCTAATCTATGTTCTAAAATGCAGTGTAAGCATTGAGCTTGACACATTAATATGACGGTATTCAATTTCATAGTTTGAGTAAAAACAAAAATTAATTTATGATGGATTAATGGATGGATGAAAATGGACACATTGGCCGTCTAGTCTCCTAGTTGCCACCCTTGCAGTGCAGTGTAATTGTTTCATATTTTTGTTGTTTTCTCTTGTCAGTGTAGTTTTTTTTTGTTTTTGCACCATTTTTCTGTCAGCCTTACTTACATCCTTTTTTGTGATTTCAACACACCCCGCCCCAAAAGCCCTGAGGAGCAAACAAATTACTAAATGTAGAGAGAGGTAGTGAGAGAGAGGAGGGTTGGGTGTAGGGCAAGTTAGCGCTTAAGGCTGTCAAATGAGAATACTCAGTCTGCATTTGTTGCTTAACATCACAGAGATGGAGGAACACATTGAGAAGACAGTAGCATAGGGAGAATAACGACAAATAACATGAGTGCAGATACAAGCAGAGCTACGAGTCAGCAATGAAGAGTAGAGGAATCAGAGGGACAGATAAAGAGAGCGAGAGAAAGAGAGAAAAGACACTCAAGGAAGATGAGTGAGGGAGGCTATAAGAAGCTGTGAGGTCCAGGGACATAGCCTAGAGTAAAAGTAATTCCAGGCCACACAGTACAGATATCCTCATCTAATGACTGATGTCCTATCAGTGTACATGCTTACCCATCCTTTGTGTATATTGGCATTGCTGTGCTGTTAGAGAAAACTAAAAACCAGTATTTGGTAATGTAGTAATGTATGGCTGTTTTGGACTGTTTTGGCTGTATGTGACACTATGTGAGCACTTCATATATATATATGGTTATATATATATATCTATATCTATAGATATATATATGTACGTATGTATATACACACACACACACAGTGGTACCTCTACTTACGAATGTCTCTACATACGAAATTTTCTACTTACGAAACGCCTCAACAGGAAAATATTGCCTCTAGTTACGAAAGAAATTTCGAGTGGGAAATACAGTATGGGCTGCTACTTGCAGCTCCCACAGGTTCCTGAACGCAACATTCTTAAAGCTGCTCTGCCATTGGCTATTACCTAGCATCCTGGCATCCCATTGGCTAAGAGGCACCTCTGTATGTAGCAAAATAGGTGTCTATACAGCGTTCTTGTCATTCGGCCCTCAACCCATGACATATTCTGACAGTTTTACGCAAATATATTAACTTTTTGAGTATTCGCTATGGACCCCAAGAAAGTGATGGAGAAAAGAGGAAAAGAAAAGACAAAGAAAAGAGTTTTTTTGTCCGTACAAACAAAGCAAGGGATAATAGAAAAGCATGAGAAAGGGATGCGTTTGGTTAATCTCACCAAAGAATATAGCTGTAATGCATCTACAATTGCACGTTATTAATACAAAAGGAAGTTTAAGGAGTTTAAGGCTTTGCGTGGGTGGTTGGAGAAGTTTAAAAGGAGGACTGGAATTAACTCTTTTGTTCGGCATTTTGTGGCAAGAGCGCATGAACCAAAGAGGGCAAAAAACAATGAGGACAGCAGTTAAAAGGTAAATGACCATCATTTTTATTCTTTACTCTATTCTTTGTTTTTTATATTATGCACAACTCTCATTTACTGTGTAATAATCTAATTGTAATATGCATTTGTTACATGTTTTGATGCATTTTTATGCTTTATAAAAGCATTAAAATGGGGGGCTTGGAACGGATTCGGAAAACGCGTCTCTACTTACAAAATTTTCTGCTTACAAAATTTCTTCCAGAACCATATATATATGTATATATACTAGTGCTGTCAGGTGATTAAAAAAATGTATCTAATTAATTACAGGATTTGTAATTAATTAATCTAATTAATCGCATTTTAATCTCATACCTGCTAAAGGCCCCCAAATCAAGAATTTGAATTCTAGGACATTGCAAAATTGTAGTGCATGACTAAACAATAGAATACACCAAGAAGAAAAGACTTTTCACGCTCCGTCAGATGCCCTGGCGGAGGCGGGACTCGAGCCACCGATAGCTGGGCGATCCGTCCTCAAGACGATTACTCTGCCACGGAGCTAGTGCCACCCCTATAGTCGCGTGCTTGTTCTTTTGGTAAATAAACTTTCCACCCAAAGTTCCGAGTGGGCTTGCCTCGCTCTCCTGTGTCGCGTCCATCTCTGTTGTCAGTCACCCTATTTCCGACTAGTGGCGCAGGTACGAAGTGACGTCACTGCAGCCTACGGGTCCCTCAATGGGCCAAATTTCAACTGCTTGTGCATTGACTTGCCACACACGATTAATTGCGTTAATTTTTATAGCATGTTAATTTACAGTGTAATTAATTACTCTAATTAACGCATTAAAACTGACAGCCCTAATATACAGTATATATATATATTTATACATATATATACATACAGTATATACTGTATATTATATATACTGTATATACTGTATATGAAGTGTCCACACTTCATATATATATGACAACTACAGCTAATGTGATCAGGGAGACAGGTAGGAGAGTATTTGGTGTGTCATCTGGAAGGAAAGTAGATAAAGAGACTTGGTGGTGGAATGAGGAGGTACAGGAGTGTATACAGAGAAAGAGGTTAGCTAAGAAGAATACATATACATGTATACATATATACATGTATATATGTATCCATCTATATGTATGTATGTGTGTATATATATATGTATATATATATATATATATATATATATATATATACACACACACACACACACATATACATATAAACATATATATGTATACATTATATGTATGTGTATATATATGTGTGTGTGTGTGTGTGTGTGTGTGTGTGTGCATGCATATAAATATGCGCACATATATACATATATTTTTACATATTGGCTTGGGCATCTGTTTTGGATGCCTCCTGGACGCCTCCCTAGAAAGATGTTCTAGTCATGTCCTACCGTGAGGAGACTTCAGGGTAGACCTAGGGAATGCTGTAGGGACTATGTCTCCATGTATGGCCTGACAACACCTTAAGATCACCCCGGAAGAGCTAAAGGGGGTGTCTTGGGAGAGAGAGGTATGGGCATCCCGGGTCAGATTGTTGCCTCCGCGACCTGGCCCAGGATAAGCAGTTGAAAATGATGGATGGATGGATGGATGGATGGATGGATGTCCCTTGTGTTGCTCACTGCTGCATTGCATCGTCATTGTTTCATTGTAAAAACTTTTCAAAGTCCACTCCTGTCTGTTGTTGAAAATGCATGGCACATTGTGAAACACAAAATGACAATAAGGACCCCAGACTGTTGAACAAATGATTACATATTCAATGAACAAAATAGACAATTTTGATTTAAGACAGTGTCCACATATACCAAGAGCCTTTAGCTCATATTGCGGTGGTGGAACACAGCAGGAAAGATGAAAGATGTTGCAAATGGGAAATATTATACGTTAAAATATATTTTCATTGAAGTTAATTCAATATAGTTTCAAACACAACACAACTTTTCATTATGTTTATGATCTTTTTTGGATCCAGTTTGCACATGAGTATATTGAGTCTTAAAAAGGCCCCATCTTAGGGGTTGTGTCATAACAAATGCAAAAGTACACAAAGCTATTAAAACATAAATGCCCTGTTTTAGGTGCAACTTTACTGACAACGTCAAAGAAAATCTTGTATTGTGTCCATTAGATTGTGAGCTATTGGTAGGAGCTCTATGTCTGCTGTCAGTCCCACAGCTTAAAACCCATTGTTCCACTGACCACCTCTGACCTATGTCCCAGAAAATTGTCTGCTTTAAAGATTTGTGACACCTTTTAAGTTTCTTATGTACTGATTCCCTCACATTCCCCTCCCCTACTATCATCCCCTCATGTCTCTCTGTCAGTCACTCTGTGTCCTTGCTTATCCAGTACCGACTGACCATTCAGCCTACATGTCAGCTTGTCTGACATATGGCATAAATATTAGCATAAGTTGTTCTGCAACTGACAAAGGTCACAGGTCTAATCCCACAGTAACTCACATGTCTACTGTCATTGCTTTTTGGCTAAAATTCTTCAACCTTTATGTGTTGAGGTCCCGTTCATGGACATGGGTGGTCTGCGTGACGCTAGTTTAGTTTCTGTTGTCTCCCATTTATATAGTCTAATGCAAAAAAAAGTCAAAGTTTGACTGGATTGTAAGGATGATTTTCCTTTACCTTCAACTCCAAGAGAAGTGTTGGTTGGTATTCATACATCCATCCGTCTTTAACCGCTTATCCGGGGCTGGGTCGCGCGGGCAACAATCTGAGCAGGGAAACCATTGTCTGCAAAAAGCAGAGATGAAATCCTTCGGTCCCCAAACAGGTCTCCCTCTGGATCCTGACTGCGCCTAGAAATTCCGTCCATAAAGATTATGAACAGAACCAGTGATAGAGGGCAGCCCTGCCGGAGTCCAACATGCACCTGGAACAGGTCTGACTTACTGCCGGCAATGCAAACCAAGCTCTGGCTTTGGTCATACAGGGACCGGACAGCCCTCAGCAAAGGGCCCCAAACCTCATACTCCCGAAGCACTCCCCACAAGATACCATGAGGGACACGATCAAATGTCTTCTCCAGATCCACAAAACACATGTGGACAAGTTGGGCAATCTCCCAAGAACCTTCGAGCACTCAATAGAGAGTGTATAGCTGATCTAGTGTTCCACGACTGGGATGAACACCGCATTGTTCCTTCTGAATCCGAGGTTAGACTATAGGCCTAATCCTCCTCTCCAGTACCCTGGAATAGACTTTCCCTGGGAGGCTGAAGAGTGTGATCCCCCTATAGTTGGAACACACCTTCCGGTCTTCCTTTTTGAAAAGAGGGACCACTGCCCTGGTCTGCCAATCTAGAGGCACTGTCCCTGACTGCCATGCGATGTTACAGAGACGTGTCAACCATGACAATCCCTGCACATCCAGAAACTTGAGGTACTCAGGGCGAATGTCATCCACCCCCGGTGCTTTGCCACTGAGGAGTTTGGCAACCATCTCTGTGATTTCAGCTTTGTTCATGGACGAGTAATATTGTCTGATTACTCATATAGTATGTAATTGAAAGTACATTGAAAGCGGAGTACGCATCACCAGTCTGGTGTAGATCAGCCCATGCCACCAGGGTTGATACTGTGCTAAACTCGGCTTGCCGCGCTGTCACTGGCTGTTTGAAGCCTACAAAGGTTGATGACCTATACCCACTGAGCAGGATCGCTCCACCAAGCATCCGGAGGACAGCTGCATCCCAGAAAGAAAAGCTGAAACAAGAAACTGACACCCGCCACCAACTGTACAATCATGAGCCAACAGTAAAAAGGCTAAAGTCAAGGCAAAGCTTCCTGCACTCTGTAGAGGCTCTGGACAGAAATCCGGACAAGCAGCGTGTCACTCTGTGGACAGAACACCTTACCCAAGCCCCACACACACTGTCTTCTACCAGACCATGCAAATATCTTCCATCTGGCGCCAGTGAAGCATGGCCACTCTGGTCCTGCCATAACCACCTGAGAACTGCTGTCGGCCGATGCAAAACAAACTTGACAAAGTGGGGGTTTAATGAGAATGGCGACATCTCTTGTCTGTGTGGAGAGGATCAGACCATGCAACATCTTCTTGTCTTCCCACTCCTTCCGACTTCTTGCACCCAAGAGTACCTAGCTGATCTAACCCCGAGTGCCAGACAATACATCCAACAATGGACTGGAATCATTTGATGATACGTAGTGACTCGAGAAGAAGATTGAAAGTCAGTGTCCATAAACCTGATAGTTGCTTGCTTTGTTCCTACTCAGACCCAAAACAAGTCTTAGTAGGTGAAAGTCATCCTTTCACCTACACACACAGACACGCACACACACACACCACCATGTTGTGGTGGTGGTGGGAAGGTATTACACAGGACATTTAATGCTTTTTTTCATGGAGACTAGAGCAGGACTCTGGACAGAGGGCTGATGTTGACTATGATGTTGAGGGTTAGCTGTATTTAATTTTGAAAGTTACTCAAACTTATGAGATAAATTTTAATACTATACATCAAAAAATAAAGTGACTCCAAAGCAGAGGGCATATCACCACCAATGTTAATGTCGTGAGCACTGTCATGAGTACTACAACAACTCAGCTATTCACCAGAAGAACTAATTAATGCAAAATATAAATATTTCGGGTGAAAGCAAATATTTCCCTAATTTCTGTAATATTGCCTTCCTGATAATAGCATCATAAATGTATGTGAATGGGTGCAGATAGAGGATGAAGATCAACATTACATTTCTATCATCAAAGGATAAACCTGTTCTATAGTAAAGTCCATTAAAATCACATTCTATACACTACAGTAGAAGTTGACATTGTCACTGCTGTTTAGATGTTTTATGCACTTAAATTCAAGTCAATGTTTAATTCTGGATTTTGGAGGTTGGACTTTTGAAGGACGTTATTTCAAGTAATTTAGATAAGGAGATCAAACTTAGCTTTAAGCAGTTGTCATTAGATTATTTCAATTGTCAAAGAACCATTAAGTGTGTGTGTGTGTGTGTGTGTGTGTGTGTGTGTGGTGTGTGTGTGTGTGTGTGTGTGTGTGTGTATTGGACCAAAACACAATAGACCAGAATCGTCTTTCCTTTCGGCTTTTCCCTTCAGGGATTGCCACAGCGAATCCATTGCCTTAATCTAACCCAGTCTTCTGCATCTTCTGCTCTCACATCAGCTACCTTCATGTCCTCTTTCACTACATCCATAAACCTCCTCTTTGGTCTTCCTCTAGGCCTCCTGCCTGGCAGTTCAAAATAGTATCCTTCTACCAATATGTTCACTATCTCTCCTCTGGACATGTCCAAACCATCTCAGTCTGGCCTCTCTGACTTTATCTCCAAAACCTGTAACATATGTTGTCCCTCTGATGTACTCATTCCTGATCCTATCCTTCCTGGTCACTTCCAGAGAGAACCTCAGTATCTTCATCTCTGTTCCCTCCAGCTCTGTCTCCTGTCTTTTCCTCAGTGACACTGTCTCTAGACCAAACAACATCGCTGGTCTCACCACAGTTTTGTACACCTATCCTTTCATTTTAGCTGAAACTCTTCTATCACACATCACACCTGACATTTTTCTCCACCCGTACCATCCTGCCTGCACACGTTTCTTCACCTCTTTTCCACACTCTCCATTACTCTGGACTGTTGACCCTAAGTACTTAAAATCCTCCACCTTCTTGATCTCTTCTCGCTGTAACCTCACTCTTCCACTTGGGTCCCTCTCATTCACACACATGTACTCTGTCTTACTGCGGCTAACCTTCATTCCTCTCCTTTCCAGGACAAACTTCCACCTCTCTAGCTTCTCCTCCACCTGTTCCCTGCCCTCACTGCAGATCACAATGTCATCTGCAAACATCATAGTCCATGGAGATTCCTGTCTAACCTCGTCTGTCAGCCTGTCCATCACCACAGCACGCTCACTTACAAACTCCCAGAAACTGGAAGCTTCTTGCTAGTCTGAATGGCATCCCATGGGGCTTCAAACCTTGTGGAACAATTGTGCCAAAAACTCGGCACCTCATTCATTGGGAACGTGGGCGCCCTCTTTGGAAGGGTAACTGTACTGTAGTCACACAATGATCGATGAGCCCAGAAAACAATGGGTGGACGTTTCCTGTATTGCATATATTTTCCGAATAAAACTGAATATAATTTAACATGTTAATCCTTGCTTTCTATATTGTAGTCTTATACAGTATTATAGGACATTGATTTATGATTATTGATCCTTGCAGGGTTCATCAAGCAATAAGAGACAAAGATTACATGTTCATGCATATCTATGTAATATAAATATATAAACGTGTGTTTGTGTTTGTGAGTTACATAGGAGGATTACTGTCACTGGAGAAAAACAAGGTCTATATTGTTAGATAAAAGTCAGAATTCGGAGACATCATCACAGCAACACCACTTGCTTCATTCTCATGTCTGGCTCGGTAACGCCTCATCATTAACGACATGTTGTTACTGTACGTCAGTTGCTGGGAACACAGCAAACACCTCACCTGCAAATTAAAAATTACATGTGTGTGGTTTATTCTTTTCCACAGTGTGAGCAACAGAGCCTGAAAATATAAATTAAAATCTACTTTGTTTGGCGGCATCAGTTCTAAATGTTCCCAGACTTGAGATCTCTTTCTGGTTGGTTCCATTGCAGAACAATTAGAAAGCAAACAGTCAGCAATTCGAATGTTAATCTGATCCATCCAGAAGGTATTAACGTGATAAGCAGCACACTGTTTAATTCATTTTAACACATCAGGTACCGGCTGGTGTTTCAAATCCGCTGATCTGAACCACTAAACTGGTTCACCTGGTGAATGAATCGCTAGTGTGTCACCTGGGGAATGAAGTGTTTAGTGTTTCAGAAGCAGTTGATTATGTCAGACGTCATCAGTCACGTGGCTTTTCCATGTTTGAAGCAGGCTTCGAAGCAGTGGTTCCGAAAGAAATGCCTACCAAAGTACGAAGTCTGTGCGCGAATCACTACTTCGTGCTGTGAGGCAAAAGCACTACCCGCTGCACCACCACCATTTACTGTACTTACTAAATAGATTTTTTTTTATCAGTGGCATATTTCTCGTCTCAGCTTTCTCATTGAAGCCCTTTTGAGACACAAATGAGGTCTAAATATGATGCTGAGTAGTTGTCTGCCTGATTGACAGAATATCTAACCATGTGGTTATGTTGCTGACTCACTGAGTGAGTAAGGACTGCGTTTTTCACGGCACATTTTATGGATGAGTAAGACTACGGCTGTGTAGATGTCTGGCTGGGTGCAGTCAGTTTCGCTGACAGACATTATTGCAAATGACTCATGTCATCCCTCCTCTCAATAGTAGTATCATCATTTTTGTAATTACAAATTCAAATTCGTATTCAGAAATTCTTCTAGAATTATGAATAATTATATTGATATGGCCATGCAACTTTCTAGTAGATATCTCTGTGTTGAATGAAGTCGACTGGACTTGAGTCATCTTTGTAGGAAAAGCTTGAAGACACATTACCTTTTGGATGAGAAGCAGTACATCTCTGATGTTTTTCCTACTAGTCCAGCTGACTATTCAAGAGAGAAATCTTCCATAACCTGGATGCCTCAGAATGTGCACAGACATCTGTCAACCACAGGTGTTCAGTTGTAAGTCTGGCAGTAATTAAGTATTCATCCACTCTACTTTATCTCTCTTTGTATTTTTAGGACCAGTAGCAGTAATAAGTGGTGAGGAAGACTCTGCAAGTCCCCTTCACCATGTGAACCATGGCATCATTAGCCCCTGTACCCTGGATGCTGGACCAGACACTGTTGTCATTGGAATGACAAGAATCCCAGTCATAGAGAATCCACAGTACTTCAGACATGGACATAACTGCAACAAACCCACTACTTGTAAGTTCAGGCAGCCACAAGGAACCAGACACTATGCATGTGTTATAATCTGTACAATATTCTGTTACCTCATTATTCTGAAAATACATTTGCAAGGGAGCACATTGTTCAATTGGCTTTTATCCATATTTTGTCATGATAACCCAAAAAAGGTATGATTCCTGCAGACGACTATTATATGAGACAGTAAATTGACACTTCTCCAGAAAATGTATGCTGCTGAACAACCTCCAGACCAACCTCCAGGGGTCGAACCGCCAAACACTGGAGGACCTACCGCCCGTGCGCTCTACCGCTGAGCCACTGCCGCCCACTTTAGACATTGTGATATTTTTATCCATCAGCAGATTTCTTTTTTTTTGTCGACTGCATTCATCATTTGAACAAAAAAAGATCATAGATGAACATACCATCATGAGCTTCATGACCATGAACAGAAGCAGCCAGCTAAGTAATTACATTCAGTCCAAGCCATCATTGAGAATGCTGGTATTTGATGATTCAGCAAAAATTTGTATGAATTTAATAACTGTATTAGGCATGCAGATACTTGATTCAATTATTGTACACCCACTGATTTGATTGACCACTGAACTGACTCAATATTTCACTTAATAATGCTGGGTACTTTAACTATGTGACTCAAGACACTGCTGCAGCTGGTTTGATTCATCAGCTCCAAGAGTAACAACATTTCAACATTTATATAAATAATAATGTCCCTCTTGGGGAAATTCTTTTCTCACTTCACCCACACATGTACATATATATGTGTTAATTACACACTGGGGGTTACAGGTTACAGGCCCCTGAACACAACACACATTAGGGGCCTGTAGGCATGCAATTAGTACAGAGAGGACATACAAAGGTACAAGGGAGGTGGAGGGACAGAAATGTTTCAGAACACAGATGAAGAAAGTAGTCGCACATAGATGCTGTGCTCTACGGTGAGATGTATTGCCACAATATCATGCAACATTATCTTCAAACAGCCAGGCATGGCATGAGACTACAAAGACTACTTGTTATTCGTAATGGACTCAAGTGGAAGTTGATATGTATGTACAGTATAGGTTCTAATGTATGTTAGCAATAGAGTTTTGTAACGGGTGTTACCCTCTGCATGTATTTCAGATGTTCAGCATATTAAGCGGAGGGACATAATTTTGAAGAGGGAGCTTGGAGAGGGAGCCTTTGGCAAAGTCTTTCTTGCTGAATGTTATAACCTGAGCCCCAGCAAGGACAAGATGCTGGTAGCTGTAAAGGTAAGACTGAAATTGAATTATAATATGTATGATCAGTGTTCTCGTTTGCGAGACGCAACAGAGACGCAAGTTTTAAATGCACTTCCATTCAAAAAAATATTCACATTTTTCCATTTCTCCACTTAAATTTCGAACCTGGAAATCGCAATTGTGTTTTGATGTGTCGCTTATGCTTGGAGAGTCCTGTTGGGTTTCTCTGTCTGTTAAAGCACTTTGAAATATCTGCTGATGTGATTAAGCGCTGTACAAATAGTGTAAATGTAGATTGATTGATTGATTGATTGATTATCACCATGCATCCGAAAAAGATGCAAAAGTTGAAGAAAAAGCAGTGACAATAAGCGCTGTCTTGCATTAAAAACATTCAAAAATGAATGAAGAAAAAGACAGATATTACTGACAGATATTACTAAAATTTTTATGGAGTAGGCTCTGTGAGCTTGGTGCAGTATCCACAGGAAAATACTGTATACTGTATTCATACTGTATATGAATTAAAGGAAAAGAAAAAATACTGAGTGAAAAGGTAAAGAAAAAAAAAAACTGAATGACATCTTTTATTTCTAAAACTGTTTTTTTAAATGAGGGTTAGGGTCAGGCGTTAACATTTTAATATAACTGATTTACAATTTTACTCTTTTTTTCTTGTTAATTAAACAGTTATGATAAAAATAGTACAATTAACAGTTTGTTTAGTGTTTATATTGTACTATTGGCAAAACTAAATCCTTGTAAACAGCTTCTACCGTATATTCTGTTACTACTTTTGGGATGCATAAACGTCTTGTTTGAATGCACAAATTTTTCTTGAAGCGCATCTCAGGGATGCACTACTTTCTTGAGGTAAAATGAACTCTATGTGCATGTGTATTTGGACATGTATTTGTATTTGATTAATGAAGATGTGTTGTCACTCACAAATATGAAGACAACTATATTGTGCCATTTAGAAAATTTTGCCTAAACTTTATTGATTAGTCAGAATATTCATAAATTATTTATTCATACTTGAAACCAAATATATAATCATCAAACCTGCTGGACCCTAACCAGAAGAAGACAAGAAAGAAGATTTTTTTAAAAATATATTTTTACAAAAACATTTTAATCACATTCAATTTAAAGGTTTGATTCCTTTCCTTGCAGAGTTTGTATGTTCTCCCCTTGTCTGTGTGGCTTCTCTCTGGGCTCTCTGGTATAATCCCACCTCCAAAAACATGCAGCTTAGGTGAATTCAGGTGTTTGATTGTCTTTTGTGGGGCCTTGCAATGAGCTGGTGTCTCATACAGGGTGTATCCCATCCCTCACCCATAGACAGCAGAGGTAGGCTCCAGCAAACCCATGAGCCACAAGGCAGTAAGTGGCTGTGGATGAGATGTTTGCGATCAAATTGTCTGGATGGATGATCTGCTGTCAGATGAATAGCGTTTAATTCACTGACCCTGAAGGCATACTTCTAGAATTAATGTCTATTGTCAGCAGTTTTATTTATCAGCAGATGTATGATTTTCCAAAATGGTAAGCCCAGATCCATTTTTCATTCATTCATTCATTCATTCATTCATTCATTCATTCATTCATTCATTCATTCATTCATTCATTTTAACATCTGACATAGCACAGATTCTTGAAATAAATGTGATGACTGACTCTGCGCTACATCCAGTGTCAGCATTATATATGTCTTTCATCATGAAGTGATCTGATACATTTTACCCATCTTCCCAATGCAAGTGCATTTTAGTTGATGTAAATACGGGTCACAATTTGGAAACAAAAATTTTGGTGAGCACAGAAACTCCAACTGTTGTTGGTGGAGGCAATACTAATATTAACAATGTCTCAAATGCTCCGCAGCCTCTCGCCCATAAGTCTGCAGGGATAGACTCCAGCAATCCCCATGACCCGCAAAAGCAGAAGAAGTGATTAAGAAGATGAATGAATGAATTTCTCTTATGTGTTCAGACATTTATGTAAGTCAAAACAGTAATCCACATGAATAAGGCAACTCCTGGGAAACAGTCTTCCCAGGAGTTGACAGGCAATGCAATTGTATAAATATTATTGGGGTCATTATAGTTCAAGCTTTGGTCAGAGTGAATGCCTTCTGAGTCGTAGTGACAGGAATGTCGCGGACAGATATTTTGTAAAAACAGCACCAGTCACATATTGATCTGCAGCAAAAGGGAATGGGGACATAGAGGGACTACAGCTCCAGCCTTTTTTATTCTGAAAATTGTATTACCCCCTATTGCCTAGTCATCTATCAATTATTGACTTGAATTTTTTTTCACAAATGAAAATTTGCCCTGAGGGTTTTACAATCTGTACAGACTGACACTCCCTATCCTTAGACCCTCGAACTGGGTTAAGAAAACTCCATAAAAGCCCTAACAGAAAAAAACAGAGAAACCTCTGGGAGATCTACAGCACAAACATATTCATAGAACAACAATCATGACAATCATGACAATGATTAAAGTCCCTGGGATTGATTTGGGGTGAGAAGTTCACTAGCATGTTATTCGGTATCCTAGATCATGGTTCCTAGCCACTTGTTCCTCTAACTTGTGCCCAGGCACACAAGGTCAAATGTCCACCAGAGAGCAAATCATCAGTGGAAATGTCACAGCCATGACACCAAGATGTCCAATAGACTGGGTTTGAATACCTGTCATTATGACATAAGAACCTCCACCATCCCACTAGAACGTCACACCAGCCATTCAGAACTGCAGATGTCTCTTGGATGGGAAACATCTTCAAAAATTTTCTACACGTCCATGTGCTTTCATTCAACACAGAGATCTCCCATGATCTGGATGACAGAATTTTCAGAAACTTTATTGCCATGTGTCATTTTTTGGCATGCATACAACCTGCTTTGTCACACTACAACAGCAACCTCTGCCTCTCCTTTGGGTTCTTTCACTACATTGGCAGAACCAATGACCTTTTAGACAACAGACTTCAAACACAATAACAGTAAATCACTGAGCTTTTCGGCTCACATTCTCAAGGCGGTGTCAAATATCTCTTTGGTTTCAGGTGTCTGTGAAACATGGCATTATTTACCAGCACTAACTCTAATGTCAATTTAATGTGCAGTATTCAAGAGTCAAACCCCTGCACCTACTTGGACAAAATAGTTTTTGGGCCTTTGACACAAGAAAGACAGAGAGAAGTGAAAAGCCTCTTTTCCAAGGTGGTTAGAATCACTTGCAGAATTTTTACTCCATATGTGGCCTGAAATAGTGCCTGCATAACAGTTGTCAGAAATGTTGTGCTGTTGCATTGCATCTGGACATAGCACTGTATGAACTTCATTGAAATTGTCTAATGAGATCCTTGCCAATTCACTCAGTTGGAACCACCTGAAAAAGCAATGGCTGCAAAGACTCTCTGGGAATGGCTGGTTGGCTTACCCACTGTCACTCGGGAAATGAGGCACACCAACAGCACACTTCTTGTATGAAAGACCGGACAATACAATTGAACAGTTATCATGTATGGGGTTTTGTCATAGCCTTGTCTGCAACCACTGGGATGTTACAAATCACCTGGAAAACAATTTCCCTTTTGTTTCCATACATAGTGCACAAAGATGGCTCCGTATGTCCCAGCTTTCCATCGTGTTGCTTTTTAATCCTATAGCAATGCTTAAACATAGTGTCTTCTCTCTTCTTCCAGACACTGAAGGACCCCACTCTTGCAGCCAGGAAAGACTTCCAGCGTGAAGCTGAGTTGCTCACCAATCTCCAGCATGAACACATAGTGAAGTTTTACGGTGTGTGTGTGGATGGAGACCCTCTCATTATGGTGTTTGAGTATATGAAGCATGGAGATCTCAATAAGTTTCTCAGGTGAGTTCCACAATTTGGTGCGAGTGCATCTGCTGCCATGTATTCCAATGAGATGGCCTACAGAATACAACTGTGACATTTAGTCTGCTGCCAGTGAGTGAACTCAGTGCCTGTTTGACAACGATTCAGACAAAGTCTCTGGGCTTTAGAGGCTGATTTCAGCTCAGCAATTGTGTTTCCATTTAAGTGCTGCCACCAATTCATCCAGGAGATGCTTCTAAAATAGCTGGCAGCAATTGCCATCCAAACCAACATGCATACACACACACACACACACACACACACACACATACACACACACACACAGTTCTTTTACCAGTTCTGGTGGCTCTATTGAGCCAATTGTAAACCTAGTGCAGTAGAAGTATGGAGTTGGAGAAAACATGAATCGTGACGTACTTTGTACCACACTGTACTACATCCCCACACTCTCGGTTGGCTAAGCAGTTATGATCAACATACCCAACTTGGAATTAATGGTCTATGCCGTTCATGATCAGCTGATTAAAAAAATACACCAAATTATGTCAACAATGCCTCACATGTGTCTGATTGTGTGATTTGAGATATTTCCCTAAGGTTAGACCTAACTTTTTATTCTCACTCAGAGCTCATGGGCCAGACGCAATGATTCTGGTGGATGGACAGCCTCTGCAGACCAATGGGGAGTTGGGTCTATCCCAGATGCTTCATATAGCCAGTCAGATTGCAGCTGGGATGATCTACTTGGCATCTCAACACTTTGTTCACCGAGATCTGGCAACCAGGAACTGCCTTGTGGGAAATGGCCTCCTGGTGAAAATTGGGGACTTTGGCATGTCCAGAGACATTTACAGCACAGATTATTACAGGGTAAGAGCAGGCCCTGTTTGTTCACTTATCATACCACAAACACTACATTGTTTTGAAGACTGTCTATAGTTTGAAAGTGACTGATCTCCTGACATGAACATATAAACTTGACAATTCAAACAGATTTGAGTAATAATGATGGATCCAAGTTGCAAATTCAAATGTTTCATGCAGCCTGGTGGAGATGTACTCTCTTCAAGTGTCTCTGTAGTATGTTTGTTGGTTTGTTTGTCAGAGGGATTATATAAAAAAATGTAGAAATACATAAAACTGAATAATTGAGAGTAAATCAGAATCCATAAATCGTATAATCGTATTTGGATTCTTTTTTTAAAATTACAATTCTTTTAAGAAACAGAAGAAAAAAACCGTCATTATACAAAACAACTGAACTTTCTTTGAGCCGTGAAAATGGGTGTATGGCTTAATTTTGTTCATATTGTGAAAAAATATGCACTTAACTGAGTGCCATTCTATTTTGCAATAGATTTGCATGAACTGGAAGTCTACATCTTGAGATAAATGTAAGACTAAGTACGTGAATTATAATTGAACGTTCAAATGATAAAACACCATATAAAAAGAGACAAGGTCCAGCTTGAACTGATTAAAATCTTGAAATCTTTACTGACTCCAAACATGCAGTTTGGTTTGTGCAGATAGACCAACTGGTGATAATGGCCAACAAATATTTTAAAAAGATATTGCATAAATACGTTTAGTATACTGAGCTGCATTTTCACATGATTTGAACAACATGCCTTTGTATGCTCTTTGTATTAAATGACAATGTTACTTTAAAATAAATATTTCTGCAAGAAATATGATGTTTTATTATCGGTCTTATCTATCCCAATTCATAAACAAGAATCAAAGTAACTTTTGCATTATGTTAGTGGGGTTGTGCTTGATTTTTTTAATTTGTTTGTTTTAACTCACACATACTCACATACATACAAATTTGTGGTTTTCTCTTTAAGTTGTCAGTACAGTTCTCAGTCAAAGCTTCATGTGTAGAATAATTTTCTTACACACATCTTAAGTGTTTATTGTTGCTTCTGTGTATTCAGGTAGGAGGACACACCATGCTGCCAATTCGCTGGATGCCCCCAGAGAGCATCATGTACAGGAAGTTCACTACGGAAAGCGATGTGTGGAGTTTTGGTGTAATTCTGTGGGAGATTTTCACATATGGCAAACAGCCATGGTTCCAGCTTGCCAATAATGAGGTATGCTAACTTAACAATAGTGAAAGTCTGTATTAAGGGTAAACTTAGTAATGTATTATTGGGGTGTTTGTTGTAAATGTCTAAAAATTCTGAGAGCAATTTTTCAAAGTCTTAGTCCTGTCATGAGCCTAACTGCCTGTTCTATACTGTATATGGGTTATTCTACCAAATTCGTGCAAATATTCTGTATATTTGGTTTATTTTAAACAATGTAAAATATTTAGATTCACTTTGCAGTTTCTTTTTTTAAATTACAAAACATACTTCAAAAAATGCTGTCCCACGCTTTTATGTCACAACCGTAACACAAGCTGTTTTGCCACGTGGGTGGAGCCTGGTTTTAGCCAAACATCTGAATTTTTGGTCCGGAAGTTACACAGCATCCCTGTCCCTTATGGCATCATCATGAGTCATTATTTCTCCTTATTTTTAAGTAAATGTGTTCCAAAGACTGAAAAATTAGTATGCTATATTAATACATGTCACAACCGTACACAAATTACATAAAAGTCAGATCAAAGTATTATGTTTTGATGTGTGTACAACTGTTCAAATATCTGTTTCCATCCATTTACTTGTCAGTATGTTTGAGTTATGCTACAAATTGTCTAAAAATGTCACAATTGCAACAGTCACAACTGTAACAATTTGTAATGTTACAGTTTTGACATAATCATTACGGTAGTGACAACATGTAATGTTTCACACATTTAAGGAAATTATTGTTATTGCTATATTATACTCATAGTAATAATACCTATTTATGGTATTATTTAATCATTATTTATGTTCATTGTTTATGCTTATACTGTTTATTTTTACATCGTGTATGTTAAATAATTATTATTATTTAACATTTTATTGGTTTTATACTAACTAGGTTTGAAACTAACTAACTATGTTTTAAACTAACTAGGTTTTGAAAAAACTAATAAAATAACTAGGTTTTTAACAAACTAGGTGCTAAACTAACTAGGTTTTTAAACTAACTCAGTAGGTTTTGAACTAAGTTTTAAGATAACTAATATTTGAACTAACTAGGTTTTAATTAACAAGGTTTTGAACTAACAAGGTTTTTAACTCACCTATTAATTAAACTAATTAATGGGTTTTAATCTAACTAGTTTTTGAACTAGTGCAGCTTCTGCAGTGATGTACTCGCTGTATAGGTCTGTCATGGTGAAGAAGGAGCTGAGTCGAAGACAAAGCTTTCGATTTAACGGTCAGTCTATGTTCCTGCTCTCACCTATGGTCATGAGTTTTGGGTCGTGATCAAAAGGACAAGATCCTGCATACAAGCAGCTGAAATGAGTGTCTTCCGTGGAGTTGCTGGGTGCACCCTTAGAGATAGGGTGAGGAGCTCAGTCACCAGGTAGGAGCTCGGAGTAGAGCCGCTGCTCCTCCGCCTCATGGAGCCAGCTGAGGTGGCTCAGGCATTTGTTCCTGATGCCTCCTGGACGCCATGCCCTAGGGAGGTGTTCCGGGCATGTCCTACCAGGAGGAGACCTCGAGGAAGACCTAGGACACACTGGAGGGACTATGTCTCTCGGCTGGCCTAGGAACGCCTCGGGCTCCCCACGGATGAGCTGGAGTAGGTGTCTGGGGAGAGGGAAGTATGGGCATCCCTCCTGAGACTGTTGGCCCCGCGACCCGGCCCCGGATAAGCGGTTGAAGATGGATGGATGGATGTAATAATAATAATAATAATAATATATTGATCTGTAAATTACATTTCATTTCATTTCATTAATATAATGCTGATGGGGGAGGTACTAGCTCCGTTCAAGACCCGGGAGTGTGAACTGAAAGTGGGAGCTGTCAGTTCACCTCCCAAGCACTGCCAAGGTGCCCTTAAGCAAGGCACTGTCCCCTTTATAAGTTGTTCATTGGAAGTGCACCATGAAGGAGCTATTACAGGTTATAATTTCAGTATGTAAATAACTTGATTATTAATGTTCTACATTTTTGTTCTTTAATGCAATTTAAACTACAAAACCTTGTTAGATGTTCTAATGTCATGTTGCAGTAGATGTGCTGCTATGTTGAAGTAATGTAATATAGTAAATGACCTATTTTATTGATTAAGAACATTTGTGTTTGTAAAATTCAAATTGTATAGCAGGTTATGAGTTAATGTTAAACAATGTGGTTGAGGGGATACAGTACAACTTTGCAAACATAATCATGTGGTCATGACCAAGCAGTACAGTCAATACCGTAACAGGGAGTATTTTGTAAAATAAAATAAGAAAAAAGTCATCAAATTAAATTGTATGATAACTATTAGCTAAATGTGCATTCAATGTGATAACTAATTAACTCTGAGATCTTTAAGATCACTGTGATTAATTTTACCAAAAAGAATTAGATTTAAATATATGAGTCTTGGAAAATAAACTTTGAAATTTGTTTAAAAATTCATTTCAAGTGATTTAATTGTAAAACCCTTCATAATAAATTTCTAAAAATATTTCTTAGAGGGTTTAAAACTGTGTCTCCAACTTTGCACGAATTCTGTAGAATCACCAATATACACTCGTCCCCACACACATTACAGCCATGCCCTCATTGCTCATTAGTGGGCATGGTAAGGTTTGTGGATGTGCAATTCCTTCAGAAATAGTCTACTATTTAAAGGTTAAAGTCACACCAATGAGGAAAGACAATTTTAACTGAAATGCACATTTTTTTTTTTGTTGTTTTGTACTTTGGCGACATCTTGTCGTTGATGTGAGAATCCCAACGTTGGTGAGTGGGCACTTTTTTTTTTTTTTTTACTAAACAAAGGACTAAATTTAGCAACCTCAGCACTTTGTAAAAATGGACGAGTCAGGAGATATTCATGAAACCTGAAATATCTGAAGGCTATTTGGTCTGGTGCCCTGAGGAAATAAAAAGGGAATTTGATGTCTTGGAGTTCAGCCTGTCAAACAGATCCCCTGCATTCTTCAGGGAATAAAACACACTTATGTAAAATCAGATTTTCATGAAGTATACAGCCTCAGTTTCTGATAGTCCTGCACAGTCTGGTTTTATATCCAGTTGTTAACGGTAGAAAGGCAGAGCAACGCACAAGCAATGCCTGAAGCATTACAGTTCATTAGTGGACATCACTCATTCGTCTAGAAAGCATCATGGTTAATTATTTCTCTGAAAATAACAAGGGGAAACTAACTCTGAGAATATTGCTGGGGATAATACAATAGACATACTATGAATGCAGAAAGCAACAGATAGTTGTTTCTCAGAATAAAGGTGTGTTTTACAGATCCAAGCAATAGGTTTACTTCAGTGGAATTGATCTCTCCCATTCTAATTTTCCCTGCATAAGATAATGGAATTGGAATGATTTTCAATTATGGTTATGCTAAATGGTCTGGATCCTGAAAACAAAGAACAGGTCTAAACCTAAATGAGACTTACATAAATATTTTAAAGCAGAATCACAAAACTCCAAAACAATGGGAGTGTAAGACAGGATCTAATATTGCTATGGTGCAATTACACTGGGGTAGTAAAGTCCTCTTCCCAACCTTTTTCCTACCATTGGAGCAGATGCTCTTAAAATTAAAGCGGGTTCTGTTCCTGGACTAGGTTACAAAAGCCATATTGGATCACTTGGATACAGATATCCTTCAGTGAGCATTACTGTAATTGAGACTTTAATGTAGCATTTGCCTATTAATTGTCTGTTTCCAGGGAGCCCCCCTAATTCATTTAATTAATAATGATTAATCTTAATGATCATTAACCTTTCTTTTACTTACAACCAGATCCACTCTACTTCAGTCGAAGCACCTGGTGCCCTACAGATTTATTAATTGCAATTATTATAAAGTTATAACTGTGATTAAAGCTATAGCTGTATTTTACAACCAAATTTGCACCCAGGACAGACCCAATTTTATGTACTTCAATAAAATCAAATCAAATTAAATAAAATCCTCAAAATCTGTGTCCAGAGTAATCACTCTTACCTTTCCCAGTTAAGAGCTGCTGTTTGCTTGGTTCTTGTGTAATCAGCAGGATTACACAAGAACTACTGAACAAATTTCTGAGAAACTTATTTAAACAACGGGTCAGAAAAGAACCTAGTAAAAATGTGGATCCAGAAATATGACCCTGTCGTTCGGTCAAGTTTCTTGCCCAATGGTGTTTTGAGCGAAAAACTTGAAAATTAATGTACAATGATGTACAGTATTTACCTTGAGTCCTGGTTTTGGTCAAGGTTCATGGTCTTTGTTTCAAACCATCAACTTCCTGTTCAAGTCTCACTGAACTCATCAGATAATGGAACAATCCAATATTTTGCAGACATTCCAGGTCTTTGTCACAGGCAAGCAATTAATGTTATGTAGGCAACATTTGCTTATGATGAACTAGCTTACATTCTAACATTTTCATTAGCACATTGAGCACCTGGCATTTTAATTATTATTATAAATAATATAAATAATTAATTGCTGTCATTAAACAATATGAACAAATGCAGAAGATCTGTTTCACAGGTGCCTCTGTATAATCTTAATTATGGCCAATGTAAAGCACTGTTCTGTAAAACATACCAGCAACCCTAGCGAACGTCTATCTTTTCTCAAATCTTTGCATGTACATGTTTGAGGAGCACTACACATTAAGCTATTGCAGTGTACGCTGTAAGCTAATCCTGCAAGAGGATGCTTCACAGAATGAAAATAAACGTGCTCCTATTTTTATTTTATGAACTGGCAAAGCATCAGATCAGGTTCACTTTCTAAATAATAGTACAGTGTGCACTCACGCATCAAAGTTTGCGACTTCACCTCATCGTGGATTTTTGGTAGGCAGTCACGTGATAAAGTACACGCATTCCATTGGCTGACGGCATCAAGAAGTGCGCTCGGTTCCGTGAGTCTCGGACTTCCGTGAGACACAAAAGTGCTTTAAAAATAAGAGTGTGGGAAAAGGTAATACAGGTAGAATGGGAATGGGATGGGAAGTATGTATGAAAGTAGTATGTAGTATGGGAAGTAGTATGGGAAGGGTCATAAACGTTTAATTACCGTAAATAATAAGATAAATAGTTCATAGCTCTATTGCGAAATTCGTTAATCGCGTGTGGTTCCTGGAACGCAATAACCGCAAAGAACAAGGGTGCACTGTATTTATTTAGTGTTCTGGCTGTCGTTCTGTCCTGTTGCAATTGGATGTTTTGTAAAGCACAAACTTTTCAGAAAGTGCAAGTTTCTTCTTCTTCCTCTTCTTCTTCCAGAAGCACTTGTGCCATGGACAACTATGAAATATGAACATTATTTCCTATCAAATACCTTAAATTAATTATTCTTAACACATCAATCTGTTGAATGGACCCTTACTTTACTTTGCAGCAATTTACATCAGAAGGTTTATTTTATCATTTATCTTTTATTTGCAGTATATGAAGGATAATTTTGTTTCGAAACTGCAATGGCACATTGTGCAACTGTGGGACAGACACAAAACTATGGGGACATTACATTCATTAAACAAACTTCAACCTTTGTTTTGATATAAACTACATATCCTTGTGTAGAGGTCTTGTAATGTCTCATCTTCCCTCATTGCTACATGTCACATCTCCAAAAAAGAAAGAAGTTAATCACATTTTTGTCTTCTATCGGTGCCTGTCAATGATGCTCCTGGGTTGGACTCTGTGAGATGTGCTATACCTGCTTATTCAAAGCTTTTCTCAAATTATCTACAATGAACAATGTATGTCTTTGTCTCCCCAGGTGATAGAGTGCATCACTCAGGGAAGGGTACTGGAGCGTCCCAGGCTCTGTCCCAAAGAAGTCTATGATATTATGCTGGGCTGCTGGCAGAGGGAGCCACAACAGCGACTCAACATTAAAGACATTCAGAAAATTCTGTTTACTCTGATGAAAGCCACTCCAGTATATCTCGATATACTGGGATAAAACACAGCAGCAGTGGAAAGGAATGGGATGGTTTTAGGTTGGATCAGGACTTTACAGGTGTAGAAAATAGTTAACTTGATGAGAAGCAAGCGTGTCGCTCTAAATGGGAAAAATGTGCTGGACTCAGTATAGTCCGTAATTGAACTGTGTGAATTTGGAATAATAATAGATTCTAAGATCTAAGTGATTGATCTAAGAATATCATTGCACCAACTAAAGAACAATGATGTGTTCTGCTAAATTTAAATGAACTGGATTACCATTGTGTCACATTGCATTCAAAGGACATGTGTTGGACCTAAATTGCTGACATGAGGATTGTGTAGTCCAGTCTGCATTTTCGAATCAGTTCATCCCTGAAAAGTCATGACTACAAATTATAGATTACACCAAAGTCAATTGAGCTAGATTAATCTGTCTTTACTGGTCTAGTATTTTTTGTTTGTTTGTTTAAGAAAGTACCACTATTTTTTTCTTCTCACTGGCCCAGTCTAAGTAGGTGCAGCTTTGGTTCCGTCTGAGTGAAGTTAAATTAAGGTTGGTCTGACTAGACCATGTTTGAATATCCTGACCATTATTATATTGAACTGACCCAAACATATTTGATATGTTCTTTGATAAGTTGGACACGGGCTGCTTCAGTTCAAAGCAGTTAATGTTAGAATAAACTTACCAGGTTTTTTTGGGTTCTATTTTTTCCTGATCCTAAAACAGAAAACTATCCTCATCATCTCCTGTGAAAAAAATCAGGATGCACATGTGCTTGATTGTAATTTAAGATGCCATTATTGTTATATCCCTGTGCTGGTAAATTATTGACAACATTTTGAAAACTCCCTATAAATCTGAAGCGTTAATCATGTCTTAATTAAAACTGTTAGGGCTGAAATTCTGTTTCAATTTGAGGAGCAATTTTTTGACCTGAGACGGTTATTTGGAATTTTTCTTTCCAATAATGATCATAATCTTCAACTGATTTTTTAAGATGAGAACTATTAAGAGATACTGAGTATTTCTGAGGCTGTGGTTTTCCCTATGAAATTATCAAGAAAGGGTTTAGAGTGCTTTCAAAGTAAACCAAAACATTGTTTACAGAAATTGAAGACCAGGCCTGTAATACGAAGCAAGATTTGTGGTTAGTGGGACAGTTATTTTGGAGGTTGCCTGTACTCTTTATACCGTAGTACGTTGCCATGGTAACTTATCATGCTCACCTAACCTCTGACTGACAAATCATGAGGGCATATTCTGACAACTTTTGGCTACAGGTATTCAAAGTTTTTCATTCTGCTTTTACATTTAGCAATCATCCTACAGTAACTATGAGAAATTACTGTTTTCAGTTGTGTTTGTTTCTGCCCCAAAGTCTATTTGACACCACAGGGTTGCAGAGTTCATTTCACCTCAAGAAAGAGTGCCTCCCTGGTGTGCGCTTCAACAAAAATTTGTGCATCCCAACGTGACGTTTATGCATCCTAAAAGTAATATCAGAATATACAGTAGAAGCGTACGCAAGGACTGAGTTTTGCCAATAGTACAATATAAAACCTAAAAAAACTGTTAATTTGAACTTTTATTAATATTGATGTCATAACTGTTTAAGCAACAAGAAAAAAAGTAAAATGACATATTTTTATCAAAATTTTAAAGCCTGATAGTCATTCTTAAAAAAAAAAGTTTAAGAAATAAAGAAAGATGTAATACAGTTTTTTTTTTCCCTTTTGCTTTTCATTGAATAGTTTTCTTTGCCTTCAATCCATATATTCTCTTGTGGACACTACAACAAGCTGACAGAACCTTCTCCACACACATTTTTTGTAAGCTGCATTTTGTCTTGGGTGCTGACGTTTAGCCGTGCCTCACCCATGGAAACAATCCATTTCAGTACAGATGTTCGGATTTTTCCAGGTTTTCGCTTGTTTTCTTCTGCGTCTACTTCTGTACTGTCCACAGTAACATCGGTCTCTTTCCTCTGATTGACTTTTAATTGTTTTTTATTCAGGAAAACACTCATTGTCTCTTGGGTTTTCTTCAACTTTTGCGTCTTTTTCGGAGGCATGGTGATAATGTAAGACTAACTCGTCGCTCTCTCACTGCAGTGTGTAAAATGAGCAGATGTCATGTTGCCATTTGGTCGATTTTATTCATTCATTCATTCATTGTCACAACCGCTACATCCGCTGTCTCAGGTAGCTGGAGCCTATCCCAGCTGACTGAGGGCATGAGGCGACGGAAACTCCGGGCGTGACGCCAGTGCACCGTGGAGCCACACAGAGACACAAACACGCACGTACACACACTCACACAGTACGGGCAATTTGAAAAAGCCAATTGACCTGAAGCGTATGTTTTTGGAGGTGGGAAGAAGCCAGAAAACCCGGAGAGAACCCACGCACACATGGGGAGAACATGCAAACTCCGAATAGGGTTACTGTACGGCGACCACACTACCCACTAAGCCACTGTGTCACCCCTGGTGGATTTTAATAAGGCTGAATCACGCAGTTGAGTATCGTGATGAGAAACTCGCTCGAGATCAAAACACAATGGCTATTTCCGGTTTCAAAATTTAAGTGGAGAAATGGATTCATTGTAAATATCTGTGCTGAATGAAAGTGCATTTATAGCTTGCGTCCCAGGAACGCACGTTGTCTGATGATTGTGCGTCCCTGTCAAAAAATGTGCATCAAAGACACAAGGACGCACGCAAACGAGAACGCTGGGGTCGGACTGAAAAGAATAAAATTTTATGGAAAATGATTTGTTGAATTTACTTAATTTTATGTAAAATTGTTGTGTGTGTGTGTGTGTGCGTGTGTGTGTGTGTATATATATACACCATATATTCAGTAGAAGTTTTATCTAATACACAACTGTAGTGTAGTCAGATGTAGTTTGTTCCAAACTACAAAGTTTTCATAAAATGTAAATCTTTCACATTTTTAGCTTGGATAATGGGGCTTCCTTATGCATATTTATTTTAAATTGTGGCTTGCTCTTTCTTGTTTGTGATTAGTCATGTGCAGCAAATACCACTTGGTTTGAGTAAATGTGGCTTCATTAAAAATCATCATCATGTGATCAACATACATGTAATCCTTTGGAGAGATTGTTGGCTTTGATTAAGCCAGATAAAAGAAATTGTGGATATCCTGAACTTGCTTCGTACTACAGACTCCAGTCAGTTTAATTTTACAAGATGGTGTTGTCAGCCTAGCTTGTGGTTGAAGATGCTGGATTCAGATCCTTATCTGGATCATAACCAGCATTTGAGCACCTCTAGGGTTTGATATTTGGTGAAAAACTTATGCAAATGCACTCCTTAGTTTTTGTGTAATACTGCTAACAAACAGGTAAACCCAACCAATAATAAAATCTCATTGGCTGATGTTTCTCATTTAAACATTAACAAAAAAACGTAAACAAACCTACAGCCTGCATTTCAGAAGTCTCTTGTAAGCACATGTCAGTGTTTCATGTGCAAACATTCATGAAGTCACTTTCGAGCCCTGTCCCCCGGTCAGCCCACTAAGCTTTTCTGTTAGAAGCTGAACAGCCTGAAAGCTTAGCCTGAGTGACTGTCTCTTACCATGCAAGTGGACCCAAGTGCCTCCTACTTCTTTCTAAATACTAGGGGAAATGGTCTTTCAAAATAAGAGCACTTTTACATTTTCTTTACCTGCTAAAAAATGTACACTAACTGTAAACTTCCTAATTTTCTTACAAGCCTACTTTCAGCACTGGATAGCTTGAAAAAAGACCAAAAACATATATAAAATAATGGAAATACAGAAAAATACCTGCAGTAAAAGCAAAAATGAACAAAAAAATGTTTTTGTACCATTTGAAGTTTAACAAGAACATCAATGTACCCAAGACAACTTTAAATTTGTTTTTTTTAAATACATATATATTATAACTTTTTTTTATTCTTTAAAGAGTTGACTAGCAAGCTTTGAATTCACTGGAATATTCTACCACTGATCAAGGAGAAAATGATCACCAGTGGGTGACAGATGGTAGACACTGAAGAATATCTTAAATTGAGAGATAATTTGGACAACAACAGCTAATGGCAAGTCCTAACGGAAAACAAAAACAGTGGAATTATAATCCTACTCAATGAACAAGATCATGTTTCTTTTGTAAAGAATGTATATAATGTAAATTTTTGCATCTTGAGATATATTAATTTATTCTTCCCCAAGGTTTATTTTTAGCTTCTCGATGTATTGCTTATATGTTTCAGTAAAAGCCAATCAATTATTTGATGACATTCATTTCCTATTCTAATTACTGTCATTTGAAAGTCTTAAATTATTATAATTTTTTGTTCTTTGAAGTTTTAGTTTATCATTTTATGGTAACATGAGTCAGGACAATAGAAGACCGAGTACTATTCAAGGATAAGAAATATTTTTTAATCACAAAAGCTCACTTAAAGGTTATGTGATTTTTATTTCATTATGCAAAGACAGAAAAAGACCCACATGAGCTTATGTGTGTGTTCACTAATTGTGTGCCTCCCCCATTTTCTTGGAACACTTGTCACTGTCTTCTTCATATGTTCTTATGTTCTTAGAATAATGTATTTTCATTTAGAAATTATTTCTGCCAGAATTGTCCATTCACACCTGCTTTCCCTCTTTTGCACCACTGAACTCACAACAGAATTGATGTTTAGGTTTGCAGCAACAGTTTGTTGCCATATGAATAATGAAAAGAGCAGCAGAGGAAGTAATATGGCTTGAGTTCTCTTACATAGTCTATTCAAGACAGCGATGTCACTGACAAGTAGGAAGTAAACAGCTAACAGTGCTTAGCAGCTGTCTAGAAAATGGGAAAACGCACGGAAATATAGACGGGGAGACCAACCCTTAGAGTTCCTTACTATCGGAGCGGAAGACAAAATCAAACACCACTTAGCAGTGATGGCCGATGATTGTGTTGCCATGCCATTGCACTGTTTATGAAGTGCCGCTCAATAAATATATATAAAATGTCACACTTAGACAATGATAATACTGCAGAGTTATACAGGTATGTCATGCCTCTTTTGCTTATGGAACGTTGGCATGCTGTCTAAAGCACTGGAGATTGTTTTTTTGGCTTTGATTAAGCCAGATACTGCTGTTGTTTTGTATATTGTAAATAGGTATGGCATAGGGAAGGGGATTCCTTGTGGAGCTACTGCGTGATTTTCTTGTGAAAGGGTTTTCCTATTATAAATTGGGGAAGTGGAGGTCGGAATGGATTGATCAAAAATATACCTTTCACTCAGGACCTCACTTATATGTGCCCATGTGAAACCAAAAACCAACATAAACGTAAGTATGTAAGTTAAAGTACATGATTTAGATAACTTATATATCACATATGCAAAGTAATGGAACATTTGTAATTCAACAAGTTTCAACCTGAATCAAGATCTTTTCCTAAAGATAAACTGTGACTGTTTCACAATGTTACCTGTAACATAATATATGTCAACATAACTTCAGTACATACATATGTAACTGTACTGGCAATACTGGTGAAATGACCTGTTCTGCCTCCACGACCATGTATTGTTTGGACTCTACATTATCCATGTTTCAGTTCAATTTCCATCTTTGGTAGGGTTATGCCATGTGTCTCGCAAGATTTTCTGTCCAAGGGGAGCGAAAGCCAAAAATTTGCTTGGTTTCAGATAGCTGAGAGATATTTATTTACGAGAAACCCCTTTTTTCTGTTCTTCGTACTGATGTTTGTCATGTGTCCGATGTAGTGAGCTTAGAAATATTTTCTCAAAAATGTCTTTGTGCTAAAATTTTACATTCCAGATTTTTATCAGACATTTAAACTGTAATACAGTTAAGAATGTATTGCAGGTGGAGAAATGAATTAATCTTTATAAAAATTTTATTTATGTAATTGTGTTGTTCAGGTTGTTGTTTTTGTTTGTTTTTGCTTGTTTGTTGGTTTGCGTTTACATTAAATGCTTTTGTACAAATTTAACCAGAACTCCAGCATAAAATATAAACATTTTGTTGTGTTACTATATGAAATCTTGCCCAGAGTGTGATCTTCTTCACCTCTGTCTTTCTAAACCCTGTCAAGAACTACAGTATGAAAAAAGTTTCATTTAATTTAACTGTAAACAGAAGAAAACATTGTATTCCACGTGTGTGAATATTTAAAATGGTGTTTTAACAGGCACAGGAAACTCATGTATGCTACAGTAGGTCAGTACTTCATGTCTTCAAAATTATTATAGTCTGATGTGCATGAAATGGACAAGACGAGAAATCAAGAAAAAACATTTGGTGGGTTGTACGTTTCACTTATTGTGTTTTTTGTTTGTTTGTTTTTCTTTTTTGTTTGTTTTTTATGTCCTCCAGGAAGCAGCAGCTTTAAGAGAACCGTACTCTGCATGTTAATGAGCTTTGCTTAGAGTAGGCTTTTTAATTGGTTTGGCTGATTGACCTGCACTGGTCACATCAGCTGCTATAGTGACTACACAGCCCCCACACCTTAAATTCTCAACAAGAATAACTGACTGGAAAGGAAAATTGTATCTTAAATATTAAAGTCAGTGACCTTCTCAATTTCTACAGAGGGTCTGTCTCATATTACTTATAGTTGGGTGCAGTTATTTATTTGAGTATGTATTACTATCACTTAGATATTAAATTTAAGATGATTTGAAGATCCAGAATCAGGCTGTCAAAGACCTTATGGGTTGGTTTCCTGGAGCAAAACATACCTCTGTGCCATTTATACACAAGGCTTGGAAGCTAAATTATTCAAATCTACCTACTTGATTACCAAGACAATTAATGGTCTCATAGAAATGCTTACTTGAACTTATGTTATTTCTCTTTATATATTTGGAGTAAATCTGCTATCCTGTGAAAGCCTGATAGGCAGTATTGATTCAGTGATGTAGTCCTTGAAGGTCTTCAAATATGATAAATAATTAATTTATTCTGAATACTCGATAAAAACCTATGGATTGACCTTCAGTCAGACATGATCATTGCGTCAGTCATTTTGCTACCTTATGATAGCAATGCATCTGGTTGTACAACCATATTGAGTGTTAAACATTTACTGTAGTTGATCTGCAGTCTTCCGTTCCTTTTATATTTCTTATGGTGTAGCAGCCATGAAAACCTAATAATGATGGGAACTGTTGGTATTGAGGATGCTTTGTAAAGATTTTCACAATGCTTAGGAAATTTGAGGGTACTATCACAGTACAGACCACACAAACCTATAGAAAGAACCATTTTGGTCAATTTTTGACTGATTAAGTAGTTATTCACGCAATTTTTCCACATATTTTAGTACTGATGACAAGATTCAGCGAGACTACAATAAGTTTTTTGTTGCTTGTAGCGTGAGGGTAGCGCACATGAGTTTTCAATGTGTGCCTGTTTTTACAGATTTTTTCTCTTTTAAATGAAACCAAGATCATTTGCTATGAGAGATGTTTAAATAGTCTGTCCACAACCATAACCACAGTCTTTCCATTTCAATGTTGCGTCATGCAGGTATAGTGATTAGAAGTAAACACTGTCATTGAGTGCTGTCTTGAAAGTGTATGGTCTTGTAGAATCATTCAATGTCAGCACACTTTCTTTGTGGGATTTAGGAAAACAGAATCCCACAATCTAAAACACCTTCAGTCAAATGTTTTCTTTTTAGATTCAGACAATTAGACCTCATTAATCTGATGACCAGGCAGGCTTTGCGGTATGATCAACAGCTTGAACAATTTTAATATTTTCATCTATTTATACCAGTTCAGGCTGCTCAAATGCCTTTTCTAAAGCATGAGAAGCATTTAATGCCAGTACGTCTGAACTTCCTGGAGGACAAAATCAGCACATATCCAGAACTCTATGAAATACAGTATTAATATTGACAACACAATGCTAAAACGTGTCCTTCGTAATTACAGCTTTAAGCTCTCACTAACTGATTCTCAGTTTTATATTAATAGTACAACTCCCTGAGGTATTAAGGTGAAGGGACTTTCTATTAGCTTGTGACTACATGTACTTTCTTTCATGTACTTATTGATTTTTACTGTTTTGTGTTGAGCATTTCTATTGCCATCTGGCTCATGCACTCATTCACCATTGTCTGTGTTTTCTAGTGTACTGTTTCTCATACATTTACAATGTACATTTCAACTACATGCTTTCTCCATAATTAGTCAGTGTATCTCATCTGTCTCTTTCTGATTGTTAACCAATTTTCTCTGTATCATGTTATATCTCTTTCCAGATGATTATTTATAACTCCAATACATTTAATTTGACATGTTATATAATGTCTTTTATAAATAAAGTTTGTTGAGCTTTTAAGGCAGCTGTATTTACAATTCTGACTCATTGAAAGTTACTTCATCTTTGAATATCGGTGGCCTTGTTACTTTCTAAATTTTTATTTTGTTGCACATCTCAGGGCAAGTTTGTAAAGTTCTGCATCTCAATTTTTATTGAATATCAATAATTGATAGTGTTGACTTACCAGTCAGTCATTTTGTCACTTTTTTTTTTAATAATTAGCAGTTGGTTTCTAGTACAATTTAATATAAATTTAAATACTGAACTAACTGTGTGTGTTTTCTGCAGTCCTGCTTTAAATGCAATACAATTTGATGACAACAAAATAAAAGGTAGGTATAATGCTGCTGCCTTTGAAAATGGTTTTGTCTGTAACTGCACTATTTGCAACATGTTTACATAAGAAAATTACTTTTAAAAAAATTACTGCCATTTTGTAATTAAAAAAAAGTTTTGGAGTAAACTTTATAGCCAAGGAGAGAGAGTATAAAGTGTCTAAATGTACAGTATGAGCTGCTATTAGATATCTTCTTCTTCTTTTCCTTTCGGCTTTTCCCTTCAGGGGTCGCCACAGCGAATCAATTGCCTCCATCTAACCCTGTCCTTTGCATCCTCTTCTCTCACACCAACTACCTTCATGTCCTCTTTCACTACATCCATAAACCTCCTCTTTGGTCTTCCTCTAGGCCTCCTGCCTGGCAGTTCAAAACTCAGCATCCTTCTACCAATATATTCACTATCTCTCCTCTGGACATGTCCAAACCATCTCAGTCTGGCCTCTCTGACTTTATCTCCAAAACCTCTAACATGTGCTGTCCCTCTGATGTACTCATTCCTGATCCTATCCTTCCTGGTCACTCCCAGAGAGAACCTCAGCATCTTCATCTCTGCTACCTCCAGCTCTGTCTCCTGTCTTTTCCTCAGTGACACTGTCTCTAGACCAAACAACATCGCTGGTCTCACCACAGTTTTGTACACCTTTCCTTTCATTTTAGCTGAAACTCTTCTATCACACATCACACCTGACACTTTTCTCCACCCATTCCATCCTGCCTGCACACGTTTCTTCACCTCTTTTCCACACTCTCCATTGCTCTGGACTGTTGACCCTAAGTACTTAAAATCCTCCACCTTCTTGATCTCTTCTCCCTGTAACCTCACTCTTCCGCTTGGGTCCTTCTCATTCACACACATGTACTCTGTCTTACTGCGGCTAACCTTCATCCCTCTCCTTTCCAGGACAAACCTCCACCTCTCTAGCTTCTCCTCCACCTGTTCCCTGCTCTCACTGCAGATCACAATTCTTCTTCTTTTCCTTTTGGCTTTTCCCTTCAGGGGTCGCCACAGCGAATCAACCGCCTCCATCTAACCCTGTCCTTTGCATCCTCTTCTCTCACACCAACTACCTTCATGTCTTCTTTCACTACATCCATAAACCTCCTCTTTGGTCTTCCTCTAGGCCTCCTGCCTGGCAGTTCAAAACTCAGCATCCTTCTACCAATATATTCACTATCTCTCCTCTGGACATGTCCAAACCATCTCAGTCTGGCCTCTCTGACTTTATCTCCAAAACCTCTAACATGTGCTGTCCCTCTGATGTACTCATTCCTGATCCTATCCTTCCTGGTCACTCCCAGAGAGAACCTCAGCATCTTCATCTCTGCTACCTCCAGCTCTGCCTCCTGTCTTTTCCTCAGTGACACTGTCTCTAGGCCAAACAACATTGCTGGTCTCACCACAGTTTTGTACACCTTTCCTTTCATTTTAGCTGAAACTCTTCTATCACACATCACACCTGACACTTTCCTCCACCCATTCCATCCTGCCTGGACACGCTTCTTCACCTCTTTTCCCCACTCTCCATTGCTCTGGACTGTTGACCCCAAGTACTTAAAATCCTCCACCTTCTTGATCTCTTCTCCCTGTAACCTCACTCTTCCACTTGGGTCCCTCTCATTCACACACATGTACTCTGTCTTACTGCGGCTAACCTTCATTCCTCTCCTTTCCAGGGCAAACCTCCACCTCTCTAGCTTCTCCTCCACCTCGTCCCTACTCTCACTGCAGATCACAATGTCATCTGCAAACATCATAGTCCATGGAGATTCCTGTCTAACCTCGTCTGTCAGCCTGTCCATCACCATAGCGAACAAGAAGGGGCTCAGAGCTGATCCCTGATGCAGTCCCACCTCCACCTTGAACTCCTCTGTCACACCTACAGCACACCTCACCACTGTCTTACAGTCCTCATACATGTCCTGCACCGCTCTAACATACTTCTCTGCCACTCCAGACTTCCTCATACAATACCACAGTTCCTCTCTGGGCACCCTGTCATAAGCTTTCTCCAGATCTACAAAAACACAATGCAGCTCCCTCTGGCCTTCTCTGTACTTCTCTATCAACATCCTCAAAGCAAATACTGCATCTGTAGTACTCTTTTTTGGCATGAAACCATACTGCTGCTCACAAATGCTCACTTCTGCCCTTAGTCTAGCTTCCACTACTCTTTCCCATAACTTCATTGTATGGCTCATCAGCTTTATTCCTCTGTAGTTGCCACAACTCTGCACATCTCCCTTGTTCTTAAAAATGGGCACCAGCACACTTCTCCTCCACTCCTCAGGCATCTTCTCACTATCTAAGATCCTGTTGAACAACCCAGTCAGAAACTCTACTGCCACCTCTCCTAGACACTTCCAAACCTCTACAGGTATATCATCAGGACCGACTGCCTTTCCACTCTTCATCCTCTTCAGTGCTCTCCTCACTTCATCCTGGCTAATCTTTGCTACATCCTGGTCCACAACAGTCACCTCTTCTAGTCTTTGTTCTCTCTCATTTTCCACGTTCATCAACTCCTCAAAGTACTCTTTCCATCTTCCCATCACACTGCTGGCACCTGTCAATAGACTTCCATCCCTATCCTTAATCACCCTAACCTGCTGCACGTCCTTCCCATCTCTATCTCTCTGTCTTGCCAGCCTGTGTAGATCAGTCTCTCCCTCCTTACTGTCCAACCTAGCATACAAGTCATCATAAGCTTCTTGTTTGGCCTTTGCTACCTCTACCTTCACCTTACGTTGTATCTCCCTGTACTCCTGTCTACTCTCCTCAGTCCTCTCAGTGTCCCACTTCTTCTTAGCTAACCTCTTTCTTTGTATACACTCCTGTACCTCCTCATTCCACCACCAAGTCTCCTTATCTACTTTCCTTCCAGATGACACACCAAATACTCTCCTACCTGTCTCCCTGATCACATTAGCTGTAGTTGTCCAGTCATCTGGAAGCACCTCCTGACCACCCAGAGCCTGTCTTAACTTAAAAGGTCATGCAATACCCTTCCTTTTTTAGCTTCCACCATTTCGTCCTCTGCTCTGCCTTTGCCCTCTTCATCTTCCTCACCACCAGAGTCATCCTACACACCACCATCCTATGCTGTTTGGCTACACTCTCGCCTACCACTACTTTGCAGTCACCGATCTCCTTCAGGTTACATCGTCTACACAAGATGTAGTCTACCTGTGTGCTCCTACCACCACTCTTATAGGTCACCCTATGTTCCTGCCTCTTCTGGAAGAAAGTATTCACTACAGCCATTTCCATCCTTTTTGCAAAGTCAACTACCATCTGTCCTTCTGCGTTCCTCTCCTGGATACCAAACCTGCCCATCACTTCCTCATCACCTCTGTTTCCTGCACCAACATGTCCATTGAAGTCTGCACCAATGACAACTCTCTCACTTCTAGGTATGCTCTGCATCACTTCATCAAAGTCCAACCAGAATTTCTCCTTCTCCTCCAGCTCACATCCTACCTGTGGAGCATACCCACTAACAACATTGACCATCACACCTTCTATTTCTATCTTCAGACTCATCACTCTATCCGACACTCTTTTTACCTCCAGGACATTCCTAACAAACTCCTCCTTCAAGATAACTCCTACTCCATTTCTCTTCCCATCTACACCATGATAGAACAACTTGAACCCTGCTCCTAAACTTCTAGCCTTGCTACCTTTCCACCTGGTCTCCTGGACACACAGTATGTCTACCTTCCTCCTCTGCATCATGTCGACCAACTCTCTACCTTTTCCTGTCATAGTTCCAACATTCAACGTCCCTACTCTTAGTCCTATGCTCTTGGCGCTTCTCTTCTCTTTCTTCGTGCGAACGCACTTTCCTCCTCTCCTTCTTCGACCAACAGTAATCCAATTTCCACCGGCGCCCTGTAGGTCAACAGCGCCGATGGCGGTCGTTGTTAACCCGGGCCTCGACCGATCCAGTATGGAAGTCATAGGTTTGATTCGCATCTTTGATTTGGCAAAAGTTTTACGCCGGATGCCCTTCCTGACGCAACCCTCTGTATTTATCCGGGCTTGGGACCACCACAATAAGACATTGGCTTGTGCCCTCTTGCGGCTACATTATATTTCAAAACGGAATGATGCGGAGAAATTAATCCATGCTTTCATTACTTCCAGACGAGATTACTGTAACTCGCTTTTTTCAGGCTGTTCCAAAGTCACTGAAGACACAACTAATCAAGAATGCTGCTGACCTTGTTCTGACCAGGACCTGTACCAGAGCTCCTATGGTGGCCTCTCTGCACTGGCCTCCTGTGAAAGCTAGGATAGATTTTAAAATACTCCTCCTCACTTACAAAGCCCCTCATGGCCAGGCACCGACCTATGTGAAGGAACTTTTAGTTCCATATAATCCATCTAGAGCATTAACCTCTCAACATACTGGCCTACTGGTGGTTCCTAGAATCTACAAAAGTAGGACGGGGGCTAAAGCCTTTAGCTATCAAGCCCCTCTATTTTGGAACCACCTCCCTTCCTTTTTCAAAAATGTTACAATTAAGGCAGCTTAGGCTGCTAAATTCTTTTTCTGATAGACCGACACTGCTGGAGACTCAACATCAAGACTAACTGAGCTCCTCTCTCCCCCTTCTTCTCTCTGACCTTCTCTGTTACTCCTCCTCTCCAATCTCTCTCCTAGTCTCCAAACACACCCTACTAACTCAACTTCTTCCCTGGAGTCTCTGCCACCCTTCAGTCATCCATGCAGCTGTAATTGTGCCTTGAATTAGCCAACTACATGATGGGGAACATGTATTAAGGCAACAACCCAGGAGTCGGAGAACACAGCCTGACTTTCCCATCCCCAATTCAGCGCCTGCATCAAATCGTCTCACTATAACCAGAAAGACACTGACTCCATCTGGCATATCTGCCGCTCTCTCTCTGTCTTTCTCTTTCTCTTACCCTGTTCTTCATTTTATTTCTTTTCCACCTAACCAGTCAAGGCCAATGGCCATCCAAAAAAGTCTGGGTTCTGCACAGAGTTTCTCGCTCAACGAGGGAGTTTTTCACCTCCACTGTCGCTTATGCTTGCTCTAGATATTTCAGCTGGGGTTTTCTGTCTGTTAAAGCACTTTGAAATGTCTGTTGCCATGATTAAGCGCTAACAATTATTAAATATTAAAGCAAATAAAACTTGATTGATTGATTGACTGATCCTTGGCAGATGATGTAGTGAAGTGACCTCAAAAAAGCATAAATACTTGCAAAGAGGATTCAATAAGGATTGCAAAATGCCTGTTAAAACCACGTCTATTATGGTGAACTGATTATGTTTCTCATTATTCTTACACTATAAACATTTGGGCCATCTCCTTGTCAACTAAGGAAAAGCAAAAATAATAATTTAGTGAAACACTGAATACAATAGAGTACTACAATTTATTTTGAAAGAGTATAGTCTTTATAGTCTTTCATGTTTGGACCCCAGCAGGACGTACCCAACTAAGCTTTTCGATGAATTAGGGGACTTCTAATCCAGAGGATTTGGTTGGAGGTGGTGAAGGAGTGGTGGCGGGTTGTAGATTTTTGCATATGGTGATGACAGAGATGGTGGCAGACGGGGGGGCATTTTAAAGTTTCACAGTTTGCAAGTGGTTTGCTATCAGGAGAACATGTTATACTGTCTTTGGATAAATGGCTAACAAGCATGTGCAGATACACCACATTTTCTGTCTGTTTGAACTTGTACAGAACTTCATTTCAGTCAAGAGATACTACAGAGAACAGTGAGATGTTGACTAAAATAAAGCATTATGATTTATTATGACAATACTTTCTGGTGCTTACACCCTGGCAAGATGTGCGTCTCTAAAAAAAGCTGTCTGATCAATCTAGGCTTTGGTATGAGGAAATAAAGCCAGCTAGGAGGACAATTACAGACAAATGAGAGTAGACCATGGATAGAAGAGGTAGTAGAAACTGATGCTGAAGTTCAAGATTATGCAGAAAGATGCAGGAAATGTTTGCTGAAGTGAGTGGCTGATTTATTGCAGGGGAGCAGCTACTGTATGATGGAGTAGAGATGCAGGCCAAAACATTGGGAGAACAAATAATTTACATCAGGGACTGCAAAAATGTAGCAGGGATGCTGGGCTGAAAAAGCAGTCAATATATTGCAGGGGAGCCACTATTTTTTGCAGAAGAAAAAAAGTTTAAGCAAGAACAATGCAGTGAAATAGAATAGGAAATAAAATGATTTTTAAAGAAGTTGAAATTACCGCAAGATGTGAGAATGTAAATATCGTCACCAGCAGTTACCAGTTACACAGTGACTTACTGAATGTCAACTTTGAGCAGCCAACACTGAGGTGGTAGGAGGAGTAAGCAGGAGATCTTTGCAGCGCTTTAAAGGTTTTTTTTTTTACTTTAATGAATTAATACTGTTAAATTGTGGTATATGACACTTATATAGCCTTTTGACAGTGAAGGCTGAACAAGGGTTTTAGACAATGGATTCATGCCAGAGATTAGAAAAGTAGGAATGCAAAGATCTTAGAGAACTGAGAAAAAAATGTCGTGTTTGAGCAAATGATGATTCAATGAAGTTTATGGCCGTGGAGCAGAAGCATTTAGCTTCTGCTCCACGGCCATAAATCAGACTTTGGATAAAATACATGGGTAAGCAAATTTAATAGAAATAGGAGTTAATATATTATTGGAAAATTTGTAAAACAGAAGGAACTTTCTAAAGATAATAGTGGGGATGGGCTGCATGGTGGCCCAGTGGGTAGTTCACCCAGCTTAGGTGAAGTGGTCACTCGAAATTGTCTGTAGATGTGAGTGTGTGCGTGAGTGGGTGTTTGTCTTTCATGTGGCCCCACAATGAGCTGGTGTCTCATCTGGGGTGTACCCCGCATCTCACCTGTAGCCAGTTGAAATATTTCCAGCAAGTCAGTGACCCGTGAGGCAGTTAAACGGCTGTTGTTAGAACCCAAATTGATGTCTATAAACGTCAATGGGAGCCATTGAGTTAATGAGTGTTTAAAGGGAGATTATCTAAAATGGAATGGGTGTGAGCCTGATTTTTTTGCAAAGACAGGACACAAGCAGTCTTATTAAAAAGCCATGACCAAAAACATATCAATTTCATGTTGGGCTGCACTGCATGTGTTCTGTGAATATAAAAGCAGGTTGCATTAAGCAGCCCTGATTCGATTGGCCCTGATTTGCTAAGCAAATGTGCTATTATGCCACCTAGAAACAGTAAAATGAAAATAACAATTTTAAAAAGGCAGCGCCCCATGATGAGCTGAGACCTCATTCGGGGTGTACCCTGCCTCTTACCCATGGCTAGCTGAGATAAGCTCCAGCCTACACCTGAACCGCAAGGTGGTTAAGTGACTGTAGATAAAACAAATGCAATTGTCTACAAGAGAATCTATGGATGGACTAGATAAAGCAGCATAACCGTTGCCACCAAGCATCTCAGAATAATTCAATGACATCATATCACCTACAAATATCAAAGTTTAATTTTCATCTTTTTACATTGGAGAAATTCCGGCTACACGTGCAACTGCCCAGTAAATATCCCCTGAGGTGTAACAGCTCTCTTGGTAAAATAGCAGTTAATTATGTTGGTCAGCAGGGAGTTTTATTGATCGAGTCAGTTAATTGGTCATTTAACTGCCCAATCCCACAGGCCCACTCACCACCGCAGCTACTGTTTCAGGATGTGTGTGTTTGTAGATGTGTGTGTGTGAAAGAGAGAATATACACAAAAACCGCAGGACCCAGAGTACACTGCAAGAACAACCAGGCACAGTCAAGTTTATAAATGGTAAAGAGTGTTAAAGGCAAAAGTTTTTAATCCTAAAAAGGCAAATTGGACATCTTAAAACACAACACTCTTCTGCATGCACTATACATCATATTGGTCTGTCAGAAATTTTATTAGTACATTAATGATTTGTCCTGGGTGTTCATTAATTATGTAATGGAAATAAATTTAAGAAAATAAAACTTGCTCTTAATTTAAGGATAATCCACAGGAATTCATTGAGATTATGACAATGAGTTTGAGGAAGCACTGGCTCTGTTATGCATTAAAATTGTCTGGAATATGGAATTTCAAGATATGTTTCGGGATGGGTTGAGTGTGTGTGGACATGGTTGGTACAGATAAAACCTCTGCAACACAACATGCTGTAGTACTCAAGTATCACATTACATTGGCAGAGTGTCTACAGGGAATGAGTTTGGAAAAACAGAGCAGGACAAGGGACACCGGGGCAGACAAGGGTAGAAGGTAGTCCCGAAGAGGCCCAATATCACTTTATGAACAAAACAAAATACAAAACTGGATCATGTGGTATGAAATCTGTTCTTTGATTTTTGATTTTACTGAATTATTTAGTAGTCTGAAAGCCCCGTCTACCTACGGTAAGGCCTATTGCCAAGGGACATAGTGAGTCATGTAAATGTAATACTGCCTACCCCCAGTGACAGACATGGAGAGGGTTATGAAGTCATTCTTGCATTTTATCAAGTCCATCTTGGTGTCTCAGTGCTTAGACCAAGATGTGGACTTTAAGCTTACAATCAGAAATGTTGATATAATTAGCTGTTTATATACTGCAATCGAGTAAAGACGCAGAAGATGTGCTTTCACAGCCATGTGTTGTCTGTATGTTTTATTTTTATCAGGATTACAATTATGTTAGGAGGAACTCTCCATTGAATGTAGGAACAATGTAAAAGACAACCCAGAATTTTGTGAAACTGGCGTTGAGAAATGATATTAGATTTGGAGTTGATCCAGGTATAAGGGGGAAAAAAGTAGTCAACAATATCTAGTTTTTTATAATTGCAAAATAGTGGTTTTTGGACTGGTTTTGGATTAGCGTTGTATCTCAACAGAAGAGACACTCTACCGTACACGTATTTTGAGTTACGAGCCATTGCTTTATCAATATTTTTGTTCAGCCGATGAGTAAAAATCTGAGGTATGAACTGTGGTTCAGGATACCACCAAAGAAGAAGAAATCCGAAACAAACACACACACACACACACACACACATACACATACACATACACCAGAGGCTTGCGAGCATGCAATTTATACAGTGGGGTTCAAGGTCGACGGGCAGCTGCATGGGGGTGTGCCCACATGGACAGCTTGTGTGTGGGTGGGGGCTCATGGTCACCTCGGCAGTGCTCTGGAGTGAACTTACACCTCCCACTGCCAGCTCACACTGTGATGTTTTGGCCCACTCAGGCCTCAAACCGGCGACTTCCAGTCCCTAGTCCAAGACTTAGTGGACTGAGCTACTGCTGCCCCAACATCAGCTGAGACCAGATCTCATTCTTTACGTGTTGGCGGATGGATGCAACATCAGCTGAGACCGGATCTAATTTTTTCCCATGTGTTGGTGGATGGATTCAACATCAGCTGAGACCAGATTTCATTCTTTCTCATGTATTGTCCATGTAGTAAAGACATAAGCTGTGTGTTCTTATGACTTTTGTGATTCTTTTCATACTTTATTGTTGTTTATATAACTTACATATAAAGTAAAGTAAAGACAAGCATACTTTACACAGGTAAAGTATGCTTGTTGATTGGTTGATAAAAAAATATGTTCTGTTTCATAATTTAAGGGGTTTGTGGTTTTTTTGCAAGGATGGAATTGAAATGATTTTAGTTATTTTAAATGGGGTAAATCTGACTGAGATACAAGTACTAACAAGCTCAGTCAAGATATTACTGTACTCCAAAACTGTAGAGGGCTGAAACATGACTTCCATGAGAAAAAATAAATTATTAGGTCAATGGTCACATTATGAAAGACAAATAACAATAATAACATAACAAAAAGACTGTTTATAGTGGTATAGATGATACACATAGCAAAATTTAAATATTTTGCACCCTTTGTTTTGTGTGCCAAAAGTAGCTTTAGCTTCTGTATGGTAGTTGGTATATTATACACAATGGAAAAAACAGGGTCAAATATGTGTGTGTGTGTGTGTGTGTGTGTGTGTGTGTGTGTGTGTGTGTGTTTCTGTGTGTGTGTGTTAAGCTGCAACTGTGCATGAGAGATCGTCAAATTCATAGGATATTATGTGTCACTGATGTAAAGAGAATCCCTTGTGATAATATGATGAAAGTTATAAGCATGCATGTGTGCGTGCGCACACACACACACACACACACACACACACACACACACACACACACACACACACACACATACACACAGGCACATACAGTACACACACTGCCATCCCTCTATCTACTTGAGTAGATGGAGATGAGAAGATAATGTGGTAAATGGGTTTATCAACCACAAAGCGCACGTGTGTGTGTGTGTGTGTGTGTGTGTGTGTGTGTGTGTGTGTGTGTGTGTTTGGGGGAGGGTAGTGAAATAGAGAAGAACTGAAAAACTAGAAGGGCACTGGAGGAACACATACAGGACCAGTAGTCTATGTATCGTCTTGTTTTTATGATTATTATGCATCTATCTTTGGGTGGTGGTCTTGTAATAAGAGTTTCGGATTGTGATTTCAGTGTCTAAACACACTGCACTAATTACACGTTACGCAAACTGCTTGAAATGTAGCCATGGGCTTTTCAAAAGATCCTAACCAATCAACACATTACACACGAGATGAAATGAAAACTCTCTGAGGAAATGATCTGGATGACACTGTAAAACTTTTCACAGACCTGAATGAAGCAAATATTGGGACACCTACAATGCCCCATCAGCGTGGTGTAAAGATAGAACAAGAAAACTGAGGGGACCTGATACTGATGTTGTTGACACTGTAGTAGTAGTCAATACCTTGCCAGTTATCTGCAGTGGAAAAACAAAACAGATCCTTGGTTAATGTGCATTATTATGGATTAAGTCCAGGTTCAACAGTTCTATTTAAAAAGCTGTGGAAACGAGGTTTTACTTGTACACTTTCAAACAAAAACGCTAGAGAGAGACAAACACAGACAATCACACAAACACAAATAGATACACTTAATCCCACTGGAGATCCCTGGATATAGAGGTAGTCAGTAACCAAGAAGAAAGAGACAGACCATCCTGATAGCATTACTATCTGGAGAGTTGCTCTTGCGTGACATCACGTTGAGCACTCATCAGACTCCAGCAGTGAAATGCAGTAGAGTAATCCCTCGTTACACGCAGTAAATGTGTTCCGGGACCACCTGCGAAAAACAAAAAGTCTTCTTGTGGGAGGAGTGAATGAAGTGAGTGGAAACCTCTGAGCAGGTTTCAGCGCTTTTTTTTTTTCCATCTTAACGTTTTGTTTTCATGTTTGTATTCTTTGTATATTGTTAATTAGGTTTGTCCTGAGTGTGTAGTGTCATCTATTGTCAGTTTTTTGAGTGGTTTTTGCTGGCAAGGCGTGGGCTGGGTGGAGGCCACTCAGACGCCGTCATGGCTTCTGGTGGCTACACATCGTTGACAAAGAGTCATGGGATCAGGGTGGTTTCTCCTTGCAGCGTGGAAGAGGTGGCACTTGCGGTGGGGGATGTTATCGGGTGCATTGCGGTGAAGTCTGCTGGCCGGAAAGAAGGTGGAACAGGTGATTGAAAAGGTGATAACTGTAAAAGTACTGTTTGAACAGGTCATGCCGTTGTCACAGCTGGCGTCTAAAATCACGCTGTCAAATGTTCCCATTTTCATCAGTGACAAATTCCTAATTAAAGAACTCTCGACATGGAAAAGTTGTGTCGCCCATTACGAAAGTCCCGTCATGGTGCAAGTCCCCACAGCTGAGACACGTCGTGTATTACCGCAGACAGGTATCAATGATCCTGAACAATAAAGCGGAAGAATTTAATAACCGTTCTGTTGTTAAGGTAGATGAATATGACTGCACGCTGTACGCCACCTCCTCTCAGCTCAAATGTTTTGGCTGTGGAGAGGCGGGTCACATTGTTAGTGCCTGTCCGAAGCTCGTCAGCGCTGCTCCGTGGGACCCGCCCGGTGAGACGGCGGTTCCCACCGCCGCTCTGAGGTGTCCTGTTCCGGCTCCACGGTGCCGAAGCATCGGAGCGAGGAGACGCTCCAAGGAGCGAGCCTGAGAGTCAGGTGCAGGTAGGTCAACCAATGATAACATCGAGGTGAGGGGGGAGAGTGAAGGTGGGACAAGTGAGGATGGTGGCAGGATAGCTGAGAGAGCAGGTGAGGCCAGGGGTAAAGCAGGTGAGGTTAGGGGTAGAGCAGGTGGAGTGATGGGTGAGAGTGGGGTGGTGTCCAGTGAGTTGGGTGAGGTGACGGTTGTGGTGGGTGAGAATGGTGAGCTGACAGGTGAACAGGGTGAGATTGGAGAGGTAGTGAGTTAACAGTGTGAGATTATGGAGGTGGTAGGTGAACTGGGTGAGAAAGGTACACTGGGTGAGACTAGGGTGGTGTCAGGTGCAGTGGGTGAGGTTAGGAGGGAGAAAAAAAAAAAAAAAGGAGGGAGACTGGTGAAAAAAATGAGAATGTTGCGACAGGAAACCAGACAGGTACTGAATCTGTCACAGACGACCATGCGTCTGAATGGATTCCTGCTCCTGCTAGGCAGCGCAGTACGCTCAAGAATATCTTGAGCGTACTGCTCAAGACATTAATTCTGCCGGATGTAAAGCTGGTCGGCTTGAGGTCGGACCGAGTCTTGAAGAAAGTAGTGATAGTGATGATTGTATGTCTGATTGCAGTGAGCTATGTCACACTCCAGTAACTGCCAATCAACAGCACGTTTTGTACCCGGGAAAAATGTTTAAAATGTTCTTTCAACAAACTAAAGGCATGAAAGGTCTGAATCTGGAACAGTCTTTTCCTGACAAATTAGTTTTTTATAATTCGGCAAAACAACTTATTAAAAACAGCCACGTCAGAACTCAGTGACCAGGTGATAAATCGACTGAAAAAGCAAATGAATAAAGTAATAAACAACTGAGTTTTCAATTTTGATGAGGCTCACTGTTTAATTATATTTCCTTTTTATTTAAGGTTCTCACTTTTAACTTCTCCCTCATCATAGATTCTTTTAGAGTGGGGATGTTAAACGTAAATGGAGCCAGAGAAGAAATGAAAAGGGCCCTGGTTTTTGACACAGCAAGGAGAACTATTGATGTTCAGTTTTTACAAGAAACACACAGTAATGAGAGCAATGAGGTGGACTGGATGAAGGAGTGGGAAGGACAGGTGGTCCTGAGCCATAATACCATGCTGAGTGGTGGAGTGGGCTTCCTGTTCTCTAGAACTTTTAACCCAACATCTCTGGAGGTCGAGCATGTCGTAAAGGGGAGGTGTCTTTTAGCAAAGGCACAATTTAAGAGATAATTTTGCGTATCTTTTGTCATGAAATGTGACTTGAACCACTTTCATAGACTTGTGACAAGATTGTGTACTCCCACTTCAGGGCACCATGGTGCCCTGTGCAAATTACTAATTATCAATTATCAATAACCCTTGCAATTTTGAGGTACATTTAAGAGAACAATCCCTAATTAAAATACATCCTGCATACAGACAATACATACAATATGGTGTAGCATTGCTGCTTATTACACTTTCACTTGCATTTGTTTAAAGTAATGCTATACAGCTGTGATGTGCAGTCAGGGGAGGCAGGTGAGGCATAGCTTCCTCATCATGGAAATATAAAATTAAGAATAGATTATAGGTTATATTAATCTGTGTTAAAGTTATTTTTCCTTTAACTTCACAATTTTGAACTGTTTTTTAAAATTGCTGAATTTTCACATTTACCTTTCAAATACTAAGAAGAGATGAAGGCTCAGCGCTGTGCTGAGCCTCACCGTGGATTGTGCAATCACTACGATGCGCTCGCATGCAATGTATATGTAACATATTCTTTTGCGGAGCAGTCATACAACTGATGCGCAGAGCTGCAAAGTGAGGCACTCAGTTCTCTTGCCTCATGGCAAGGGGTTATAGTGATCCTAGGGATTCTTCTTGCAAAACCTTAATCACAAAAAATAGAATTAATGATAGTATTAGGAAAGTAGAATAAACAGTTAGCAAGTCAAGTGAAGCCATCCAGGATTTTTTTCCCATTGTTTGGCCTTATTTCAAAATGGAAGATCACATATATCTTCTCTTCTTTTCCTTTCAGCTTTTCCCTTCAGGGGTCGCCACAGCGAATCAATTGCCTCCATCTAACCCTGTCCTTTGCATCCTCTTCTCTCACACCAACTACCTCCATGTCCTCTTTCACTACATCCATAAACCTCCTCTTTGGTCTTCCTCTAGGCCTCCTGCCTGGCAGTTCAAAACTCAGCATCCTTCTACCAATATATTCACTATCTCTCCTCTGGACATGTCCAAACCATCTCAATCTGGCCTCTCTGACTTTATCTCCAAAACCTCCAACATGTGCTGTCCCTCTGATGTACTCATTCCTGATCCTATCCTTCCTGGTCACTCCCAGAGAGAACCTCAGCATCTTCATCTCTGCTACCTCCAGCTCTGCCTCCTGTCAGTGACACTGTCTCTAGACCGAACAACATCGCTGGTCTCACCACAGTTTTGTACACCTTTCCTTTCATTTTAGCTGAAACTCTTCTATCACACATCACACCTGACACTTTTCTCCACCCATTCCATCCTGCCTGCACACGTTTCTTCACCTCTTTTCCACACTCTCCATTGCTCTGGACTGTTGACCCTAAGTACTTAAAATCCTCCACCTTCTTGATCTCTTCTCCCTGTAACCTCACTCCTCCACTTTGGTCCCTCTCATTCACACACATGTACTCTGTCTTACTGCGGCTAACCTTCATCCCTCTCCTTTCCAGGACAAACCTCCACCTCTCTAGCTTCTCCTCCACCTGTTCCCTGCTCTCACTGCAGATCACAATGTCATCTGCAAACATCATAGTCCATGGAGATTCCTGTCTAACCTCGTCTGTCAGCCTGTCCATCACCATAGCGAACAAGAAGGGGCTCAGAGCTGATCTAAACGGAAAGAATTCTCGAAACTTTTATTCTAAGCAGGAGATGTGAGGACAGACATGCTCCTTCCATTGTTGAGTATGTCCTGACAGTGTTGGAGAAGTCTAATTGTGTCTACAAACTAGTAGCTCAGACTTGTGATGGGGCTGCTGTATTTGCTTCAGCGCTCCAAGCAAAAAGGATAGAAAAAGTGCCCGATGCCATGTTCCCACACTGTTACGCACACTTGCCGAACTTGGTGCTCATGTATTCTGCAAAGTGCATGCCACAATGTAGCTGAGGGACTAGCGTCATATTTCACCAAGCACGCTCACTTGCTGGATGACGTTGTCAAGTGCCACTTACCCAGAGCAGCATCTACAAGATGGAGCTCTAACTCTGCTGCAGACGATAATCATGCACCAAAATGATCTCCACATGTTATTTCATATTATTATGGAAAATCCTAATATCTGGGATAAGGACAAGCTGATGATGGCTGCAGGATACGATCGGTGTCTGTCAGAAGCATCAACATGCTTTCTCCTTATAGCGTTGGGGAGCTTTTTCAATGAAACTGACTCACTGTTTAGAGTGTTGCAAAACAAAGTGATGAACAGCGAATATTGCCTTGCTCATATCCACAACACTGTTTTGCTCTCAAGCGCATGTGACTGAAGTTTGACAGTTTCTGAGACCGATTTGAGGAGAAATACAGTGCACTGGGATTGACAGAGACTGGAGACAGTCAATTAAATGTGAACGATGTGTTCTGTAAAATTCTGGAAAGCAGAACCTGTCAAATGAAGACCAGGTTTTATCATTTTAGTGAGTTGGCTTTCTTTGGTTTGGTGGACTGCACAAAATTCAGTGAAATGTCACCACAAAACTGCAGAGCCTATCAAAATACGCCAGATTATTTTACTGTTAAACTAAGGACAAATCTCGTTGGACTGTATAGCTCATAAAAACTGTCGGAAGAATATGAATCTCCTGGACAGATTCTCAGATTTTTGGCGCAGAAGGATCTTACTGAAACTGTTCCTGAGGCGCCAAAATTACTCCAGCTCATGCTCACTGTGCCAGCGACTACAGCATCTGTGTTGGGGTCATTTTCAGAACTGAAAAGACTGGAGACATACAGTCGGAACAGGACTGATCAGGAACGACTTTCTTCTGTGGCAGTGATCTCCACTGAGACAGAGAGACGTGTAAAACTGAATAAAGATAAGGATGACTTTTACAAACAAGTTATGGATGCTTTTATTCAAAAGGAGTGGCGCATGGATTTTATTTCTAAGTAAAGGTAAGAGAATAACAACATTTTTTAAATTCTTTTTTGTCTATGCTACAAGTTTGCATATGTAAAGAATGCTAATATGAAATTTTAAACAAGACACGTAAAATGTTGACAATCAAATGTTGAATAAGCTACTCCATAGGGTTCATATTTGTAAATTTGGCTGTGTTGATGTCAGTGCCTCACCAGACATGAATCCCAAAGCACGTCACTGGTGTGCAGCAAAAAATCCATGTTTTTCTCTTTTTTTAAACACATTTGTAGTCTAACCGTTCAAGAAGATTTAGAGTACAAGCCAGCGTTTACACACAGCGTTTACACACACAGAGGCTTGCATGCAAAGGTAAGTGACACCTGCTCATCAGGATCATTAACGATTCACAAGCCAGTGTAAAAGACTAGCAACTGTCCATTTAGCAGATGTTTGCCCTACCCCTTATGCTGCATTTACAAAACACACAAATACAGTACTACTTAAGATCATGATGTTGATGCCATTATGCATTTTTCCTTTCTCACTGAATTGGACGGAATGGATGGAATATGCAACTCTTCTCTGTCGACTACTGTGATTGGCCTATTCAATCTTGCCAATCTTTTGCCATGTGCTCTTCGTCACCCTCGCTCTCTTCATCAGCACTGGCTGTGTTGCTGTTGACATCTGAATCCAGATCAGTACCTTTGAGTGATGTACAGTCTGTGGAATACTCAATGTCCTCGATGAATGGAGGTTCATCATCTTCAAAACAGCTGCATGAAAGAAAAGATATGTCACAACAACAACATGTGTATCCTTAATTCAAAAATGATAACAGATTTCATTTCTCACAAATGATTTAAAAATAATAATCAGAGAATGTATTATTACAGTAAATTTTTGACATATATCACTTTTTCCACACCTTAAACCCTGCCGTTTAAAGATGTCCTATTATGAAAATCAAATTTTTTCAGGTCTCTACATATACATAGTGGTCCTCTCTAACCCGACCAACTCCTAGAATCTGGTAAACAATGGCTTCTTGCACCAATAAATATTTGAAATTTTAGGAATTCCCGGACTGGACTGAATCAAAACGATTGGATTTTGTTAGAGCTCAATTTGTGATGTATCAAATTGCGCTCTGTGATTGGACAGAGTGATTCACGATATTGATTGGTTGACATGCCCAAGGGCGTGGCCATCCCTGAGGGGTTTGTTTGTTCAGGCTACGGTAGCATTGTGCGGTAATGTCTTAGCTCAGAACTACACACTGAAAGTACCTCACAAACTGTTGAAGTCAGCTAGCTTTTGGCTAACTAGTTAGCTTCACTTCAGTCATGTGTGTGTGCGTGTCCGCTAAAGGCGTATCCTCATCGTCATAGCGAACACAGCTGCGTGTGTCCACAACGGTCATAAACAAACAGCCTCAGCCTTTATTTACAGCCTAACAGATATTCACTGTCACCAGTCAAGGGGGATGTTCAACTGACATGAAGCCTGCATGTGAAACAAGGCAGTCAGAGACTGCAACATCCCGCGACACCCCTGAATTCAACATTTTACCCTGACCTACACAGTTTTGTGGCTCTGGCACCGGAAAATGTTGCTTTTTGTTTTGTGATTATATCTCATCAGGTTTTAGAGCTGTGTACCTAAAAAAGTATACAATGGGCTCTCGTTCCTCATGGTTAATGCGTTCCAGGAACCACATGCAATTAACGAATTCTTTGATAGAGCGACAAACTATCTCACTATTTACGGTAATTTAAACGTTTATGAACCCTCCCCATACTGATATTAAACCATCTTCTATCTGTATTACCTTTTCCCACACTCTTATCGAGGTTCAAAGTACCTTTGTGTCTCACGGAAGTCCGAGACTCACAGAACGTAGCGCACTTCCAGATGCCATCAGCCAATAGAACAGTATAATGTGACTGCCTTCCAAAAATCCGCGAAGAGTACAAAAGTTGACATATGACCTTGACCTAGTTTTCTCCAGGTCATCATCTCATTTTCATCCCCTTTGCTGCCCGAGTAATGTTCTTTTCCTTTCCTGTTTCTATCTGCAATGGTTGTGAAGATATTTGATGGACGAATGGATAGACAGACGGCCGTACAAACACTGACAATTACAATACATCACCACTTTGCGGGATGTAGTAATCCAGGCAGAAATCAAGAGGTGAAATTATCACTCATTCCCAGCCTTGTGAGAGACAAAGGCTGGATACTTTCATGCACACACACACTCACACACACACACACACACACACACACACATACACACACACACACACACACACACACACACACACACACACACACTACTTCCCCTGCTCCTTGTGACGTAAGAACTCGAGGCCAAACGAAAGATCTGACTGGGATAGAAGTGACTGACTCTGTATCCATTACAGGATGTAGTACCCCTGCCTTTTCCTCACTGCAGTGGATGCAGAATATGGAAAATAGGGACGGCGCCCGCCTAACAGCCAGTTCAATGTACAGTACTGAAACTCTTTGGCTTACCTTTCCCATGTTTTCATTTAGTTTGCGTTAGTTTCTCATTGTCCGTGACAATTGTCGAGAAACAGCGTACTTCCTGTCTGTAAACATCTGTTGTCATCGCCAGTGATTTTCGACCCGTTTGCAAACACTGTGTGTTTGAAATTCTTCGCCTTGCTTACTGGTGGTCTCAATAGGATCAGCCCATGTAGTATTTACATAATGAACAACGGAGTCACGTTCGGCTGACTGAGAAAGTGGCTCGACACTCAGCACAGAGGAATGCGTAGTAATAAAGTTATCCAGGTCATGGTTATCATTGGAATATGAATAGCACAGACCACACTTCACAGGGTTAATAAGCTGGGACAAGACCAACCACCCCTAGAACTGAATAAGCCTCTTGGATGAGAGCCAAAAAGTCTTCAGGAAACTTTCTTAAAGTCCTGTGGATTGATTTAAACAGCTTTGGATAGGGGGTAGTGGTGTTTGAGTCAGTCTGTGTATTTCCCTCAGAATAACAGTGGGTTCAGTTTTTGGGGTTTTGGGGGCTGGGGGGTGGGGTTTGGTATTAAACCTAGGTTTAAGAAAAAGTTTGGGTTAAAATCATAATTTGGGCATGCAGTCCATAATGGATAGGACAGCTGACTATGTGGGACAGAAAATTGGAAACACTGTGACGGTCTGACATGCAGCGAAATGCTGTTTGTCTGAATTGAACCGACAATTACAGCAGGATGACCGTCACCGTCAGTCACCTCTGATTCACAAGATAGAGAAATGCCCACCACCTGACTCCACTCAATATAGGTCCAATTCATGTATGAACAATCTCTGTCCTTAATCAAATAAATTAATAATACACTACAAATAATACAGTTTGTGTGTGTGTGTGTGTGTGTGTGTGTGTGTGTGCGAGCGTGCGTGTGCGTGTGTGTGTGTGTGATATGAAGAGCATTCAGTGTTCCACATTTAATTAGGCTAAATCGTCAATCAAATATTAGTGTGTAACCTTATCTAATAAACCTCAGACAAACAAACCTGCCAGAAAACAAACAAACAAAGAGATGCCAGGGAAAACATAAGGAAACAAACCAGTCAGTGCCACAGTCATATAAAGACAAGTGTAACCGTTGTCATGATAAGACCTCAGTCACTAAGACTGGGCATCCAGCATATGGCCTGTGTCAGATCAACAAAGAAAAAAAACAGAAGAGTGCTATTCTGAGAAAATCCCAGCTATGCAAGTACCATCTGTTACAATACCACCTGAACACATCTAACAATGTTTTGTGATTTTAGAATACACTCAATGATCTGGTCTGTCCTCTTCCTCTCCATCAGAGGAGAGGGTGTGGAAGGGAAAGGGAGGAAAGCAGAATGAGTGTGAATAAAAAAGACAGAAAGGACAAAGATTTTATGTCTAGCATACTAATGACAGCAGCTCATTTTGTGTTCGCATTGCCTTGTGACATGAATGACAATGAAGCTCGGCAACTTGTTTTTATTTGCATTTGCATCTTCAAATCAGCATGTGTAGTGTAACTGCTAAAAAAAAAATCCAATAGATTTGTTAAACTATGTGCGTGCATGCGTGCATTTGTATGTGTATGTTTGTGTGTGTGTGTGTAATGTGTATTATATGTGTGTATGTTTGTAACTGTGTGTGTGTGTGTGTGTGTGTGTGTGTGTGTGTGTGTGTGTGTGTGTGTGTGTGTGTCAATAGTCTTGTCAACACATTTTAGCCATTAAAAAAATGCTGTCTGTTTAGCCATAACCTGCCATGCAACGAAGTAATTGCGCCCACTTTCACATAAAACATCAGTGTGGAGCATAACCTTTACAATGCGATGTTCCCACACATGTTTTGTGTCATATAGTATCAGCTTAATGTGTAGGACTATTTCTGATGAAAAGACTGGGTAGGATTCACCTTCAGCTTATAAAAATTGTCAGCTAGTCTTTCTTATAGGCCATAGTTGAAGGATTTGTCATGCAAAACACTTTATTAAAAGCATTAGTGCCCCATTTAACAGGTGAAGATCAAGCAATGCCGATCAGATTCTATTATACTGGGGTGTGAGACAAGGTTGTCTATTCTCACCAATAATTTCCCCACAACAATAGAACTCTTTGGGTAATTAGTAACACAGACTGAAAACATTTAAGATATATCCATAAATAGATCACAAACTTCATTTCCTCCTTTGAGATATTTGGCAAGTTAAAATTCATTTACAGAAAGGGTAAATTAAAACAATGTCAAGACCACAAGAAGAGAGTTGTCTTGAAAAATTTAGACATCTACCTCCAGATACACTATCACTTTTGAAAGAATATTACAAATAAATTTTAATAATTCTACATTGCAACTCTTTCTCAGACGTTTCTCAGTAGGCATACATAAAACATTAGAAAACAGTATTAGATTGACTTGCCCTTGCAAATTTCTATATTATCTGTAGCAAATGTTGAATTCCAAATAAGACATTGTGATGATTCATTCGGCATGTAAACAGCAGCTGGTAAGAAAGCTATCGCAAGGCATTGGTTCCTTCCTGAGCCCCTGACCATTTTCTGTACATCCTCCATGAGATTATTTACATAGCGTCATGCACCTACTTTACACTATATACTGAAAGTCCCATTGCATACCATTCTTTTAATATATATATATTTGTTTTTAAAAGTATTTCAAAAAAGAATGGAGTTGCAGGCCCAGTTTGAGGTGACAACCTGCTACCACAAACCATGAATAAATGTAATAGTCATTATATGTACTTGCCAGATGTAGTCACTCAGAAACCTTTGGTATCCCTGCTCTCTACAGTGATGAGTCAACATAGTTGTTCCTGTCACAGCCTGTGACACATTATGCTGAAAAATATTTTGCTCTCAACATTCATGTGGCTAATTCTGCAAAACTGGCTGATGTCAGCAGATAGTTTTTCCATTAGGATTAAGGTGACACATGGCCCAGCTGACAATAAAACTCAAACCCAATCTAATAATCTCCACTACTTAGGAGCACTTCTGTTCACTTCTAGTCTAAGCAGTATATTGATTGTGAGTGATGTGTTGCACTGCTGGCTGTTGCTGTGGGTTTTCTCCAGGCACACCTCAACATCTTCTTTTAATGCTGAGGTTTGACAAACTCCACTCAAACTTGAAAGGATCTTTGTACTTGCATGCGATTTCATTTGCAGACTCCCAACTCCCTAAAGCTGACTGCTGAGTCTGATCTTTTTTATCTGCTGCATCTCCTACTTGCCGACTCTGTCTTGCCTCCTCCTGAACATCATGTGGGATGTTTTTTTTCTGTTCTGTGTCCTGCATTCCTCATACTTTTCATCACTGAAAATCAGCCACTGGGTTGGCATCTAAGTTGCATGTTGTAGTTGTCACAAACTCTGCCAATTTATTTGTTACGTATTATGTGCAAGCCCCGCGATGCACTGGCAACGCGTCCGGGGTGTACTCTGCCTCTCGCCCATAGTCAGCTGGGATAGGCCCCAGCATCACCCGTGACCCACAAGGTGGACAAGAAATCTACAGGTGAGAAGTTGGGGGACACTCCGGCGACACTACAATGTCAGTGCACCGCAGAGCCGCATGAAAGACGGACAATCAGGTACACACATTCACACCTGTGGGCAATGTGGATTGATCAATTCACCTGAAGTGCATGTTTTTGGAGATGGAAGCGGAAGAACCCACGCAGACACGTGAGAACATAAGAACTCCACACAGAACAAACATGAACCTTCTAGCTGTGAGGCGAGAGTGCTACCCACAGTACAACCGGGCTGCCCATTGTTCAGCCAATAGCAATATAATCTAGAATATACCAGTAACATTTCTGGTTTATTTCGGGTGGGCAGCCAAAAGCCCATATCAAGACAGTCATTCATTCACTGTACAGTATCTCATATCGTGACACAGAGAGATTCATTACCTCCCCAGCCTCTTGTTCCTCAACCCTTAAAGAGAATTTTAAATTTAGCTTTATTATCTTAACTCTGGGTTGTATGTTGTTAATAAAAAGGGAGGGAGAAGAAACAAAGGGTGGAAGCTGTCAGTATTGTGTTAAGAACCACCCAAATTCACAGCCAATGCTGAACAAAGTTTCATCTATCCATCTTTTTGAATACAAGATGATTACAATTGTCTTGTCATCAGCAGCTTATTTGCTTTGTGGGTCACAGGTGAACAAAGTTCTTTAAAACTCTATAATTTGAATGTGTTACTAAGGGCCTTGTAAAATGAAAGATTTCAATTTAAAAATATGTACTAGTTGAATCAACATGCAGGAGCTTTCACCAAACTCATCATCATTTAGGGCAGTGATCCCCGATCACCAGGCCATGGACCAGTACCGGTCCATGGGTTAATTGATACAGGTCCGCACAGAAAAACTATGGCAGTGGTTCAGTGGTAGAGCGTGCGGTAGAGTGGGTCGTCCAGTGTTTGAAGATTGGCGGTTCGATTCCCGCTCCCACCCAATAAACACCCGGAGGTGAGCTGACAGTGGGAGGTGTCAGCTTACCTCCGGAATACTGCCAAGGCACTCTTGGGCAAGGCGCAGTCCCCCTTGCAAGTTGCTCATTTGGGCGCACCACGAAGGAGCTGCCCACCACTCTGCCTCCTCTGCATGCGTACAGGCCCCCCGTGTGTGTTTGTGTGTTCAGAGCCTGTACACACATACAGTATTTATGCATGACTCAAAACTAACTAGAGTGTGCCACTAATTTCCCTGCGGGGATTAAAATCATTATATAATTATTTTTTTTTAAAATTTAGCTTCTTGTTCATGAGCAACATCATTGCCGCAGAAATGTTCAAGTCTCTGACAATATCAAGAAAACTAAAATGGTTTTGTGTCGGCATATGCACAGACGGAGCTGCTGCCATGACCACACAACTGTCTCGATTGAATGCTTGTATTAAGGAAGTTAAATGTGAGTCCATGCATTGTGTTGTTCACAGAGAAATGCTGGCTAACAGAAAATTGCCACCATAGCTTAAAAGTGTATTGGATGGTGTAGTTAAAATTATTGACCACATTAAAGCACACACCTTTAACTTGCGCTTGTTTGAGCTGCTTTGTGAGGAAATGGATGTGGAGCACAGAGACCTTCTCTCATACACAGAAATAAGATGGTTATCCCTAGGGAGATCACTGGCTAGAATGTTTGAATGACAAGAGCTTCTACAGAGATTTCTCTCAGAACAAAACTCATTGCTGACTGTACATTTAGGTGATGAGGAATGGGTTACAGAGCTCACTTACTTTTGTGACATATTGAACCTGCTTAATGACTTCAATCTCTCACTTCAGAGTAAAATGATAATTGTCTTCAAGTTGGCAGATAAAGTGCCTGCTTTAGACATGTGAGGATTTTGGCAGAGACTGAGCCGAAGTTTTCATTTTCCCAATTGCTGCACGATCACCTGCCTTTCCATTCAAGAGTTTGAACATTACGCCAGAAACACAAAAGACCCACGAACTGGCAAGGAAATGGGTCTGTGGCCCATTTGCAAACCAGGGGAATCCAGAGTGTCTATGCAAGAAGAAGGTAAATTGCTGGAGAGCCCAAATGAAGGAAGACTTTAACATATGTTTTAGACAACAACTCTGCAGGTGCTCTTAAGTCATGACAAAATACCCTGAGATTACCACAGCAATGAAAACCCATCTAGCTATCCATCCACCCATCCATCCATCCATCCATTCATCCATCCATCCATCCATCCTCATTATTTTCATATGAAGTTCTTCACTGTAAGGCCCTGTCTTACATTGAGTATCTCATTGAACTGTACCATCCTCCCAGGGCTCTTTGATCTGAGGATGCAGGATTTCTGGTAACCCGTCAGGTCTTCAGGAGTAGAACAGGAGGCAGAAGCTTTAGCTATCACGGCTTCGATCCGGGGGGGCAGACACCCTTAGCTTATTTAAGAGTAGACTAAAAACCCTCCTCTTTGATAAAGCCTATAATTAAAAACAACACAAATTCCGCTAAATGAGCTGCCATAGGCCTAGACTGTTGAGGGTATTTTCTCTGTCTCTCCCGTTAAAGAGAGTTACTTTAATTACTTTTGCTACTTCTCTTTCTTTGCTTTTCCTGCTAAAATTAAATTAGACTTTTCCAACGCTTGCAAGATACTGCCGCTGTCTTTGTGCTTCTGCACGACAGGTGGGGAACAAGTATGGAAGGCAGGAAATCTGAAGGCCTGGAAATCCCGCCCCCAGTTCAGCAACTACAGCACAATTTGGACTGCAAATTTTATCTGGCCTATCTGCCACTCTCTCTCTGTTTCACTTTTCCTTGCCTTGTCTCTTTCCCCAGTATCTTTCCTTTCCCACCCAACTGGTCAATGCGGATGACCGCCCTCCAGAGTCTGGGTTCTGCCTGGAGTTTCTTCCTGAGGAGTTTTTCCCTGTTGCTTATGCTTGCTCTGGAGGATTCTGTTGGGTTTCTCTGTCTGTTAAAGCGCTTTGAAATGTCTGCTGATGTGATTAAGCGCTATACAAATAGAGATTGATTGATTGATTGATTGATTGATTGATTGATTGATTATAAACCATCTTTAACTTGCTGTCGCTAGTCGTCTTTTTTGGAGTCCAGTCCATTGATTCACTTTGAAATCAATGCAAATAACATATAGTGACTGTACCATATTGCTGCCACTGCATCAAGATGTGCAAATAAATGGTAAAACTGTAAAACTGAAGCAAAACAAAGAAGCTGAGATAATGCACATAAAAAAGTGTTGAATATGGATTTGAAGTCTCCAATTCTTCTTTGTAGTTGGTTGGGAATAAATGAACCAACATCCTGTGGGACTTCAAGTTCCTGACTCAGAAACAACTGCTTCCTACGCAGTTCTAATCATTTGCTTGGGAGTAGTATAAACAATAAAATTTTCAGTTTGGAAGACGTTAATTTTTCTCCTGTTTGTTTTGGCAATTTGAAATAAATGGTCATGACAAAGTGCTTGTCAGCATACAACCTTACTTGTGAGAGTTGTGGTCCAAGATGTTGTGGTCCAAATTGATGTGGTTGACAAGACTTCTACTGTAAAAAAAATTTGTATCTCTTGTAAGAGACAACAGACTTTGGCAGAATTTAACACCCATCTCCTGCAGGTCCCTGGTTCCTATTTGGAGGCCCTGCAGATACACAAACACAAACTTATCAGATGAAATGTATTTATATATAATTGATGAATCATTTGTACACATACATTTACAGATTGACTCACACAACTTCTTTGCTAGTAAACGCCATCGTAAAATCTATCTGAAACATCACATGTTCAATACAACACATATACATGGAAAGTTACCGTGATGTCAGTTGACATTGGTGAAATTTTGATGGTGTGGTTTTCATATATCCCCACCTATATGTTTGAATAAGCTCACTTGAAAACCTCACGCTGTCACGCTTCCGGCGTTTACCCGGAAGTTCGGGCTGTTAGCCGAACTAGCTGGCCGGACCGTAACGCCGAAGCGGCCTTCGTCTTCATGTTCGTCCGTCCCGCACACATGCAGCTGTTAGGGCTTTGTCGGACACAGCAGTTTGTTTTCTTGTGACGGCGAAGAAAAAAAAGAAAACAAACAAAGTCTGACATTATTATTTTATCGTGGAATGTCCACGGGTTCCCGCTAGTCATCATATACTAGAGCAGAATGCATAAGTTGTGGCTGTTGTTTTGGACCACATAATGCTGAATATTCAAAAAGTGTAATAGTAAAGACCACAACAGTTTTTTTCTTGAATTGTTTGTGAGGTGTTCTCAGTTCAGCACTCACTTTTATTTGTGTTTCATATGTTTTCAAGCTAATAATTATTAAGTTTCATCGTATTTTGAATTGGCACTTACTTAACAATCATTAAAAAAAAAAACTATATGTTGATGGAAGGAAAGACACTTAGAATACTGGGAAATATGATTGCTGCTAAAATTAGGAACTGTCTAGAGTTAAAAAACTTTCTCTGTGACATAGGACTAGGTTTTTTCAGACCACATCAGCAAATGTTCTTCTGCATCACCAACTAAATGAATCCGTACTGACTGCACTGTTCTGCAGTTATTAGTTCCATTTGTTTTTGTCATTACAAAAATATTACGTCTCAGCAAATTCACATGTATAAGTTGTTTCATTAGTTGAGAATCTACAACACAATGAAAATACCAAGTCAATAATTAGTAAAAAAAACAACACTGCCTTTATACTTAGACTTATCAATCCTAAAGGCAAGTCAGGTGTGTGTGTGTGTGTGTGTGTGTGTGTGTGTGTGTGTGTGTGTGTGTGTGTGTGTGTGTGTGTGTGTGTGTCTGTAAGGCGTATCCTCAGTGTCATAGCAGACACATAACCAGTTTTATAGCAGTTGAAGTCTTCTTCTTTATTTTCCTTTCAGTTTATCCCTTCAGGGGTCGCCATAGCGAATCAATTGCCTCAATCTAACCCTGTCTTCTGCATTCTCCTCTCTCACACCAATTACATTAATGTCCTCTTTCACTTTATCCATAAACCTCCTCTTTGGTCTTCCTCTAGGCCTCCTGCCTGGCAGTTTAAAACTCAGCATCCTTCTACCAATATATTCACTATCTCTCCTCTGGACATGTCCAAACCATCTCAGTCTGGCCTCTCTGACTTTATCTCCAAAACCTCTAACATGTGCTGTCCCTCTGATGTACTCATTCCTGATCCTATCCATCCTGGTCACTCCCAAAGAGAACCTCAACATCTTGATCTCTGCTACTTCCAGCTCTGTCTCCTGTCTTTTCCTCAGTGACACTGTCTAGACCAAACAACATCACTGGTCTCACCACACTTTTGTACACCTTTCCTTTCATTTTAGTTGGAACTCTTCTATCACACATCACACCTGACACTTTTCTCCACCCATTCCATCCTGCCTGTACATGCTTTTTCACCTCTTTTCCACACTCCAATGCTCTCAACTGTTGACCCTAAGTACTTAAAATCCTCCATCTTCTTGATATCTTCTCCCTGTAACCTCACTCTTCCACTTGGGTCCCTCTCATTCACACACATGTACTCTGTCTTACTGCAGCTAACCTTCATTCCTCTCCTTTCCAGGACAAACCTCCACCTCTCTAGTTTCTCCTCCACCTGTTCCCTGCTCTCACTGCAGATCACAATGTCATCTGCAAACATCATGGTCTATGGAGATTCTTGTCTAACCTCGTATGTCAGCCTGTCCATCACCATAGCGAACAAGAAGAGGCTCTGAGTGATCCCTGATGCAGTCCCACCTCCACCTTGAACTCCTCTGTCACACCTACAGCACACCTCACCACTGTCTTACAGTCCTCATACATGTCCTGCACCACTCTACCATACTTCTCTGCCACTCCAGACTTCCTCATACAATACCACAGTTCCTCTCTGGACACCCTGCCATAAGCTTTCTCCAGATCTACAAAAACATGATGCATCTCCCTCTGGCCTTCTCTGTACTTCTCTATCAACATTGTCAAAGCAAATACTACATCTGTAGTACAATGCAGTTTTCGTCCTGGTCATGGAACACTGGACCAACTCTACACTCTCCATCGAGTGCTCAAGGGTTCATGGGAGTTTGCCCAACCAGTCCACGTGTGTTTTATGGATCTGGAGAAGGCATTCGATCGTGTCCCTCGTGGTATCTTGTGGGGTGTGCTTCAGGAGTATGGGGTCCGGGGCCCTTTGCTGTGGGCTGTCCGGTCCCTGCATGACCAAAGTCAGAGCTTGGTTCGCATTGCCGGCAGTAAGTCAGTTGGACTCCGGCAGGGCTGCCATCTATCATCAGTTCTGTACATAATATTTATGGACAGAATTTCTAGGCGCAGCCAGGGTCTGGAGGGAGTCTGGTTTGAGGACCAAAGGATTTCATCTCTGCTTCTGAACCTTCAGCGTGCACTGGGACGGTTTGCAGCTGAGTGTGACGCGAGTGGGATGAGGATCAGCACCTCTAAATCCTAGGCCATGATTCTCGACCGGAAAAGGGTGGTGAAGAGTCCTTGCCCCAAGTGGAGGGGTTTAAGTATCTTGGGGTCTTGTTCACAAGTGAGGGAAGTATGGAACGTGAGATTGACAGACAGATCGGTGCAGCGTCTGCCGTGATGCAGTCGCTGTATAGGTCTGTCGTGGTGAAGAAGGAGCTGAGTTGTAAGACGAATCTCTTGATCTACCGGTCTACGTTCCTACTCTCACCTATGGTCAGGAGCTTTGGGTCATGACCGAAAGAACAAGATCCCAGATACAAATGGCTGTTATGAGCTGTTATGAGCACACCCTTAGAGATAGGGTGAGGAGCTCAGTCACCAGGGAGGAACTCAGAATAGAGCCGCTGCTCCTCTGCCTTGAGCGGAGCCAGCTGAGGTGGCTCAGGAATCTGTTCCGGATGCCTCCTGGATGCCTCCCTGGGGAGGAGTTCCAGGCATGTCCTACCAGGGGGAGACCTCAGGGAAGACCTAGAACACGCTGGAGGGACTATGTCTCTCGGCTGGCCTGAAAACGCCTCGGGTCCCCCCAGAGGAGCTGGAGGAGGTGTCTGGGGAGAGGGAAGTATGGGCATCCCTGCTGAGAATGTTGCCCCCACGACCCGGGCCCGGATAAGCGGAAGATCATGGATGGATGGATGGATGGATGGATGGATGGATGGATGGATGGATGGATGGATGTTTCTTTCTCTATGAGTCATTAAGTTTATATATTTATTCATTCATTCATCCACGTTCCTTGCCAAAGATGCCAACGCCAGTTCTGGGTCAGACCGGGTCACGGTGCCTGCTGGTGGAAGAACACTGTGATGGGTGCACTTGGTTTGTAATACCAATACATTTGTTTTCATATATTTGGTATCAAGTCTGATATTATTGTTTTATTGTCAAATTTCCTGGGGTTCTCGCTAGTTAAAATACAATTAACTTTTATCATAAATATTATCATGATTTCTGGTTGTTTCTTGTTGGTACTGACTGTCCACTACTGATAGAATGTTCACAGCTGTTTTTCAATCTGTCATTTAAAAATGTGCAGTACATTTTGTAAGCAGTAGAATAATTTCAGTGCTGCAATCCCTTTAAAATTAATCTCATATTGCATTTCATGCCATGAATTTTATTACTTATATCATCAAACATATTGTGATCTTCACAATTTCCTCTGGTATTAATAAAGTATCTGTCTGTCTCTCTGTTATTCGTTTGGATCTTCCTTAAATATCACTTTGTACTGTACGGTAACCATCTGTCACTCGCTACCCTATCTTACATAGGGTTATGAACTTTTTCCCATATTATATCTTCATTTAAAGTCACACATAGGAATCTGATCTAAAATAATTATCAGTTTCAAACATTGATAATTGGATTACTTTGCATTGCTTTTAACAATGCCAAAGTGTTGCACGCTAATATACCACAAACACTGCAGCCCACATCCTGCTGGGAAATTTCTTAATCAACATCCTCCATCCATTGACAAAAAAAAATATATATCAAAGGCTGACTAGAGTTGATGGTGACACATCACAGAAACCTTGGCCAGGCGTGAATTCAATACTGATGATGTTAACCAGGAATGTGGTAAAATAGTACTTTAAGAGAAAAACACTGAATCCCATTCCATGGACCATTTCAAACAGGGAATTTTATAACATTCAGACGACAGTGAAGATGCACTCAAAGTTTACTTCAGAGTTAAAATATTTTAATTTGTTACCACTCATAGGTTGCTTCAGGCATATAAAACAGAAAGACACACATGCTCATACCTTGTATATTCCCTGGTTGCAGCCATTGTAAGTACTCTCCATGGTGTAACTTCTCAGCACTCCCATTTCCCTCCAGACAACCACTCTAGCTGTGGCAGAGCGTGACTTCTCTACCTGGCAAGTTCAAAACAGAAATGAATTTGGAGCTGAAAATGGAAACTGCTCAAATCAGATTTAGTTATTACGTCCCTCTTCAAAGCGTGATGTATTGTAATTGTCAGTGTTTGTCCGTCCGTTCGTTCATTCCTTCGTCTGTCCTTTCGTTAGTCCACCAAATATCTTTGCAACCATTGCAGATAGAAATATGAAACAAAAAGCACATTACTCAGACTGTAAAGGGGATGAAAATGAGATCATGACCTTGACCTTGAGAAACCTAGGTGAAGGTCAAATTTAAACTTTTGTTTAAATTTGGAACCGGGCCAATGTAAGTAAGACCATAGATAAAAGCTAGTGCTTTGATCTACCTATGCACTAGCTTTGATCTGTGGTCAAAGCTAGTGCATAACTGACCTACCCTGAAGCTTTGACCTGACCTACCATTAAAATAGGTCAGGGTAAGTTGCGGGATGAAATCCTGTGTGTGTGTGTGTGTGTGTGTGTGTGTGTGTGTGTGTGTGTGTGTGTGTGTGTGAGGACAGTAGTTTAGCCAAATACTCATGATCTTAATTGTTTGGAATATTTATCTTTAATATTTATCTTTACCAAGTAGTTGCAGCTATTGAAAGAAAAGGCTGGTGCGATACGATCCAAAGCCTTGGGAATAGTCTAGGAACAGAGATATACAGAGAAAATGATGAACATATTTGAAATTCTGATTTGAATTAGCATACATTTACACATGAATCAACGCAAGTCTTACCCGATACCCAGGGTCCTCCTTCAGTCCAACAGTATCAACAGGAGAGCCAGACTGCCAGAGAGTCTCTTTGACACTACAACCGTACAGGAAGACATTCTTCTTTCTAGAGTGACCATGGTAGTCACAGAAAACCTTTAAGAAAACAAAGAAAGAAAAAAATGAGTTTTGTAGGGCTGCATCAAATGTCCCCACTGATGCTTTAATATGCATGATATATACTGTGTGTGTGTGTGTCTCTCTATATACATATACATACTATATATATACATGTTATATATATATATATATATATATATATATATATATATATATATATATATATATATATATATATATATATATATATATATATATGTCTCTACTTACGAAATTTTCTACTTACGAAACGCCTCAACAGGAAAATACTGCCTCTAGTTACGAAAGAAATTTCGAGTTACGAAAGGTAAAAATACAATATGGGCTGCTACTCGCAGCTCCCAAAGGTTCCTGAATGCAACGTTCTTATAGCTGCTCTGCCATTGGCTATTACCTAGAATCCTGGCATCCCATTGCCTAAGATGGACCTCTTCTTAGCCAATGAGGAGGTCCCTCATTGGCTAAGGACGCTGCATAGGTGTCTATGACACGCTGCATAGTCCTCGTCATTCGGCCCTCGACCCATGACATGTTCTAATAGTTTACGTAAATAAATTAACTTTTTGAGTATTCGCTATGGACCCTAAGAAAGTGACGGAGAAAAGAGGAAAAGAAAAGACGAAGAAAAGTTTTTTTGTCCATACAAACAAAGCAAGAGATAATAGAAAAGCATGAAAAAGGGATGCGTTTGGTTAATCTCGCCAAAGGAATATGGCCGTAATCCATCTACAATCGCCACGTTTCTAAAACAAAAGGAAGTTTAAGGAGTTTAAGGCTTCGCGTGGGTAGTTGGAGAAGTTCAAAAGGAAGACTGGCATTCACTCTGTTGTTCATGGTGAGGCAAGAGCGCATGAACCAAAGAGGGTAAAAAACAATGAGGACAGCAGTTAAAAGGTAAATGAACTTCATTTTTTTTTTACCCTATTCTTTGTTTTTTACGTTATGCACAACTCTTACCTATTGTGTAATAATCTAATTGTAACATGTATTTGTTACATGTTTTGATGCATTTTTATGCTTTATAAAAAATGTATGTCTGATTTTTTGGGGGCTTGGAACGGATTAGGGCATTTGCATGGAAAATGCATCTCTACTTACAAAATGTTCTACCTACAAAATTTCTTCCAGAACCAATTAATTTCGTAAGTAGAGGTACCACTGTATGTGTATATATATACAGGGCTCGAAATTGCGACCATTTTGGTTGCATATGCGCCCAAATTTTTATCAGTGCGACTATTAAATATATTTGGGAGCACCGGTGCGACTAGGGAAAAAAATCTGGTGCGCCTTTTTTTGTGATACCGCGCTCCTGCGGTCCTGCCAGGAAACAATGATAGCGCAGCTGCGGCTGCTCTCCTGGGCGGGGTAGAGAGGCGCGGAACGAAGATGGACGGAGTGGTCTCTATCGCTCCGTCACTGCCTTGCTTTTGGGTAGGTGCTCCTAAAGTCTTTGCTGGTGCTACTAACTACAAAATTTGGGAGCACCAGTGCTACCAAGAAAAAAAATTAATTTCGAGCCCTGATATACTGTATATATATATATATATATATATATATATATATATATATATATATATAGAGAGAGAGAGAGAGAGAGAGAGAGAGAGAGAGAGAGAGAGAGAGAGAGAGACACACACACACACACACACAGTGCACCCTCCTCCTTTGCGGCTAATAAGTTCCAGGAACCACATGCGATTAAGGAATCCGCGATCAAGATCACGATCTCTTTATCTTATTATTTACGGTAATTTAAACTTTTATCAACCCTCCACATAATGATATTAAACCACCGTCTTTCCTCCGGGATTAATAAAGTATCTATCCATCCATCCATCCATCCATCCATCCATCCATCTATCTATCTCCATCCATCCATCCATCCATCTGTATTACCTCTTCCCATACTCTTATTGACTGTTCAAAGCACTTTTGTGTCTTGCAAAAGTCCAACACTGCGCTGATTAATGGCTTCCATGACACTCATGGTGCAGTAATTCATGTAGAAGGAGGCTCGACCAAGTACTGAGAGCATGAATGAACATACTTCTGGGGAGTTTGACCTTTCTGGATTGAAAATCCTTTTTTTGACAGAGTTTATGAAATATTCTAATGCTTTGCGATACATAATTTTTGATTTTCACAGGCACTAAGCCATGATTATCAAAATAAAAACAAAACTGTACTGTATATTTAATACATTCAAAACACTGTAAATCCAAAGTCAAATCCCTTACAGTGTAATGTTACGATGGTACTATACCAGTCAGTCATTTTCTTAACCCGCTGACGCGGGTCGTGGGGGAGCCGGTGCCTATTCCGGCAGTCTCAGGGTGTGAGGCGGGGGACACTCCGGGCATGATGCCAGTGTACCGTGGAGCCACACAGAGACAAACAACCACTCACACACATTCACTCCTAAAAGGTCAATTTGGGACTGGCCAATCAACCTAAAGCGCATGCTTTTGGAGGTGGGAGGAAGCCGGGGAACCCGGAGAGAGCCCACGCAGACACGGGGAGAGCATGCGAACTCTGCATAGAGCAGGACTCGAACCCGGGTCCGCTGTGTTGTGAGGCGACAGCGCTACCCACTGCGCCACCATGCCGCCCCAGTACTATACCAAGCGAGCAAAATTTCAATACAGAATAGCTTGTGTATGCTACCAGCGGTGTTCGTCCTATGCTGTTTAAGTAGTAGAGGAGGCCCTTGGTGTGGTAGATTGTTGGATTGAGGATGGGATCTGGTTTACACCACTGACGATTCAAATCCTCACTGTTTAGATCACAGCGGTTCCTGAGAAGACACACAGCAGGGGACACAAACAGGATATTTGTGTATGAGACAAGTTTTTCAATATATTTAGCATCATAGCATAATATGAAAATACTATTTGGTGAGTTTAAATAAGAGAGAGAGTGAGAGAGTATAACTTTATTGATCCCTTAAGGAGATTCCATCAGGGAAATTGATTTGTCCATCGCAATACATACAGCACAGTGAGTACATAAAACACAGAAAAAGCACTCAGAAAGCACCAGCACATAGAAAGTAGTACCAACACCAAATAGAAAGAGTAATAAATAACCCATCAAGAATATACGAATAGAAAATCATAAATGGGCATAGAAATAAAAAAATAAACAGGCGTAGTTAGGCATGGGTAGAGTGAAATGTCTATAGTGTTTGCATTGTTTTTAGTGCATTGTTTGTGTCATCCCTCAGCTCTCATGTGGACACTCTTCTTCTTCATCTCCCCCAGAGAGGAGTTGAGCAGTTTAATGGCTCAGGGGATGAAGGAGTTCTTAAGTCTGTTTGTCCTGCATTTTGGGAGGCGCAGCCTCTGGCTGCTCAGGCTTCTCAGGCTTCTCTGGTTGTTGGTAACGGTGTGCAGAGGGTGGATGACATTGTCCATGATGTCCAGCAGTTTGTCCAAGGTTCTCTTCTCTGCCACCGTTGCCAGAGGGTCCAGCGTCATCCCGACCACTGAGCTGGCCTGCCTGATCAGCTTTTCCAGCCTGGAGAGATCCGCCTTAGTCACGCTTCCTCCTCAACACACCACAGCATACGACAGGACGCTGGCGACCACAGACATCCACAGGAGCTTCCTATAGATGTTGAATGCCCTCAGCCTCCTCAGAAAGTATAACCTGCTCTGTGCGTTCTTGTACAGCTGCCTTGTGTTGCTGGTCCAGTCCAGTTTGTTATCCAGCCACAGCCCAAGACATTTATAGGTCTGCACAATCTCCACCTCCTCCGTTCCTATCAGAACTGGTCTAGGTTGGGGTCTGTCCCTCCTGAAGTCAATGACCAGCTCTTTAGTTTTGGAAGTGTTGAGCTGCAGGCTGTTGCTCTTACACCAGTCAACAAAGTCCTTCACCAAGCATCTACTGTATACTCCTCCTCATTGTCCCTGATACATCCTACAATAGCTGTGTCATCTGCGTACTTTTGGATGTGATACAGTTCTGAGTTGTAGCAGAAGTCCGCCGTGTACAGGTAGAAGAGGATTGGGGACAAGACAGTCCCCTGTGGAGCACTGATGCAGCTGACCACAGACGTGGCGTCCTTTAGCCTGACGAACTGTGGTCTGTCGGTGAGGTAGTCATGGATCCAAGCAACCAGGCCTGGGTCCACTCGCATTTGTAGAAGTTTCGCCTGTATACAGGGCTGGATAGTGTTAAAGGCACTTGAAAAATCCAGAAAAGGGATCCTCACAGTGCCGCTTTCTTTGTCCAGATGTGAGTGGGCTCGGTGTAGCATGTGGAGCATGTAAAGTCTTGCTAAAGAGATATCAAGCATGAAAATCGATTGACAATCTAAAAATGCATGTTATTTGAAAGGGTACTGTATACTGTATACTGTATTTTGGCCGTTTTTTGGTACTTTTGATATTTGTCTCTATTACCACATTAAAAATGATTTAACATACCCATGCTTGGTATGGTTATCTTCAGCACAACTTCAGCTATATGAAGAGATAGTTTTTATTTCCCTATAACGTACTATATTGACATATGGGGGCAAAATAGACAAACCAGTCAAATTCAGAAATGAAAAAAAATTGTTATTGTACAAAAAACCACAAACATGCTGATCGAATTGATTTTGAACTCTAAAAAGGTTGCCATAGGCTTCTAACATAACAATATGTAATTTGTGTCACTTGTGCCACTCTTCAAAGGAGTTTTTCAAAATAAGACTATGCGCACGATTTGCGCATAAAAATACGTAAATCGTGCGCAGTCATTTGCGTCATGTAGACGTTTGCCTCACATGACAAGATGCACCAATCACGGTACATGTTTGCATCAGGTGACAAGCATGTACGTGAATACATGCATCACTTCTTGTACGATGGCGCCTACATGGACAGAAACACGGCGTCTGCCGTCTGACGATAAGGAGCCATTTGAAGCGCTTTTCTTAGATCAAATGTAAACGATCATATCTCCGGTTTTCCCGGGTCAATCGGCTCCAAATAAAAACCGTTCAGTTCTGACAAAGTCTCTTGGATGAGAGACAAAACATCTTCAAGAACTTTCTTAATGTCCAGTGGATTGACTTAAACAGCTTTGGTTAGTTCTGTGGAGTAAAAAAAATGACTATATTGAATCTGTTATACATTGCTGTTGATGCTTCCCACTCACATGCCATTGATGACTCCATCTGGATTGAGCATTGGGATAATCTTGAAGACAAAGGCCTCTCTCAGACTCTGGGCCACCAGGTCACTGCTACATAGAAATTCCAGGGTGCCCTTCATCACCCAGCTGGCATTAGATTCACCAGGATGCACCCGAGCTGTTAGCATGATACAGGGCCGATCACCTGGACAAGACAAATGAGATAATTCACTACAGATATGTGCAAACGTGTCTGATTATCTAAATTATAGAAATCATATAATGTCTGTAAGCTTCAGTGTATGAAGAGGGAAAGCATCCTCCCATTTAACCAAAGTCACCCAGGCCTAGGGTAAGAAAGACTTCAGGTAATATTGCTTTTGTCACTGGCTGAGCGTTGTCAAATGGCTGAGCGTTTTAGACAATGTGATTCTTGAGATGTGTGCTTTGTGCATCACCTCAAACTGAATTGAGTGCTGGCCAGATGAAGAGGATAATTTGGGATTGTGCTTGACTTGTTTCTCCTGATAATTATGTACCATAGTCTGCCTGCTGCTTTAGACCTGGCTGTCATAGTCTATTTATGATTTTGCATCATCACGTTATTCTGGGCTTTAAAGTGAGACCGAAATGCCAAGCATTCCAGATTATCAATCCAGTAGTAACAGTAAAAATCTGGTAAAGCAAGCCTACTATACTGAATACTGGGTAGTGGTGCAACATTATCTCCTCATGAAACTTCAACTTCATCATAACCATGACGAAAGAGGTCAATTTTGCATGCACAAAAAAACATCCATAAATTAGATTATCTCATTTCAATAGCACCTCTGAGACAAGGGAATAAACCATGAGCAACAAAAGCCTGCTGTCTTTGTCTCATTACTTACCTTCCACCTCAAAAATGTAAAACTACTCTCCTCTGTTTGTCTCATTCAAATTTTTTAACTCTCTTGCAATATTGTCTCATGTCCTACTCTCACTGCCTAATGTATTATTCAGTCTATTCTTTTAAGTTTTGTTTTTGTTGTTTCTTCTTTTGTAACAAATAAGGCAATTTTAGGCTGAGCTAACAATTTTTTATAACTTTTCATTATTATACTTCTTTTTGGAAAATATCGTCATGGTTTTTTTTTTTTTTTTTGTTAGTCTCCTGTAGAGGGGAAGCACCATGCCTCCAATTCCATCTGATCCTGTGGGAGATCGATAAACACAGCAGCTGCTAGAGTCCCCTCAAACATTGTTTTCTGTTGATGACCTGCACCCCAGCACAAACCTCAGATCCAAAAGCTGCAGACTTGACTGGAGAACTATACTGACTGGAATCACTTCCTCTGCTCCTGTCAAGGGTGCAAACTGGCAATCCAATAAAATATAACATCATCAGTTTCAAGTCTGAAGGATTCAAGGCAGATTTTTCACCCAGACAACCCAAGTGGATTGGATAGGAAACAGCACAACCAACGACAAGAATGCTGGTTGGCACTTTCATTAGTGATGTCAGCTTTGTTCCGGTGCTCCGATACACGCCCCGCACATGGTGGGCGTTCCCATGTGAAACACTGTGCCGGAGCCTGCTTCAAACATGGAAAAGCCACGTGACTGATGACGTTTGGCACACTAAGTGCTCCGAAACACTAAACGCCCCATTCACCAGGTGAAACAGTTTAGTGGTCCGGATCAATGGGTGATCCGAAACACCGGCGATTCCCAGATGTGTTGAAATGGATGAGACAGCGCGGTGCCCTGAAATCATGTCAATATCCCTTGGATTGATCACATTAACGTTCCGATTGCTGACAGACAGACAGCAAAGAGATCCCAAGTCTGGGAATATTTTGAACTGGTGTCGCCAACAAAATAGAGTTTAATTTCTAAGAAACTTATTTTCAGGCTCTCACACACGTCATTTGTAATTTGCAGGTGAAGTGTTTGCTTTGTTCCCAGCACATGACATACAGTAACAACACGTCATCAATGAAGCGTTATAGAGCCAGACGTGAGAAGGAAGCCGGTGCTGCTGCTGTGATGACGTCTTGGAATCCTGACTTTTATCTCACAACATACCTGTAGACCTTGTTTTTTTCCAGTGACACTAATCATCCTATGTAACTCACGCACACGAACACATATGTATATACTGTATTTACATTAAATATACATGAATGAACATGTTATCAATATCTCTTATTGCTTTATTGAACCCTGCAAGGACCAACGATAATAAAACAATTTCCTATAATATATGGCTACAATATAGCAAGCAAGGATTAACACACTGAATTAGATTATATTCGGTTTTATTCAGACAATATATGCAATAAAGGAAACGTCAAAGCGCTGTTTTCTCACTGACCATTGTGTGTTTGCAGTACAGTCACCCCGCCAAAGAGGGCGTCCACGTTCCCACTGAATGGGGCACCAAGTAATGAAACAGTGTTCAGCACAATTGTCGCAAACAGTTCGAAGCCCCATGGGGCGCCATTAGGACATCAATAGCTGTCGTGTCCGCGAACAATTAAGTATTTCATGTCATTTCAGATCCTGCGCCACTTGCAATCAGCTCATTCCCTTCATCTGCCGTCTATCCACTCACCTGCAGCCACTCGCCCATTTGCCTCCACCCTTCATATGCTATTTAGTCCTGAGCTCTCTGCGAGATTGTTTTAGTGTTTGCCCTGACTCTTCAGCCTATGTATCCTGCCTGTAGTGATGTCCAAATGGAGACTCATGGGGCTTTGAATCGTTTGCAACAATTTGTTTGTAACAAACTGTTACATTACTCAGCATCCCATTCATTGGGATCGTGGGCACCCTCTTTTATAGGGTGTCTGTACTGCAACCACACAACGATCGATGAGCCCAGAAAACGCTTTGACGTTTCCTGTATTGCATATATTTTCTGAAAAAAAAACAAATATAATTTAATTTAAAGTGTTAATCCTTGCTTGTTATATTGTAGCCTTATATTACAGGAATTTGTTTTATGATCATTGATCCTTGCAGGGTTCAATAAAGCAATAAGATATAGATTACATGTTCACACGTTTCAATGTAATATAAATATACACATGTGTGTTTGTGTGTGTGAGTTACAATTTAGGATTAGGGCACCTGGAAAAACAGTAGCTGCTGTGATGAAGTCGGAATTCCGAGACGTCATCACAGCAGTACCGGCTTCATTCTCATGTCTGGCTTGGTAACGCCTCATCATTGACGACGTGTTGTTACTGTGTGTCAGGTGCTAGGAACAAAGCAAACATGTGGATGTTTTCTTATGGTTTTCCCCTTCGTGATATTTTAAATCAGTGAGTATCACTGTCTTTCAATCAGTCTGAAAACCATTGGATATCTGTTGTTTTCAGGATGGATGACTGACCCCATTATTTTGTCTGATAATTCAGACACCTGGATTAGACACAAACATAACACCATTGTAGCCTGCATGGTACTGACTGCACATTAAGAGATGGCTACTCACGTAGCTGCTGCATGTCTTTCATGCCACTGCTTGCAGGACAGGCAGTGACGGTGACCAATGGACACGAGTTTCCAGACAAAGTGTGACAAAGAATCTGTTGCCGGAAAAAAATCTTGGCAGGATCCACTGATTTCTGCAGCACATTCAGATGAGTCTGACAAATAAGATACACAAAGACACACAAGAAAATGCAAATTTGGGTTGTAGTTGAGTGAAATATTGTGAGCTGCAGACAGACAGGCAGACAGACAGACTGATACCTTCAGAGCAGAGTATGTGTAGGGGTAATGGTAAGCCAGATAGCAGACATCTTCACTGTGTTTGAAGGTAATGGTAAAGGTCAGAGTATAAAAAGATGTTTTCATTCTTCCACGTGTTGGATAAAAGTGATTTCTGACAGAGGAAAAAAATGAAAACAAACATTAAGATATGATGTGCATACTATATTCAGAAGGTGCTTTCATTTGCACAAATCACTGACTTCTTCTCCTTTTCCTTTAGGCTTTTCCCTTCAGGGGTCGCCACAGCGAATCGGTTGCCTCCATCTAACCCTGTCTTCTGCATCCTCTTCTCTCACACTCGTTTGGAGCGTAATCCCTCACGTGCGACCTGTCACTCTGTCTCCCCTTACTGTTTGATTTTTCTAATTGCATGCCTACAGACCCCTAGTGTGTTGTGTTTCAGGGGCCTGTATACATGATTTAACACATACTGTATATGTATATAACTATAGTGTGGAGTGAAAAAGACAATTTTTCCGTAGGGGACAATAAAGTGAACTTTATTATTATTATTATTTTATTATCTATGATAAACAGTAAAGCATCCAAGGTACCTAGCCTGACTCTTTGAGATGCTCTGAGACAACAACAAACAACAGTAGGGGGAGACGAGTGTTGGAGGTGTGTAAACGTAGTGGTGGTGGCCCCACGGGGGTTGTGACGGGACAATATTGCAGGACAATAATCGGATATGGCGGCAAGAGTTTATCCGTATCTCCGAATGTTCAGAAGTGAAATGTTCGTAAGTTGAGAACTACATGTAACTGGAGGTGATGTACACTCCGGACACGTAACCGGCGCATTGCAGAGCCATATGAAGGACAAAGAAACATTCACACACAGACCCACAGGTAATTTAGATTAATTACCCGTGGCTTCCTCCCACGTCCACATACATGGACGTGCAATGCAGACATTGGTTCTCTCCAGAGAACCTAGAGAGAACCAATGCAGACATGGAGAGAACATACAAATTACGCGCAGAAAGGAATCCAACCCGCAACCTTTTTGCTGTGAGGCGACAGAGCTACACACTGCACCACCATGCCGCCCATTTTAGATTTCATACCTGAAATAACAAACTTCAGTTCCACTCCTGATCCAATGCGGTCTTCCTTCAAGAGCCTCCCTTACTGAATAGAGCACTGGCTGCATCCCTGCAGTACACACACACACATACACACACAAACAATTACACAAAAAACATGTACACACACAAATACATACGTACACCTGTCAAAAAAAGAATGCTTAAATCTCACATCAGCAATGAATGAATTATTCTAGTTGAAAATCTTTGCTGACGTGCATTGTGTTATTTGTTTAAAGTAATCGCAGCCTGACTTTCCCGTCCCCAATTCAGCCCCTGCATCAAATCGTCTAACTACAACCATAAAGACACTGACTCCACCTAGCCTATCTGCCACTCTCTCTCTCTGTCTCTCTTTCTGTCACCCTGTCCTTGTCTTCATTTTATTTCTTTTCCACCCAACTGGTCAAGGCAAATGGCCACCCAAAAGAGTGTGGGTCCTGCCCAGAGTTTCTTCCTCACCGAGGGAGTTTTTCCCCGCCACTGTCGCTTATGCTTGCTCTGGAGGGTTCAGTTGGGTTTTTCTGTCTGTTAAAGTGTTTTGAAATGTCTGTTGCCATGATTAAGCGCTACATACATAAAACTTGATTGATTGATTAAATTGGAGTGGCTAAGTTGGATAGGATAAGAAATGAGTTCATCAGAGGAAAAGCCAAGGTGAGATGTTCTGGAGACAAAGTTAGAGAGAGCAGACTCTGATGGTTTGGACACGTTCAGAGAAGAGATGGTGAGGATGTTGGGAAAAGGGTGATGAAGATGGAGTGACCAGGAAAGAGGGCAATAGGAAGACCAAAGAGAAGGTGGATGGATGTAATGAGGAAGACATGAGGGCAGTTGGTGTTAGAGAGGAGGATTCAGAAGATAGGCTGACATGGAAAAGGACAAGACACTTTGGTGATCCCTAATGGGTCAAGTCCAAAGGAAAAGAAAAAGAAGAAGAATTCAAACCATTGAGGTTTGAATTCAAAATCACTCTAAAAATCAAAGTAAAACCTTTAAATCACAGGCTGGTAGTGGCAGTGCTCCTCTTGTTACTCTTCAACTTTCAAGTTTCAAGTTCATTTATTCTTATATAGCCCAGATTCACAAAAAATGTCTCAAAGGGCTTTACAGTCTGCATATGGCCAATATCCCTCTGACCTTTGTGTACTGTGAGCAGTATGGCCCTCACTCCCCCCAAAACCCTTTTAACAGGGGAAAAAATGGATGAGAAACCTGTCCTGTTGCTAGGTTGAAGCCCTTCTACAGCCCTGTCCATCTGTCCTGTAATGGCCGGTCTCCTGGGGTCTCCTCTTTTTCTGATCTTGAGATGGCTGTTAGCGGCTGACATAGCGAACCTTCTTGCGACCTCGCGTAAGGATGTGACCTCCTGCAAAAGCTGGATCTACCTGTGAACCGGACGGGGCTGCAAGTAGAGACTACCAGTCGTGACAAGGATACTGGCAAAAAACAAGACTGGAGTAGAATCAGTCAGGAGCGTTGAGGAGAGAACAGCTGTCTGTTGCCCACATGGGAACCACTCCCTTCTAGGGGTGTCTCATTTTGACTTCTATTTCACCTGCTGCTACTTTCTTGTATTCAGTATGAGGTGCCCTTGAGCAAGGCACTGCCCCCCTACAAGCCGCTCACTTGGGCGCACAACAAAGTAGCTGCTCTTCGCTCTTACCTCCCACTGTATATGAAATTACATGCTTACAGGCCCCTGGTGTGTGTGTGTGTGTGTGTGTGTGTGTGTGTGTATGTGTGTGTGTGTGTGTGTGTGTGTGTGTGTGTGTGTGTGTGCGTGAGTGCGTGCGTGTGTGTGTGTGTGTGTGTGCGTGTGTGTGTGTGTGTGTGCGTGTGCGTGTGGGAGGTAGGGAGAAATAGGCTGGTCAGTGATACAATGATCATCTTTCCTTTTACTTGTCCTACAGATAGTGTAGAAGACACACGTAGGAATAGAAGCCCCCCATCACCTCTACCACCACCATCATCACCATCACCACTACACACATACACTTTCTCACCATAGTTGAACTGGCTGTTGCTCTTCTCACAGTTGATGATATTAAAGCGGTAGGGAACCTCTGCCATCATGTTACTAACTTCAAAGTAAAACCACTGACTGTGCTGAGAACAGTTGGCATCTGCATTCAATATGAGGTCATATTCAAATCTGCAGGAGAGGAGAGGAGAGGAGTGGTATAAAATTAAAGGTAATTAAAAATGTGCAATGTTTTGCCTAAAAGGTTGACACATGATCAATATGAGTTAATTTAAGTAATGTGTTTGTTAGGGTTGAGCCGGGCACTCGTTACAGACGAGTATCTGGTACGGATAACGTATTTTTGATGAGTACGAGAACGATACGAGTAAAACTCGTCTAAACTCATAAAATCCTCATGACTGTCGCACACAGCGACCACCCCTCCTTAAAGACACTGCAGCCAGAGCAGAGCTGCCTGTCGCTGGCCCACTCTCACACACACAAACATTGACAAATCTCTCTGTGTGTGACTTCACTGTAACTCACGTTGCTCTCCTTAGGTTTTCTTCAGTTTGTCTCTATATCAGTCTATTTAAGGTTACTTAATGATCTTGTTTCTTGTTTTGTTTTTTTGCACGCATGCGGTACTTGCTCATAGTTTTACACTTTCTCAGCAGAGAAGCTATGGTGTGTAAATTTAATAAATAACACCTTCTATCATTACAGTTGTAATTTAGTGTCCTGATGTGTTTTTACCTATTCCACCAATTTATTCTTGGATATTTTAATGATAATCCAAATCATATACAAATAATGTCCAAGCATAAAAATGACTGCCTTGGGAGTGTTAATCAACTTTGTTTAAGTTTGTGTGGAAAAAAATGGCAAGAACAATAGGTGGTAAAAATAAATAATTTTAAAAATACAGTTTGATCATAAAAATAAAAAAAAATTTAAAAGAAAAAAATATTAGAAAGTTGAGTATGACAATTCTTGTTCATGCATACTTGGTAGTTCATAATTTCCTATTGCATGCATTGCATTCATTAATGCACTTCATGTTCTGAGTTTCATAAAAAATAGTGCCTTTACTATTGAGATCAAAAGCATTGAATCTCAATTCTGAGGCTGTTCTGTAAATATTCATTCATACACTTAAGAATATTCATGCTCTGAATACTAAAAAACTTCTTTTGTAACTAGTTCTACTTTTGTCATCAAAAACATTGATTTGAATCTCAATTTTGAGGCTGTTCTGTAAATAGTCTTAAAATAAACAATAAATATAGCAACTTCAGTTTCAATTTCAGAATTAAAATAATGAATTGATTTAGGCCCCACCCATTTCTGGCCAAACCATACCCACTTCCGGTTTAAGCCCCACCCGTTCCAAGTACAGATATGGATTCAGATAATTTTGATGGTTGAACAGATACAGATACAGATAGTGGTGTACACGCTCATCCCTAGTGTTTATATCTATAAGGGATTTTTAAGGAAGTAGGCAGTAGGTCAGTCCACTAAGGCTTGGACCTGGCAGTGGGATGTGTGAGTTCACCTCCCGAGCACTGCCAGTGTGCCTTTGAGCAAGGCATCGTACCCCTTATAAGTTGCTCATTGCGGGCGCACCCAGACAGACCGACCGACAGACCGACCGACCGACCGACCCACGAACCACACGCGATTGAGGATTCCACGATGGAGATCACGATCTATCTTCTTATTTATGGTACTTTAAACATTTATGAACCCTCCCCATACTGCTATTAAACCTCCTTCTATCTGTATTACCTTTTCCGACACTTTGAGAGACTGTTTAAAGCACTTTAAACCAGTGTGCTAGAGTGGAGTAATAATTTCCCTTTGGGAATCATTACAGTTGATTACAATTCAAAATTAAATTAAAATAGCCTTTTTTGTGTTTTTTTATTGCATTAATTAGAATGGTGTTGGCAGAGGTACAGATCATTGAGGACTTTGTAGTTGATATTAAATTTGGGTTTGTAATTTATTATTCTATACTGCTGAGCTGTTTTGAAGATTATTCATTCATTCACTCATTTTCTGAACTGTTTCTGCTGCTTTCAAGGGTTGTTGGAATCTATTCCAGCAAACTTATTTACAGGCATGAGGCGGGAAGAAGGTCCGGAGGCCCAGCGCATCACGAAACCACACAAAAGATGAACAACCACTCATGCATGCACTCACACTTATGGACAATTTCAAACAATCACAGCAAGAAGGTTCCAGGTTCTAGTCCTGTTCTGTGCAGAGTTTACATGTTCTTGTGTCTGCGTGGGTTCTCTCCGGGTTTTTCGGCTTCTCCCACCTCCAAACACATGCTCTTTGTGTGAATTGATCTGTTCCAGTAGGTGTGACTGTGCGTGTGAGTGGTTGCATTTCATGTGACTCCACAGTGCACCAGCATTGTGCCCGGAGTGTACTCTACCTCTCACCAGCAAGTCCACTGGGATAGGCACCAGCAACCCTGTGACCCGTAAAAAGTGGACACACCGGAACGAATGAATGGAATGAATGAATCAATGAATAAAGTGTGTGCTCTTACCTGCGGACCTGAACAGCCTTTCTCAGGTTTCCACTTTCAAACTTTGAGAAAAACCACAGTGAATCTGATGGACCCTGAAGGCTGAGGAAGAAAACCAGGTGACCAAATCAAGTTATGGACACATTATTTGTAAGTGATTTGAATAGTAACATCTATTTACATTTTAAGAAAGAAACTGGTTGATAAATAATCTAAATTTCCTCCAAACTTCAATAAAGCTGCTGTTTTGCTTACGTGTCATCTTCTAAATCAAAAACCACCCTGTTGATGATGTCTCCAGTGTTCAGAAAGCGTTGGATATCTTCTAACACTTTCTTCCTAATAAAGACAAGCATATGTACACAAAAACACAAGTTCCATTATGTATGGAACAAAGTACAACATTATAAATAAACTGATCCAGAGCCTGAAAACAACAAGAAATTTGTATTGGCTAGGAAATTAGTTGTTTTTTGAGGATAATTAAAAACAATATTAAAAGCATTGTACAAATCAAAATCCATATAAATATAATTAAAATTCTGTAATGTGACAGGAGTACCAGTTGAAATTATTAAATTAAATTACAGCAATCCAATCTGTGATCTCACTGCAATGTTGGCTGCAGTATTGTGTCATTTGGACAAAACCTCTTTATTTCCGATGCAGAATCAGAACGGAGTAAAGACAGAGTATTTAGGTGACCATATGGAACAATCAGTCAATCAGAGTGATTGTGGTTTGAACTTTTACCATCACTACATTTTTGAATCAGCTCAAAAGATCTATACAGTCAGGGACATAAATATCTGGACTTTGATGCAATTTTCATCATGTTGAATTCCTGCAATACTAGAATACAATAATCCCTCATTACTCGTGGTTAATGCGTTCCAGGAACCACCCGCAAAAACGACATTCCGTGATATAGTGACAAACTATTTATTTTATCATATAAGGTAATTTAAACGTTTATGAACCATGCCCATACTGATATTAAACCACCGTCTATCTGTATTACCTTTTCCCACACTCTTATAGACTGTTTAAAGCACTTTTGTGTCTCACGGAAGTGCGCTGCATTCCGAGACTCACAGAACGCAGCGCACTTCCGGATGTCATCAGCCAATAGAATGCGTCTACGGCATCACGTGACTCTTCTTCTTTTACTTTCAGCTTTTCCCTTCAGGGGTCGCCACAGTGAATCAGTTGCCTCCTTCTAACCCCTGTCTTCTGCATCCTCTTCTCTCGCACCAACCACCTTCATATCCTCTTTCAGTACATCCATAAACCTCCTCTTTGTTCTTACTCTAGGCCTCCTGCCTGGCAGATGCTGTGTTTTAACACAGCATCCTTCTACCAATATATTCACTATCTCTCCTCTGGACATGTCCAAACCATCTCAGTCTGGCCTCTCTGACTTTATCTCCAAAACCTCTAACATGTGCTGTCCCTCTGATGTACTCATTCCCTATCCTATCCCTCCTGGTCACTCCCAAAGAGAACCTCAGCATCTTCATCTCTGCTACCTCCAGCTCTGCCTCCTGTCTTTTCCTCCTAGACCAAACAACATCGTTGGTCTCACCACAGTTTTGTGCACCTTTCCTTTCATTTTAGCTGAAACTCTTCTATCACACATTACATCTGACACTTTTCTCCATTCCATCCTGCCTGCATACGCTTCTTCACCTCCTTTCCACACTCTCCATTGGTGTGGACTGTTGACCCTAAGTACTTAAAATCCTCCACCTTCTTGATCTCTTCTCCCTGTAACCTCACTCTTCCACTTGGGTCCCTCTCATTCACACACATGTATTCTGTCTTACTGCGGCTAACCTTCATTCCTCTCCTTTCCAGGAGAAACCTCCACCTCTCTAGCTTCTCCTCCACACTACAGATCACAATGTCATATGCAAACATCATAGTCTATGGAGATTCCTGTCTGTCAGCCTGTCCATCACCATAGCGAACAAGAAGGGGCTCAGAGCTGATCCCTGATGCAGTCCCACCTCCACCTTGAACTCCTCTGTCACACCTACAGCACACGTCACCACTGTCTTACAGTCCTCATACATGTCCTGCACTGCTCTAACATACTTCTCTGCCACTCCAGACTTCCTCATACAATACCACAGTTCCTCTCTGGGCAGCCTGTCATAATTTTTCTCCAGGTCTGCAAAAACACAATGCAGCTCCCTCTGGCCTTCTCTTACTTCACTAGCAACATCCTCAAAGCAAATACTGCATCTGTAGTACTCTTTTTTAGCAAGAAACCATACTGCTGCTCACAAATGCTCATTTCTGCCCTCAGTCTAGCTTCAACTACTCTTTCCCATAACTTCATTGTATGGCTCATCAGCTTTATCAGCTTTATTCCTCCGTAGTACCGTATCACGTGACTACCTACCAAACTGTGGTGAGGTGAAACCATGCCTGTTGATGTGCAAATGCGCAAGGGATTACTGTATTTTTTAAATGAAATAGTAAGTATGTACACTTTATGTTCAAATATTTACATACTTGATTACATGTACATAGTTATATGCAAAAGATTTCATGTAAGTATTTTTGTAAAGATCCCTGAATACCTCTGTATATCTGGTTTGCGAGGAGCCATGGGTTCACGTCCTGATGGTGATATGTGACCCCAGAAATCAGGGAAAGCCAGGATGGTGAAACCTGGAATAGATCTAGCTTTTGCTGCAGCAGAGCAATATAGTTTGGGTTCGTGGTTGGGGATACAAGCTCTGCGTCTCTCCAACAGTATATCAATCATTGTACGATGAGACTGAGATTGTTGTGCATGATTTTCTTCATGATCTTGTCCATCCTGTTTCTGATATCGAGAGTCTTGTTCTCTAGAAACAGAATACAGAAGTTTGAGCATTTGTGTTTTTTTCTATGTTATTGTCATTTCTGAGACACATTGTAGATATCTTCATAGAAATCCATCCATCCATTTATTTTCTAAACCTGTATCTATGTAGAATTGCATGGGGTACACCCTGCACAAGTCAGCATGTTATCACAGAGTTGGAACATAATGAAAAAAACGTTTGTGCTTACAACTACGGTCAAATCAGACACATCAGTTCACCAGTCCACTCTGACAGGCCTGTAATTAATGTTTGTAATTTAATTAATTTGAAAGTTATTAACAATGGGGCCAAAACAAAATGTTCAGTAAAGATGCTTCTGCATACAACTAATATAACTCCACTGGTATTTCAAAATGCACAGTAATATGACAATTAAGTTGACAATTCACAACAAAGAAAAGCACGGCAGCTATACTGGAATCTAGAGCAGACAAATATGATAAAGCCATCATCATCCATGAATTCCTTTAATAAAATCCACATTGACTTTTGTATCACATTGATCTCCCTACAGTATATGTCACTACGTACTTTGCCTGACTCTCTATGGTCCTGATGCCGAGGTTGGCGCTATGGGTGTTATTGTTACTGTGGAAATCATGGGCCTCCATCAAAGCAGCAGCTGTAGAGAAAAAAAAAAAAAACTGCATCAGATAACAGGCACATGCGCACACAGTTACATGAAGTAATCTCTTTTTTGTTTGTTTTCCATTTTTTTTCTTGATACAAGCTGGTTCTTACCTGTGGAGGACACTCCTGTCTCTGAGTTAGACCTTGACAAGGAGGGTGACAATTCACAAGTAGAACTATTCCTTTTTCTGTTCTTCCTGGTACTGTGAGAAAACAAACTGTTGAGAAGGACAATGTCTTCATCTGACGAAGATGATGATGTCGTGGAACTCTCCTCTTGCTCTGACACCAAGTCCATCTCCTGTGAGACACAGATGATGGTTTAACCTAATTTTATATATATAAATGCCAGTGTGTTTCCCTCTGCTAAACTGTGTCTGATATCTTGTTCCACATAAAAAAATTAGGTCTTAAACTTAATTTTGCAATTATTTGATTACCTTTGAAGACAGTAAATGTCAAAAAAGGTTGCACACTAGGGCTTTCATCTAAATAGCAAAAACAAGGTCATACAGCCTCCGTAATATTTTCCCTCATTAACTTTGGTGGAATAGATGATACACCATAACTTATTTCTATAAAAAACTCTGATAAGCTTTACTTGTCCTGTTTCTGCATTGGAATCATCCCTACGGAACAATGGGAATAACATAGAAACTTCGCACAGACAGGAATGAAGACCAGAACCTTCTTGCTGTGAGGCGACAGCGCTACCCGCTGTGCCACTCTGAAATTTCTAAGAATGATTTAAGGAAAGCTATTCAAAATCATTTATGAGTTTGTGTTCTTTAATCCTTATTTTCCTTTAATAGAAAATATAGCTTAATGTTGACACCTACACACCTGGGATTCAGTTACAGCAAAATGAACGTTTGTAAAACATACAGTAATGCTGTCTTGTTAAGGGAAATGAATATGGGACAAGTTGTAAGTAAAGACAGGGTCTCATCCACTTCAGTCAGTCAGTTTTTTTAAAAGATGTCTCTGCTGTCACATTTCTGTAAATTCACTGTTTAAAAAGCTCCTATTATGAAAACACGTTTTTGTCTTTTTTTTGTGGTCTCTACATATACTGTTTGTCGTAAACCTCCCTAACCCTACCAACTCTTAGATTCTGGAAAACAAACGGGTCCTGTACTGAATGTACATTCCAAAAAGTTGTGAAACAAGCCAAAAATGACCGTGACATCATGATGTTTCCGAGCAATCGACAGGAGTGATAGACACAGCCCAGCCCCACTTGCGCAAGAACACACCCTTCTCCCCAGATAAGGGCGTGTTCATGCCCGAGGTGAAGTTCATGGCCAGCGGCAAGGTAGCTCTCGCTCAGAGCTACTCACGCAATTTTCTCAGGTGTTTTTGAAATGAGCTTGTATTTAGCTAACTACTTAGCTCCACTTCGGTCTGTGTATGTGTAAGCCTGCATATGTGTGCATGTGTGTGCAGTAATTCCTTGCACATTCAACACACACGGCTTCATCGCGTATTTTTAGTAGGTAGTCACGTGATACCGTAAGCACATTCTATTGGCTGACGGCATCCAGAAGTGCTTTAAACAGTCAATAAGAGTGTGGGAAAAGGTAATACAGATAGAAGGTGGTTTAATATCAGTATGGGGAGGGTTCATAAATGTTTAAATTACCGTGAATAATAGTTTGTTGCAATATCGCAGAAATATGTGGTTCCTGGAACGCATTAACCGCAAATAACGATGGATCACTGCATTTGTGTTTGCGTCCAATGTGTCCTCACGCACACACACTCAGACACATGCGCACACACACGCCACGTTTTTATCTTATTTACGGTTGTTTGTAAGTATGGTGAAGTCGAATGAGGGAAGTGAATGTTGTGATATGCGCATAGGGTGGTGCTCATCAAGGTGGGTTGCTGCAGAAAAGGGAACTACAGTAGTGGAATATGGTGTGAGGTTCAAAACACAAACTTGTGAACACAATTTGGCATTTTTTGGACATTTGGACAAAAGACAGCGGTTATTTGCATCTCAGGGTGCATCAGTCAGAAACAGAATCAGCATACTCTGATCCCTGATGGGAAATTGCTTTTCTTAATAGTTGCACTGCTCCAAAAAAAACAGAGTGAATGAAAGAATAATGAGAATTTATGAATGAAGAGCTAAAAAGAAATAAATGAAAAATAGATAAAATAATATGAATGTAATAATGTACAATTTTAGTGTCCTAGCTTGCCCTCCTCCTCACTGCAACGTAGGGTTAGCAGACAGCAGGATGTAAACAGCCATCATCAGAAATGTAGGAACACAAGCAGCAGATAGTAGGGATGGAGCACAACAGCCAACAGTTCAAGGTAGTTCGCAAAAACTACCCCTTTCCTCTGTTCATGCTGTTGGCGTGAACACTCAGGAAGCCCTCAATGGAAACGCAGTTACCAAGGATGTCCATGTGTAACCATATTTGACTTGAAGCACATCAGACTGCATTCCTGAAACTCTCTTGACATTCAAACAAGTCCTGTTAGCTTCTTCATATTTTTAGCCAATGATCTCTCATTGTCTAAGATAACTGTGGGGAGACACAGCTTTTATTTCCTACTCTCTATTCTCATCTGTTGTCTCCTCTTGGCCTCTCTCCTCCACTGATTTCTGGTGTGTTTTTCTCCACAGTTCCTCCGGGATGTCTGTCTGGTTGGCTTCAGCTCCATCAGCTGATTTTGTGTGTACACAATGCGGCTATGGAGTTGTTACGTTTGGCTGACTGAGAGTCAAACTACCTCCATGATGAAAGTACTGTACCTCACGAAAGTACCTCCACGGCACCTGCACCGTTTCCTGCCACAAGACCCTGCAGTGCATCGTGAGAGCAGCTGGTGTCTCTCTCCCTTCCCTCACAGACATTTATAACACCTGCCTCACCCGTAAAGCCATCAGCATTGCAGGTGATCCCACCCACCCCTCTCACAGCCTTTTCAGCCTGCTGCCATCATGCAGGAGACTGCAGAATCTGCGGGCCAAAACCAGCAGGTTTCAAGGACAGTTTCTTTCACCAGGCGGTGAGGAGGCTCAACTCCCTCCCTGCTCTGCCTCCTGCCAATACCCTGAACTTTACTATCACTCTGCCCTGCCCTCCCCCCAGCATCTGACTACCTATCTCTCTCTCCCCCCATCAACTCACGGACTGCGCACATGTCACTTCCCCTGCGAAGTGTATAGAGATGTTTACCATCCCTTTGTGCTTCGTCTCATACTTTGTGCTGTACTGTCTGATGTACTGTCTGTTCTGTACTGCCTGTTGTACTGCCTGTGTTGTACTTCCTGTTGTTCTGCCTGTGTTATACTGCCTGTGTTGTACTACATGTTGTACTGCCTGTTTACCGTGGGTCAGAGAGGACTGCAATTTCATCTGTGCTGTATGTGGTGCATATATGGTACTCTTCTTCTTTCCCTTTCGGCTTTTCCCTTCAGGGGTCGCCACAGCGAATCAATTGCCTCCATCTAACCCTGTCCTTTGCATCCTCTTCTCTCACACCAACTACCTTCATATCCTCCCTCATTACATCCATAAACCTCCTCTTTGGTCTTCCTCTAGGCCTCCTGCCTGGCAGTTCAAAACTCAGCATACTTCTACCAATATATTCACTATCTCTCCTCTGGACATGTCCAAACCATCTCAATCTGGCCTCTCTGACTTTATCTCCAAAACCTCTAACATGTGCTGTCCCTCTGATGTACTCATTCCTGATCCTATCCTTCCTGGTCACTCCCAGAGAGAACCTCAGCATCTTCATCTCTGCTACCTCCAGCTCTGCCTCCTGTCTTTTCCTCAGTGACACTGTCTCTAGACCAAACAACATCGCTGGTCTCACCACAGTTTTGTACACCTTTCCTTTCATTTCAGCTGAAACTCTTCTACCACACATCACACCTGACACTTTTCTCCACCCATTCCATCCTGCCTGTCCACGCTTCTTCACCTCTTTTCCACACTCTCCATTGCTCTGGACTGTTGACCCTAAGTACTTAAAATCCTCCACCTTCTTGATCTCTTCTCCCTGTAACCTCACTCTTCCACTTGGGTCCCTCTCATTCACACACATGTACTCTGTCTTACTGCGGCTAACCTTCATTCCTCTCCTTTCCAGGAGAAACCTCCACCTCTCTAGCTTCTCCTCCACCTCTTCCCTGCTCTCACTGCAGATCACAATGTCATCTGCAAACATCATAGTCCATGGAGATTCCTGTCTAACCTCGTCTGTCAGCCTGTCCATCACCATAGCGAACAAGAAGGGGCTCAGAGCTGAGCCTTGATGCAGTCCCACCTCCACCTTGAACTCCTCTGTCACACCTACAGCACACCTCACCACTGTCTTGCAGTCCTCATACATGTCCTGCACCGCTCTAACATACTTCTCTGTCACTCCAGACTTCCTCATACAATACCACAGTTCCTCTCTGGGCACCCTGTCATAAGCTTTCTCCAGATCTACAAAAACACAGTGCAGCTCCGTTTGGCCTTCTCTGTACTTCTCTATCAGCATCCCCAAAGCAAATACTGCATCTGTAGTGCTCTTTTTTGGCATGAAACCATACTGCTGCTCACAAATGTTCACTTCCGCCCTTAGTCTAGCTTCCACTACTCGTTCCCATAACTTCATTGTATGGCTCATCAGCTTTATTCCTCTGTCGTTGCCACAACTCTGCACATCTCCCTTGTTCTCAAAAATGGGCACCAGCACACTTCTCCTCCATTCCTCAGGCATCTTCTCACTATCTAAGATCCTGTTGAACAACCCAGTCAGAAACTCTACTGCCACCTCTCCTAGACACTTCCAAACCTCTACAGGTATATCATCAGGACCGACTGCACTTCCACTCTTCATCCTCTTCAACGCCCTCCTCACTTCATCCTGACAAATCTTTGCTACGTCCTGGTCTACAACAGTCACCTTTTCTAGTCTTTGTTCGCTCTCATTTTCCACATTCATCAACTCTTCAAAGTATTCTTTCCATCTTCCCATCACACTACTGGCACCTGTCAATAGACTTCCATCCCTATCCTTAATCACCCTAACTTGCTGCACGTCCTTCCCATCTCTGTCTCTCTGTCTTGCCAACCTGTATAGATCAGTCTCTCCCTCCTTACTGTCCAACCTAGCATACAAGTCATCATAAGCTTCTTGTTTGGCCTTTGCTACCTCTACCTTCAACTTATGCTGCATCTCCCTGTACTCCTGTCTACTCTCCTCAGTCCTCTCAGTGTCCCACTTGTTCTTTGCTAACCTCTTTCTCTGAATACACTCCTGTACCTCCTCATTCCACCACCAAGTCTCCTTATCTACTTTCCTTCCAGATGACACACCAAGCACTCTCCTACCTGTCTCCCTGATCACATTTGCTGTAGTTTTCCAGTCATCTGGAAGCACCTCCTGGCCTGCTAGGGCCTGTCTTAACTCCTTCCTAAAGGTCGTGCAACACTCTTCCTTTTTCAGCTTCCACCATTTCGTCTTCTGCTCTGCCTTTGCCTTCTTCATCTTCCTCACCACCAGAGTCATCCTACACACCACCATCCTATGCTGTTTGGCTACACTCTCGCCTACCACTACTTTGCAGTCACTGATCTCCTTCAGATTACACCGTCTACACAAGATGTAGTCTACCTGTGTGCTCCTACCACCACTCTTATAGGTCACCCTATGTTCCTACCTCTTTTGGAAGAAAGTATTCACTACAGCCATTTCCATCCTTTTTGCAAAGTCAACTACCATCTGTCCTTCTGTGTTCCTCTCCTGGATACCAAACCTGCCCATCACCTCCTCATCACCTCTGTTTCCTGCACCAACATGTCCATTGAAGTCTGCACCAATGACAACGCTCTCACTTCTAGGTATGCTCTGCATCACTTCATCAAAGTCCAACCAGAATTTCTCCTTCTCCTCCAGCTCACATCCTACCTGTGGAGCATACCCACTAACAACATTGACCATCACACCTTCTATTTCTAGCTTCAGGCTCATCACTCTATCCGACACTCTTTTTACCTCCAGGACATTCCTAACAAACTCCTCCTTCAAGATAACTCCTACTCCATTTCTCTTCCCATCTACACCATGATAGAACAACTTGAACCCTGATCCTAAACTTCTAGCCTTGCTACCTTTCCACCTGGTCTCCTGGACACACAGTATGTCTACCTTCCTCCTCTGCATCATGTCAACCAACTCTCTACCTTTTCCTGTCATAGTTCCAACATTCAGCGTCCCTACTCTCAATCCTATACTCTTGGCGCTCCTCTTCTTTCTCTTCATGCGAACACACTTTCCTCCTCTCTTTCTTCGACCAACAGTAGTCCAATTTCCACCGGCGCCCTGTAGGTCAACAGCGCCGATGGCGGTCGTTGTTAACCCGGGCCTCGACCGATCCGGTATGGAAGTCATAGTTTTGATTCGCATCTTTGATTTGGCAAAAGTTTTACGCCAGATGCCCTTCCTGACTCAACCCTCTGTATTTATCCGGGCTTGGGACCAGCACAATAAGACACGTGCATATATGGTACACTTGACAATAAAGCTGACTTTGAAGTTGATGATTAACACTTACGTAATGAAAAATAAGAGAAAAATAAAAAACGACTGGTGCAGACAGCATGTATGGTGTCTCACGTGCACTTCTGCGCATCCCCAGTGGTGTGTATCATTGACAGAGGGAACTCATTAACTTCAATGGCCAGCCCAGAAAAACAACCTGTTCTCAGGCAAGCTCATTTCAGCCACTTTCAGACAGTTCCCACATGGCACCCGATGCCAGGGTGGATCCGCCCTTAACACGCGCAGTTCCGCCTCGGCTGATCACTCACTTCGGCGAAGCGCACAGGAAACGGAGTGGTTACGGGTAGCGCACCGTCATACAGTGGGCTCGGTACGGAGGCCAGGCAGATCCGCAAAGTGAATGCCTAGCGAATCTGCCCATCTCAGTCGTTTCGGGGACAGGCACAGGAGCCGGGCCGGTTGCCGTTGCGTGCAGTGTTGTGGTTTTTACACAAGGTGGAGCACTACTGACTTCCTCCAACGAAGGAACACAGGTAATTTAGGGAAGGTCCCGGTGATGAGCAGCAGGTGTGTGTGAACAAGGACACGCAAACAATTTGTTGATTGTGTGCATGAAAGTTACCCACATAGCACCCAACGCCGGGGCAGTTCCGCCTCGGCGGCTCACTCGTTCAGGGAAGCGCACTGGAAACGACCAGTTGCGGGCAGCGCACCTTTATACAGCGGACTCGGTACGGATACCAGGCGGATCCGCAGAACGGATGCTCCTACTCAGATAGCACCAGACACCGATGATGATGAGCTGATCGATGATGAGCTCCAACACACCTGATCATTCATCTTTTGTGCTTGATTGGGTGTTTCTTTTTAACTATAGTGATACTGTTTTTCTATTTGTATTCTCTTGTTTTTGAGAAAAGTCTCCCATGGACATGTGGTGAAAATTAGTACTCGTGCTAACACACTGTAAATGAAGCATCTACAAGTTGTGCAACTGTGCAATGAGCAATGTGATTGTTATGTCCATGTCAAATAAATAAACATAAACATTCAAATGATCAGAGGCCTGTACCATAAAGCTGGATTACGGTTTAGCGAGATAACTTCAGGCTTAACCCTGGCTTTTCGGTACCATAAAGGTGGCTGACTTTCTATTGGGCTACGTTGTCGCGGTAACCTATGCTGAACACCTAACCTGCTCCGGAGCAGAATAAGTTCAGGATAAGAGCTCAGCAGGTATAACAGCCCCACCTACTGACCAATCAGAGCTCAGCAGGTATAACAGCCCCACCTACTGACCAATCAGAGCTCAGCAGGTATAACAGCCTTACCTACTGACCAATCAGTTCTCTTGGAAAATGGGCTGTCCATTTTATGAGAACCCGGTGGATCTTGGTGCAGAGCTTGTGCGAAGAGCGCTCAGGCGCGAATATTTAGAATATTTAGAGATCGCCGTAATCCGTTCGAATTGCCTGAACAGTCACTGTATGAAAGGTACAGGTTTTGGGGAGAGGGGTTACATTACATCTGTCAGCTGCTGGAGCCTTACGTCCGTAATGTAATGCACCGCAACCACTCGCTGACAGTACCGCAGACAGTTTGCATTGCACTGAGGTGTTAATATACAGTTAATATATTTCTTAGTGATGTTCGTAATTATTATGATGTCCTTAAATCCCTCGTTGGATAGGTTACAAGCAAGCCACAGATAAAATGCCATTAATCAATTATTTGTTTAAGTAAATCATGGACTGATTATTTCATTCATTCATTCATTCAAGTACTTTTATGTATTCTGTTGGCGATGCCGAAAACCTCGGGAAGAACACAGTATGTAGAGCTATTCATAAAGTCGCGGGGGCTACAATCCCATGCCATAACGAAATGTGTCGTACACACATACATTTATGGAACACACAAATGTTACTGTAGTCAGATATACAAGTGCAGTCATAGTGGGGAAGTAATATTATAATGGCACTAACTTCCGCATTGACACAGTCGGCGATATTTTCCTGGCAATCCTTGCGCCGTTTGGCAGCTGCAACTGAAAATACTGCCTGGATTATTGATTTGTATTGCTCGTATTTATTATTATTATTGTTTGCTCCTCCGTTGTGAAATATGCGGCTCGGGCCGGTTTGTTGCATGTTTGCGATTGGTCACATGCAGCAAACTCCGCCCTTTTTATGTGAGCGCACACAGATCTAGAGTGGACATGCCTGAATTGAATTAGTGAGTTGATAGCCGGCTTCATGGTACCGAAAATCCGGAGGGTGGATGTCTCGGTAAGTGAAGCCAGATAAGTAAGAGGAAGCCCGGCTAGGTTAATCAAACCTTATGGTACAGGCCTCAGGTGTGTTGGAGCAGGGAGACATCTATCCGGGGGGCGTGCCCCTGTGACGAAAACCAGCTATTTTCTGACGTATAACGGCTCCACATCGAAGAGGCGTTTATGCGTGACAGTCATAAAGTTTCTAAATTTATTATTCATTCACGTTCCTCGCCTAAGACGCCGAAGCCAGTTCTGTGTCGGACCGGAACATGCAGGGGTTCCGTGATTGGTCAAGACAACATTACGAGCCTGGATGACCGCATCACGTACGCACCTTTCTCCGTCCACAGACGCTGGATGAGGACGATGCTGAACGAGGTAAATTCTGTAAGCAGCCGACACTCAAATATATCCAATATGTACTTTCGTCTTACTGGCAAAATTATATTCATCATCAGTGACGTGCGGTCAAGGAAAGAAAAAAATGGAAAATGGAATAAATAAATATTAATATTTATCAAGCGATGTGTATTATAAACTTATTTTCCATTTAACGTCACAAATTTTAGGTTATTTTTACTCAAAATCGCTGAATTTTCACAATTACCGCTGCATTACAGAGACCTGCGGTGAGGCACCAGCCAGCCGTGCCTCATCACGGATTGCACAATGGCTCAGATAGCTGTGCTGGTATGCTATACAGTGAGACCGTAATGCTATCTCTATATATGTCGCCATTAAAATGTTCAAACACATTTGTGATCCCAGGGATTTTTCTTGAAACTCCTCAGCCAAAGAATGCAGGCTACGATCTACATTAAGTCAAATCCAGCAACTTTTTTGGGTACTTCCTGTTGTGAGCAGAAGCAGTTCTGTTGTATGTGTATGTAAATGTGATGCACTTGACAGGTCTTGCAGTGGTTGGACTTTTGAACCCCTTGAACGCCTTTGGATGTACGGTATTGTGAATGGATTTGACACTTTGGTAATCTGTATTATTGTCTCTGTTGTACGGGGACTTAAATATGACTAAGTGTTGATCGGTGTGCAGCGTACACGTCATCGTTATCTCCGATGTTTAGCCTGCGCTGCGTCGGCTGTTTCGTCATTTGTTCATTCATCAGCCACAACAAGAGTAAATTAGAACAACATGTTCTCAGCATTTACACTGAGTTAAACCAATAAGTATCTGGCCATAGACTTAAATTCCACTCTTCAAACATGGATTTGCTTGAGTTTTGTCAACAATGCAAATGGGGGCTAATGTCAGGCAGCAAAATGTCACCTGATAAGCCAATGGTTATACACATCTTTTTTTAAAACATTACAACTGGTGTCTGAGTTCATGGAATTTTGTGTGAAAAGTTGTTTGTGCAATTTCAGATGCTGTAAAAGAGACACGGCTGTGTTGGGACTGAAGAAGACATAATCAGACGTGCGATTCGGTGGTTCAACTTCGCAGCTAACAGGGGGAACTCCAGAGGCGTCCTGGTACTTCACATGAGGACCCACCAGTTTCAAGTTAAAGCAATGTTTGTCATGTTTAGTTTTCATGTCTTCCTATCATGATTATCAATCATGATATCTTTTGTAATTGATTTCCCAGAGAGACGTGGCAGTAAAATGCTTTGGATACAATTCATGGTTGCGTTTCATTTTTCCATTTACAGTATTAATAAGGGCAGACTGGTTAAGGGAAATATTCAAGCTTTTTCAGAACAACGGTGATTGTCGGAAATTTCTGTTGCTAATTATGGCCCAATGAGCCATTTTGAATCTAGGATCTGGGCCAGATGAGCCGCTTCATGAATGATTCTGGAACGGGTCTGCGCCGGGTCAGCCGCTTCATGAACGGTTCCGGAACGGGTCCGGACGGCTGAGCTGCTTTATGAACAGATCCGGATCGGCGGTTGGGTCCGCGGTCCTGCCCACTCCGGGTCCGTCGCATTGTGCAAGTGGGACTCCGTTTCCGGGCCCGGTTTGCGGATCCGTGGCGGGTTCCAGGGCGGAGTGAAAGGCTATCTGGGTTGATATTCAAGACCACAGAGAAGTTTGGGGCAATGAACTTCAAATACAGTGTAGTTGAATATCTGGCAGCTACTGTATGTGAAATCATTAAAAAGAGTATAAAATGAGGCCGTTTTAAGTTTTCAACAAAGAGCTTATGTGTTTTAAATTGCATTTAGTTTTCAGTTAGTTTCATCTTCATAATTATGGCTTCCAGCTGATGAGAAGAGAATTAAAAATTAAGACAATACTTCCACAAAAATTCTGTACTGGGGTCAAGTCAGGTGAATTGGTTAACCCAGGGATCCCAAAGTGGTGGGTGAGCGAGTGTAATGGCAGCTGAGCACCTTGAAATACATAAATAATAAATAAATAATTTAAACACTTTATAATGGAGGATTAACAGTTTAAATATTTAAATTCATTCACGGAAAGCTTTTGTAATTTTCAATTAAAAACGCTTGTGGGACAATTTTAATAAAAAAAACAAAAAACAAAATGCACTTAGCGTTCTCCTAGCTACGTGCTAGCTTGTTGTGGTGGCAGCAACAATAATATGCCGAAATGCATGACTGGTTGAAAACGGGCAGTCTGTCCGGTAATAAATCTGAGAGAAATGAAAGAGGACAGGATACATTGGCCACAACTGAGAGCTGTGCAGTCTACCAGGATGAAGAAATCGAGCAGGAAAAGAGAGTGATGATGACGAGACAGGGGAAACTTAAAATGAGGAGCACAGAACACAGAAAACTCACCCGGACACTTCATCGGGAGAAGGGGGTAAAGAACACAATAAGACTCGTACTCAAAAGAGAAAATATAATGTTGAACTTGGACCTATGTTATTTTGATTCTTTGTGGCGGAGTAGCATATTTGTTACCAATAACTGTTACAGTTTGTTAAATAGGCCTATTTGGTACATAGTAATAACTGCTGTTCATCACTCATCTGTAGTCGGCTTGCTCGGTGACCATTTTGACTTAAAATATTATTATTGTCATTTTTATATTGTTACTATTATTCTCCCCACCGTTTCTAAAGTGAGAGATCATTAGGCCCATTATTGCACAATCTATTCTGTGTTAACAGGAGCCGATATTATTAAACTTGATACCTATATGGCTATAAAGACAACGCCTTTTCTTTCTTTTTTTTCATGTTTCGGGCATTGGGGGTGCGTCAGCTAAGTCGAGAGGTAGAAGTGGGTGCGCGGCCTGAAAAGTTTGGGAACCACTGGGTTAACCAATCAAGTACAGCAACACCAGCAAGTCAGGAAACCAGTTCTCAGTGATTTCGCTGGCCAGTCGTATTTCCTGCTGGAAAATGAAATCAAGTCTTCATGAAGCTTGTAAGCAGTCAGAAGCATGAAGAGCTCTTAACTCTCCTGGTAAAGGCTTTGGACTTAATAAAACCCAGAGGACCAACACCAGCAGATGATATGGGCCCAAACCATCCAGTAGGACATTGACATTGTCTCTGGTTCAGGTGTGACTTGACACCAGGAATGCGACACTTGTCGTCCTTCTGCTGCTCACATCTGTGTGAGGTGGTTCTTGATGGTCTGATTCCAGCCTCATTCCACTCCTTGTGAAGCTCCCACAAGTTTCTCAATCAAGTTTACTTGACAATCTTTTGAAGGCTGTCATCCCTGTTGCTTGGTCACCTTCTTCTACCACATGTTGTTCTCACAGTCAACTTTCCATGAATATGCTTTGATCCAGTTCTTTGTGAATGATGTAAATTATCAATGATCTTCTGTGTCTTCTCCTTGGGGAGGGAGACAATGAATGTGTTCTAGACAGATGTCAAGTCAGCAGTTTTTGTTATGATTTTGGTAGTGTGTACTGAAATGTATTCATTTAGACTACTTAAATAATGATTTACATCAAATACTCTATATTTTGAGTATTTGAGCGTTTTGGTTTTTTTTGTATTGAACTGTAGGCCACAACTACAACACAGAAACACACACACTTTTTCAGAGCACTGTATTTTGGAATGTATGTGATATCATATCTAAAACACCAGAAATATTATCTGGGTTTGTGATTACCTGGAAGTTATATGAGAACTCAGGACAGAAGCAGCTGTACTGTGGTAGCAGATTTTTGGGTCGGTCTGGGTCAGGGCGTAGACGAAGTTTGCTCACGTCTGTCTCCAAGTCGTCATCCTAAACAAACAAAAGGTTGCATAAGCAACACACCATAAATACGCAGGGGCTGGAGAGAGAGAGAAAGAGAGAGAGACAGAGACAGAACGAGAGAGAGAAAGAGAGAGAGAGACAGTGAGAGAATGGAAGGAGACAGACAGAAAAAAACAGAAGGAAACAATCAAAATATGAAATTGTTAATAAAAAAAAAAAAGGAAAGAACAGAAAAAAGTTAACAAATATATCACACTGGAAGAGCTGAGGGCTCCAGAAATGTTTATTGGTGTTCTCAAATGATATAATTGAAATGAGAACACAACCTTTAATGAATTAAGAGTTCAAAAGTGTTTCATTCTAGTAACACTAGAGGGCAGCATTATGCCATTTTCAGCTTTCTGCAAAAAAGTTTTCAGGTTTTTTTATTACAGTTCCAGATTTTTAACCTCCTATTTCGTGTTACATTTCTCTGAAACGTGCCTGATCTTCTACAAGTTCATTTAATGAGTAATGAGAGTCACGAATGTCCAATAAATAGTCAGATGAGTCAAGCATAAAGTTCTGTCAGTTGTCCGGTCTAGCAGGAGATTCTCCAGAACATCTACCACTCATCAGGATTTTCCCTGATGGCATGCAGACAGGTGAAAGCCATACAAACTACTCAGTCACATTAGTAGTTGTGATGAACTTGATTCAAGTGGAATCAGCCTGGGATTTCAATTTCTTACTTGATTTTTGGTGTGATTGTGATTGTCATTTTGTTGTCAACAGATTCTTTAATACTGTATACATCAGAAAAGTTGATCTGGATCTTCCATCAAAACTTGATGTGTCATTTAAGTTTTCCAAGGTTTGTGTCTCTGAAACATGCTGTTGTGTGCCTGCTTTTCCCTCTCACCTGACCATTCTTGTTTTTTTATATTTTTTCATTCTCAAATCAAGTCTTTTTATGGTAGAGTCATATTGATTAACAGCACAAATTCCATTAAATCATTGTGAAAGAGCTTTTGTAATTAGACTAAAGGGGTTGTAATTTATCAGTATATTATGTATTTCTTCATAAATCCTGTGATTGAGGTTTTGCTACAGACTTGTGAATGGACCAATGCACAGATCTCTTAATTTACCATCCTGTACATTTTGTTGTCTCTTCTTTTTCTTTTCCTTTTGGCTTTTCCCTTCAGGGGTGGCCACAGCGAATCAATTGCCACCATCTAACCATGTCTTCTGCATCCTCTTCTCTCACACCAACTACCTTCATGTCCTCTTTCACTACATCCATAAACCTCTTCTTTGGTCTTCCTCTGGGCCTCCTGCCTGGCAGTTCAAAACTCAGCATCCTTCTACCAATATATTCACTATCTCTCCTGTGGACATGTCCAAACCATCTCAGTCTGGCCTCTCTGACTTTATCTCCAAAACCTCTAACATGTGCTGTCCCTCTGATGTAGTCATCCTGATCCTATCCCTCCTGGTCACTCCCATAGAAAACCTCAGCATCTTCATCTCTGCTACCTCCAGCTCTGCCTCCTGTCTTTTCCTCAGTGACACTGTCTCTAGACCAAACAACATCGCTGGTCTCACCACAGTTTTGTACACCTTTCCTTTCATTTTAGCTGAAACTCTTCTGTCACAAATAACATATGACACTTTCCTCCACCCATTCCATCTTGCCTGCACATGCTTTTTCACCTCTTTTCCACACTCTCCATTGCTCTGGACTGTTGATCCTAAGTACTTAAAATCCTCCACCTTCTTGACATCTTCTCCCTGTAACTTCACTCTTCCACTTGGGGCTAACCTTCATTTCTCTCCTTTCCAGGACAAACCTCCACCTCTCTAGCTTCTCCTCCACCTGTTTCCTGCTCTCACTGCAGATCACAATGTCATCTGCAAACATCATAGTCCGTGGAGGTTCATGTCTAACCTCGTCTGTCAGCCTGTCCATCACCATAGCAAACAAGAAGGGATCAGAGCTGGTCCCTGATGCAGTCCCACCTTCACCTTGACCTCCTCTGTCACACCTACAGCCACACCTCACCACTGTCTTACAGTCCTCATACATGCCCTTGCACGCTCTCTACACATGCTTCTCTGCCACTCCTTCCTCATACAATACCACAGTTCCTCTCTGGGAACCCTGTCATAATCCTTCTCAGATCTACAAAAACACAATGCATTTCCCTCTGGTCTTCTCTGTACCTCTCTATCAACATCGTCAAAGCAAATACTGCATTTGTATTACTCTTTTTTGACAAGAAACCATACTGCTGCTCACAAATGCTCACTTCTGCCCTTAGTATAGCTTCAACTACTCTTTCCCATAACTTCTTTGTATGGCCCATCAGCTTTATTCCTCTGTAGTTGCAACAACTCTGCACAGCTTCCTTGTTCTTGAAAATGGGCACCAGCACACTCATCCATTCCTCAGGCATCTTCTCACCATCTAAGATCCTGTTGAACAACCCAGTCAGAAATTCTACTGCCATCACCAACTGCCAAGTACTATTTTCATCTTTCCATCACACTACTGGCACCTGTCAATACACTTCCATCCCTATCCTTAATCACCCTAACCTGCTGCACGTCCTTCCCATCTCTGTCTCTCTGTCTTGCCAACCTGTATAGATCAGTCTCTCCCTCCTTGCTGTCCAACCTAGCATACAAGTCATCATAAGCCCCATGTTTGGCCTTTGCTACCTCTACTTTCACCTTACGCTGCATCTCCCTGTACTACTGTCTACTCTCCTCGGTCTTCTCAGTGTCCCACTTCTTCTTAGCTAACCTCTTTATCTGTATTCACTCCTGTACCTCCTCATTCCACCACCAAGTCTCCTTATCTACTTTCCTTCCAGATGACACACCAGGTACTCTCCTACCTGTCTCCCTGATCACATTTGCGGTTGTTGTCCAGTCAGCACCTCCTGACCAACCAGAGCCTATGTTAACTACCTCCTAAAGTCATGCAACACTACTCCTTTTTCAGCTCCCACCATTTTGTCCTCTGCCTTGTCTTTGTCCTCTTCATCTTCCTCAACACCAGAGTCATCCTACACACCACCATCCTATGCTGTTTAGCTACACTATCATCTACCACTAATTTACAGTCACTGATCTCCTTCAGATTACACCATCTACACAAGATGTAGTCTACCTGTGTGCTCCTACCTCCACTCTTATAGGTCACCCTTTGTTCCTGCCTCTTCTGGAAGAAAGTATTCACTGTAGCCATTTCCATCCTTTTTACAAAGTCAACCACTATCTGTCCTTCTGCATTCCTCTCCTGAATACCAAACCTGCCCATCATCATCATCGTAATAATAATAAATTTTATTTATATTGCACTTTACATTACGAAAATCTCAAAGTGCTACAAAGACAAAGAAAGCATAAAACCTATGGTGAAGCAAACTCATAAAACAACAAAACCCATCAATAATGCATATATAAAAGGCTAAGAAAAGGCCTTCTTAAAAAGGTAAGTCTTTAGGCTACATTTAAAAGAATCCACAGTCTGTGGCGCTCTCAGATGGTCCGGGAGAGCATTCCACAGACTGGGAGCAGCTAAGCAGAAGGCTTGATCACCTATGCTGTGCAACTTGGTTCTGGGGACCTGAGGAGGTAGGCTGTGCTGGAGTGGAGGTGGGTGCGTGAGGAGGTCTGGGGGACGAGGAGTTCATTTAGGTAGGCTGGAGCATTACCGTGTACACACTGGTGGGTGAGGAGGGAGATCTTATATTCGATCCTGAGTTCCACAGGGAGCCAGTGCAGTGATTCCAGGATGGGGGTGATGTGGTCGTATTTCCGCACCCTCATCAGGATCCTAGCAGCGCTGTTCTGTATGTATTGGAGTTTGTGAATGCTCTTGCTAGGGATCCCGATGACGAGCGCATTACAATAATCCAGCCTGGAGGAGACAAAGGCGTGTACCAGTTTTTCACCATCGGACAGAGAGAGTGTGGGGCGGAGCTTGGCAATGTTCCTAAGATGGTAGAAGGAGGTCTTACACAGATGCTTGATGTGGGTGTCAAATGTCAAGTGGGGGTCCATTCTCACGCCCAGGTTGGTGGACTGCTGTGGAGAGTGGAATGGACCCGACCAGCAAAGGTGATAGAGGTTATGGGGGATGATCGTACTTGGTGTGGAGTACTGACAAGTATGGCTTCAGTTTTAAAAGCTTGTTGAGATGAAGGAAGTCGTGGTTCATCCACGCCTTAGTGTCCTCCAGACAGGCTGACAGTGCAGCTGGTGATGGAGACAATGACAGGGCTGTAGGAGGCGTCGGCTCCGTCCTTATGTAGAGCTGCGTGTCGTCGGCATAGCAGTGAAATGACATGACGTGCCTGCTGATGACACGGCCGAGGGGGAGCATATATAGGGTGATCATCACATTATGTGAATTTGATATTTTGGTTGGCCTTAATTTATGTTTCAGTTAATTTATCTTTATAATTATTCATATATTTACATTATTGTGCAATTGTTATCTGTTGTTTTGCACATTGTTTATTTCTTTTATTGGTGAACATTTAAATATTTTTTAATGTTATAATATAATAAAACAGGGCTGACTTGTGAAGACGTTAATCTGTGTGCTCCGTTATTGATCCACAGCCAGTGCACCAACACTGATTCACAGTGCTTTTAGCCTGTGCATCACATGAGCTGGTCCAGATTCCCCTAGGTCTGGCGCCGGTTACATTTGGGGGCTCGTCCGGGATCTTCTAGAATCCCTGCCAGGTGAACCGAGTGCAGAGACGACTTGAAACATCTGACCAAAGCTTCAGGGAAGGCTGTATTCCAGTATATTGGGGGCGGCAGTGGCTCAGAGGTAAAGCGGGCGGTAGAGCGGGTCGTCCTATTATTCAAGATCGGCGGTTCGATTTCCACTCCCGCCCAAAAAATACCCGGAGGTGAGCTGACAGTGGGAGGTGGCAGCTCACCTCCGGAGCACTGCCGAGGCACCCTTGAGCAAGGTGCCGTCCCTTTTACAAATTGCTCATTTGAGGCGCACAAAGAAGGAGCTGCCTGCCACTCTACCTCCCTTGCATGCCTACAGGCCCTCTTGTGTGTGGTTGTGTGTATTAGAGGGGCCTGTACACACTAATATGCATGTGATTGAGACTAACAAAAAACTAGAGTGTGCATTCTTAATTTCCCTTCGGGGATTATAACAGTGTATAAAATTTAAATTAAATTAAAAAATTAAAAAATATCATCCAGAGAGCTAAGGCCTCCAGTGAAACGTCGTCATGTCCTCAGCCGCTCCACATCACGTACGGCGAATGCTGATCTACCAGTTGAGTCAGTCAGTTAACGACTGTTGCAAGTTCTACTGAAGATGACTGTGTAAGCCGATGATCTGAGTGAACTAGAGCTGTATGACCTGATTGTTGACTACGTAAGAAGTGAAAAGTTGAGAAACCTGGAGGATGAAGGCATGGCCCAGCTCCTTCTTCTTGGATGACATGCTGAGTGGCATGCTTACCACCGACTCTGCGAAGTTGGAGCTAGTCAGACCACACCCCGTAGAATGGCAGATATGACAATCCATCGGCAGGAATGTTCCACTCCACCTCCTCCTGACTCCATACCTCCAAATCAACCTTCTGCGACACCAACAACCAACATTCCTCACCACCCAGTGAATATGGACAGTGACAGCCAGGCCCTGCCATTCTCGCCACGTGATCAAGATGTCCATCCAGCTGCAGAGGACACTCAGAGACACTCGCTTCCATCACCTGCAGGAAGGAGCGGCAGCTTGCTACAAAGGAACTTTGCCTCTACAGCATCAAACAAGTCGCTCACAGCAGGTGCTGGTGGTGCTCCCTGTGGCAGAGTGATCCATCTTCTAGTGTCGGAGACCAGGTATTGAAGTTTAATGATGTTGCTGCTCTGCTCCCACGCAGAGAATTTAAGTTACATGGTGGACATGGTGTTGGTTCTGACATGTCTTACAGTTAAACTTTGTAGACAATACGTAGATGAAGGGTTTGCAAGGTTTTACTGAGTCAAAGGTAATTCATACAATGATTAAGGTCACAAAACCTGGCACATTCAGAGAAATGTTAAATAAAGGGGGGTGCTTATTTCCTATTTAAAAAACTGAACTGAACTCCTTCACACAGATCTTTATGCTGCTGAAATTATTTGTGTTTGATCAAAGAGACAAATGAAAGCAGGGCTGAACAAAATCCTGAACAAAAAGACATGAGCGCCCCTAACCCTAAATTGCCGGCAGGAACGGCAGGCAGCAGGAACATGGGTATTGGATCAGCGCCCATCCTCAAAGGTAGAAAAGGAGGTTGTCGAGCTTCATTTTGGGCTCCCTGTAGAGACTCTGGCCCACCAGGAAGGCCAGCTTGCGGGCGTACTGGCAGGGAGTCATGACCCAGATCACCCCCTGCCAGTTGTAGTAGAGGTGACACAGCTTATAGGTGAGCGCTGCATGTAGTCGGGCTTCAGCCCGCTGGTGTCGTACACCACGTTGTAGTGGTTGGGGGACACGCTCCCCATCTGGACCGCCTAGCTCATGATGTAGAAGTCGTTCCACTCTGATGGGTGAAGAAGCTCAAAAAGCCAGTGATGTGCCTTGGGTAGCTGCGTTGCAGCAATGTGCCAGTGCAGATGAAACAACTTTTGTAAGCACTCCAAAAAGTGTCCAAGCTGCTCAAATGGATGATGTTCATATCAGTGAGGTGATGAATCTAAAGAAAAGAGGATGGAATCCAAATGATAAACACAAGAGACAAATGGGAGGAGAGGCATGTAGACTAGTCCAAGAATGGAAAAGACTCAGACTGGACAAAGGAATATTGTACAGGCAGACAGGACAACGAAACAGTTAGTTCTCCCAGTACGTTTGAAGTCGACAGTGCTGAAGCACGTATATGATGATATGGGACATGTCGGAGCAGATAAGGTCCTTCATTTGACTTGAGAAAGGTTTTACTGGCCCTTTATGCAACGCGAAATTGAAGAGTCCGATCCTCCTTGCCTCAGTCAAAGCCGAATAAAGAACTCAGTGTCGTAGCCCCAGAGTTTCTGCCAATGAGGTAAGTAAGTGAGACAGCTCAAAGGGACAGTCACCTGAACCTAAGCCGGTTGCTGAGTCAGAGCCAGTACAGGTGCACACACCGGCTGTTACACCACCAGTTGTGGAAGTACAGGAAGAACCAGCAAGGGATGACATTGTGGAAGAAGCAGGTTCAGAGGCTGACAGTGGTGTGCCTGCTGTAGAACTGTCAGGGGAAGAAACACCACCTTTGAGGAGGTCTACTTGAGCGATCAAACCTAGAGAAATGCTCACCTATGATCATCTTGGACAACCTTCCTACCAGACATGGTGGCCTGGAGCAAACCTGATCACCTGTATTCCTTATCACATGCTATATTATCCAGCTGTTCCCCAACCCTGTTACTACCCACCACTATGGGCAGACTAGATCAATTATGAGGTGTACAGCAGCTGAAGACATTCACTGTACAACTGTAACAGACTGTATTTTGCAAGTCAGACTTTCTTGACTTTGACGAAGACAACTCTATTGTTAGTTCTAGATGTCAGGAGACATCTCTTGAAGCAGGGGAGAGTGTAGTAGGATGGTAATCTGTTCAGTTTTTTAAATAGGAAATAAGCACCCCTTTATTATTTTGAGACACTGTTATTTATGTTAGCAGACTGGGAAGTGACTGGGGAAGCACTGGCAACGCCAGATCGGTGGGTGGCGCTCGCGCGCTCCTGTGGATCGAGGGGAGCGGTGTATTTATTTATATTTATTGTGCAATTGTTATCTGTTGTTTTGCACATTATTGTTTATTTCTTTTATTGGTGAACATTTAAATATTTTTTTAATGTTATATTTTTAATAAAATGGCGCTGACTTGTGAAGACGTTAATCTGTGTACTCCGTTAATGATCCACAGCCAGTGCACCACCACCGATTCACAGTGCTTTTAGCCTGTGCATCACATGAGCTGGTCCAGATTCCCCTGGGTCTGGCGCCGGTTACACGTGCACTTCACTGAGTGCAAGGTCTGTGCTTGTTGAAGGCAGACTCTAAAATAGTCGTGCTTGCATTGAATGACTGTCACCTACATGTTCTAATATTGGGGGGGGGGGGGGTTATAAGACATACATACATACTGTAAATTAATGGAAAACTGTCCAATTCACAGGCTTTTCTCGAATTACATTTTTGTTCCTGTGCAAAAATTTTGTCTGTGGTACACTGGAAGCTGTTAATGATAGAGAAATTACTTTTCCTCTTCTGAAAATGATGGTTTTATACTCCAGTAACTATGTAATAAAAATCTTTCCAATTTGTTCCTTCCCTCAAGCCAAAAGATGAGGGAAGGCACAAAAGCATTCTGACATGGCAGAGTGACAAAATTGAGGATTGTTGCTGCCAAGTGCAATGAAGGATTTTCTTCTAAATGGGTAACTAATTTTAGAAATGGAAAGACAAATTGCTTGAATCTTGGAAAATCCTAGAACACAAAAAAATCTTGGAAAAAAAGCCATAGTGGGACAAAATACCTGAAAATAATATTTTGTAAAATACATCTAAATTACATGTAAGCACTGTTCTTTCCTCTTCAAACATATGAAAGTGCACAATATTTTTTAACTCTAATAACCCCATATATACTGCATATATCGTACAGGCCCGCGCACACTATCAAGGGGCCTCTAAGCATGCAGATAATGGGAGGTAGAGCGATAGGCAGCTCTCACAGTGGGCGCAAGAAATGAGCAACTCGGAAGGGGACGTTGCCTTTCTCAAAGGCACACCCGCAGTGCTCAAGGGGTGAACTGGCACCTCTCCCTGCCAGTACACACCCCGAAATTTACGATAAGCTAAAGGTATTGTATTAAAAGGGAAAGTGTTGTCATCCATTGCCACCTCCACTACAACAAATTTTTCGGCCATGCTGAAACACATCTGGAGATTCTTGACTCAGTCCTCAGTGATTAACAGGCTCCTTGTATATACCAACCATATACCTCACCTTAATTGTAAATTGTAAATAGTCAGTCAGTCATTATCTTAACCCGCTTAGTCCGCTGACGCGGGTCGCGGGGGAGTCGGTGCCTATCCCGGCAGTCTCAGGGCGTGAGGCAGGGGACACTCCGGGCACGACGCCAGTGTACCGCGGAGCCACACAGAGACAAACAACCACTCACACACACATTCACTCCTACGGTCAATTTGGGACCAGCCAATCAACCTAAAGCGCATGCTTTTGCAGGTGGGAGGAAGCCGGAGAACCCGGAGAGAACCCACGCAGACACGGGGAGAGCATGCGAACTCCGCACAGAGCGGGACTCGAACCCGGGTCCGCCGTGTTGTGAAGCGACAGCGCTACCCACTGCGCCACCGTGCCGCCCGCAATTGTAAAGAGTGTTTGTTATAATTTTTTATATTTTTACTCCTTATTGCTTAGTGCCATCTTTTAATGCAACCGACACCGTGTCAAGTTCCTCATGTGGTAGACTTTCCTGTACCTGGCAATAAACTACTTTCTGATTCTGATTTCTGATTCTGATTCACCATCAACAGTGTCTTCATTTCAAGAAGCTGAGTCTGGAAAAAAAGTACTCATTATTATGATACAAATTTTTGACTACGTTTTTAGGTTTGGTGAATCATCCCACCCACAAAAAAATTATCCCATCTTCCTCTGTAAAAAAGAAAATCATACTGTACACTTACATAGTCTTTGTCTGCCTCATGGCTATCAGCCTCCTCATCATCACTGTCCTCACTGCTTCCATCTGAACATAAAAGAGAAAACAGCAGCCAGTGATGCTGTTCACTTGTCAGCAGTCCACTTACGTGTTTCAAAAAACTTTATGTGTAAAACAGTAAATCTTCATGGAAGGTTTGTTTCTAATATATTTTGGGAATAATCGTACATATCCAAACCTTCAGGTATTATCATGTGAAATCAATGTTCACAACTGCACAACAACAAACAGTGAATAAATAATGATAGTAAGTATGGCTTTTAAATTGGAAAAAATCTCAAGATTTTTACCTCAAACAAAGATTTTATTAAGCTAGGGTCACTGAAGAGCAAATGAAGCTTCATTCAATTATATGAAGGTATATGCAATACCTGATGCCAACTCCGTATCAGGGACAAAATGTGGTCTTCCAGGCAGAGCAAATGTGTATGCAGACCAATCTGATGCTAGTGGTATACAAGTCTTGGGAAGACACTTTCTCATCAACTGCACTGTGGGCTCCACCAGAGTCTCCAGTCTTTTATTCGATAAGCATGTCTACCAAGAAACAAGAATAAAAAAAAGTTTGTGATCATGTGAACATACATATCAGAAAAAGTAGGTCAACTTACGCACAGTTGCATTCATGTGACTGTTACCACATGGATGCATGTGAATACAAGATCTCTCTAGCTAATGAATTTTGAAGCCGACAGCAACAAGGAGACAAATACTTAAGAATAATAGAAGAGGTTCCGAGTGAAAATGTTAGACTTGCATACCTCCCTCTGCAACTGAATACTGGACTTTCCTACTAGGATACCACAAAAGCAGCATCTCTAAGATCATCATGATGCTAAAAATTTTACCTGTGTAATTTGATGGAGTAGTTTAATGCCTCCCTGTGATATTATCGCCTGTCTGCCTGCAGTCCTGTGGGTGACCTTATGGAGGCAGCGCAACAAGGCATGGCAAATTGCTGGAGCACCATGCTGACTACCCTTGCTGTGCCATTCCTCATAAAGCCTTAAGAGACCAGAGATGTAACCCTTAGAGACTGCCAAGCAAACATTGGTCTCTGTAAGGAAGAGAAACAGAGAAACAGGGGAGGAAGCGAGTGATAACAGGCAGTTCCAATATTTGACACTTATTTGCATATTTAATATGTACAGTTACTCAAATGTTAATGCCTGGACAGATTGGGCCTGGGCAAATTCATAGAGAAGAGAACAGCAAGCATTTAACAGTCATATGTAATTGCAGTGGGAAATGATTACCAAGCATTTGTTAGAGGAGGCTCTTTTTTTTTTCTTTATGGGGGACCAAACTTTCTCAGACTTTGGAGAGACTAAAATACCGAAAATAATAAGTAAGATACAGGATTCAAAGCTAGATAAATGATGAATGGCAGAAGGTAGCGGGGTAATTCTTAGTGTGTAATCTGAGGCAGTCATCCTAGATATTTTTAACCATTTTGATCTTTCTGAACTTGTTCTTAACACCCAGTGTGTGGTATTTATGTCACTGATTGGTGAGTATGGTAAGTATGTGGGCTTTGAGATCAGACAGTTTTTCACACTTTGTGTGTGACAATGCTAACCAGGGTTTCTTCTGTCCTGAGTGGAAGGATATCACAGTACTTCTGGGAAGTAACGTCACAGTCAGTCGCAAGCTTCTTTCCTTACTGACCTCAAAAAGAGGTCATGAGCATACCGGGAGAGCTGCAGATACCATACAGTCCAGATGAAGTCCTCTCATTTGACCTCTTGTCGGGAAAAAGAAAGAAGAGAGGGGGAGTGTGTCTTTACGTCGAACAACGGTACAATAACACGGTCATGGTTCAGCAGATCGTATGCATTCGTGAATTTGAACTCCTATCAATCTCCGCCTTGAACGACTTTCCTTGTGAATTCCAGTGTTATGATGAATTGTATTTATGCGTGAGCCGATGAATCTGTCTCTACATCAACAATTGCCAGTGTTAAATTTTTTTTAATTAAATTATTTAGTTTATATTTTTGGGGGGGGGGGGGGGGCATGTTATCATAACAGACCTCACACCTTCATCACATTTGCATCATCAATGACAACATCTGGTGAAAAAAAAAGAGCTGATGGGTAGAAGCCAATAGGCTTTTGAAATTCCTGTCTCCCAGAATCAACAAACACCTCTCTCATTACAATATGTATTCAACCAGTTAATACATTGAATTTTGACAGACGTTCATATTCTTATCCAGGTATTAGCCTTTATCACAGGGAACAACAAAGTTTGTTAACATCATAGATAGTCAAAACAAGAAGTTGACCTTGCCAGTGTTCTCCACAAGAATATAATGATCATCTTAACCTCACTCTGTACACAGAGTGCTCATCAAAGAATTAACCAGTTGGTTACAGACACTTTAACAGTTTCACATTCCATTATATTGGCAACAGACATCAACATGCTCTTAAAGTCTCAAACTTAATGTTATCCCTCCAAACAGAAATCCATGTCTTTATTTTCATAAATCCATGTCTCTGACATTGATGATGTTGAATGGTTTTTCAACTGTTCTATGTAATCCTTAATGTGTCCAAAAGTGGTGTCGAGGCTCTTACTATTGAAGTGATTCTGTTGTACAAATCTTTGGTGTAGTAACAACTCTTGTCCATCTTTTTTGCTTGTACTTTGCCAATTCCGCCGCATTTTTAATTATCATTGTTTTCATCTGCTCCGGCTAAAGCCCCTTTGTGTTGATGAAGATCCTGCAGTTACTTGTCCAGGTGTTGTCAGTCTACCCATTCCTCTTCAATTGTCGGGCATATTTAGCGATATCAGCATTCATTTTAGCAAGATTCTCATTTATGTAGACATTTTTTACTTTCAGTTTGAAGTCTTGTTTCACAAGAGAAATCTTGTGCTTAAGGTTTGTAGGACTTCATCAACACTGCAAGTGGTCTCTTACCCCCAGATGGTAATGGATAACTTGTCTCATTCTGATCTGAAGCTATAGATCTCCAGATCTCTGAGTTTAGAAATCACCTGTTGCTCCAACAGTGTTGCACTCAGTTTCCTCTCCACTTCCCCTGGCCACAGCGTCTGCTTGGATGCTTGAAAGGTTATTCTGATTTCAATTTTATCTGGTGCGGTACAAACAGTATGTGGTTTGTAATTGCCACCAAATACACACAAAATACATACAGTAAAACTAAGGCCTACATTATAGCCTATATTATAGCTTGGTAAGCAGCATTTACAAGTTTTTGTCCATTCAATATTTGGTGCGGTGTAGCTTAACAGTGTATATATTATGGCACCATATCTCCTTAGGATGTCTGTAGTGTGAAAAGGAGGATGTTGATTTTTTTTAGACAGTTTTTTTAATTTTTTCTTCCCACGAAATAGTCTGATGTAATATTTTCAGGTCAACTGTGCTCCTCGACTAAAATAAAGTTCTAGAAGGTTGTTTAGTCTCTCCTAAACACAAAATCAAATATCTGCAGTAGTTAGGCTTTCTGCTAAAAAACAAATTACATTTAATGCTTTTCATTAACCACAAGAACAACAACATTGATAACAATAACTACACTACAGAATCCTGTCTGTTTTAAAGCAATAAAGTCACGACAGGATCTTGTCTGCTTTCGATAATAGCAACTATCCAGTAATCAAACTTCATTGTTTGTTTTTCACATCATCAGATTCTTGTTCCTTTTTTCATCACCTTGAGGACAAGAAAATTTTAATCATCTCATCTTCATCCGCTTTTCTGAAGAACGGGTTGTGAGTATTGCTGGAGGCTATTCCAGCTGAACACAGGCAAGAGACGTAGTACACTTACGAGAAGTTGCCAGTGTATCGCAGCATCAGATTCTGTTTCTTATTTAAATTTCAATGTAGCATGCTAATATTTTTGGAAATGTGTTTGTTTGTTTTTTCGATAGGTCACCATTATTCAGAAGTTTGTAAAAGATTAATTCATTCAGAAACTGTTTACTTACTATGATTCATGCACTGGTCAAGAGTAATGAATTACTGAGAGAGGTCATCAACCATAGGTCTGATTAAAACCAGTGTTAAAAAGGTTGGAACAGGAATGGCTATAATGCCAAACAAAGTCAAAAGTAATTAAAAGTAAAGCAAATTAAGATGCTGTATTTTCACAGGCCAATGCTGTATTTTACTTGGTTCCACATGTGACTGTCCATGTTAAGCATTGAGGACACTCAGGGGTTCAGTGTGAAACCTATTGGGGTCAACAAAATAGTCAAAAATCATAATGAAGAAGGTTCTGTGTCAAACACGAACAGCCTCAGTGACAGTAATGGAAAAAACATGTATATATTGACAGTAAAGTTTCTAAACAATGATAAACTTGAACATAGGGTTGACACACCATGGAGGGTTCACCTTGGGCTGATGGCGAATGTAAAGCCTTCTTTCTTCAAGCAGCCATAAACAAAGAGGGTTAGAGATCTCCAATGGAGGATTTTACATGGCCATCAACAGTTATTATTGCAGTTTTGAATCCAAATGTGTCAGAAAACTGTCTGTTCTGTTCTCACGAGGAAACTAGTTTTCACTGCTTCCTAGACTGTCAGATACTCTACAATCTATTCCTTTTTTTAGAGGTAATCTTTCTCCCACTCGGTTTTGTTTTTGACAAACAGATGTACATTATAGGTTTGAAATGCAGGAAGAATCAAAAAAAGGATTAGAAAATTCTAAACTTTCTTCTGGGCCAAGCAAATGTGGCAATATATATATGCAGGAAGGAAAAGGTTGAAGGTTCGTCTGACTGCAGTACAGAAGCAATTTTAAAAAGAACGTGTCAAACAAGAGTCAAAATCGATTTTAACTATTTCAGAGCTATGAATGATTTAGATACTTTCACAAACCTATGTTGTGTCAAATGTGTCTTCTGTTCCGTGTTAAATGAGGAACTGATGTTCAGTCTAGTGTTTGGTTTAATTCAAGTATATTTTGCCTACATTTCAAATGATAGGATTTTTTTAAGTGTGTGTTCATGTTTGAGTGAATCTCTCTTGGATGTTGTTAATGTAACTATCTTGTAATATCGACTTCATGAATAAATGTGATTTTAAAAATAAAATCTCTCTCTCTATATCTGCTTTGATCTGAGAAGAGAAGGAGTGTGTGGCGTCTGCACATCTATTCACTCTATTTTTTTGCTTTTTTTATATATTTTTACACGCTTTTGAGTACCATAATTTAACGACGGTTACGTTTTGGGAGTTTGTGTGAGGAACATACGAGAGTGTGGCATCTTTGCGTGCATATTCAATCTGTTTTTTGCTTTTTTATATTGCATCTTCACTTTCAGTTAGTGACAATTACATTGCAGCTGTGTTCAGTACTTTGTAGGGCTTAGGAGGCAAGTGGTAGCCCCGAGATGGGCAACTGCAGAGGAAAAAGCCGTACTGGCACGGCTCACTCACCATCATGGTATCAAGCTGACCCCTACTCCCAGCTGCTCGGTTGGGGAGGTGTGTTTAGCGGTGGGATAGCAGGTCGGATACAACAGCGTTAAAGCAGCCTCCCGAATGAACAAAGCGGTGCTGATGTTTCAAGATGAAGTTGAAAAGGTGCATCAGGTAGTTGTGAGCGGAGTGGTGATTAAGAATAACTTCACCCCCGTCCTCCCCCTGGCTAACCCAACTAAAACAGTAATCATATCGAACGCTCCGCCGTACCTCAGCAACGAAGCCCTGGAGAGGGAGTCGTCACGACATGGTCGGCTCCTGAGTCCTATAAATTGGTTCCCGGTCGGCAGTACCACTCAGGCATGTTACGCCTTCTGGAGACAGTTTATGATGATCCCTAATCGGATCAATGAAGAGCTGAACATCACACTCACGTTAAAAATTGATTTCTATGATTACAAGGTTTATGTCACCAGTGAGGGCATGAACTGTATGGTGTGGATGGAAGGGACATCTCATGCGCTACTGTCCGAAGGGAGAGGGTGAGCGCTGGCCGTCGACTGCTGTGGAGCAGGCGGCTGCGATTGTGGGGGGCCGGCGGCCGAGGCTGCTACGCAGCTGGCTGCTGTGGTTGCCGCGAAGCTGGTGGTTGCAGCTTCTAACGCGGCTGTGGCGGCCTCCAGTGCTGTGGCCCGGGCTCCGAGGTCGCTGCCTTGTGGGTTTCCGACTCCATTACCCACTGGGTCACCGGCTGCCAACCTGGAGCCGTGGAATAACATGCAGGATACAAGTGACAGCGCAAAGGTTAAACAGCCGCAATCCTTGTGGTGGCTTTCAGTACTGCGGTGCTTATGTCACAATCGCAGCCTTGTGAAGTTCCAACTCCATACCCCGCTGAATCACCGGCCATCAACCCAGAGGTCACAGGTGACAGCACAAAGGTTAAACAGAGCATGGGTGATGGCACAAAGTTAAAACAGTCGCCGGCCACCAAACGGTGCCACAAAATAACACGCAGGACACCGCTAACAGCACAAATGATGGACAGTGATTTGGTGGAGGCTGAGGGGGCCAGAGAGACAGCCGCCAGGACGGTAGAGTCTCAGCTGGAGAAGGAGGAAGAAGATTATATTGTGATAGACGAGGAATTATTAAAGATAGCTCCTAAACGAAGACACAGTAACACAAGAAAGAATAAATCGAAGAAAATTGCTAAACACCTGAGAAACCTACTGATACAAGTAGCTCTGAGGACGAAAGTGACAACAGTTTGAAAGAAGCCATAAAAGAAAAATATGATTCACAAAAGATTTTTAAAAAATCGGTTCGAAAGGCAAAAGTAAGTAAGGGCAAAGTAGAAAATTTCTGTCCTGACCTCAACATGTTTCTGGATCGTGTCCATTTTTATTTAAAAAATCCAGAAGGAAGTGACCAACCAGCTTTTAGGAACCAAGAGGTTTTCATATTGAAGAAACTAATGACAAAAGTAAGAGGCATGATTGTGGAGAATGGTTAGTTGTTTTTTGAATTTTGTCTGCTTTTCTTTAAACCTGTGCTTTTTAGTTTGATAAATGTTAAAAAGTTAGATAATTTCTTTGTTCAGGAAACACAAAGTATTGGGTGTGAGTTGTGTTGAGTAGTGATGATGATGATGATGATGATGATGATGATGATGATGATGATGATGATGATGATGATGATGATGATGATGGACGTACATCATGTACATCATGCACATCATGTACATCTTTGCTGGTTAATGATGTAGATAAAAAATCTGAAAACTTACTTGTGCACAGCAGAGCAGCAAAGGCATGAATGGCTGCCCTGAAACAGAAACAGAGGGAGCAGATACAGCGTCTCAGACAATTGTTAGCACATATGTACATGTGATACACTGCTGCAGCTGTGCACACCAGTATGGATATTTTAGCAGTAGCACAGTGTGTATACAGGGTGGGAGTGTGTGTGTGTGTGTGTGTGTGTGTGTGTGTGTGTGTGTGTGTGTGTGTGTGTGTGTGTGTGTGTGTGTGTGTGTGTGTGTGTGTGTTGTTGTCCTTGTGTCTTTCTTTTACCATCGGAGTTAGATAAGTAAAAGAAAGTAAAACATCTGTGTCCTCAATTATAGAAGATTCCCAAACAACTTGCAAGTGGAATGTATGACATATGGGATATATGGTCTGTGAAAAGTAACATCAACACCCCATAGGTTACAATTTCAGGACATGTCAAAATAATTAATTAAATCTCAGACTAAGAGAACAGTTTTCTCTGATGTCAGATTTCATGTGGCCTTTTTGTCTCTCCTGTTTTGCGTTTATTCCTTATTTTATCTGCATCTCTGTGAACTTCAGCAGGAAACAAACCCACAATGTATTTATGTTAATGTAGATGTTCACCAACATCGAGACTGAAGACAATTCAGGTGAAGAGGAAAGTTAAAGTCAGCAATGTAGATTATAGACTACCTGTAAAAAAAACTGTTAGTTCACATTGTTTTTAAATTATTGAGTCTATGGAAACAAAACGGAGTAATCAAACATAAAGGAGCGTGTCTAACTTCTGATTGCCAGGATGCGCATCAGCACGTCATTCACGTCATTGTGGTGGAATACCTCAGTGGATTAAACCTTGGCTTAGCCTCTACACCCTGAGGGTAAAACTCCTTCAGCAGAGGTAGATGTAAAAGTCACATTATGGTACTACAGTATTTTATTTCCTGATTATACACGATGTTGAGTTGGCTCCACGCCAAAATTTCTCAAAGAAAATAACTTTATCCACTTCTTAGACACATTTTGCTCTTTCTTTTAGATCTAAACTATACCTTTTAAATCAGGGGGGTCAAAGTCAAATACACTGAGAGCCAAAAAAAACCAAATTTGCTCCAAGCCGAGGGCCGGACTGGTTGATTGTTTATTAAAACATATTGAAATGAACATAGCCTATTGAACCAAGAGCTAACTTCTTCTTCTTCTTTTCCTTTCGGCATTTCCCTTCAGGGGTCGCCACAGCGAATCAATTGCCTCCATCTAACCCTGTCCTTTGCATCCTCTTCTCTCACACCAACTACCTTCATGTCCTCTTTCACTACATCCATAAACCTCCTCTTTGGTCTTCCTCTAGGCAGTTCAAAACTCAGCATCCTTCTGCCAATATATTCACTTTCTCTCCTCTGGACATGTCCAAACCATCTCAGTCTGGCCTCTCTGACTTTATCTCCAAAACCTCTAACATGGGCTGTCCTTCTGATGTACTCATTCCTGATCCTATCCTTCCTGGTCACTCCCAGAGAGAACCTCAGCATCTTCATCTCTGCTACCTCCAGCTCTGCCTCCTGTCTTTTCCTCAGTGACACTGTCTCTAGACCAAACAACATCGCTGGTCTCACCACAGTTTTGTACACCTTTCCTTTCATTTTAGCTGAAACTCTTCTACCACACATCACACCTGACACTTTTATCCACCCGTTCCATCCTGCCTGCACACGCTTCTTCACCTCTTTTCCAGAGTCTCTATTGCTCTGGACTGTTGACCCTAAGTACTTAAAATCCTCCACCTTCTTGATCTCTTCTCCCTGTAACCTCACTCTTCCACTTTGGTCCCTCTCATTCACACACATGTACTCTGTCTTACTGCGGCTAACCTTCATCCCTCTCCTTTCCAGGACAAACCTCCACCTCTCTAGCTTCTCCTTCACCTCTTTCCTACTCTCACTGCAGATCACAATGTCATCTGCAAACATCATAGTCCATGGAGATTCCTGTCTGACCTCGTCTGTCAGCCTGTCCATCACCATAGCGAACAAGAAGGGGCTCAGAGCTGATCCCTGGTGCAGTCCCACCTCCACCTTGAACTCCTCTGTCACACCTACAGCACACCTCACCACTGTCTTACAGTCCTCATACATGTCCTGCACCGCTCTAACATACTTCTCTGCCACTCCAGACTTCCTCATACAATACCACAGTTCCTCTCTGGGCACCCTGTCATAAGCTTTCTCCAGATCTATAAAAACACAATGCAGCTCCGTCTGGCCTTCTCTGTACTTCTCTATCAACATCCTCAAAGCAAATACTGCATCTGCAGTACTCTTTTTTGGCATGAAACCATACTGCTGCTCACAAATGCTCACTTCTGCCCTTAGTCTAGCTTCCACTACTCTTTCCCATAACTTCATTGTATGGCTCATCAGCTTTATTCCTCTGTAGTTGCCACAACTCTGCACATCTCCCTTGTTCTTAAAAATGGGCACCAGCACACTTCTCCTCCACTCCTCAGGCATCTTCTCACTATCTAAGATCCTGTTGAACAACCCAGTCAGAAACTCTACTGCCACCTCTCCTAGACACTTCCAAACCTCTACAGGTATATCATCAGGGCCGACTGCCTTTCCACTTTTCATCCTCTTCAGTGCTCTCCTCACTTCATCCTGACTAATCTTTGCTACATCCTGGTCCACAACAGTCACCTCTTCTAGTCTTTGTTCTCTCTCATTTTCCACGTTCATCAACTCTTCAAAGTACTCTTTCCATCTTCCCATCACACTACTGGCACCTGTCAATAGACTTCCATCCCTATCCTTAATCACCCTAACCTGCTGCACATCCTTCCCATCTCTATCTCTCTGTCTTGCCAACCTGTATAGATCAGTCTCTCCCTCCTTACTGTCCAACCTAGCATACAAGTCATCATAAGCTTCTTGTTTGGCCTTTGCTACCTCTACCTTCACCTTACGCTGTATCTCCCTGTACTCCTGTCTACTCTCCTCAGTCCTCTCAGTGTCCCACTTCTTCTTAGCTAACCGCTTTCTCTGTATACATTCCTGTACCTCCTCATTCCACCACCAAGTCTCCTTATCTACTTTCCTTCCGGATGACACACCAAGTACTCTCCTACCTGTCTCCCTGATCACATTAGCTGTAGTTGTCCAGTCATCTGGAAGCACCTCCTGACCACCCAGAGCCCGTCTTAACTCCTTCCGAAAGGTCATGCAATACCCTTCCTTTTTTAGCTTCCACCATTTCGTCCTCTGCTCTGCCTTTGCCCTCTTCATCTTCCTCACCACCAGAGTCATCCTACACACCACCATCCTATGCTGTTTGGCTACACTCTCACCTACCACTACTTTGCAGTCACTGATCTCCTTCAGGTTACATCGTCTACACAAGATGTAGTCTACCTGTGTGCTCCTACCACCACTCTTATAGGTCAACCTATGTTCCTGCCTCTTCTGGAAGAAAGTATTCACTACAGCCATTTCCATCCTTTTTGCAAAGTCAACTACCACCTGTCCTTCTGCGTTCCTCTCCTGGATACCAAACCTGCCCATCACTTCCTCATCACCTCTGTTACCTGCACCAACATGTCCATTGAAGTCTGCACCAATGACAACTCTCTCTCTTCTAGGTATGCTCTGCATCACTTCATCAAAGTCCAACCAGAATTTCTCCTTCTCCTCCAGCTCACATCCTACCTGTGGAGCATACCCACTAACAACATTGAACATCACACCTTCTATTTCTAGCTTCAGACTCATCACTCTATCCGACACTCTTTTTACCTCCAGGACATTCCTAACAAACTCCTCCTTCAAGATAACTCCTACTCCATTTCTCTTCCCATCTACACCATGATAGAGACAACTTGTACCCTGCTCCTAAACTTCTAGCCTTGCTACCTTTCCACCTGGTCTCCTGGACACACAGTATGTCTACCTTCCAGCTCTGCATCATGTTGACCAACTCTCTACCTTATCCTGTCATAGTTCCAACATTCAACGTCCCTACTCTCAGTCCTATACTCTTGGCACTCCTCTTCTCTTTCTTCGTGCGAACGCACTTTCCTCCTCTCCTTCTTCGACCAACAGTAATCCAATTTCCACCGGCGCCCTGTAGGTCAACAGCGCCGATGGCGGTCGTTGTTAACCCGGGCTTCGACCGATCCGGTATGGAAGTCATAGTTTTGATTCGCATCTTTGATTTGGCAAAAGTTTTACGCCGGATGACCTTCCTGACGCAACCCTCTGTATTTTTCCGGGCTTGGGACCGGCACAATAAGACACTGGCTTGTGCCCTCTTGCGGCTACATTGAACCAAGAGCTAACACTGTATATTATTCAATGATTAAATAAATAAAGCAATATTTTGTATTGGCTCCGTCAATGGCTTGAAGGGGAAACCTTTTCAACAGGCAAACAGCAAAAAAGTAAATGTCTTTCAAAAACAAAATATGTTCCTTAATATCAAGAGGAATGCATAAATTAAATGTCATGCATTATAAACTAAAATACATTATTGTGCATGCATTATTGCATGCACAATAAATATATTGTGCATACACAGTAATAATGCATTATTGTGCAAAAACTTTTTAAAAAATGTAAAAATTATTGTACTGCTCTATGATCCTACCAATCACTGCTTTCAAAAATAAAAAAATAGTAAAATAAAAAAAAATCAAATTAGTTGTATAATTTCTCATGGCTCTAATCTGAAATTTTCCCTGAGTCCATTCAATTGAAATAAATATGAATAAATAAAATACATCAGGTCTTGAAGAAACAAATCTAAAAGTTTAACTGAATTTAAAACTAAAAATACGTTACTGCTGTGAGATGCTCACTTGTCTGAGGCTGACCCTGATATTTGATGGTTTCTCATCTTCTGTACAAGTTCATGAATGTTCAGGGTCAGGCTCTGAGCTGAGGAAATCCTCCGGATTGAGTGAAGGTGTTTATCAGTCAGACGGTTCCTATGGGATGTTTTGTTCATCTTCATCAGAGAGAATAATTGTTCACGCAGGTCTGTACTACGAAACATAGAGCGTCCGAGCAACTTGGATGCGCAGTTGGGGCATTGTGTCGGGGATGAAATGTGCAAACTCAGTAGAAAACACACAGGTTTACCTTTTACCTCTCTGAACATACACTCTGACTCCCACCTAGCTTGAAACCCCCCGGTTCTAATAGTAATTAAAAATCATGCGGCAGGCCATAAATATTCCGCCATGGGCCAGATCTCGCTCGCTGGCCTTGACTTTGACATGTTTGTTTTAAATGGACAAAGGAATTCAAGCTTAAGATTACTGAACTGTAAGATATCTGTGAATAGCTGAGAAAACGGTAGTGGTCCCCTGAGCAACTTCAAAAAAGCATAGTTTTTCAACTTCTGAATTTTGCTGAAAATGTGACAGTGCCCTGAACTCACCATTTGGTTACAAGTATTTTATTTGTCAGACTAAAACACTGACAGAGTGTTACGTATATCTCAAGAACACATAGAGATATTTATACTTCTCTGGCCTTGCAAAACCACAGATATTTGTGCAAAAGAGCTACAATGCGATACTGCATGTAATCTTCTTCTTTCTTCTTTCCTTTCAGCTTTTCCCTTCAGGGGTCGCCACAGCGAATCACTTGCCTCCATCCAACCCTGTCTTCTGCATCCTCTTCTCTCACACCAACTACCTTCATGTCCTCTTTCACTACATACATAAACCTCCTCTTTGGTCTTCCTCTAGACCTCCTGCCTGGCAGTTCAAAACTCAGCATCCTTCTACCAGTATATTCACTATCTCTCCTGAGGACATGTCCAAACCATCCCAGTCTGGCCTCTCTGACTTTATCTCACCAAAACCTCTAACATGTGCTGTCCTTCTGATGTACTCATTCCTGATCCTATCCATCAGGAATGAGTACATCAGAGGGACACTCCCAAAGAGAACCTCAGCATCTTCATCTCTGCTACCTCCAGTTCTGTCTCCTGTCTTTTCCTCAGTGACACTGTCTCTAGACCAAACAACATTACTGGTCTCACCACAGTTTTGTACACCTTTCTTTTCATTTTAGCTGAAACTCTTCTGTCACAAATAACATATGACACTTTCCTCCACCCGTTCCATCCTGCCTGTACACGCTTCAGAACATTAGGTGGTAAAATTACATAAATAATTGAAAACAAACAGTTTGATCATAAAGACCAAAAAAAAATTAAAAGAAAAAAAAATTGAAAGTTGTATTGAGTATGACAGTTCTTGTCCATGCATACTTTGTCGTTCATAATTTCCTATTGCATGCGTTGTATATAAATGCACTTCATGTTCTGAGTTCATAAAAAACTTGTTCTGTAAATAGTTATCTTGTGATCACAAACATTGATTTGAATCTTAATGTTGATGGCTTTTCTGTAAATTGTTTTAAAATAAACAATAAATATAGAAACTTCTGATCAATCCATACCAATTTCAGACTTAAAATAATGTAGCGTTTTAAGCCCCACCCATATCCGATCAAAACACACCCACTTCCGGTTTAAGTCCCGGCCACTCCGAGTACATATACGGATTCAGATCATTTAGATGGTTGAACAGATACAGATACAGATAGTGGTGTACTCGCTGATTCCTAGTTAAAATCCTATCCAGAATTAAGATTCTTCTGCTGCATGTTTAGCATGAGCTTGTGTACGTCCACTCTTTCTGCTGTTCAAAGTGTGGCCTGCATTGATACTAAATAAAAAGAAATTATATGTAAAAAAATAGTTTTTTTTTTTAATGCTCACCACCCAAATAAAGCTGTTGCCAGGATACTCTGCAAATTTGACATTTCTGAACTCTTGTCATAACTGTTTGCACAGCACACAGCCACTCTGACATCCCCTCCTTCCCTCTTGGCAAAGATTCCAGCCAAGCCAACTGATTTCCCTTGTAATTAACCTCCACTGCTCTTTCACCTGCCCGAATTGTTGCAGGTGTAGCAAAATCCTCAGGTATGGGAGGTCAAATGGACCAGTATAGCTTTCAGATGCTCATCTCTGTCACTGTAAACGTAGGCACCCAGTGACTTAGGACAGTTTGGGGTAGGGAACATTACTCTCACATACGTCTTGTCAATTCCATATCCTTTTACTCTCAAACCTGTGTTGCTGAATGTTGAATGTCAAAGATGTTTGTTGTTAATTATCTCATTTCCACTCATAAACTAAACTGTCAGCTGCTGACTGAATTTATATGCGTGTGTATGTATTCTATGCAGATGTACTTTACTAGCGGGAACCCATGGAAATTCCACGATAAAACAATACTATCAGACTTCATACCAAACATATGAAAACAAATGTATTGGTATTATGAACCAAAGGCACCCAACATAGTCAAAAATCAACGTGGTGACTTAACGACTTTGCATTGGCAAATCATGGATTACGCTTGGCGGGCATTGTGAAGCCCTAGATGAATGCTAGCAGGCTAACTGGAGAAAGAACGCTAACTAATTTTGAGATTGGGAAAGGAGCTAACATTAAAGGGAAGGGTACCTGCCAAAAGGACAAGTGGAAAAGAAATTTTAGAGCAGTGATAATTCTGTTAGCTGATTACATGAACAGAACTGTATGTAGATGCCCGAGGAGTATTTTGGATACCACATCGATTGTCCCATTCCAAATGGAAATCAAATCATAGCTGGACAGACTGTTTGTGCTAGCCAGCTAGTTTTACTCAGAAATTCTTGCTGTTTTCTGTGTCATTCCTGCTGTTTGGACTCTCTGCTCAAAGACATGAAAATTGTTGCAACAGTTATGACACTCTAAAATTATGTTAACTGGGAAGTCCATGTATAATTATTTCTTCTCCTAACATAGCAGATGCCTTACGCCATATTGTTCATGTGATTCCTTCTGGCAGATGCGCTGTGATTGGTTGGGCGCCGTGATTGGTTGGGCGCTTGATTGACAGGTAGTGAGTGGAGTTGGTGGCAGCGTGACATTGTCAGACTTTCAAGTGAGTTTATTCAAGTGGTGAGTGGTGATACGTATGGATATAGATAGGTATGTTGGTATGTACAATATATAAGTATGACGCTAAGTATGTTGATATATATGTTAGTATGTATGTAAGCACACTGAAGTGTGGAGGCATTTTGGTTGGTATCTTGTGTGTATGTAGGTATGTATGCAGGTATGTTGGTAGCTGTGTGGGCATGTAGGTATGGCTATTATGTGCAGGTAGGTAGGTATGTTGTGTGTATGTATTTATGTAGGTAGGTAGGTAGGACAGACCATCAGGCCATTGGCTGATCTAAGCTCTTTCCCTGCCTTTGATAGGCTAACAGTCTATTACTTGAAAATGAAAATGTGAAATGACAAGCTGTAAAAGAAATGACTTGGTACTGCTTTGTAAAACATTTGAACATAATTGATTGAACAGTGATTGGCTGGCAGCCACATCGATGACAGACAGTATTTCAGGGATTGTTGCAGGTCTACAATGTCATACAAATAAAGTCTTCTCCCGGGTACTGGAGAGAAACATCTGGCTGTTAGTTGAACCTTAGATCCAGGACGAACAGTGCAGTTTCTGCACTGTTGACAGAACACTGCACCAGCTCTCTGCTCTTGTGATGGTGCTGGAGGGAGCATGAGAGTTTGCCCAAACAGTCCACATATGCTTTGTGGACCTGGAGAAGACTTACAACCTTTGGTAGTGCTTTGGTAATAAGTAGTTAACAACTCATTGCTGTGGGCTCTCCAGTCTCTCAATTCCCACGGTTAAAATCTGGTTTGCATTGCCAACATTCAGTCAGGTTTTGTTCATAACTTTTTTGGACAGAATTTCTAGCCACTGCCAAATGGCAAAAGGTGTCAGGTTTGGTGGGCATTGGATTCAATCTCTGCTATCTGCTGATAACGTGGTCCAACTCGCACTGGAGTGGTTTGCAACCGAGATAAAAGTCATCAACTCTAAACCAGAAGTCATGGTTCTGCACAGTGATGCAGCTGCTCTACTGGTCAGTGGTGGTAAACAGACAGATGAGATAAAAAGCAAAAGCAAGGTTCTCCCTTACCAATTGGTCTAGGTTCCTACCCGTACTATGATCATGAGCTCTGGGCAATGACAGAAAGGGTAAGATCATGAGCACATGCAGCTGAAATGAGTTTCCTCTATAGGGTGACTGGTCTCAGCCTTAGAGATGATGTGAGACTCTCAGACATCCTGGAGAGGCTCAAAGTAGAGCTGGTGCAACCTGTATTGAGTGGAGCCAGATAAGGTGGTTCAGGTATCTGATAAGGATGCTCCCTGGACGCTTTCCAGGAGATATGTTCCAGGCATGTCCACCTGGGATAGAAAAAGAGCCAGACCCAGGACTAACTGGAGAGATTATATCTCTTGGTTGCCCTGGGAATACCATAGAATCCCAGGAAACGGTGGAAGTCTCCTGGGATTGGCGGCACGGTGGAGTAGTGGTTGGCACTGCTGCCTCACAGCAAGAAGGTCAGGGGTTCAAACCCCATCATTTCCAACGTGGCCTTTCTGTGAAGAGTTTGCATGTTCTCTCCGTGTCTGAATGGGTTTTCTCCGGGTTCTCTGGTTTCCCCCCATTATCAGGAAAAACATGCATTTAAGGAATATTAGGTCATGTTGGCCCATAGTGGCAGCACACCCAAGGTGCAGCGGCTCTAGACCGACTTTCCATCTGGCCTTTCAATTTCATTGTACCATCCCTGTGTATAATGACAAATAAAGCTCTTTGTCTTTGTCTTTAAGTCAGCGGGAGACAAGAATGTCTGGGCTTTTCTGCTGGAACTGCTACTCTCATTATCTCAGATCTGGGTAAGCAGCTGAAAACATTGGACGGAAGTACAGGTAATCTTTAACTTGAATATTCGACTTACAAACATTCAGAGATACGAACAAACACACGCTGCCATATCCAACTATTGTACTGCAGTGTGGTGGAATAACCAGTGGATTAAAGCTCGGCTTAGCCTCTACACCCCCAAGGAGACAATTCATTCAGCAGAGATAGAGCTGTTAAAGTTACAGTATGATACTACAGTATTTCATTTCCTTTATGTGCTGTTGGGGCGGCAGTGGCTCAGCAGTAGAGCGGACGTCTTATGACCAGACATCGTCCAGACATCAGCGGTTGGAATCCCACTCCTGCCAGACATCACCAGTTGTCTGGCAGGAGTGGGACTGTGGAAGGTGTCAGCTCGTCTCCCAGCCACTGCCGAGTCACCCTTGAGTCAGGCGCCATCCCCTTACAAACTGGTCAATTGGGGCGCCACCTGAAGTCACTCCCCGTCACTCTGCCTCCCCATGTACTGTTCTGTCACTGTGTTCTTCTTCTTCTTCTTCTTCTTCTTCTTCTTCTTCTTCTTGTAAATAGAGCCAGAGAAGAAAGGAAAAGGGCACTGGTTTTTGACACAGCAAGGAGGAAAACTATTAATGTCCTGTTCTTACAAGAAACACACAGCGATGAGAGCAATGAGGTGGACTGGATGAAGGAGCGGGAAGGACAGGTGGTCCTGAGCCATAACACCACGCTGAGTGGTGGAGTGGGCTTCCTGTTCTCTAGAACTTTTAACCCAACATCTCTGGAGGTCGAGCAGGTGCTACAACTGTGGAGGCAAAGACTCTCCGAGGGGGAGAGAAGCCTCCTTCTGGACTATAATATGGGGACTGTGCCTGACAATAAAGATCCTTTCCCTGAGGTCCACATAAGTCCCCTGTTTGAAGAGCTGGAGGGCCCTCTCCTCAGAGATTAACGACAAATCAGCCTGCACACAGCAAAAAAATAATGTACAAATACTGTGTAAGAGTAATCAACAAGAAAGGCCTGTGTGACAGAGCGCCCACTGCCTGGGCCAACAGGATGACGGGAAATGGACCTGACCCACAGTGGAGACTTCTATACAAACCTCCCCTCAAGAAAAAAACAGCCGACCTCCAGTGGAGAATTTTACACGGTGCCATCGGTTCCAATGTTTTTATCTCCGTTTTTAACCCTGTTGTGTCCAGCCAGTGTCCCTTCTGTCCCCTTCGTGAGAAAATCTTTTCCTGTACTTTGAATATGAATGGAGCATATTCAACATGGAGACATGAGCCTCTGTTTTTAGTTTGATAAATGTTAGGTTTCTTCATTCAGGAAACACACGGTAATGATTTTGTGTCAATGTGATTATCTTGTAATTTGGCCTTTATGAATAAATAAATGTAATTTTAAAAGGTGCGGAGAGCAGTGGACTCGCATGAATCATTTTCACCATATCACATACGTATGACTACATAAATCAACATGATAGATAAGTCTAATTTCCTTCCCATAAATACAAAAAAATGTCTCCTGCTAGGTTGTTATCATTAAATACCAGATGTTCAAATTTTTGAATTTCTGTAAAATTATCCAAAGTAGAAGCTTGGTTTGAAATTTGGAATTCCCATCTTCTCATTATATTAAAACAGCTGGCTTCTGCATGAAAGGAATGCAGAAAGCTCACACCTTGGGCTATAAATTTGTCATTCCACAGCATCTGATTTCCTCACACCAACATGGAGTTTCCAGTTCCCAAGTGACTGATCAGGGACTGGTATGCCTGGCATTGAGCCAAGCCGAGAGGTTGGTACTCTTGATTCTCTCGGCATGCTACTCTGGTACACTGGAGGATTCTTAATATCTTAGGCAAAAGGCATAATTTCTGACAGAGACAGATGGAAAGAAGACATATGAGCCAGATGGAGAAGAAGATGGTTGGTGGTTTATTTAAGAGATAGAGAGTAGCCATTAGGTCAGGAGGAATTACGACGTGTTGAGACCAAGGATAAGTTGATAACCTGCCTTGATATTCCTTTGACCCATATCAGCAAATTTTACTACAGCCTGCCATAGAAATTTTGACACTTCTTGAATTATAGTTGGAATTTTGTCTGTTTTATGTAAGCAGATATATCAGGCGTCACAAAATATTTGATTAAAACATTAAATATTTAATAAAACCTGCAATACACAACACAACATAGAACATTGAAATCAGAGTTCACTTCTATTATTTTAGTGCAATTTCATGTTTCATGTCACTGTCTATCTGTCTGTCTGTTAGCCCATTTTTTTGTTGTTTGTTGCTGTTTGTTACCCTGACAATTTGTAAGAGGTCTTTCGCTTTTAAGGTGCCATTCAATCATTAACTGTACAGATCACCTAATACAACAATGGGATGGGATTACATGTTCTGCACTGACACTACAAGAAAGGCTTTTAACTCACCCAAAGATGCTGACATGCAGCTTGTGGGCCTGGATGATTGGGACAAGTTGACACCCTATTATACAAAGAACTTGTCAGATATGGACACTAGCTCTGTCTCTTTATCTTATTTGGGAGAGATGCCGGCCAGTACAAAAATTGAGGTGGGGTTGCCACCTGTTTTCAGAGGACAAGAAATTATCTATGTGGAAAAACGGAAAAGAAAGAACAAAAAGCATCCCTCAAAATTAGAATTACAACATTAAAGGCACAAGAATGAACGCAAGTGATTCAAGTGATACACCAGGAAGCAGGACCTCACAATATAAGTAACATTTCTTTTAAAAATTGACAACACCAAACAGTCTGAGGTCAAAAAAGAAAGTGAAGAGGTAAAATTGTTGAATTCAGGATCAAAGATTAACTTGATGGGGACTACAGTTTTCACCAACGTTTGTACCCAAATCATGAGTGAAATTTAAGTTTTTTGTTCATGCTGACTTTCCAATTCCAGCTACATAGAAATTTGCACTACACAGACTGGTAAAATATAAATAGATATTGAACGTCAGAGACCCATTTCTGTGGTCTGGCTCTGGGTTCTGGTCATGTTGTTTGTAACATGACCATAGACATCCCACATTTCCTAGAGGTGGAAGCAATATGATGCAGACCTGGACATATAAATGATTATACACCAGTGCCAACTTCTTAAGAAAGACAGGTTTCTAGTTGAATGGCTCCAGCTCTTCTTGCCCTTCCAGTATTTCATAATAGTCATTTAAATTTTCATGACAGATAAAAGCTTTCGCAAGTCAACAATGTCGAAAGCATGGACTAAACCAACCATAAATTTGATCTTTGTCAAAACTCATTTTTGTATTGCTAGTGTAAGGCTTTCCCAATTCTTCTTTTTAATGCCAACCCCTAGCGGTAAGATCTTAAGGCCGAGCCCGAGTCCAAGCCCAACCCAACCCGAAATTCAGGCCAGGTCTGGCTCAAAAAGTCAGTAATTACGTTTGGGTCGGGTCGGGCTTTAATACCCTCAGGCTCGGGTCGGGTCGGGCTGTTTCTTTTTGGACTCGGGCTACCTGGTTTGCCAAGGCATCCCTTCAAAACATGAAACTACTACAGTCCTACAGAGCCTATTGCTGCTACCATTATCAATTAGCGACAACCTGTAGAACCGTACAGCAGAATAGGTGAAAGAAAGACTACAGTGTGAATTACAACAATCTAATTGCACATTAATTTGCATGTTCATTAATCATTTCTTCTTATAAAGTTTAAACTTTTTGCATGGTTATACATGTATAACAGATACTAGCAGGAACCCTTTTAAATTCCACGATAAAAAAATAATATCAGACTTCAAGCGCACCCATCACAGAGTTCTCCCACCAGCAGGCAGCACATCCCAGTCTGACACAGAACTGGCGTTGGCGTCTTTGGCGAGAAACGTGAATGTATGAATGAATAAATAAATAAATATATATATAAACGCCCCCCGGATAGAAAAGGTTTCGGTTACAGCGTCCACACAACAACGCAACTTCGCTTTGGCCAGTGTTTTTGTCTCGGAATTCTGCGTTGTCGTGTGGACGAAAGGTGTAAGCGCAACAAAAAAGCTGCCCAATGCCTTACGCCATGTTGTTCATTTGGTTCCTTCTGGCAGATGTGCCGTGATTGGTTGGGCAGTTAGTGGGTGGAGTTAAAACGTGACACAATGAGGTTTTCAAGTGAGTTTATTCAAATATATAGGTGGTGAGATATTACATTAATGTCCTTCGTTAACCAGAATGGTGGTATGTCTCCATTAGCAATGTGTCGTAGAATTTTCTACCAATATCTTGTACCCTTCTGTTTTTGAGTTTGCATTTGAAACCACTTTATCTGGAAGGATTAACACTTATGCAACACGGATGTTTGGCAAGAACATGAAAACTGCAATTATCAGAAATAAGCAGTGGTTTCGCTACGTGTTTGGTGTTTTGTCAATTCAGAAAAACATACTTACTTGACAGTGAGCAGATGCTTGGTTGTATACTGAGGGAGGAGGCTGTAAATGATGTCCAGTCCATGGTTTTCTCCTATCAGTTTTGCTGTAGAAACTGTAAGGAGGATGAATAATAAGCTTAGAACATGGATTCTAGCAAAATCAAAGTGACAAGTTTCTGAAACACCCATTCATTTTGCTTTCTGATTTAGTGTAATCAACATGTACACTCTGATTTAGTGTAATCAACATGTAGCCCTTGTCAGTCTCCATTTGTTAATCTCATATTGCTCTTCCTATCTGGCTTGTTTATTAAAAGCAATGCACTGCCACACCATTGAGATTTTTATTAATAGTACTTAAGACATTAAGTACAGTAAATCTTTACAAAAAACACCAGTCTGAATTTATAATGGTATTAATTCACTGTGTGTGAGAGAGTAGAACTACCTGATGAAGAAAGTACTTGGATGACCCATAGGCAAGCTGATGCCCTTCTGACATGCTTGATGTTGCATTTGAGCAGATTGAGAGTCAGCAACACAGCTCCTGCCTTTTCTGCCTTCAGACCAATATGACGGTCTGCAGAAAAAGAATTAAACACATATTTATGACAGAACAGCATTTGGGTTTCTAATATCAGACCAAGAGTGTAGCTAAAAGGCTGTTACTGATTTATGTGTGTGTGCGTGTGTGCGTGCATGCGTGTGCGTGTATGTGTGTGTGTGTGTGTGTGTGTGTGTGTGTGTGTGTGTGTGTGTGTGTGTGTGTGTGTGTGTGTGTGCGTGTGTGTGTGCGTGTGTGTGTGTGTGTGTGTGTGATTGGTCTTCCCATCCCCACCATTTCAAAACTAATATTCCCCCTCTCCAGTTTGAATGGATCTGTAACCTACATTTACATGCATTCCCATTTTAGAGTCTTAATAGTAAAGCATTGCATTCACTGGATGCCATCACCTACATAAATCAAATGGGTAAACATTGTGTGACACGTTTCAGCAAACAGTCTCTGGAAATTAAATACATCATTGTCATACCCTAAAAGTGACGCCTTCCCAGTTTCTACCTGATGCCTAGGACAAACCCCATCATGAAGGGAAACACTACAGACCGTTGCCTTGCAGGTAGGTGGAGAAACCACTGGCTCAAGAGATTATTGATTTATTTTATTTATTTTTATTTATTTATTTTATTGATAGTAACTTTCAACTGAATGAAAACTACATGTAAACATGGTACAACTGAAGTAGTTTATAGCACTCAGTACTAGAGAGGTGTATAGGAATAAGCATTTTATCAGTTGTAACCACATGTTTTTTTTACATCAGTTGTTGCAATAACTGTTTTAGTAAAAAGTGCAAACATGCTATAAACTATTAATTTAGATTTTTCAATGACCAGTTTATGCTCTGCTTACTCTTTTCTGCATACTCCAATTGTGTTATTGAGTGTTTTTGCGTATCTGAAATTGGTGTGGATCCAAATAAAATTTTCCAAATCAGTGTCTTGCCTGTGCAAACATTACTCTTAAACTCAAAATCTCATCCACATTAACTGTGATATTTAGTTATAAAAGTTATTCAATATCTATACTGATGTAAAAATTATTTTCCCTGACGGAACCTCCTTAAGGGATAAATAAAGTTATACTCTACTCTACTCTAAAGTACCTACTTCATAGGTAAGTAGTCTGGCACACACAATTTCTAATAATGTTTAGATATGCCTATGTTTCTCAAATAATTTAGAGGCATACATTCTCGTTTGTCCACTTATCAGAGGGTCAAAACTCATTGGGGTTGTAAAGTGCTTCATAAGAGGTTAGTGAGACTAGAAAGGCACTACACAAATACAATCCATTTACCATTTATTCACTAAAATAGGAAGATCCTGGTGTCTGTCACTGAGGTTCTTGGTGAGCGAATGTCCCCTTGACAATAAAGTACTTCTTATCTCGCCTCACCTCTGTGTCCAATTTTAGCTAGCAGGTGCAGCAGTGGCAGCAGCATGGTGTAGTTGGGACTGGCATTGCAGCAGGTGTTGACTAGGGCAGTCAGCAAAGCCTCGCTGCCACCTTTACTGATCATATAGTGGATACGGCGATCTGTACCTAGACAAAGAGAGGACGGCAGCTGAGTGGAAAATAATAATATTATTATTATTATTATCATACATATATTACATATATGTGTGTGTGTGTATATATATATATTGTGTATATATTGTGTGTATATATATATATAATCTGAGTTTACCAGCAGATAGAAGTTCATCAAGGACATTTAGGATATTTAAGATGCTCGATGTATCCCCTGAATTCTAGGATAAAAAAAACACAACATATATTCAATGTACTGTAAGTGAACTTCATTTAATGTGGAGGTGAATCACATAATATACTACAAATATTATAGTGACTCTTTCCAAAGAGAACAGGTGACCCATTCGAATGAGCAAGCACATCAAGTGGAAAAAAACTGGTAAGCTAGAGAGAGACAGAAAGAGAGAGCTTGATAATAATAATAATAATAATAATAATAATTATAATAATGATAATAATAATAATAATGATAATAATAATAATAATACCTACTTTTCCTGGCTGTGGTGACAGACCTCTCTGAATCAGGTTTTAGCTTTATTTTATAACTAAACTCATCCAAAGAAAATATTTTTAATGGAACTGAATGCTAAAGGTATGAATTAAGGTTTGAAGGTCAGTCTTCTCTCAAAGTTTAAGCCACTGGAGGTTTACATCAACATAGTCTCTATGAATTCTTATTTAGTTGAAATGTTAATGATATATCAAACTCTGATCTTGCCATAAAAGTTATTTCCAAATAAACATCTGAATAATATGGTTTCACCAAGCCAGAGTACGAAAAGGAACTTATTCTACAGTTCTACAGAAGTTCTACACTTCACAGCAGGCCTTTTCAGATGATCAAACATTTCTCTCATTATTGTGCATTGTGCCTCCTCCAGCAGCAACTATGTGCCTGACATAAATAGCTAAATGTATTGGATGCGGACATGTTGTGTGGGTAGCCAAAAATCTGCCTGTTTAAATACAGACCAGAGTTTTGCTCTCCTGTGAGAGAAGAATAAGATGCTAAGTAAATCACACCTTTAAATGGATGTATCTGGAACCTAATACATTATTCATGAAAGCACCAACGGTAATTGAAACAGACCTTTCTTCCATTCCTATTTACTGTCCTATTTACATGATTGATTGTCATTTTCCTTCCCTTTTAGATGTTGGATTCACATTTTGGAGTAATTTCTCTGTTCTGCTGGGGTTTCCCTAGTAGACATGGAGGAATGTGTGTGGTCATTGGCGTGGAATGTCATGGTTATGTTGGGGGGTGGAGTGGGGGCGGGTGCAAATGAGCCAGGCAAGGCCTCACAGTTAGCAAACAGTATAGCAGTATAATGCACCAATAATAATGATGATGTCATTATGGGTTGAGGTTAGAAGTTTTGTACATCTAACATAGTTTTATATACTAATGGTGTATGAAATCAATAATTCTAATGTGTGATCAAGAGTTACATTATTGATTTAGCAAAATGGTAAATGTAGAAACATTCTGAGTGGATCATCACCTGATGAATTCTACATTTGCTCCATTACTGATGACCGTACTTATGCACGGCAGTGGCTCAGCGGTAGAGCAGACGTCTTGAAGACAGATCGCCCAGCCATCAGTGGTTCGAGTCCCGCTCCCGCCAGGACATCTCCGGACTGTGAGCTGACAGTGGGAGGTGTCAGTTCACCTCCCAGCCACTACCGAGGCGCCCTTGAGCGAGGCGCCGTGCCCCCTACAAGCTGCTCAATTGGGGCGCACCCCGAAAGTCGCTGCCCGTCACTCAGCCCCCATGTACTGTTTGATGTTGTGTGTGTACTAATTGCATGCTTACAGGTCCCTTGTGTGCTGTGATTGTGTTTCAGGGACCTGTACACACTACCAGTAAACTAACACAAAATGTACATCTGAGTGATAATGTAATTTCCTCATCTGGGGGTTAATAAAGTATACTCTCTTTCTTTCTTTTCTGTCTGTTTGTTTCAAAAAGGATAAGTGGTCTGGCGTGATCATGTATTTGAAGAGCAGGTTATTGAGTATGTGTACAATTTTTTTTGTGTCAGTTATGTTTAATATTCTAATTTATACTAATATTTCTTTTTAAAAGAGTAAATCATCATCATATTTTAGTGAGATCTGATAAAATCTTTGTACTCAATTGAACTAATGTTGATTCTAAATATATTTTGGTGTGCATTGCTTTCAATTGGCTGCTTTAATTATCATTTGAGTGAGTCAGGTGTACGGTGATCCAGTGAGTAGGTTGTTTATTTTGATACCAAAAAATAAATCTCTGACCCCAAAGAGCTCAGATACGTTCTACACTCAGCTGCTGAATGCTAGAACCCAAAAAGGCTGTGGACTGTCACCTATCCAAGTGTAAAACTCAGGAGGAAATGAATGTCTTTCTAACCGGACTAAGATTAATTATTGTTCAATCTCTGAAAATCAAAGAGTTGAATGTGAGATCATAAATTCATGTTTAGAATTACAGAAGAGAATTAGACAGTGTCCTGATTTCAAAACAGCTTGAGTTCATCCAGAACAGGAGGGCTCTGCAACAGGCCATAGTTGTTATTATAACAACTCTTTCCATTGTAACATAAAAGCAGTTTGTGCAGACTGTATCTTCTGTTTCCCAGAATGCCTTGCTCCTATCCTTGCATCGTGACCCAGGAATAGTGTTTGTCATACTATTTTAGAGAGAAGGGGCATATGGGGATATACAAGAGAAATGGTATGGGTCATAAGACACCTGCTCATCACGGGGCCACACGAAAGACACACAACCACTCATGAACACAGCTACAGACAACTTGGTGTGACCCCTTCATCTAAGCCGAATGTTTTTGGAGGGGGGGAGGAAGCTTGAGAACCCGGACAGATGTGGGGAGAACATACCAGCTCCACACAGAAAGGAATCGAACGCGACAACCGCGTTACCCACTGCGCCACCGTGCCACACATTATGAGATCACTAATTATTTTGACAATTAGCTGAGTTATTTCAGTGCTTTTCTCCACCTATCAACACAGAGATGAACCAGAACTCAAACAGAGCTCATGAAGTATTCAAGAACCAATTCCCTGGGCCTCCTTCCCCAGGTCAGGTGTTACATTGTGTGTAAGATCTCTGCTTTACATGGCTGAATGATATTTCTTGAAATGCTAAAGAAACAATTGCGGGTGTAGAAAGGCCACCAATGCATGCTGAACAAACATTTACTTAGGCTCAGAACTCTGTTTTGTTTTTTGCACTCATGTCTAGAATTTGAATAGGAGAGAGTAGGACAAGTCATTAGAACAAGATTTGGGGAATGAAGTTAACCAACATGCTCAAGATTAAGTCTGTGATGTTGTTTTTTAACAGATAGTTGCTAAGACTTAAGCTACATTTGATAACAAACCAGCCTTATAATATTTTACCTGCATAACAAATGTTGAAAAGAAGTCGCAATTAATATTAAAATAAAAGAAAGAAAGTCATTTACATTTACAACTCCTTCTTTTCTTCAGGATCACATAATATCCAGACCTGAGACTATGTACACTATTAATTTTATTTTTATATCACCCTGCTTAACCAAGGCTCCAGTGTCAACCACAACCCAAACCATCCTAACTTGATATACAGTGAATGCATCCTGGCTCACTTTTAATGCACATTTGATACATCTAATACAGTCATAACACCTGACCCTATACAACATGTGCATGATGGCTCCAAAATTGGATTATTTGCATTTTTTGGTTGTTGATTTTTTTTCAGTAACAAGAATTCATGAAGTAACTCTCCTATTTTAGGTTGTGCCGCCTGTTACAGATCGTGAAAATTATTAAATTGTGATTATAACAAGGACATTTATTGCATTCTATTTGTTTAGATGTTAACCAGAGATTACGTCTTTCTGTTAGTTTTGATTCTTATATTTTTGTCTGTGTTTGTATTCCTCTCTCAGTGTGGGTCTACTGTCACATCAACACTCTCGGCCTACATAAAAGACATTCTGGAAGAAGGTGTTAATGTCGTTTCCCTCTGCTTGCCTAATAGTCCATGATGACAATATATACTCTCGGGTAGGGGTTTGTTTCATCTCCTCATGTGTTAAAATTAAGCAAAATACAGAAAATATTTAGCAGTTAAGCATTAAAACTGTTTCCTGCCAGTTAAGAATATACATATATACATATATACATATATACATATATACATATATACATATATATATATATATATATATATACACAGAAAAAATATATATAGAAAGCATTTTAAATATATAGAAAGCATTTTAATTTCAGTATGTATGAGTTAACTGTGTGTTGATGATAATTGTTGCAGGAACGTGAGCTCATCCTCCTTCTTAAGGTTCGTTCTCAACCCAAGGTTCACCCACTACATTTGTCTCATAGAATTCATCAAATGATGGACTCCCTCATGTTTAGACAAGATGTGGCTTATAACTTGAGGATATCTATTAATAAGGCCTTCAATTATGTTGACTTCTATTCAAAATGTGTTCTACATGAGTTTCACCTGGTTTCAAACTGGGCCCTATTTAAGCAATCTAATGAACAGCTCATGGTTTGATGTCCACAGTGCATGTGAATTAAAGACTGTTGAGCTCCCTTTTTAGTATTTAAAAGTCATTCAATCTGCACACATAATAAACCATGAAGTCATTGGATTTAGTTAATTAATCACAAGTGAAATCCATCAATCTCCCCCTCTATCTATCTGATATGTACATTACTAGTGTGTAACAACTAGTGTGTAGGTTCAACTTCAAGCCACCCATGTAAGAACATTCTTCTATATGAATAAGGCAACATTTCAATACAATAACAGACATTTGCTTCAACACAAGTGCAACTAGGGGAAAGAAAAACAACAAAGGTAGAAATTATGACGAGAGACACATTACGTTTTACCAGGTGTAAGGCAGAACTCTTTCATTTTGTTCTTTTTGATTCTACTTGAAGGGGTATCTTATTGCTATTGCTACTTTTGCTACTGCTCTCATCATGTCAGTAACAACTATACAGAATTTGTGCAACGTATTGATATGTGAAACATCAAGCGGCAACACTATTTTTTAGTCTGAATACCAAACAGTAGATGGTAGTGCACAGTTTTTCTGTAAATGCTTACCTGCAGAGTGGAAAGGAGAACTTCTAAACCACTGACTGAGCTTGGAGATGCTGCCATACTCAGTCGACCTCGCGCTGTGTCAGCCAGTCAGTCAAACAGATAAATAAACACACAGAAAGAAGGTCAATTAAATCGCAGACAAATAGCAGATTAACTATTAGACAGACAAATACACCAAGAGAAAATAGGTAGGACCAGAGCACTTAGATGTCAGAGATTGTAAATCAGGGAAGCTGACAGAGGAAATCAAAAGTGCATCCTCACCACTGTTCATAAAAAGTCCCACACGAAACCTGGAGCATCTGTGTCTCTCATTTCTCCCTCACACTAACACAGGCAGGACTGCCAAGAGACAGAGCAGCGACACGGAGACTCCCCTGACTTTACTAGGAATACCCACATGAGCCACGTGTTTGTGTGTGTGTGTGTGTGTGTGTGTGTGTGTGTGTGTGTGTGTGTGTGTGTGTGTGTATGTGTGTGTGTGTGTGTGTGTGTGTGTGTGTGTGTGTGTGTGTGCGTGTCCCTGATGCATTAATGTCATTAATACCAACTTGCCACATACTATACCTTGAAACTCCCTTGTTCAGTGCTTCCGACTGAAAAAAAGCAGGACCTGAGTTTCCTGTTGTTCATGTTGTAGAACATGATACTTGACCATACATACATACAAGTGGTTAAAACATGTGGGTTGTTTTGTCTAAGTGTGCACATGTGCCTGTGCATGTGTAACTCTATCCCACTGGGATAAAGTACTCAAGAACACATTTGTGCTGTGGTGTAAAGAAGGCCGCCACTATAAAAAGGCTTTTACAAGGCCAGCTGGGCAGCTGCAGGACTCAAACTATATTCACTCATAAACTTCAATCAAGAAAGGTTTTTAATGGCTGATAGAAAGCAAACTATGAAATTGGCTCATAGTAAAGATAGCTACCAAATAAACAACAGGTCATCATATCTTTTCGCATGAATAAATAATTCTTGGGTTAAATTATATGTTGAACTCTGGTGGCATGAACTACTCAACAAAGACAAACATTAGCTAACTTCTTTTGACTATATTTGAAGATCAGCTCTGAATTTGAGTGAAGAATGTGTGTGATTTACAAAATTAAACAAGACATGGGGTTAAGTTGTCATTGTGGAAGAGTTGATAGATAGATAGATAGATAGATAGATAGATAGATAGATAGATAGATAGATAGATAGATAGATAGATAGATAGATAGATAGATAGATAGATAGACAGACAGACAGACAGACAGACAGACAGACAGACAGACAGACAGACAGACAGACAGACAGACAGACAGACAGACAGACAGACAGACAGACAGACAGACAGACAGACAGATAGATAGATAGATAGATACATAATACATACATATATACATACATACATACATACTTTATTAATTCCGGAGGAAATTGCACTCGTGTACATCATTCGTATAAAGATTATCCACGGCCAGGTAAGCATCCATCCATCATCCATCCATCCATCCATCCATCCATCCATCCATCCATCCATCCATCCATCCATCCATCCATCCATCCAAAAAAGAGGTTGTTTCCACCATGGAAAGTAAGCAGCATGGTGGTGGCTGGTAGTGATGGCTGGTGGTCTTTCTGAACTTTCACCTGTATCGCATGTTCTTCATTCACTCACAAAAAAAATCATCTCCCAGTGACAAAGTCCTACATGTAGGCCAGGTATATATTACTTCAATTGTTTACTCAAATCACTCATTTTACTGAATGTCTTTACAAGTCTGTTTCAAAATCATCCAGACTTTCTTATATCATCAGATGCTGCACTGCTCCAAAGTTACACTGATCGGTTTCTTTCTGACATTGGTTCCATTTGTCACCATCTATGTATCTGTTTCCATGCGCCTGTGAGGAACGGCATGACTAACTTACTGACCAGTTCAAGCTGAAGGGCACAAGGATTACACTTATCCTTGATCCTCATGTTCACCCAGTGAGCTCATACACATTTTCCAGCTCACATGAACTGTAAAGCATCTACCACTGTCCTCTTATGGTCACAACATACAACTGACAAACTCAGATATAATCCCTGTTTGGCCACAGATGCACAATTTCAGATGTATGCAGCCATTCAAATGGAACTTGTCATTTCCATAGGGGATAAGATGCTAATCCGTGGATGAAATCATGCTCTTTTCTATTCCATGCAGGCCTCCCATAACACAGATAGACAGCTACACACACACACACACACACACACACACACACACACACACACACACACTCACACACACACACACACACACACGCACACACGCACACACATACACACACACACACACACACACACACATACACACACACACACCACACACACACTTGTACCTCTAGCCCTTTACACTATCAAACCCAGATAATACAATACATACGCATGCACACACACTCGTATCAGTTTCAGACAAAGTGAGGGAAGACCCAGTGTGTTGCTTCAGCTGTCCGCTAAAAGTGTTTCTCTGATATCTTCCAACAGCAGGCTGTCATAATTATCTGCGTCAGCTTTACCTCGATCACTCTAGGAGCAGTAACACACAGTAACTGTTTGGATTTGCTGCTGATTCATTTTTTACCAAAAGCTTTATGTTATTTTCTTATTCTCCTCCATCATATTATGTTTCTCTGTATTCCAGTGAATACTGCTGTTACTCTATCCAACACCTCCAGATCTACAAACATATCCACACAATACACTAAGCACATAGACAATATTCAAAATGTACATATTATCTTCTTCTTTTCCTTTCAGCTTTTCCCTTCAGGGGTCAGGGGTCGCCACAGCCTCCATCTAACCATGTCTTCTGACTCCTCTCACACCAACTACCTTTACTACATCTATAAACCTCCTCTTTGGTCTTCCTCTAGGCCTCCTGCCTGGCAGTTCAAAACTCAGGATTCTTTCTACCAATATATTCACTATCTCTCCTCTGGATATGTCCAAACCATCTCAGTCTGGCCTCTCTGACTTTATCTCCAAAACCTCTAACATGTACTGTCGCTCTGATGTACTCATTCCTGATCCTATCCATCTTGGTCACTCCCAGAGAGAACCTCAGCATCTTCATCTCTGCTACCTCCAGCTCTGCCTCCTGTCTTTTCCTCAGTGACGTTGTCTCTAGACCAAACAACATCACTGGTCTCACCACAGTTTTGTACACCTTTCCTTTCATTTTAGCTGAAACTCTTCTATCACACATCACACCTGACACTTTTCTCCACCCGTTCCATCCTGCCTGTACACGCTTCTTCACCTCTTTTCCACACTCTCCACTGCTCTGGACTGTTGACCCTAAGTACTTAAAATATTCTACCTTCTTGATCTCTTCTCCCTGTAACCTCACTCTTCCGCTTGGGTCCCCCTCATTCACACACATGTACTCTGTCTTACTGCGGCTAACCTTCATTCCTCTCCTGTCCAGGACAAACCTCCAACTCTCTAGCTTCTCCTCCACCTGTTCCCTGCTCTCACTACAGATCACAATGTCATCTGTTAACATCATAGTCCATGGAGATTCCTGTCTAACCTCGTCTGTCAGCCTGTCCATCACCATAGCGAACAGGAAGGGGCTCAGAGCTGATCCTTGACGCAGTCCCACTTCCACCTTGAACTCCTCTGTCACACCTACAGCACACCTCACCAGTGTCTTACAGTCCTCATACATGTCCTGCACTGCTCTAAAATTCTTCTCTGCCACTCCAGACTTCCTCATGCAATACCACAGTTTCTCTCTGGGCACTCAGTCATAAGATTTCTCCAGATCTACAAAAACACAATGCAGCTCCGTCTGGCCTTCTCTGTACTTCTCTATCAACATCTTCAAAGCAAATACTGCATCTGTAGTACTCTTTTTTGGCATGAAACCATACTGCTGCTCACAAATGCTCACTTCTGCCCTTAGTCTAGCTTCAACTACTCTTTCCTATAACTTTATTTTATGGCTCATCAGCTTTATTCCTCTGTAGTTGCCACAACTCTGCGCATCTCCCTCGTTCTTAAAAATAGGTACCAGCACACTTATCCTAAATTCCTCAGGCATCTTCTCACTAGCTAAGATCCTGTCGAACAACCCAGTCAGAAACTCTACTGCCACCTCTCCTAGACACTTCCATACCTCCATAGGTATATCATCAAGACTGAGTGCCTTTCCACTCTTCATCCTTTTCAATGCACTCCTCACTTCATCCTGACAAGTACTTAAAACTTACATCCTGACAAGTACTTAAAATCCTCCACCTTCTTGATCTCTTCTCCCTGTAACCTCACTGTTCCATTTGGGTCCCTCTCATTCGCACACATGTACTTATTTATATGATATGTATATTATATACATATCATATAAATATAATATAAATATAAATTAAAACAAATTTCTATAAATAATAAAATAATAAATAAGAATTTATAAAATAAATATAAATTTATATAAATATAAATACATTACATTATATATATACATTCAAAAATATTATATATATTAAAAATATTCCAAATAAATTTTATATATATATCAAAAATCTATCTATCTGCTGCTATAATGTTATGTTCTTAGTCTTACTGCTTCAGTGATACATTTATATTCATACATGTATGTGCACACACACACACACACACACACACACACACACACACACACACACACACACACACATATTTATATATATATATATATACACACACATATATATGTATATATATATGTGTGTGTATACTGTATATATACATGTGTGTGTATATACATATACAGTATACACACATACACACACACACATATATACATCTGTGTGTGTGTGTGTGTGTGTGTGTGTGCGCGTGTGTGTGTGTGTGTGTGTGTGTGTGTGTGTGTGTGTGTGTGTGTGTGTGTGTGTGTGTGTGTGTGTGTATACACATACATGTATAAATATAAATGTATCATTGAAGCAGTAAGACTAAGAACATAACAGTCTGGCAGCAGAAAATCTATCTACCTATCAATGTAAGATACTTAGAAAGAGACATCACAGTATTTTGTATTTTGTTGCTTTATTCAGTAAAACAAAGACTCATTGGACAAAATAAGTTGAAGAGAGGTTCTGTACTTTTCATTCTTATTTTTGCTCATTTTGAAACATATATTATAGATAGAAGAAGATTTTTTCAGCTATCTATTGACTTAGATGTTCATCTGTGCTGTGACCATACAGATGTGGACCAGAGGTATGTCTGCAAATGTCTGAGACGCTTTTAACATGTATTTAATAAGATTTTTCCCTTTGGGGACTAGGCATACAATTTCATCACTGTGTGTGTGTGTGTGTGTGTGTGTGTGTGTGTGTGTGTGTGTGTGTGTGTGTGTGTGTGTGTGTGTGTGTGTGTGTGCTGTAGGGCTAGGGGCCTCTGTTGGGACGTTTCCTACTGTATCATGTTAAGTTACTATAAGCAGACCTCTGGGAAGTAAAAACACTGATCCTGTTTTACCTTCTTTTCCATTCACACATGCAGGTCATGCAGCAGCCATCTTTCACTTTTTAAGACATGAAATTGCTCAGAATCACATCATGTTATTATTTCCCATGACAGTTGTGTACTGTTTCATATCAAAGATATTTTATGTGTTAACATGATTGAATGCAAGTTCAAGAGAATAATAGAAATATATTCTCGTGACCTTTGGTCATACTGTGAATATCTCATCCACCCATCCATCCATCCATCCATCCATCCATCCATCCATCCATCCATCCATTCATCCATCCATCCATCCATCCATCCATCCATCCATCCATCACAGGCTTCATACCTAATTGATCAAAATATCATTTGGTTTCCATAAGCTGCTAAAGGAAGAAATTACTGTACCAATGGGTTTGATTGCCCTTTTAGAAAATGTATTCATTTTTATTTTGATCTGCAATAAAATAATTTTGAAAAAATAAAAATAATCTAGATTCTGCACCAGTTAGATCGATAGATAGATAGATAGATAGATAGATAGATAGATAGATAGATAGATAGATAGATAGATAGACAGACAGACAGACAGACAGACAGACAGACAGACAGACAGACAGACAGACAGACAGACAGACAGACAGACAGACAGACAGATAGATAGAAACACTGATACAACAGGACATACCACAAGACCTACACTAAACTAACAGACACATGCAGCACTAATAGGACATGTACCAAACTAAAACTAAAATATAAACAGTTTAAAATAAAATAAAATAAAATAGCATAGATAAGAATAAATAAAAGTGCAAGTGAAACTTAGCAGGAGGCCCACATGGTATGTAAGGTACACCCTTCTTACATTGTAAGGCATGTCACTATCTTATATCACAACATCACAACACCTTGGCCCCACTACAGGCTTACTTCCCATCTTCTCCCCTCCATTCAACAGCGTGTTGACCCTGCCACCTCCCCCCCGCTCCTCCTGAGAGAGTCATTGTACCCCCTGATGGCACGGAGCATAAAGGAGGACCTCAGCCTCTCTGTGGAGGCGCTGTGTGACAGCAGTCTGCTGCTGAAGGTGCTTCTCTGCTGGGAGAAGGTGGTGTGCAGGGGGTGGCCCTGACTTTTGACATGGTCCTGCTCTCTAGAAGTGTCTCCACAGAGTTCAGGCTCAGCCTGGCCCCGCTCTGCGCATGATTCTGTTAAGACGATCCATATCTCTTTTCCTGGCCCCACAGTCCGAGTTGAGTGACCAGTCCAGTCTGCTGTCTAACAGCAGTCCCAGGTACTTATAGTTACCTACCACCTCCACCTCACTGCCCTCGATGATCACTGGCTGTGGAGAGGTGGGTGCCCGCTGGAAATCCAGTGCCATCTCCTTCGTCTTGGAGACGTCAAGCTGGAGCTGGTTCTGTTGGCACCACTCCATGTAGTCAGCCACCAATTTTTTAGAAAGTGTTGAGTAAAAATTAATTTTGAGTAATAAAATTAATTTAATTAGTTTCTGCTGTTCTTCCTCAAATGTACGCAATTAAAACTAAATGGTGAAAAAGGTATGTATTTCTGCTGCAGAATATAATAGAATATAATAATATAATATTGACTATAAAATGAAATACATATCATTCAAACAACTGTCCACAGTTTTTGGCTGAAAACATTCCATATGACTTTTTTTTTACCTCAATACTGCAGCAAGCAGATTAAAGGAGATGATTTTTTTAATGTGTTTTTCCTATTATGAAAAACACATTTTCCAGGTTTCAACATATACATAGTGGTCCTCCCTAACCCTACCAACTCAAACAATCTGGTAAAGAAACGCTTCCTGCATCAATAAATATTTGGAATTTTAGGAACTTATGGCCCGGACAGAACCAAAATGATCGGATTTACTAAAGCACAGTTTGTGATGTCACAAACTGGGAATAATTGACTTATCCTGAGTCATATTTGATCGTCTACCTGGATATGGGCGTGGTCATCCCCGAGGGGGAGTTTATTCTTGCTACGGTAGCGTTGTGTGGTAATGACCTGGCTCACAGCTACACAATGAAAGTTTCTGACAAGCTGTTGAAGTCAGCTAGCATTTGGCTAACTAGTTAGCTCCTCTTCAGTCATGTGTGTGTGTCTGTCTGCTAAACGTGTATCCTCGTAGACACAGCGACGTGTATCCAAAGCAACTACACCGCAACAACAAACAGCCTCAGCCTTTATTTACATCCTGAGAGATATTCACTGTCACTAGTCAAGGGTTACGTTCAACGTTCATCACTCATTCCCAGCCTTGTGAGAGAAAAGGTGGATATGATCACACACACACACACACACACACACACACACACACACACACACACACACACACATACACAGAGAGAGAGAGAGAGAGAGAGAGGAGAGAGAGAGAGAGAGAGAGAGAGAGAGAGAGAGAGAGAGAGAGAGAGAGAGAGAGAGAGAGAGAGAGAGAGAGAGAGAGAGAGAGAGAGAGAGAGAGAGAGCAAGTTTTTATCTCATTAACAGTTTATTACGAGTATGAGTAAAGTGCTATATTGATGAATTTGTTGCCTCCACTGATTTTTTTTCCCATTTGCAAAAACTGTGTTTTAAATTCTTTGTCATGTTTACCGGTGGTCTCAGTAGGATCAGCCCATGTGTTTACATAATGAGCAGTGGAGTCACGTTTGGCTGACTGAGAAAGCAGCTCTATGCTTAGCGCAGAGAAATCAACAGTTATTAACAAGAGACAAACACGAGAAAAACAAGAGCGAAATACAGTGCACCCTCGCACATTTGCGCATCAACACTCGTGACTTCACCTCATCGCAGATTTTTGGTAAGCAGTCACGTACCTTATGTGCATTCTATTGGCTGACGGCTCCGGAAGTGCGCTCTGTTTGTGAGTCTCGGACTTACATGAGACACAAAAGTGCTTTAAACAGTCAATAAGAGTGTGGGAAAAGTTAATACAGATAAAAAGTGGTTTAATATCAGTATGGGGAGGGTTCATAAATGTTTAAATTACCGTAAATAATAAGATTAATAGGGTGGCGCAGTGGGTAGCGCTGTCACCTCACAACACGGCGGGTCCGGGTTCGAGACCCACTCTGTGCGAGGTTTGCATGCACGCCGTGTCGGCGTGTCGGTTCTCTCCGGGTTCTCCGGCTTCCTCCCATCTCCAAAAGCATGCGCTTCAGGTTGGCTGACCGGTCCCAAATTGCCCGTAGGAGTGAGTGTGTGTGTGCGTGGTTGTATGTCTTTGTGTGTGGCTCCGCGGTGCACTGGCGTTGTGCCCAGAGTGTCCCCTGCCTCACGCCCTATGCCAGCTGAGATAGGCTCCAGCTCCCTGTGACCCGCTACAGCGGATTCAGCGCAGAGAATGAATGAATGAATAAGATTAATAATTTGCTGCTTTATTGTGGAATTTGTTAATTGCGTGTGGTTCCTGGAATGCATTAACCGCGAGGAACAAGGGCACACTGTAGTAAAAAAGTTACTGAAAGTTAAAAAAGTTCCAAACTATGGTGATCGGTAGTGTGTGCGCGTTCAAGTAGCGCATGCAAACAAAATGCACGCAAACCCGAGGTGGGAGGGAAGTGTTGAGGGGGGCAGCCTGCTGGGATAGACTCCAGTAACAGTTGTGAGACGCCCATGACGGATAGCTGTAGACGTGACAATTATGGTAGTCTCGTCTTCAAGAAAATGGATGGATGGATGGATGGATGGATGGATGGATGGATGGATGGATGGATGGATGGATGGATGGATGGATCAGAGGGGGTGCAGATGGTGCAGTGGCTCAAGTGTACCTAACATCCTGCCACATGTTCGATTGTAGCAAAGATGCCAATGAGTAATAATAATGTAAATTGTAATAAATGAATGAATGAATAAATAAATAAATAAATGAAGCACGGTGATGCTTTCTTTATAGTGATGACGTATTTCTGTTCTTTGGGTGACTTTCTAGATGATTCTTCCCATGATGCATTGCCATAGAAGACAGAAGACATCTTTTAACTTTGAATTTCCTGTATCTGCACTGTTTTATTGAAAATATTTTAATATATTATAAATCACCCTACAAAGATATAGAGAACGTGAATGTGTCATTCTTTTTTTTTTTGTTACAATAAAGTAAGGACTCAATTAAGACAGGACTTTTGCAAAAGCACACACACACGTGCACACACACACACACACACACACACACACACACACACACACATACATACACACACACACATACATACACACACACACACACACACACACACACACACACACACACACACACACACACACACACACACACACACAGTGCTTACCTGTGCAGTTGGCGGGGTAGCTGCCCTCCAGCTCTCTCAAAGTGCCGTTCCAGGTAAAGTGACTGCGGCCAAAAGCAAACATTGGTCCTGTTTACCACTGTACCTCTGTAGGTATGTGTGTATCACCACTTTGTCAGTGTGTCTTGACAGGCAAGCAGTAAAAAGAGCTTTTGCACCCTGTGTCCTTCTGTGCCCGTCTCACTAGTGACTAGTACTATTTGACTGGAGGGAGATCAAATGTGGGATCAGCACCTGCCAGAGCTGTAAAATACCCCGGAGTCTTTTCCCGGCCCACTGGTAAGAGGCCCAATGTGCAAGAGCTCTGCTGTACGTGTGTGTGCATGTGCGTGTGTGTGTGTGTGTGTGTGTGCATGTGCGTGTGTGTGTTTGTGTTCCCACTGCATCTTTTGCTCAAGCTATGGAAGTACGTTTGAGGTGACTGATATTTATACAACGTGTGCCTGACCTGATGAACTGTAATAAACTATAACTAGTGATGATAGTCTACCACAGTGAAGCTATTGATCTAGACAGTCTGTTAACAAACTTTTAATGTTTTAGTTGTTTGTAAATATTCAGGGTCCAGTATTTGTTAGAATACGATAGATTAGAATAGAATAGAACATAAGAAGAAAAGAACAAGAAGAAGAAAAAGAAGATTTGATTTTTAAAACCATGTTTATTCATGAAAGTCAAAATACAAGATAGTCACATTGACACAAAATCCAAAAGATTCACGCAAACAGGAACTCACATGTCAACAACAAGTAATATAATATGTAGAAACATAAGCAACATACAGTACGTGAATTAAACCAACCACTGACTGGTGTTCAGTCAGTGGTTGGTATACTGAGAGCAGATTAGACAAGCATAGAGGATGTAAGACTGAGTTCCTCACTCAACGCCATAAGTTCCTAAAAGTGTGTAAATCATTCATAGCTCTGTAATAGTTAAAATTGATTCTGATTCTTGCTTGACACATTCATTTTAAAATGGCTGTAGCACTGCAGCCACACAAACCTTCAACCTTTTTCCTCCTGCTTAGATAAATTGCCATCTTTGCTTTCAAATCTGCCACTCCTTTTTTCATTCTTCCTGCTTTTCAAACCAATAATGTACAGTATACCTGTTTGTCAAAACAGGTATACTGCCCGGGTTAACAACGACCGCCATCGGCACTGTTAACCTACAGGGCGCCGGTGGAAATTGGATTACTGTTGGTCGAAGAAGGAGAGGAGGAAAGTGCGTTCGCACGAAGAAAGAGAAGAGGAGCGCCAAGGGTATAGGACTAAGAGTAGGGACGTTGAATGTTGGAACTATGACAGGAAAAGGTAGAGAGTTGGTCGACATGATGCAGAGGAGGAAGGTAGACATACTGTGTGTCCAGGAGACCAGGTGGAAAGGTACTAAGGTTAGAAGTTTAGGAGCAGGGTTCAAGTTGTTCTATCATGGTGTAGATGGGAAGAGAAATGGAGTAGGAGTTATCTTGAAGGAGGAGTTTGTTAGGAATGTCCTGGAGGTAAAAAGAGTGTCGGATAGAGTGATGAGTCTGAAGCTAGAAATAGAAGGTGTGATGTTCAATGTTGTTAGTGGGTATGCCCCACAGGTAGGATGTGAGCTGGAGGAGAAGGAGAAATTCTGGTTGGACTTTGATGAAGTGATGCAGAGCATACCTAGAAGTGAGAGAGTTGTCATTGGCGCAGACTTCAATGGACATGTTGGTGCAGGTAACAGAGGTGATGAGGAAGTGATGGGCAGGTTTGGTATCCAGGAGAGGAACGCAGAAGGACAGATGGTAGTTGACTTTGCAAAAAGGATGGAAATGGCTGTAGTGAATACTTTCTTCCAGAAGAGGCAGGAACATAGGGTGACCTATAAGAGTGGTGGTAGGAGCACACAGGTAGACTACATCTTGTGTAGACGATGTAACCTGAAGGAGATCAGTGACTGTAAAGTAGTGGTAGGTGAGAGTGTAGCCAAACAGCATAGGATGGTGGTGTGTAGGATGACTGGTGGTGAGGAAGATGAAGAGGGCAAAGGCAGAGCAGAGGACGAAATGGTGGAAGATAAAAAAGGAAGGGTATTGCATGACCTTTAGGAAGGAGTTAAGACAGGCTCTGGGTGGTCAGGAGGTGCTTCCAGATGACTGGACAACTACAGCTAATGTGATCAGGGTGACAGGTAGGAGAGTATTTGGTGTGTCATCTGGAAGGAAAGTAGATAAGGAGACTTGGTGGTGGAATGAGGAGGTACAGGAGTGTATACAAAGAAAGAGGTTAGCTAAGAAGAAGTGGGACACTGAGAGGACTGAGGAGAGTAGACAGGAGTACAGGGAGATGCAGCGTAAGGTGAAGGTAGAGGTAGCAAAGGCCAAACAAGAAGCTTATGATGACTTGTATGCTCGGTTGGACAGTAAGGAGGGAGAGACTGATCTATACAGGCTGGCAAGACAGAGAGATAGAGATGGGAAGGACGTGCAGCAGGTTAGGGTGATTAAGGATAGGGATGGAAGTCTATTGACAGGTGCCAGCAGTGTGATGGGAAGATGGAAAGAGTACTTTGAAGAGTTGATGAATGTGGAAAATGAGAGAGAACAAAGACTAGAAGAGGTGACTGTTGTGGACCAGGATGTAGCAAAGATTAGCCAGGATGAAGTGAGGAGAGCACTGAAGAGGATGAAGAGTGGAAAGGCAGTCGGTCCTGATGATATACCTGTAGAGGTTTGGAAGTGTCTAGGAGAGGTGGCAGTAGAGTTTCTGACTGGGTTGTTCAACAGAATCTTAGATAGTGAGAAGATGCCTGAGGAATGGAGGAGAAGTGTGTTGGTGCCCATTTTTAAGAACAAGGGAGATGTGCAGAGTTGTGGCAACTACAGAGGAATAAAGCTGATGAGCCATACAATGAAGTTATGGGAAAGAGTAGTTGAAGCTAGACTAAGGGCAGAAGTGAGCATTTGTGAGCAGCAGTATGGTTTCATGCCAAAAAAGAGTACTACAGATGCAGTATTTGCTTTGAGGATGTTGATAGAGAAGTACAGAGAAGGCCAGACGGAGCTGCATTGTGTTTTTGTAGATCTGGAGAAAGCTTATGACAGGGTGCCCAGAGAGGAACTGTGGTATTGTATGAGGAAGTCTGGAGTGGCAGAGAAGTATGTTAGAGCGGTGCAGGACATGTATGAGGACTGTAAGACAGTGGTGAAGTGTGCTGTAGGTGCGACAGAGGAGTTCAAGGTGGAGGTGGGACTGCATCAGGGATCAGCTCTGAGCCCCTTCTTGTTCGCTATGGTGATGGACAGGCTGACAGACGAGGTTAGACAGGAATCTCCATGGACTATGATGTTTGCAGATGACATTGTGATCTGCAGTGAGAGTAGGGACGAGGTGGAGGAGAAGCTAGAGAGGTGGAGGTTTGTCCTGGAAAGGAGAGGAATGAAGGTTAGCCGCAGTAAGACAGAGTACATGTGTGTGAATGAGAGGGACCCAAGTGGAAGAGTGAGGTTACAGGGAGAAGAGATCAAGAAGGTGGAGGATTTTAAGTACTTAGGGTCAAGAGTACAGAGCAATGGAGAGTGGGGAAAAGAGGTGAAGAAACGTGTACAGGCAGGATGGAACGGGTGGAGAAAAGTGTCAGGTGTGATGTGTGATAGAAGAGTTTCAGCTAAAATGAAAGGAAAGGTGTACAAAACTGTGGTGAGACCAGCGATGTTGTTTGGTCTAGAGACAGTGTCACTGAGGAAAAGACAGGAGGCAGAGCTGGAGGTAGCAGAGATGAAGATGCTGAGGTTCTCTTTGGGAGTGACCAGGAAAGATAGGATCAGGAATGAGTACATCAGAGGGACAGCACATGTTAGAGGTTTTGGAGATAAAGTCAGAGAGGCCAGACTGAGATGGTTTGGACATGTCCAGAGGAGAGATAGTGAATATATTGGTAAAAGGATGCTGAGTTTTGAACTGCCAGGCAGGAGGCCTAGAGGAAGACCAAAGAGGAGGTTTATGGATGTAGTGAAAGAGGACATGAAGGTAGTCGGTGTGAGAGAAGAGGATGCAAAGGACAGGGTTAGATGGAGGCAATTGATTCGCTGTGGCGACCCCTGAAGGGAAAAGCCGAAAGGAAAAGAAGATACCTGTTTGTCAAAAACGAGACCGAATGAGAGAAAGATTCTCTCTAAAAACAGGATAAGATTGTCGAGTCTGACAGTCTAGGAAGCAGTGAAAAACAGTTTCTCTGCGAGAAGAGAACTGACAGTTTTCCAACTTATTTGGATTCTAATTCGAAATAAAACTGTTGACAGCCATAGTGCCGTTTAAAATCCTCTATTGGAGATCCCCAACCTTTTTTGTTAACCGTGACTTGGAGAAAGACTGCCATGAAGGGCTCACAACTGTGACCAGACCAAGGTGAACCCTCCATGGTGTGTTAACCTGATCTTTAAGTTTATTGTTTAAAATGTTTACCATCAATTTATACATGTTTTTCCCATTACTGTCACTTAGGCTGATTGGGTCTTACACGGAGTCGTTAGGGCAAAGAGACAAACTCTCTACGGGTAAAAGATCAGCATCATTCGGGTTTAAAAAGGCCTGTACAAAAAAAATCTATCAAAGACAGTTGCTGTAGGATAAGTCGGCTCTTCCAGCTCTTCAACAGGCTTTTGATGAGCCTCACTGAGGTCACACCCACAGTAGAGGACAGAGCAGCAGCGCCATCCAGGGTGGGTCCACAAATCTCCATCACACATCCAACATTGGAGATTTTAGCCGTGATGAATTTGGACTCCACTGATGTTCCTGGCACTGGACCAGTACTGGCACTGGGCCAGCACTGCCTGCGTCATGGGACACCACACTAGGTCCTCAGGGCCAGTCAAGAACCGCTGAATGAATTGTGGCCAGAATTTAGCGCCTCTGCTGGTCAGATGGATGAGTCCCTGCCCTCCTTCCTCCTTGTGCAGGAAGAGGACGCTCTGAGGGACCCAGTGACAGCAGTCCCAAAAAAGTCCACCATCACTACCTGGATTCAGGCCAGCAACATCGGTGGGGGTTCAGCGCAGGACAGCCGGTGCTGGCATACTATAATGAGCCTGTAATGCTATCTTTCTATATGTTGATATTAAAATGTTTAAACACGTTTGTTCTATGAACTAAATTCCCATAATTTAGCTACTGTATAAAATTTACAGTGTTTTTTTGTCAACAACTGCATGCGTGTAACGTATTTCTTGAGTCGAGCGGCCCTGAAACCGCTTGGAAAAGGCACATAGTGGAGGCAGTTCTCCGGCCTCATGGTAGGGGGCGCTGGTGATCTTATGGATTCAGCCGAGAATTCCTTTTCCTCGGCTGTAGAAGTGACAGTAAACTACTATATATTAGTGAGTCAAGTGCAGCCATTCATTTGTTTTCCGCTGGCCTTGCCTAACTACAAAAATGGGGGATTACATATCAACTCGAAATTTTTTTGATGCTTTTGTTCAGAAGGAGCGGTGCATCGACTTCATTTATAGATAGATAGATAGGTAGGTAGGTAGGTAGGTAGGTAGGTAGGTAAGTAAGGTAGGTAGGTAGGTAGGTAGGTAGGTAGGTAGGTAGGTAGATAGATACTTTATTAATCCTGGAGGAAATTGTACATATCCACTGCTCAGGCATTACATGACGAATAAACACCAGGAGAAAAAGAAACACTGACATCACAGGACATACCACTAGACATACACTACACTAACAGACACATGCACCACTAACAGGACTTATATACTAAACTATAACTAAAATATAAACAGTATAAAATTAAAATATAAACAGTATAAAATTAAAATATAAACAGTATAAAATTAAAATATAAACAGTATGAAATTAAATCCATTCAATTGCGTGCTGACCTCGCCACCTCCGCCCCGCTCCTCCTGAGAGAGTCATTGTACCCCCTTGATGGCACGTGGCACGAAGGAGGACCTCAGCCTCTCTGTTGAGGCGCTGTGTGACAGCAGTTTGCCGCTGAAGGTGCTTCTCTGATGGAAGAAGGTGGTGTGCAGGGGGTGGCTGGTGTTGTTCATGATAGCCTTAACTTTAGACATGGTCCTGGTCTCCAGAAGTGTCTCCACAGAGTCCAGGCTCAGCTCGACCACTGATCCCGCTCTGCAGATGAATCTGTTAAGACGGTCCATATCTCTTTTCCTGGCCCCGCCACCCCAACACACAATGGCATATGACAGCACACTGGAGACTACGGACTGATAGAACATGAGAAGGAGCTTAGGACAGATGTTGAAGGAGGCCAGCCTCCTCAGGAAGTACATCCTGCTCTGCCCCTTCTTGTACACACAGTCCGAGTTGAGTGACCAGTCCAGTCTGCTGTCTAGCTGCAGTCCCAGGTACTTATAGTTTCCTACCACCTCCACCTCACTGCCCTCGATGATCACTGGCTGTGGAGAGGGAGGTGCCCGCTGGAAATCCAGCACCATCTCCTTCGTCTTGGAGACGTTGAGCTGGAGCTGGTTCTGTTGGCACCACTCCACGTAGTCAGCCACCAATGCCCTGTACTCCCCCTCATCACCCTCCCGGATACATGCCACAATCGCAGTGTCATCGGAGTATTTCTGTATGTGGCATGTATCCGAGTTGTGCTTGAAGTCAAGAAATACGTTACACGCATGCAGGTGAAGAGAATGGGGGAGAGCACGGTCCCCTGTGGCGCCCCCATGCTGCTGGTCACCATAGAAGACAAACAGTCCCCCATAGGGACGTACTGGGGTCTGTCCGTTAGGTAGGTTAAGTAAACGTAACCTAAGTAAATGTTAGGTTAAGTAAACATAACATATAAGTAAACATGTAGGAAACAACACGTTTTTTTAATCAAACGTGCTAATTGTGTGTTAGTTTGTATGTGTAAATAATTCTGCTCTGAGACTTTAAAAATGACCTGTTGCTAATTAAATGGTGAATAAGCTAAACTGTGGGTTCATATTTTTGGAAATCTAATTATGATGAAATCAGTGCCTCACCAGCCATGAACCTCACCGCACGTCACTGCTTCAAGGTATTTTAATCCGTTTCTTTTCCATTGGAGTCTATCCGGGAGTGTGATCTCGTCCAGCTCACCTCCAACCACAGGAGCCTCCCTCTCGCCCAGTTGAAGAAGAAGAAGAATTAATAGTAGAAGAAGAAATACCGGAAGTAAAAAGGAAGTGTCGTATTTCAATTTCAGATGAACCCGGGAAATTCAGACTAAAGGAGACTCGAGGTGTTCAGCCGATAGAACTGTGAGTTTTGAAGCCAAGCCGTTTATTAAATTACATTTCCTGTAGAATCGCTCGCTTGCTGAAGTCACGTGACTGTGGCTTTTTCATTCACGATCGCCTCAGCGGTATCACGACCTACCCGTCAGCTGGTGCGGTGTATTTGTCCAGATCACTGATATTTCCTGCTACATATACGTTTTGCTGATCCTGCTTGTCATAGCTAATGATGTAGACACAATGCCTGATTTTTACATGAAATTGTAGCATGCATGGTGAAAAATACATGAAGAAATAAATTATACCTAACAGGCGGTCATTGCAGGCTATCGTCTCCAGAGCTTGAAAACTGTATTGAAAACTTTCCATTTTACAGATAAACAGGGATTTAAACGAAGGAACATGTAATATTCAAATAAATCTGGTATATTTCATGCTATGAAAACATCAGATTTTATCCAATGGGTTGGAAACCTTTTCTCAGTTATATTTACTAACATGTCCATCTGTCAGGAATATGGGGGAGCTTGAGACAATCACCAACCTTATCCATGACAGGATCTCTTCCATGCAACGCACGCTGGATCTGTCAGTTGCAGGTATGATGAAATGCACTGACACACTTGTTTGTGTCCCTCGTAGACCAACAGTGTAACCATGGAAGGGAACATCTCTGGGGGAGCAGAACACCCACTGGTTCTCTGTCAGTGACAGGAGGGGTAGAGACTCATTGATCGAGACATTATCTCCAGGGGAATTAAGCAGAAACATGGGAGAGGACTGATTAGCAAAATCCTGTATGTGGAAAAGAAACATGACCCATCTGAACCAACATGGTACTTGGTGACATCATCCTCATCCAGTGTTGTGTAAGGAGACATAATAATTAGTGGTGACACCACAGTCTGTGTGTTCATCTTTAATTGTCTACAGACCACACACCATCTTTATTTCTGAACAACAGAATATCTGAACACAAATATTTGAATTTCTATGACAAGTCAACATTTCAAGGAAACAAAATGTGTCTAGTGTTTAGTGTTCATCAAACTGAGCTTTGTAAAACAAAATAACGTGGCAAAAAACACAACAATGTGTTTGACGGTAGTAGATGTCGTCCTCTGCTCAGAAGATAAGGACCTCAGGTCATCAGGCTGTCAGTTGATTTTCCACTTCTTTCTGTCTGGTATTAGCTGATTTTTTTAACTTTGCTGGTGAGCCACACATGTAACACATCATCACCATGTCAAAGAGGGAATCCAGCCTGTCTTTACATGTTCCACTGATTAAAAGACTCATGCTGTCTTTATGTGACCGCATGCGTTAGGTACAGGATTAAAGAAATCAGTTTTCAATCCATCTATATATTATACATGTGTAGTATACATGTGGGGCCATTGTCCACGCCATTGATATAATGTGCTTGTTTGTTCTTTGTTTTTTAATCTCGTTCAGAATTACCTCAGGATAAAATTAAGAAACTGGGACAGGAACTCTCTGACCTTGAGAGGCTTGTGGGGGCATTTGAAGACTGTGTGGAGCAGCAGAAAGAGCAGTTAAGGCACCTGAAGGTAACCTGAAGGCCTACAGCTTGTTCCATAAGATCCTCACTCGTCCAGACACAGCTCAACACTGGTTTGCTTTCAGATCTAGAACCCAGTCACCTTTGGAACATTGATGCCAGTATGACTATTTTGAACATATACAGTATGTTATTTTTACATGATTATACCAGAGGATGTCAGTAAAGACCCAGCTGTATCTTCTCTGTTGCCATCTCCGTTATACTAACGCTCAAGTACCGCATCAGAAAACCTGTCTGCAGATGATGATGATGATGATGATGATGATGATGATACACCAAGATAGAAACAAACACACTCCATTAGTATTTATTTGGTGTCTGTCCTGGAAGCAGACAATAGATACAATATATTTTGTTCAGCATGGCTCCCCTGATGAAAGGTGAACAGTAACAACAGACTGTATAGATTTTTGTCTTCAGTCGGTGATACCAACTAAGGAAATACAAATCTATCCAATACATGTATAGAAGTCAGGGGTTAAGCATCCTATGAATTTGTCGAAGGTAGCTTTCAAGAACACGGACTCAATATAATTTAAACATGTAGAAAAAGAGGGGGAGGGGAAAAACTACAGGAGGCAAAAAGGCCACACAAGCTAAAGCTGGAAAAGGTGTTTAAAAGCAACAACACCAAACAGGTATGGGACACCATGAAGTGGACGGCTAGACTGTCAAATATCCAGAAACCCAGTTTGCAAATTGGTTGAACAGCAACTTTTCTAGGTTTGATCAGGGGCAATAATCCAGATCATGTTGCTAGTATCCTTGATTCTGTTGTACCTGTGAAATCAGACAAAATTGATGTTTCCATCGAGCAGATGAGGAACACCTGTAAACGCTTGAATCAGAGGGAGGCCACAGGACCAGATGTCCTGATACATTTATTTTGACAATGTGTGAAGATGAGTTGGTACCTGTGTGGCTACCTGTTTTTCAGTGTTCTATTGATACTTACATAATTACAGAATCATGTAAAAACCTGACACGTGTCACCTCCTCCAAAGAAAATGTGTCCTAGAGACCTTATCTGGAGCCCATCTGGAACTCATCCTGAGCTCCTGTGAGTAAAGATGATCCAGATGAAGGTTAGTCCTCAACTAGAACACTGGTACCATTCAGATCGTCAAAGTTAACCAGACACACTCTATTTCTGTTCTGGTTAACCCAGGAGCACCCCTGACTGTGTGAGCGTCTTTCTACTTTTCACACTTTATACTTATGATCGTAAAACTGATGATCCAAATACTTAAATGTTGACGTATTCGGATGACACTGCATTGATGTCCTTGTTGAGTCTTGAGGATGAAGCTCATCAGGATGCCACAGATAGATTAGTGAAGTAGTCTGAAGACAATTCAGTTATTAATTCAAAGACAACAAAAGAACTCATTTTGGAGGTTCCACCAGTTACTGGACATAATCAGGTGAACCAGAATCCTCCTATAAATATCTATGTGGACACATACTTTATTATGGAGTTCACATTTAGACTGTATTTGTAACGGATTTCTTTTGTTAGGAGACGGAGGTTGTTTGTAGCAAACAACCACATCCTGGTGTTATTATTATTATTATAATCATTATTATTATCCTGCTGTACGAGTCAGTGCTTGGTTCAGTTGTCTCTGTTCACGTTGAAAACCAAACTGATCAGACTATTAAATATCTGTTCAAAGATTGTGGGTCAAACACGTGAGACACGTCCAAACAGCATAGAATAATCTCTGGCAGGTAACGTTCCATCTGATTCTTCTAGTGCTTTATTTGAAGAACAGAAGCTTCTGCCTCCAAACAGAAGCTTGAGTCCCACAGACTCAGGAACTCTTGTCCCTCAGTCTATCAAACTATTTAAATCAGAGTTTAGGCTCTAAGTGTGCCTTAGGACTTCTGCACAGATGGACGACCAGGTGCCCTACTGCCACTTAGGATGAAACTTTCACTTTGTAACGCTTGATTTGTGTTGTGCTCATGATTATGCCATTGGATAAATGTTATATTTTTGTTACTTTTGTAATTTATATGAAACTCTGGACAGCATGGGAACCAAGATAAATTTCAGATAACTTTTGACAATAAAGTGGAATCGTATCTCAGCACAAGTCTGTCGGAGCAGTACAGTTCATGTTTCACAAGGATAAATGAAATCTGAAATCTGGGCTTTTCATAGAGGAACCGTTTACAAAACATTACAGCAGGAAAAATATCATGAAATTTTGTGGTCAAGTTTTCTGAATTAGAAACATACAACGAGAGTCTGGGATTGTTAAAGGTCCTTCAAAGTATGGTAATGATTATTTTAACGACAAGTAAGACTGAAGCTCAAACTTTTTAGAGAATGAAATTGACTTGTCAGAGAAGGCACAATTTAACCGCTAAATATATTTCAAAAATTATTTCAGCCATACTGCTTGATAACGCACAATGGTCTGTGTCTCAGGAACTGGAGAAGACATTCCAGAAGAACCTGGAGGATGTACAGCATCTTAAGAACAACATACCTGCACACATGCCCAGAACAACGGGTCCACCAATGTGAGGACATTATTAAATATGTTTGGTTGCTACGACTGCAAAGATATCTTTATTTATTCCTTGTGGTTTTGCATAGGTTAAGAAATTCATTAGCCTTAATCTCCAAATTGTTTCATTGCAGTCATATCTCCTCTACAAATGTTTGGAATACACATGTAAACTACCATGCTATCAGAGAATGATCTTTTCATCAGAATGAAGAACGTCTCCTGTCTCATCTCTCAGTGGATGTGAGCCTGCAGTCGTTACCCAGAAGGATGCAGCAGGCCTTCAGACGGTCCAGGTGGAAAATATCAAGTCCAAGAAGAGCTTCGTCAGAGAGATGGAGTTCATCACAATGCCGGAGTTTGAGAGCATTCCTCAGTGAGTATGATGCATGTCTTATCCAACATAGTGTGGAACCAATGAATTCTGGTTCATTGTGTTTTTCAAACATGTTATGAACAATGTAGTCAAAGTTTTCTGAGGGGCTGATGGTTCTCTGGTACTGTTAATAGATCATTATAATCTATGAAAGATGTTTTTATCTTTAATGTTTGAATGACCGAGATACATCTCAGTGTTTATCCATAAGAAACAATCTTTATTCTTGTAGTAAAGTAAATATCTTATAAATTGAAACCAGTGAGCAACACTTCAGAAATATAAATGGTCACAATATTTTTAATAAATACTATTCATACTGTTTTAATTTCACCATTGGCCAGTCATTCACCTTTGACGACAGTTGAGATGTTTAGCATATTAGTAAAAATATGTTGGATGTTCTCAGGCTTGGGTGCGATAACCACACAGATGTCTGACTGACAGACAGTGAAGAGACAATATATTTTCCACACATCGGATTGAAATTTCAAAAGAATTATTTGTTTGTTGTTGTCTTTCACTGTTGGAGTTGTGAACGTGATCTTCAACATAATACTATCAGTATTAATCATAGATTTCATAATGTGGTGTACTATAAAACCAGTAATGTCTGCAACACTAGTTGCTCTTTATTTCAAGGAACAAACAAACATCTGGTGTATTACACAAATAGTTCTACTTTGGGTTTTAAATTAACTTTAGATCTAAAGACGAGGGTGTTTCATTTAATAGGACACATGTTAAACAGATTTCTTTTGCTGAATGTTTTTTCTACAGGTACATGAGAGGCCGTGTGTCATATGACCAGCTTAATGCCACAGTACAAGGTATTAACGTAGCTGTTAAAGCTAAGTACAAGATTCTCCACCAGTCAGTGAAAACACTCAGCAATCATTCACGGAAGATGCACCAGCGCTTTAAGGACCAGGAAACCAAAGATACCAAAGGTACTAACAGCGACAGCTGATGTTGTTGTGACTGATGCTCATCAATCAAACAACAGCCCTAAGTCACAAAAGTACTTTTGTGGTTGGGGCTGAACAATCTTTGCACACATGACGTCTTCTGTCCTCAGACCCTCAGCTTGCATGATGAGGAAAAAAAAACCCTGAGAGTGAAAGAAAGGAAGAAATTTTAGGAGTCTCAGAGGAGGTATCTCTCTTCTAGGATAGACGCCATGAGGACAGAGCAGTTCAACAAAATAACACACACATGCAGACACATATTTACAGTGTGTATTCGCGCATCAACGCTTCACATCATTGCGGATTTTTGGTAGGCAGCCACATGATACCGTACACACATTCTATTGGCTGACGGTAGTGCGCTCTTGTTCCTTGCGGTTAATGCGTTCCAGGAATTACACGCGATTAACATTAGTTGCATTATTAGATTAACATTAGTAACATTATTAGTTTATTGATCTAATAAGATGATTAGATCAACACACTAATTATCTTATTATTTACGGTAATTCAAACGTTTATGACCCTCCCTATACTGATATTTAACCACCTTCTATCTATATTACCTTTTCCCACACTCTTATCGACTGTTTAAAGCATTTTTGTGTCTCAGGTAAGTCCAAGACTCACGGAACGGAGCGCACTTTCGGATGCCGTCAGCCAGTAGAATGCCCATATGGTATCACGTGACTGCCTACCAAAAATCCACAATGAGGCTGAAGTCGCAAGCTTCGATGCGCAAATTGTGAAATTTATCAATGGATAAATTTCATAATTTATCCATTTCTCCACTTAAATTTTAAACCTGGAAATCATCATTATGTTTTGATCTTGGGCGGGTTTTTTGTCACGAGACTCACTTGCAAGATTCAACCTTTCTAAAATCGACCAAACAGCAATATGATGTCTGCTCGTTTTGCATGCTGCAGTGAGGTAGCAACGAGTTGTGACAACGAGTGCTTTCTTGACTAAAAAGCAATCATCTATACTATACTGTGAATAGTACAAATGAAGACGCAGAAGAAGCCAAGCGAAAACCAGCTAAAATCTGAACATTTGTACTGCAATGGATACGATTGTTTCCATGGGTGAGGCACGGCTAAATGTCAGCACCCAACTCAAAATAATGAGGGTGCAGCTTACAAAAAAATTGTGTGGAGAAGGCTCTTTAGCTTAGTGCAGTGTCCACAGGAAAATATTGGAATTAAAGGCAAAGAAAGCTATTGAGTGAAAAGCAATAGTTAAAAAAAAACTGTATTACATCTTTCTTTATTTATAGAACTAATTTATTTTTTAAGAATGACTACCGGCTGTAGTTTTTATATTGTACAATTGTCAAAACTCAATCCTTGCATACGGCTTCTACCTTATATTTTGTTATTACTTTTGGGATGTCATGAACGTCATGTTGGGATGCACAACTTTTTTTTGAAAAGCATCCCAACATGCTTTGTGTAAAATGAACACTGTATATACAGTATATTAGTAGATTGATGATTTGGATTATGCCTTATTTGTTACAATCACACCTCTAAAATATTATTTATTGCAATAATTAACCCTAAAACTTATTAAAAACCTAGCAGAGATGAAACCAGAGATGAAATGGTTGACCTTCCATAAAAACTATAAATTTTCCATTGTTGAGAAAATCAAATCATAGACAAAGGCTCTGAATTATCTGTAGAGCACCATCACTTCAAATATGTCACATGGGTGTCAACAACCTTGTTGTGTTTGACCGTTTCCTGGACTAGTATTTGTGAAATGGGACAAACTGACATTACACTGATCTCCATGTGCTTTTGAAATGTCTTTCAGGTCAGTTTTTTGTGGTGGAGGATGACATCCGTGAATTCACTCAGGTGAAGCTGGACAAACGATTTCAGGGAATGTTGCACATGCTGCGACATTGCCAGCGGCTGCGTGAGCTTCGAGGCGGGAAGATCACCCGTTATGTTTTGTTGTAGATGTGCAGACAGTCGATGGGTTATTGTCTTTTTTTCTTTCCTTAATTCTGAGTGTCAGGCCATCAGTTTGTACAAGGGTATTTTTCCTGTACAAAGATTCAAATTAAAGTTTTTCTTTGATAAGGGTAATAGATTAGCATGTTTAACATAATAAACAATTAATAGAAACTGAGGGACACAGGCCTCATACAATTTCTTTAACTGAAGCAGATGTTTGATACCTAAAATTTGGCAGTCATGAAATGAATGGAAAGGTTTCATAAAGCTTAATTACATACAAAGTAAATGCAAAGCTGCGAGTTTGTACCCGATGAACTGTATTCAGCAGGTAGTTCACAAAATCTTATCTCAGGAGAGAATTTTCAGGATGTGATTATCCAGGAGAAACATTTTTGAGACGGAAGGTTGTCACACTGGAGAATAAGCTTATTACGTTTACGAGTGGACACCCAGAGCTGTCTGTGTGCTTCTGAGTAATGTTGTCAACCAGGACAACATTACTCATTACTAGTTAATCACAACATTACTAGTCTTCACTCTAGTCTTCTAGGGTGAAGTCTAGATTTCTGACGCATCTGTGACAAACAATACAAAATAATTGTTTACTTCATTTCCAGTGATGAGAACATAATTTTCCATAGCGACATTCGCATGACTAAAGCAGGTTGAGTGATATTACCCTGCATCATAGGTACCATGAAACTAAGATTATAGTTCCACCTAGTGGCAACATAGAGATCCATGCTTTACATTTTTATGTGAAAGTCAAAAGTGTCACACAAAATACTGGTTTGAGGATTGGATGTGTGAAAATGTCTCTAGTGCTTCTTATAAAAACCCGAACATAAAAACCCAGGTGGTTGACACTTAGACGTCTGACAGTGGGTACACATACCAAGATCTACAAAAGGGCAACGTCAAACTATTACCAGTCAGTAAGGGTCACTGGAAAAATGTTAAATATTGGATGAGATAGCCAGGCTTTCTAAAGTGTAAAAACTGTGACTTATGTACATTAGTTAAAGTGGTTAACACTAAAAATATCAAGAATTTGATATTTACAATTTAATTCAGAACACTGATATTATATTTAGTATTCATATCCGTAGTATCATAATAGCATAATTTGAACTAGTCCAAGAAGAGGTCATTTTAAAACTAGCATGTTAGGATATTGTGATGCCTTTCAAATCTACCAAAAATAGTAAATGATATACAATCACTTCCACATCGTGCTACACCAGTGCTGTCTCAGATTTTTTCAGGTGAAAACTGATAATTATGAATAAATTATGTAATAACAATACTGCTTGGGGAACACTTTTTTATTTGTTTTGAAAAATATTCATTTGATAAATGACACACAACACAGTTTCAAATGTGACAAAGGAATGTAGACAAAGCAATGAACAAATGATGTCAACACCATGTGACACTTTCTCTGCATCATATGTCTGCATAGGATTACTGTGCTATGTGGGAGCTTTTGTCCCACTGCCTGAGGCAGCCTGTTGACCCATTACTGTATAACATAGACGTGATGACAACAGTTTTACATTTTTGTAATTTTCTTGCTACAGCTTTATTTATTTTTTTGATTATCTAACAATGAAATAGGCTCCTCATTGCACATATACATCAAATTTAGTAAGTAATGAATAAAGAGGATTCTAATACATGTTTTTTGAGTAGACATTACCTACAAGTCATTAAAAATTCAACATGAAAAGGCCATTTTGAAATGAAATGTGCTACTAGTTTTACTTGATAAACTGGTTAGGTGTCAGAGCTGACATGTTTTTAGTTTTCTTTTAACAATTCTGAGACTTGTAGCTAATATTTATTTAGTCTTTTGACTGGGCTTGCAGTCCTCTCAATCTTTTTATTAACGTGTGCGTTTGTAAAAAAATATTCACAAAACGTGTTTGTTTTATTTTTGCATAAACTGCCAGGATTGGCGTCCGCATCTGTCTGTCACACGGACCAAACCACTTGAAAGTCCTGCCTAGTCTGACTGTATTATGCTAAAGAACCAATTTCCCGCCCCCTAATATGAATTTAGGAATAGTGATTGGCTAGAAGGACGTCAGTCACAAGTAAGTCAAATGTGATTGGTTAATATTGCCAGTGCATTTTAAGGGGTGTCGAACAAACCAGAACTACTACCCCGGATGGGTCATTCCAGCTGAAGGATTGAACAAAAAAGTAATGTTATCAACAACGACGCTGATGCTCTTCATACGCTGCTTTTAAATTTGTGCCCACCGATATTATAAATGTAAGTATAACTAGCTTGTGTTCTTATTTATTATTCGTGTTGTCAAATTAAGGCACTGTTGGAATCAGTAAGGTTAGCTACCTTTCCTATTGTCTTAGAAATAAGTTAGCCTCACTGTTTCTGATGGTCCACTGAGCACACACACTGTTTGAACTTTAACGCGCCAATAGCGGAGACTGGAGTGTTTTCATCTTGGAAGTCTGTGAACATTATAAAATGAATGTGAAAGAGGTTGACATGTTAAATGCCTCACTGCATCATGTGGGATGAAAGTGTTGGCCAGCAGAGCTAGCCTAACACCGTCTGGTTTCAGCGGACCGTGTTATTCTATTCGGGCTCTGTTCAAGAACAACAATGAGCGTCAGAAGGGTCCGCTGTTCCTCTGGTCTCAGAGCTAACTTATGCAGGCTAATTCCACTGTTATGTCATGTGTTATAAGCATGCAGTCACAGCGTGTATGCAGCGCAGCTCACGCTATTCTTTTATTAGCTTGGAAGCTTATTGGCGGTGGCGAATTTCAAATTCCCTGAATATTCTTTCATCTAATCGGGCTTTAAAATGTTGCTTAATGACACCAGCAACGCATTATTTCACCATTGAAGCGGGATATTGTTGTTCACCCCAGCATGTGACCCTTTCCCCCCTAAAAAAATGTAGGTACTGGCATTCTGGGGGCCTTATCTATGATGATGCAACCGTTCTGGTTGATTATTTATGCATTGCGAGCAGCAAGGCTTTAAACACGTGGGTCGTGTTGGTTGATCTTTAAGGACCATCATGGAGCCTCTTTACATCAGGTCAGATTACTGATACACACTTTCTGAAACCATTCACGATGTTCTCAAAACCACACACATTGTCATAATAATAATAAACCTTTATTGTCCCACAGTGGGGAAATTTGTGTGATTGTGGCAGCGGGGGGGGGGGGGGTCATACACAAATACTTAAATAATATACATACATATTAACATTTGCAACATATGAAATTTACATATTCACATATTGTAGAGATGTTAACATATATCAGGAATTTACAGTTATATTTACACATCATAATATACACTACAGACTGAAGATTACATTGTTCATCCGGAATTGCAACGTTTTGTTCTTTGAGTTCTCTGAGTGGTCTGCTGGGAGGTTTGCTGGCTGTAGACTCTGACGGCCGTGGGCAGGAAGGACCTGCGATAGCGTTCCTTCACGCATCTTGGGTGAAGCAACCTATCGCTGAAGGAGCTGTCCAGTGATCTTAGTGTGCCCTGTAGAGGGTGGGAGTTGTTCTTCATCATCGATGACAGTTTGGCTGTCATCCTCCTCTCCACCACCACCTCCACTGAGTCCAGAAAGCATCCTAGGACAGAACCTGCCCTCCTAATCAGCCTATCCAGTCTCTTCCTGTCGGCCGCAGTGATGCTGTTGCCCCAGCAGACCACCCCATGAAAAATTGCTGAGGCTACTACGGTGTCATAGAAAGTCTTTAGGAGTGACCCCCGCACTCCAAAAGACCTCAGCCTCCTGAGCAGATAGAGTCTGCTCTGACCTTTTTTGTAGAGGGAGTGAGTGTTTTTACACGGTCGTGACCAATGTAAAAAACAGCATGAAGACCAGCGCAAGTACAACAAACTTGGTCTCCATGGCACCCTACTTAATTACTTAAAAAAATTAATGAAAAAGAAGTAAGAAAAACAGTCAAAAAGAAAGGAAAACAAAGACCGGCGTGGGAGAGCTACCGTAATCAGTCGCCACTAGTGCAGCGCCATCATGAAGTCATTGTCAAGCATACAACGAGCTAGATTTTCTTAAAAAAAACCTCTAATTTTGTTTTGACAGTCAACAAAAACAATAACAAAACACAAAAAAAAATCGGGGACAGAAACACTACTTTGTTTAAAAAAAAAGCCATTTTATGCATCTTGTATCATGTACCTCTGATTTGATCTTTAGTCTGTAAGTCATTTGTTCTATTAATCTAATTTCTTCCACAATGTCCATAAACAGTATCATTAACCCAGATAACTTATTGGGGCTGCTCTGTAGGTTCTGGTTCTTATTCCCGTTGAAGTCGTTAAATTCAAGCAGATTTATGGTTTTATATGGACCCCAAGTAGAATGGAGATGAAGCGCTCCTTGATGACTGATTTCTGCACTTGAAGTCTCGTTGCCCCTCTGGCCAAGAACCTCTGCAAAGACAAATAGACCAATGAGGGTCTGCCCCCAGAGCCTTTTAGTGTGTTAAAGCCTTCCTCATCATCACAGATGTACAATTATTGAAGAAAAAACATGGAAATATTCCTGTGAAAGCATCCTGTAGTAACCATACTGCATAGAAATGCCTGCTCCCTAATGGAAACAACCACAAAGTAAAGCACTACTGGTGCAAAAGCACTAAATGGACCATAAGACATTACCTAAAAACTACATTTATATGTCCACATTGGAAACACTAGACAGAATAGGGTTATTTTTTTGGTCATTCTCACGAAATCTTGGTTTCAAAGATTTCAAGAGTGGAATTTTTAAAAATATCTGCCTCAACAAATTTCTTTTTAAGGCATCAATGACGAAGTCTGAAGTATTTATGATATTTTCTAACAATTTAAGACCTTTTTGAACATATTTTCTAAAACATGTCCTTAAAAATCTCATTACTGCAACGGACTGAAAACATCAATACCATAAACAAAGCCAATTATTTTTCAAAATTTTAAAAGTTGATTTTTAACAGTCATGCACAACTACTTGAAATTATGCTATAATAGAAAATTTTAAATTTATATTTTTATATGATTTTGACCTTTTACTCTCATTACCGCAACACCTTTTACAATCTGCAACATAATAGTTTTTATATTTTATTGAAAAGTGACATATTTTCAAAATGATTTGGATAACTTTAAAGAAGTTAACATGTATATCGTGCACGTGTGTTTAAAAACAAGCTACTTTATTTTTATTCATTAAAATAATGCTAAATGCACACCTGTTGCGGTAATGATACATACATTTCGGAAATGAGGTTGCTTGTTTCGGTAATGATAATGAGTATATTAAGATGGTTGGTCTGAAATATTTTACCATTTTAATGTAGAAAATAATTTAATTAATCATTTAATCCATTTAATTACAGGTAAAAAATATTTTGGGGAAAAACATAGCATAGTTTATTAAAAAATGAAAATTCTGCCCTCATCTACTCCTCCTGGAGCTAGGTGAAATACAGGTGTGATTTGTTCATACAATACACTGGTAGTATGGGCTGCCAACACCACTTACATGTCACCACTGATTTCAATACAGTATATCGTTCTACACATGTTTTCTGAGTACTTTGCCCAGATTTCAGGTAACACACAGAAGAGTCGAGCTGATGATGTGGCAGTACCTGTACTTAGTACTGGGACAAGGTGAGCCCATGTGGCTATGGCATCATGCTGCACACACGCTGAGAGTGATGCAAGATACAGAGCTCCAGTATGGAGCGTAACCAGTTGATTACTACCTCCAAAGTGAGCTTCTTTTATTTCCCTGATGTTTCTGCAAGCGTAGTTCTTGCTGTAGTCCATGTGAACAATTATTTCTTTCAGGATCTCTCTCAAGCTCTTCATTCTTTCAAACTGGTGCCTAATATTATATAAATGTCTGGAGAATTTTGGGAGGTGGTCCTGAGTGAGCTCCATCCAGCTTTTCAGTTGAAGTATGCCTTTTATCCAGGAGACTATTATCTTTGTGTTTCACGGTCAATGGTATAGATTTGGTCATCCACTTGTCCCAATGATGTTTCCCTTTATGGAAGGATCCAGTGTTATGTCCTACCAGTTGAAGGCAATAACTTGTCTTTGCTGTATCACCTGTACATGCAAGACAAGTTTCTCTCACTGCAAACACAGAACAGCATCCCTTGGGGATGACGTTTCAATAACCTCAAGGTGATGTGTCTTCTTTGTTTTTCCAGCATGTGTTTCTCTATCCAAAATTCATCTCTGACCAATCTCAAAAGACTTGAGTTTGAGGAACTGGAAGGGGTGTGCCTTGGATTTTCGGACAAAAATCTTTTATGAAGATTGGCTTTAGTCTTTCAAGGTTCTCCTCCAGAATGTTGGTCCCTGTTTCCAAATTTCTCCTGATTTCCAGTTTAACACAATGGACACATCATCTCTGTGAAGGAAACTGCTTACAAGAGTGCTCATAAGTCTCCTCTGGCTGCTACTGACAATGTTGTATGTTCATTAATGATGCCACTTTTCTCTGCCTTTCATGTTGTGGTCACTTGTTTCTACAGTCTTTTGAGTGATTTTTTGAATATGTCCATCTCTTGTCCTTTCCAGAAGTCTCTCTTCTGGGGAGTGTAATTTTGGCCTCAGTTTTAGTATTGTTTTCCTGTCTCTTCCTCTTGTCGTCTTTCTACTTTTCTTGATTTTTCTTGATTTTAGATGTTTTAGAAGAAATAGTCATTTGGGTCCTGCCTGGAGATTCATCCTCAATGACGGAGTTTTCCCCCGATGCTGTCGCTTATGTTAGTTCTGGAGGGTTCTGTTGGGGTTCTCTGTCGTAAAAGCCCTTGGAAATATCTGTTGATGTGATTAAGCGCTTTATAAATAAAAGTTTATTGATTGGTTGATCTACAGTATTTTTCACACTATACGGTGCACTGGATTATAAGGCGTTTTGGAGATAAAGTCAGAGAGGCCAGACTGAGATGGTTTAGACATGTCCAGAGGAGAGATAGTGGATATATTGGTAGAAGAATGCTGAGTTTTGAACTGCCAGGCAGGAGGCCTAGAGGAAGACCAAAGAGGAGGTTTATGGATGTAGTGAAAGAGGACATGAAGGTAGTTGGTGTGAGAGAGGATGCAGAAGAAAACATGGAACAAATCTTGGATTACATCGGACCTACAAGATATAAGCAATTGAGATTGACAAAGTGTGTGTGTGTGTGTGTGTGTGTGTGTGTGTGTGTGTGTGTGTGTGTGTGTGTGTGTGTGTTAGTAAGAGCGAGAAAGAGAGACAGCCCGAGAGGCCAAGGGTGCAAATGAGGAAAACCCCAAGACAATGCAGGTCTCCGTGGGGGTCCCACACTCTTTCTCTACCCCCCAAAAGACATAAAGCAGTAGAGCATGGATATCACACTGTAAAATACTGACTTCCTATAGACATAATATGAGAGTATTGTAATTTAAAGTATTCATAATATATATTATAATGTATATGTAAGTATATGTAATAGCCTAAACTTCTCATTACCGAAACAGAATTTCTCTCCACCACAACTGGCCTTCAAGTCTTGTGGTAGGAGAGAAATGTGTTGCGGAGGATGAGGAACATTAGCATTTTTAACTCGCAACAGAGAAGCCATGATGACTAAGTAAATTCTTACTTCATGCACATAAATAGGCATTGATATCATCTATTTTCATCAAAAATTTTAAATAAAAATGTTTTTTTAAATAAGGAAAAAATGATGTGTCGGTAATGATAAGCACAACTGTCGTGTAAGCAGTCTGGCAGGAGAAAATCTATCTTTTAACTTGAAACTAAAAAAAGATCTTCTTACCAGGTACATTGAAACAGACCTGGACGCATTGCGGTAATGACAATTTTGGCAGAAAACACAATAAAATATAAATATAATTAATTTTTATCATGGAATCAGTTGTTGTTCCAGGTAGAGGTCATTATCAGCTTTATTATTATATTTTGTTCAGTGACTTACTGGCATGATTTATAACTGGAATTGTGGCCGCCATGGTGATTCACTAATTTCATGAGAATGACCCTTGTATTCAACAAAGTTCATACTTATTTTTGAGTGTTAATGTATGTGGAGACAGTGTCACTGAGGAAAAGACAGGAGACAGAGCTGGAGGTAGCAGAGATGAAGATGCTGAGGTTCTCTCTGGGAGTGACCAGGAAGGATAGGATCAGGAATGAGTACATCAGAGGGACAGCACATGTTAGAGGTTTTGGAGATAAAGTCAGAGAGGCGAGACTGAGATGGTTTGGACATGTCCAGAGGAGAGATAGTGAATATATTGGTCAAAGGATGCTGAGTTTTAAACTGCCAGGCAGGAGGCCTAGAGGAAGACCAAAGAGGAGGTTTATGTATGTAGTGAAAGAGGACACGAAGGTAGTTGGTGTGAGAGAAGAAGATGCAGAAGACGAGGTTAGATGGAGGCAATTGATTCGCTGTGGCGACCCCTGAAGGGAAAAGCCAAAAGGAGAAGAACAAGAAGAATGTATGTATCTATGTTCAAATACAATCGCAGTCATAAAAATGATGGGGCATTCTGTAAACTATCAACCAAAATAGAATGTGGTGATTTTCAAATCAAAATGCAGTGGATGAAATCTTCATTGGAAGGTAGAAGGTTCTGGTCATTAATTGTGAAACATGCCTCCAAGTTGAGGTTTTATTCATAACGTTAGCTTTGGGGGTTGTGGGTGGTTGTATGTGTGTGGTTGTGGGTGGTTGTATGTGTGTGGGTGTGGGGGGTGTCTAAGGATAAACGCAGGTAAACATCTGCTGAGACAATACTAGTATGGAAATCCTTGGGGATGGAAAGTTTTCCTGGGAAAATAATCAACACTACAGTATTTTCCGCACTGTAAGGCACACTGGACTTTAAGGTGCGCCTTCAATGAATGGCCTATTTTAAAACTATTTTCATCTGAATAAGGCGCATAGAATAGAAGCTACTGTAGTGCCTGTGTATCCACTAGATTGAGCTGTGCTAAAGAGATTGCATTCACGACTGCAGCCTTTTCTTAAATTTCAAGAGCCAAGTCACTGCTAGCCAAAGGTGCCTGGCATGCTACAATTGATTTACAAATGTGGTTGCTGAAACAGCAGGTAATTGTCGGGGGGCAGCTTAGACTTGAGTATTCTGACCAGACAGGCAACAGCGTGAGGGTTGAGGTTAGAGCCGAGAGCTGAGAACTCATCTTCAATGAATGGCCTATTTTAAAACTTATTTCATATATAAGGTGCACTGTCAGTTTTGAGAAAATTAAAGGCTTTTAGGTGTGCTTAAAGCTAGTGCTTTGATCTGTGAAAGTAGGTCAGAGCACTAGCTTTGACCTGTGCAAATAGGTCAGTTTAAAATTTTGAATTCAGGGGTGTCGCGGGATGTTGCAGTCTGTGACTGCTTGGTTCTAGTTTACTCTCTTAAATTGTTCTGTTCTTTTTGTTCACAACTAAAACGTACCTACTCCATAGTTTTCAAAGATGTTGGTGAGACACAGTATATGAACAACAGGATCCACCATCACTTTAACCTGTAAACTTGTCTAACAACACTATTTTGTAGGGTTTTTTTTTTCTTTTTACTATTTCCAGAGATTTGGTATGTACTTACTGGTGTAAAAGCATTCTAATCTAATCTTGTCTTCAAGAAAGTGTATGTATTTATATTGATTTACAATTCTGCTAAAAATGATGATGATTTTATATAGTCAGGTTTTAGTGTATGCCCTTAAACACACTTTTGTGACATCAGCTATCACAGATTTATAATGAGGATCATTACCATGTTTTAAGCTTGTTACATGTTCTCATTTAACAGTTGCAGAGTCAACAGCCTGCAGGAGCCAAACAACGCCGACATGTCAATGGCCATTCATGAGAATCGCAAATCCCGCACCAGTACAGCTTCCATGAACATCTCATTGTTCCACAAGGCATCACATCCTGACAGTGTCCTGATCCACTTGAACACAATGAGGAAACAGTGCATGTTCACGGATGTCACTCTTTGGGCTGGGGATCGCTCTTTCCCATGTCACCGGTAACCCCCTTGTGCATTAGACTGGTGTCTTCATAAACCTTGACAATCTAATCTCTACAGTCTTGATTAATGACATGTTTTTTCTTTGCAGGGCTGTTTTAGCAGCGTGCAGTCGTTATTTTGAGGCAATGTTTAGTGGAGGCCTTCGCGAAAGTCTGGACAGTGATGTCAATTTCAGAGACAGCATCCACCCTGAGGTAATTCCATTGTTACTGCAGAACACGACAGGTAAAACTTTGCTTACGTCGTTAGCTGGTTCCAGGAGACCTAATGTAAGTCAAAAAACGGCTGAAGTCGAATTAACATGTCTCCAGGATAAACCAATAATAAACGATCCCAATTGTGTACTGTACTTTTTTAAGAATGCTTTTTGAATAATATTTGGTTAATACGATGCTATTATAAGCTTACAAACAAATAAATTGTATTTTTTAATATTGTACAGAAAAAAAACGTCTCTTCTTTAGCCGCTTCTTCCTCTCTGTGGGTCACAGGAGTTACTTGATCCAATCCCACTTGAATACAGGCTAAAAATATGATACATAGTGATCCTTCATTACTCGCAGTTAATGCGTTCCAGGAGCCACCCGCAAAATGAAATTTCGCAATATAGTGACAAACTATTTTATTACTTATGGTAATTTAAACATTTATGAACCCTCCCCATACTGATATTAAACCACCTTCTATCTGTGTTACCTTTTCCCACACTGTTATAGTCTGTTTAAAGCACTTTTGTGTCTCACGGAAGTGTGGTGCGTTCCGTGAGTCTCGGAACACAGCGCACTTCCGGATGCCGTCAGCCATGTTGATGCACGAATGCGCAAGGGATTACTGTATTGTGTTTTTATGCCTATTTATTCCACATTCCTTCATCTTCTTCCACTTTGCGGATCATGGGTGTTGCCGGAGTCTGTCCCTGCGGACTTACAGGCGAGAGGCGGGGAGACATTCTCGATGCGTTGCCAGGGCATCGCTCAGCCTATTTATTGTACAGTAACGTGACATTACGTGTTTTTACTGTTTTCCTATTTCTCTCTTTGTTTATTCTTAAACCGACGTGTAATTAAGAACAATTAAACTCGAAATGACATAAGCTGAGGTAAACCTGTATTCCCTTTATTTACCTCCAGTAATTAAGTCAAATGCAAAGTTACATGTTGTTGTTTGAATTATGCACACCCCCTTCTAGTTCAGCATTTAGGTCGCTTTCTGTAACAAAGGTTTAATGGTTTCTTCCATGGTACATGGTCAACTGAACAAAAGTATCAACTTTATATGAAAAGTCACATTGCTGAGTCAGCGTCCACGTACAGGGGCTCCCGTCATGGTCTCTGTCTTCCAGTTGGAGGAAAGCTGCAGTGCTTGGCTTCAATCACTGGTCATATCAGGTTGTTGTTGCCATGTGTGCATGTCATCACAACAGGTCAACATCAGGTTGGGCACCAGTCTGATTGGCATGCATGTTGCAGTGACCACTCATGGGTTTTGGAGAGGCTTGGCTGTTTGCACATCTGTCTGTTACATTATTGTCTTACTTTCATTTTGTATTTCCTGGTGAATGTAAAAAAGTTCATCTACCAGCTTGTCTACACAGAAGTTGGGACTCTGTAAAATGTAAATAAAAACAATGCAATACAGTGGTACCTCTACTTACGAAATTAATTGGTCCCGGAAGAAATTACGTAAGTAGAGACACGTTTTCCATGCAAATGCCTTAATCCGTTCCAAGCCCCCAAAAATTCAGACATAGATGTTTTATAAAGCATGAAAATGCATCAAAACATGAAACAAATACATGTTACAATTAGATTATTAACCAAGAAATAAGAGTTGTGCATAACGTAAAAAACAAAGAATAGAGGAAAGAATAAAAATGATGGTCATTTACCTTTTAACAGCTGTCCCCATTGTTTTTTACCCTCTTTGGTTCATGCGCTCTTGCCTCACCATGCCGAACAAGAGTGAATTCCAGTCCTCCTTTTGAACTTCTAACCACCCATGCGATGTCTTAAACTCCTTAAACTTCCTTTTGTTTTAATAACTTGGCGATTTTTAGATGCATTACGGCCATATTCTTTGGCGAGATCAACCAAACGCATCCCTTTTTCATGCTTTTCTATTATCTCTTGCTTTGTTTGTACGGACAAAAAAACCCTTCGTCTTTTCCTCTTTTCTACGTCATTTTCTTGGGGTCCATAGTGAATACTCTAAAAGTTAATACAGTATATTTGCGCAAAACTATCAGTACACCTCACAGGTCGACAGCCGACTGACGAGGACCTTGCATAAACACCGATCTAGCTCCACACAGAGCTCCCTCTTAGCAAATGGGACGCCAGGAAGATACTAGGTAATAGCCAATGGCAGAGCAGCTATGTGAGTGTTGCGTTCAGGAACCTGTGGGAGCTGCGAGTATCAGCCGATACTGTATTTTTACCTTACGTAAGTCGAAATTTCTTTCGTAACTAGAGGCAATAATTTCCTGCTGAGAAATTTCGTAAGTAGAAAATTTCGTAAGTAGAGACATTCGTGAGTAAAGGTACCACTGTAATTTTATAATTGTCAAATTTTGGAAATGTGCTTATAATTTCTAAATGTGCATGTAATTTTCAAAAAACAAGCTTTTCTTTTGCTATTTTCAATTCAATACTGGGTTTCAACTCTGCGCAAACAATCTGTTTTAATTTACATCATTATAGAATGTCCCATCTTTTGGTGGAACAGCTGTACATCAGTTACACACGGGGTTCATAGTCATATTTCAAGATTCCTAAAAATCCCACATAATGTTTTAATGTACTAAAACATCATGTTGTTAGTCAATGTAGAGTCGATGTGGGTTAGACTTGAACCTGTTCAGTTACACTATTCAGTATGTTCATTTACTATAAATGTAAGGTTGTGAAAAACGGCCAGTAGTTTCATATTTGAAGGAGCATTCAGCTATCTGTTAACAAGCCAGACTGCAGATCAGTAGTGACTGATCATCACTACCTCTTTGTGTTTTCATCCTGCACCACGCAACTTACTGCCAGACTTTTGTAAAGAACCAAACTACTAACAGCAGCTGCTTTTATTTATTTGGCAGACATAATTACAGAACACATTACTCGGTGTAATGTGTTCTGTAACAGATTACACATCGTGATCCATGGAGGAGGTGCAGACATGAATCTATCCCAAAAATACACTGTTCTTGTTGGCAATTTTCTTTAAATGGCTCCTCATAAATTGAATTGATAAAGTAGTTTCTTTCTTCTTTTTTTTCTAAAGTAAAAGATGATGTACTTCTGTTGAGCTGCAGTTAGCAACACCACGTTCTGATTGTATCCCATCTTGTTCCCTGAGGAAAGCTTACAGCTTGTACCCTTCACATGTGTCTGTTTGAAGTGTGTTTGAGTATCTTGGTTCAGTGACTCGAGTGAGTTACCTTTCATTCAAATTAACATGTTTGATGCAGAAGTCATAGTTTGTCACCGTGTCCTTCGGGGGTTATTTCTAATTCTCTGCTTTTTCAGGTCTTGGAGCTTCTACTGGACTTTGCCTATTCTTCACGAGTCATCCTAAATGAAGAGAATGCTGAGTCATTGTTAGAGGCCAGCGACATGTTGCAGTTTCATGACATCCGGGATGCAGCGGCAGAGTTCTTAGAGAAAAACCTGCACTCCTCTAACTGTGTGGGAATGATGTTGTTATCAGATGCTCATCAGTGTAAAAGATTGTACGAGCTGTCCTGGAGGATGTGTCTGTTACACTATGAGACGGTAAAGATGGCTTTCCTTGTTTTCTAGATTCTGTCACTGAATAACTTCCTGTTTTCCATCAGTTATAGTTTGTAATTCCTACTGTCTCTAGGTTTAGCGTAGTGTCTGTCTTCTTGCTTATTTGAGAGTGAACATTAGTCCTGTATGTTCTTTTGGCATAGCCCCGCCCTCTATGACTATTGTCAGCAAGTTTATCCTTCACACAATTATGAAGCTGCAGAGTCATTACCTTCTTCATGTGCGGTCTGTTGTCTTTTGTTTGGTAGAGGCTTTGACCTCTAACAACGCCGCTCTGGGTTGAGTCAAAGCCATGCTGCACTTTGTCCACCGGACATAATAAGCAAGCGCACGTCCAAAAATCAAACACTAAGCAAGCAACAAATCAGATTCTCCCACCTCTGTTTGTAAGAAGGGATAAAATCATCCACTGTCATCACCCTGAATCAAGAGCTTGTGGTCATTTTCAGGGTAAAAGCTGTGCGAACATTGAACTACCAACTCCCTCTACCCTCAGATCCTGATGGAGTTCTGGTGCTCACAGAACTCGTCTTGGCTATTTGTCCTGGCTCTTTTGAGTTTTACATTTAAGCATTTAGCTGAAAAAAACAAAGACTAATGTTATGATTTCAAACACATTGGATATACTCCTGTTGAAGGCTTTGAGGTCAATTGAGGGTTATAGCCACTAGTAACCCCTTGGGAAAGGAAGCCCATAGTAGGACACCCTCAGCACACCAAATGAGTTGACAGACCAAACATTAGTCACTTTAGTGTGACCGTCCACCATAGGCCCCGTCCACAAATAGCCGGATCTTTTTGAAAACGCATCGTTTTCAAAAAAAAAAAAAAATCTCCGTCCACATGTAACCGTATAAGTGCGTTGATCAATACGTTTATAAGCAGAACAACTCCATTAATGACAGGAGAGAGGACCGTGGACATGTGGAAATTCACGTCGTTCCTTAAGGAGGAAGACTTCCATCACAGAGTTCTCCCACCAGAAGGCAGCACAAACCAAAATAGCTGACTTTCATCTGTGCCCAATGTGAAGCAGCAGCACTTGGGCTTGAAATGACAAGATAAATAAAAATGACCGGACAATTGTTGCCGCAAACAAGGTTTTAACAAAGTCCATTCTGTTTGTACATGTAGACACGGGTCACACACACGTGACGTCACAGCAGTTTTTGTCGCAGGGAGATGCACCCGGACAGAAAAGGCTTCGGTTACAGCGTCCACACGACAATGCCAACCCGGCATTTTCAAAAACCTCAGTTTTTGTCCCAGATATATGCGTTGTCATGTGGACGAAAGACTTAACCAGGGGAAAAATAGATGCGTTTTCAAAAAGATCCGGCTGTGTGTGGGTGGGGCCTTAGTGGACTGAGCTACTGCCGCCCCAAAAACACATTTAAGACAAATTGATATTTCTGGAATGCTGGAATATGCAGCAGCTGTAACCTGATGTGGTTTGAGTTCTTCATATCTTGAACTATTATTCAGTCCTTTTTATTTTAAATATTCACTTTATTCTGATACGGTTTATTTCTTTATGGTTAACAGCAAGTCGACTAGACTCAGGTTTACATGTGGACTCTCGATGTTATTGACATTTCACAATAAAAGTCATGTGTATGATGAACAATGCAAGTTTCATGTATAAACTGTGTGTTCTTCAGGTGAGAGAATCAGAGGATTTCTATAATCTGTCTAAAGATAAGCTGCTGGAGCTTATTCTTAGCGATGAGCTTGAAGTAGAAGACGAGCAGGTGAGTCTGTCTCTTTCTTGTTTTATCTGTTCACTAATTAAGTGGTGAAAGGCTTCCTTTCCAGCCATCGCTTACAGCAGATTGTACACAGCATGATCCATTCTTTGTCCTATTTATCTCAATTGTTTTTGTTTTAAATTGTGTGGGTGTGTCTTCTGTCTTTACACGAAACAAATATACTATTTTCAAATAAAAATCTTGGCTAAGCAAGCAAGCAACAGATTTGAAGCACAAAATTGTTAAATATTCCATTCAATGGTAATCTCTACGCTATGACAAAGACAGAGATGGAAATTTAAGACATGATTACTGTACAGGTCCGCCATGGACTGGTCAGAGATTAAACGTAATTTACCACTGAGCTGCACACGCAACCTAACTGTTAAAACCAGTTAAAAGCTTACCTTCAAGGGCTGATCATGGTGTAACTCATGACAGGTTGTGTTTAACTCTGTGATGCGGTGGATTCGTTACGACTTGGAGGATCGGCGTCGACATTTACCAGAGCTTCTGAGTGGAATCAGGTTGGCTCTGCTTCCATCAGAATGTCTGCTGGAAGCTGTTGCCTGTGAAGAGCTGGTAATGGCCGACAAGAGGAACAGGTAGACTGTGTGTCAGAGGGCATCTCAGCATGGACACAAATGATTGATATGCATGTCTCATAAATAGATACTGAATAAATACTGTATATACCGTAATACTAGGATTAAAACACACTCATTGTCTCACATAAATTCACGTGCTAGACAGACAACTTCAACAGCAGTCTTATTAAAGTTAAAGTTGAAAGTCTCGTAAAATTTCCTTCAAACCAAAAAACAGTAGACTGAAATGGACTCAACTTCATGGACTTCAACTTGTTAGACACTGCTTGAATCATTTTTAAAATAAGCATGCTTTTTTTTTTTACAAACTTTGTTTTTAGAGCTATGTTCAAATGAAGCATATATCCAGAAACAGAAAGTCTCACCCATTCGAGTTGTGTTCCAGTGAAAAACACAGACACAAACATCTATCTGTTTCGATCATGTCTTCTCGTTAAATATTGAGTTCGGAATCCGGTCCTTTATGTTTACTTGAACACATTTGGAAGTAGAAAGTAGAAGTAAGAAACTCTTTACTGCTTCCCAAACAAATGTTCCATCACCTTACTGATCATAACTCTGTTCTGCAGGTCAATAGTAGAAGAGGCAATGAGATGTAAGAAGCAGATCCTTCAGAATGACAACGTGGTGACTAGTTCCTGTGCTCGACCACGTAAGGCAGGACACACACTGCTCATCTTGGGAGGCCAGACCTTCATGTGTGACAAGATATACCAGGTGAAAAGTCCACCAACATGTGGTAAAGAATTAGATCCAGTCTCAGCTGATGTTTTATCCATCCGCCAACAAGTGCTCATATCTAGGATTTTGCTCGTATGTTGAACAAAAATATGGACAGAGCGATGGCTTGTATCTCAAATAACTCGTATGTCGAGCAGCTTGCACCTCGAGGTACTACTGTATTTTGATATTTAAATTCACTCGTCAACATTTAGCCCTCATCCATACATAAATATCAAAGAAATCAGAAATCCAACTCTTGGTTCAAAGGCTGCATTATTCAATATCAAACTGCAGATGCCAAATGCAGGCATTCGGGCTGTAGCTGCCATTACACTGACCTCCTGTGGGTTCTTTGTGTGGGATTTATTTTTAGGTTGACCACAAAGCCAAGGAGATCATACCTAAGGCAGATCTCCCCAGTCCCAGGAAGGAGTTCAGTGCATGTGCCATCGGCTGTAAGGTTTACGTGACAGGAGGAAGAGGGTCGGAGAACGGAGTGTCGAAAGACGTCTGGGTCTATGACACGGTCCATGAAGAGTGGTCCAAAGGAGCTCCTATGCTGATAGCCAGGTGATTCATACGTGTCGCATGAAGCACAGAATAATCACAGGCATACATTTATGTTCAGGTAAACTTATCTGTCACCTTCCACAACACTAGGTGGCGCTGTAGCTCCTTTTAAAAAATTGCCAGTTTTGTCCGTCAGACACATGTAAAATAATATAATAAAGAAAGTCTGTCAATGACAAGAATTAAGTCACGTGAAGTCAGCGTGTCCAACCAAAGTGTGACTAATCCACGCCGGCTCCTTCAGCGCTGCCTCATCAAAGCAAGTGGCTCTCATAAAAACTGATAAATGACTGAGTAACCAGCAGCTATCAGCTAATAGTGCCATTAAAGTTGATCGATCAATCCATCCATCCAGCCATCCATTTTCCTGCAGACGAGACCATCATCTCATCAACAGCCTGTGGGTCGGGGGGTCTGCTGGAGCCTACCCCAGCTGACTGTACAGTAAATACACACACCTATAAAGTGGCTTTGTGATCCCACAATAATCACAAAGAATATTTGTTGTATTCATGACATGAAACCTCCACACCCAAGTAGAAAGTTGTGGATTTAAACACAGTTTAGACGCTGGTATGGACACAGTACAGTCTTTTAGCACAATAGATCTTATTAGCACTGTAGAATTTAAAAAATCACTAAATCTTACCCTCGGTTCCACATACAGTCAATGTTAGGAAGCTAATTTTGTGATTATTATTGTGAGAATTAGTGTAACTAGATTATATAGTATCAACAGTAGTGGAAACAAAAATCTATGTTCTGCATCACTGCAAAAGTATTTAACCTGTGTTATGTTAATTCTCCTGTCAGTGATCCAGGCCTAACACACACACACACACACCTACCCACAGATGACGTAGGGGTTCTTGTCTCCAGGTTTGGCCATGGTTCAGCTGAGTTGCAGGACAGCCTTTATGTTGTGGGAGGTCACACGGCCATTGCTGGAGTCTTTCCTGCTTCACCGTCTGTGTCCCTGAAGCAGGTCAGAGAACGTTAATGACATCCAGACTGTCTTCTTGTCAACATTGTTCTTCTGCCTTCACATTGAAGCTCTGTGTAACATGCAGCATAACCAAGTTTCCTTGTGTGATATTTATCTAGGTGGAGCGTTACGACCCTTTCAGTAACAAATGGTCTATGATGGCTCCTCTTAGAGATGGAGTCAGTAATGCAGCCGTCGTCAGTGCCAAAACCAAATTGTTTGTTTTTGGAGGGGCCACCATGCACAGAGACAAGGCCTCCAAGGTCGGTGGAATCTATTATTTATCTTTCACCTCTTCCACAGCCAGGTTATTAATAGCAGAATAACAGTCTAATGATGAATGAATAATTAACTCACTGGCTGCAAATACGTCTGTAGACATCAGTTTTATTTTTCAGCAGGGAGGGCTGAGGGACCGTCTGTTGGAGCTTCTCAGTGAAAATCGAGCTTCTAATCATGGAATTTAGCATCATTATGACTGATCTAGTTACACAACAGAGGATGGAGAATCAGAAGAAGAAAGAGAAGCTGCAGCAGCTTACCACGCAACAAAGTTTGCGTATGTTAGAGGCCACCAGTGAGTGAGCACGGTGTCGCTCTGAGCAAAGCATCTTGGTCAAGAACAGAAAGACAAACACTAAAAAAATGTCCGTAGCGTCGGAGAAAGTCCACCGAAGGAGACTTGATACAAGTCCATTGGCTTGCTGGCAGCCAATGAGTTACTTGTTTTGTGCTCATTTGTTCACCTTATGTCACAGTGTTCACACACACACACCTACAAAGAGCTGTGCAGTCCCAAATTATAACGTGTCTCTTAAAGAATGTATTGTGTTCTTCCTTGTCAGTTTATACGTTGAATGACTTGTTCTAACATGAGTTGTGGAGTGAAGCAGAAGCATGTGAACTCAGCATAACGCTGTCATGTTACTGTGACTGTTGTCCCAGAGCTGGCAGGTCTGTAGTTTGTGTGAGACACCAGACTGTAGCTGCTTCCTTTTTGAATTTAATATTTGAGTAGGCCGTCAAAGATTGAAACTGTTATTCATTCGTTGATAAGTCTGCTCTGTATTAGCTGATACTACTCCTAATTATAGTGGCTCTGCCTGAGCACCTTCTCCAAGGCTCTTCTCCATAAGGTCTTTGAAATGTCAGTACTCGGTGTTTGTCACACTTTATGTTGTGTCCAGGTCCAGTGCTATGATCCTGAGGGGAACCGCTGGAGTATTGCAGCTGAATGCCCCCAGCCGTGGCGCTACACCGCTGCTGCTGTCCTCGGGAGTCAGATCTTCATTATGGGCGGCGACACTGAATTCACTGCCGCCTCTGCCTATCGCTTCGACTGTGACACCAACCAGTGGACTCGAGTGGGCGACATGACATCCAAAAGGATGAGCTGTCATGCTGTTGCCTCGGGAAATAAGCTGTATGTGGTGGGAGGATATTTCGGGACGCAGCGGTGTAAAACTCTGGACTGTTACGACCCCACAACAGATTGTTGGAATTCCATCACGACTGTGCCTTATTCACTAATTCCAACCGCCTTCGTCAGCACATGGAAGCACCTGCCTGCCTAGGAGAAGAGACAGTCCAGGTAATTCCTGGACTGTGAGTCCAGACACTGACTATCCTAGATTATTGTTTGACCAGCAGTCTAATCTGTCTCTCTTCTCTCTCCCTTCATGTGTGTCTTTCAGCTAATGGCATCGGTTGAGGGACAGTCGTCACAGGAGGAGAGTCTCTTTCTGTCCACAGCTGGCTGAGGCTGGAGCTCCACACAGGAACAATCCTTACAAACACATCAGTGTCGAACAACATAAATAAATAAACAGCACAGTACTCAGGTCTTTCCACACCAAGAGAGATTTTCTCTCCGTCTGACAATTCATACACAGTGTGACACTGGTGGTTAGGTGGTTTTATTGTCTGCTCACACAAACATCATTTAAACATGTGTTTATGCCTTTTTAAATGTTTTAGTGGGAATAAAATTAACCGACGAACCCTTCCAATGTAAAGACAATGCGGAGACAGCCTCGCTGAAGTGAAATGAAGCCAGGACTCGATTCTCCTGTCAGACCAAATCCACAACGTTTTTCACTTCGCACCTCAAGTGTTCACTAACCTTACTGGTCATACAAGCACATGTGCACTAACCCACTGATGTGGGGGGCATCTTCGTTCCCATCAGGACAAAATTTTAAGTGCAGTATCTTTATTATCTACATTTTAAGATGGAAGGAACATTGTTCCTAATGGAGGACAGCTACTGGTGGATCATCAGCTTTTTGAGTGGAAAAGTTTTTATTCACATTAACCTTGTACGCCACTGAGATGTCAGCTGTCAGTCACAACAAGATGTTTGTAGTTCCAGGTTTTTTCCTGGTACGTCTGTCATGTTAAGACATGTTTTATTTGATGTAATGCTTTTACACAACGTGAACACATTAGGAATCATGTTTGACAGCGTGCTTTGATTAAACTGCACAAAGGTGAACATTTTAACATCTCAAGTTAAACGTGTTCACCTTTGTATTTCCTGGTATTTTATTATTGTTTATAGGACCAATGCAAGAAGCACAAATCAGTGTTGCAGAAACTATCGCTGCCAAAGTCAAAGAAAAAGTTTGGCTATGAATTAGATTTGAAACTTTTTGTTTCCGTAGCAACTTTGCTTTTTTATGTCTATGCTGTATTCTATATATTGACTAGCAGCAGTGTTTACTCCAACCTATATTGGCAGCACACTCTGGGCTATCACAAGCTGTCACAATAAGAAAAAGAATGAAAAAGATTTCTGCAGATTTGTCACCACTGATGTCACATGTAACCCTGTGGTTCTGTGGGGTCTGCTGGGGGTTCAGGTCTTGGACACTACTGTATTAAAAGACCTGATGTGAGGAGAGTGCAGTCTGAGAGTGTAGAAGTTTTTTACTCTGAATTCATCAGTTGCTGGGGGATGGATTTAAGCTCCTGCATCAATAGATGTTTCAAACTAGTAAAAATGTGTTGTTGAAATGATTGAACACTTTTCAGATGTCTTTGTTGGAAAGGAAATGTTAAATACAGTAGTTTTTTGATAACTGAAATTAAACAATGACTTTAAATGCTGTGATGCTCTTTAATGTGAAATGCAGTGCGCCCTCGTTCCTCGCGGTTAATGCGATCCAGGAACCACACGAGATTAACGAATTCCGCGATAAAACGATGAACTATTTTATTATATGTGGTTATTTAAACGTTTATGAACCCTCCCCATTCTGATCTTAAACCACCTTCTATCTATATTACCTTTACCCAGACTCTTATCGATGCTTAAATCACTTCGTGTCTCACAGAAATTCGAGACTCATGGATCATAGCACACTTCCGGATGCCGTCAGCCAATAGAATGCGCATAAGGTATCACATGACTGCTTACCAAAATCCGCGATGAGGTGAAGTCACAAGCGTTGATGCGCGAGGGCACACTGTGCAGCCATTTGAAGAACATTTATTTTTTTATGTCTCAGTGTCTTTTTTGAACATACCAGATATCCATCCATTATCTTGTAGACAAGATGGCCATCATTGTCTTATCTTCAGCAGCTTTTTCCACCTTGTGGGTTACACTGGAGCCTACCCCAGCTGGCTACAGGAGGGAGATGGGGTAGACCCCTGATGTGTCACCAGCACATTGCAGGGCTGCCAAATATCTAAGAAGGAAAGAAGCAACACTTTCATTTGTGGTTATCCTTTATTTTCTTATTTCCAACATTGCTGTGCTCCTGTGTGATGTTATTCATTCATTCATCTTCTGCCGCTTCATCCGCTGTAGCCAGTCACGGGGAGCTGGACCCTAACTCAGCTGGCATAGGGCATGAGGTGGGGGACACTCCGGGCGCGACGCCAGTGTTATTCTGTCTGTTTATTTATTAATTTCACAACTTTACCAGTCTGTTAGTGCCACTGTACCAACATGTTGGAATCGTGTTGATGCATGAAATTCCAAAGAGCAATGGCTACAACTACAAAATATGCAGTCAGATTTCTCCAACAGCTGATGTGTGCTGGTTTCCATCACATTTTGAAGTCTATCCAAGTCACCAGTTTATCACAGGGCTGCACAGAAAGACAAGCAGTCGCGCTCAAACCTGTAGTGATTAGAATAAACAGCCTTTATGAATGCTTTTGATGGTAGTCAGATAACCTGGAGATGGCATATCAACTAAATTTGACTTAAGACCTATTTGCAATGGCGATCATGAAGGTTTGAAAACTAATAGGATTAGATGAACACTCATATCTAATAATCAAACACTAAGTTGTATCAAACTACACATTTAAAACCTTCTCTCTGTTTTGGATGAACGAGGATGGTTGGAAGGAAGTCAAAGAGGATAAGAAGAGGGATAAAATTCTCCCTTGCTTCTCCAAAATAAATAGTGTTCATATACCAGCATAAAATCAAAGAAGCCCAGTATAATTAATCATAACCCTGTGATCACTTTTGAATCAGTATAATCGGTGATCCCCTGTTTCTCCTGCCTGTTGAATCTAACCAGTGAAATGTTGAAACTGAGGATGTCTGACAAATGCCATCGGGTCAAATGGAGAAAACACATATGGACCATAACAATTATTTTTGCTGTTCAATGTTAATCTAAGTTGTTATAATATTTTGTTTGGTTTCAACAGGTGATCGAAAGGTAATTATTCTGTACATAATACATCTGTCAAACTAGAACTTCTTCCTTTAGCAGCCCCCCCACACACACACACACGAACCATAATAAGCACATGATTTTTTGAGTTTTCACGTATCTTATTTTTCAGCTTACTTGCCCTAGAGTTTACTTGACTTCATGTGATTATTGTTATCATTGAGATCTGATGCAAGAAGTGCTTCTGAGCCACAATCGAACTAAAATGATGGTGACAAACTTCTAAGTGGAGTGGGAAAATTTCCAATGAAGGTTGTCCAGGTGGCTGACATCTGCTCAGGGCTGAACGAGGGCAGGGAAGAGGCGGAGACCAGCATAAAAACTTCTACAACTTCTTCGTCTTTTTTTCTTGCGTTCTTTTTATTCTCTCTATGCGCTCACCGCTCTGTAATTACACCAGCTGCCTGGAAACAAGGAGTGCTTTTCTTCCTTCCCTCTTTTGCCTTGTCTGTCTCCTCTGTTTCATCTACCTCTCTTCTGCTGAAGTTCTTTTCACCCAGACTGTAGTGAACACACCTGGAAGCCTTCAAAGGGAGACAAAATGGATATCCAGTCAGCTCACATAGCTCCAAAAACTTGATGATGTAGTGATTTGGCATAAAACATTAACAATTTGGATCAATTTTTTGGACCCTTACATAAGCCTGTTTTTTGGTAAAAGCTCGTGACATATCCACATTTCTAAAAAAATCTGGTGAGCAGTTTTCTGTGCCAATGTTTTGTATTTTGTGGTTTCATTTGTGAAATTTTACAATGTAACCAATGGAATAACTTTTTTTTTTTTTTTAAGTAAAGAAACACGAAATCTCTCTCCAGCAGGTGTCCCATTTGTCCATTTCCTGCATCTCTATAACAGACTCAAACAAAAGTGATAATATAATTATGAAAATACAAATCTGAATCTCAGTATATTTTATGCACCTGAATAAGATGTTAAAATATATGAGTTGTTTTATGGGGAGACTTCTTATGCCCAGTAGGCCTGTTGTATGCTCAGGTGTCCTACACTTCTAAATATGAACAGAAGACCCTCCACGTCAGGCATTATGGGCTTGAGCCTGCTGTGTGTGACAGCGCTCCTCCCCACTCACTGTAGAACTAAAGCTGTGTCAGCAGGCCTGACGCATGTCAGATGGTTGCTGGAAGTCTGCATGTGTTTGTATGTCTGTGAACGTGGAGCGTCCTGAACAGGTCACCTCCTCGTTTGACATGTTTATCTGTAGGTCAGACGGAGATGTCAGACTGTGTCTGTATTTATATGGAGGACAGCATCATGTTGCATTATGGTATGCTCCTCTGATCTGCAGCCCAGAGCCTGGATGCAGGTTGTTCAGTAATGTGAAACAGCTCTAGGTTCTCTTCCTGACCCCCTCTAACCCACCAGCGTCACCACGTCTGAGGTCAATCATTTAGTGGCTGTGCCTTAAAGCAACTGTAGATGGGAAAAAACCCTCTTAGAAATCATTCCAATAATGTATTCATTCATTCATCGTCATTACCCGCTTCATCCACTGCCGCGGGGTGCTGGGGCCTATCCCAGCTGACTGGGGGCATGAGGCAGGGGACACTCGGGGCACTAGGCCAGTGCACCGCGGAGCCACACACACTAACACCCACAGGCAATTTGGGACCGGCCAATTAACCTGAAGCGCATGATTTTGGAGGTTGGAGGAAGCCGGAGAACCCTGAGAGACCCCACACAGACACGGGGAGAGATGCAAACTCTGCACAGAGCTGGACTTGAACCAAGAACCGCCTTGCTGTGCAGCAACAGCACTATACCCACTAATAGTATGCCACCCTCTAATAGTATGTACACTAATCCCTTGCACATTTGCACTTCAACATTGTGGATTTTTAGTAGAATGTACGTATGTGATACCGTACGCACTTTCTATTGGCTGACAGCATCCGGAAGTGTGCTGCGTTCAGTGAGTATCGGAACGCAGCACACTTCCGTGTATTAAAGAAACACTTGAAAGCACTTTAAACAATATAAGAGTGTGAGAAAAGGTAATATGGATAGAAGGTGATTCAATATCAGTATGGGGAGGGTTCATAGACATTTAAATTACAGTAAATAATAAAGTTTGTCGCAATATCTTGGAATTTTCTTATTCGCAGGTGGTCCTGGAACGCATTAACCACGAGTAATGAGGGATCACTGCACTAAAAATAAATGATTTGTATCTTTGTATTTATTAATACTATAAATGATATAACATCCATCCATCTATTCTGTCAGCAGTTTTTCACCTTGGGGGTCACGGGTGACACTGGAGTCTATCGTAGCTTGTTACTGGTGAGAGGCGGGGTACACCCAAGATGCATCGCCAGCACATTGCAGAGCAGCTGCTGGCATCAGACATATTTATTTCAGAGTTGTTAATGGAGTGGATATTAAAACTGGGACAACCAAACAAATAATATCACCTTGCTGTTCAGACAATGGACATCATTCTACATCTTTTAATGGACCAATACCAGATCAATAAGAGAAAATTTTACCAAATTTAAATTGAGCAGTGTGGCTCATTGCATTGCCATCTTGCCCGGAGTTTACTCTGCCTCATGCCCTAAGACAAGCTGGGATAGACTCCATCTTCGCGCGACCCGAGCAAGCGGATAAAGCGATTTGAGAAAATGAACAGGAAACCTGTTAAACATAACATGGATAATGTAGTGCAAAGTCTTTTATCATAGCAGATGAGCAAATATTACAAAACAGATGTAAAAGTTTTCATCATCACGTCCCACAAAAAGCTGTCCTGATTCAGGGAATGGACCAGACGTCCAAATGCAGCAGGTCTTCCACTGCAAAGGAAAGTGGTGGTAAGCTGTCTTCTCCTCTACATCCTTATACTCAAACTCTGCAGATTATTTTGATTAGAAAATTTAAAAGTCAGTGAATAGTAAGCGTAAAACTACTCAGAAAGTGATTAAGAAGAATAGACTAAAAATTGTAGTCGGTAAGATCAGTAAAATAAATAAAAGTCACTACGATAAAAAAGAATAAATTCAAGCTTAGTGCAACAAAGAGTCAGGATGAGGCATTTATAGGAGGAAAAAGAAGGTGTGCCACAGGAAATGGCCAAAAAATGCACCCCATGTCCTCTGTTCTTCTGCAGAAACACACATTTAGGCATCAGAATAAGTTATTGTAGCATCACATGTTTTGTTTTGTCATTCGAATCCGACTGATAATTCACTTTCTAGTGTTGGTGTGATGTTGTTTGTTGATGGTTCTGCATTTCTAAATGCCATTTTGCTATTGTTCTGACTCCGCAATGATGTCTTGTGCTCAGACAAACCAACCTCCTTTCCAGAGGCAATGCTGATGCTGCAATAAATGCTGTCTGTGGTTGTTTGTTCCAGCTTCTCTTTTCCTAGGGAGATACCACCTTATTTCAATGTCTTAACCTTCAAGCACTACAGTCCCACTCCGATCACATGGGCACAGGGAAATGACAATGAATTGATTGGATAGGAAGACCAATTAACTGAATATCTTTTAAATACCGGTGTGTTTGGGTTGAAGTTTCTCCTATGCCAAAGCTAAATGTTTTTGCTATTGTAAAAACATTACTCACTAAAATATTTCCCAGATGAAAAATTAAAGTTAGAATTGAATTTTAAAGATAGAACTTTTGGAGGAAGTACTGGAAACAGAAATGCTGACTGGGTTTATTCCTGGTGTTTATTCCCTGTGAAATCCCTGTGATTACAAAAGTTAAACACACATTTTTCCATCATGTTGAAAAGCTTCATGGATGACTTACAATTTTATTTTATTTTTTTTTAAATTTTATATACTGATTTGATCCCCGAAAGGAAATTAAGAAAGCACGCTCTAGTTAGTGGTTCAAACTCATGCATACATATTAGTGAGTACAGGCCCCTGTAGCACACACGCACACACACACACACACGCACACACACACACACACGCACGCACGCACACACACACACACGCACACACACACACACACACACACACACACATACACACACACACACAAGGGGTCCTGTAGGCATGCATGGGGAGGCAGAGTGGTGGGCATCTCCTTCATGGTGCGCCCTTAATGAGGAATTTGTAAAGGGGGCGGCGCCTTGCTCAAGGGCGCCTCGGCAGTGCTCTGGAAGTGAGCTCCCACTGTCAGCTCACACTCCGGGTGTTTTTTGGGCGGGAGCGGGAATCAAACCGCCGATCTTGAATCATAGGATGACCTGCTCTACTGCCGCCCAAATTTACAGGTGCTCGTTGTTTTCATCATCCATTTCCTTAGCTAGCAGCCTTCGTCGACAAGTGTGTCGAGTTCAACCCAGAATGTCAATGTTCTCTAAAGGTTGTCAAACAAAGGACGTGAATTCTCTTGCAGAAAAGTCATTGCTGTTCGATCTTCAAATACATTTTTGTCACTGAATGAGCTTTGTGTTAATTACCTTCTAGTTTGTGGTGTAACTTTTCTTCCTGTTGCCACTGAAGATATTGAAACTGTAGATACGTCAAGCAGTGGTTTAAAGAAAAATAACAATAATACCCAAGTTTGATTTAGGATTTATTAAGTTGTTAGATCCATAATGAGTCATGAAATGTATATTTATACAAACACAACTTTCTTCAGTCTCTGTGTGTGTGTGCGTGTGTGTGTGTGTGTGTGTGTGTGTGTGTGTGTGTGTGTGTGTGTGTGTGTGTGTGTGTGTGTGTGTGTGTGTGTGTGTGTACACATCGCACACAACTCCTGGCACACACCATTGTTCAGTGAAATCTGTCTGGTCTGCATTGTCCTTTTGTGATTGCATTGTCGCTGGTATTGTTTAAGGCAGTCAGTTTGTGTTGGGTTCCTGTTTATCTTGATGGCCATTATTCTGTTGGAGGCCAGGCCATGTCAGATTGGTGAAGCGTAGGTGAAACAAAGAGACAGCCCAGCGTGGCTTAAACCGTGGGGCATGGGCTTGAGAAAGAAAAGAAGAAAGATGATGGGGATGTGGAAACTGGAAAACTGGAAAAGAGTCCACTCGGACATGCTGAGGTATACAACAGCAAGATATCTGAACTTTGAACTTTGATATATTGAACTTTGTTAGTTCAATATATGTCTGTATGCAATTACAGACTCATATTGAATTACATTTCAAGAATCCTTATCGTTGGATGAGGCGCATTGCACCAGTTCATTTACTTTATTTTGTAGCTGGTAAACCTGTTAGCCAGACACCACAAACCACACTGTCTGTGACAATTTTTAAAAGTAAATAAACACAAAATAATGAGTTGTTTTTAACATGAAAACTATCCCACGGGTTTTATTTCACAATGGTGAACATGGCGTTTCTTTTGCACCCATAAATAAGTGTTGGTAAGTTAATTATTGAGTTTATTGATACAAGTTTTTGTTCAGGAGATATGGTTATTTTACGGTTCTTATCAATAACAGTGAGGAGACAAGGCTAATAGTGGGATCTGTTCAGCCCATATTAATTTCAGCCCTGAAATTAATTTCAAAGTTTGGTTGAATTTTGGACGATCAGACGCATGATTCAGCAGGACCTGACCTTGATCAACAAGGCAAAAGAACAGTATGGACATCAGGGTGTGGACCACCACAGAAAGTGTTACACTACAGTACAGCTGTCGACACAACAGCTTGACTATACCACAAAACATGGTGGACCACCATGTTTTGTATATCCATTAGTTTTCATCAAATAATGGATATTTGAACTCCATATATGGGCATCCGGATTTTATGTTTGCTTAAGAAACGTGAAGGTTTCAAGTTCAGTGTATTGGTTATTTCAAATTCAGTTTATTATCCGCCTACACACACATACACACCCTACCTCTACTGATATCAGTGTAAAACATTCAGGTTTTATTGCTCAAGGTTGTTTGCAGCAGGTTGATAACATGGATAAAACTCAAAGGATTTGATATGAGAGCTTTCTTGAGTACCACAGAACCATTTTCTCTTTCACTCTGACACTCACATGCAGCTAATCACTTTTTCACTGGAACATATGGTTTATGATTGACGGCCATATGAACTTCAAAGTCACTGAAAAAAAATTATTCACAATGAAAATCAGTCCACATTGAATTCAGTTTCAATATGAAGTCATTAAGATAATTTCTATCATCATCATTTCATCCAAGCAGTGAAACTTCCTTATTGTTTGCCACCTTTCTTGTTTTAATTTGAATAAGTAGGGCTTACATCTGATGACCATCAGAAATTAGGTATCTCAAACCATTAGAATATTTATATTCTATTATAATACAACAATATAATATATTTATTATAAGTCAAAAAAGTATTTATAACACAAATTCCTTGTATGTGCAAACTTACTTGGCAATAAAGTTTTTCTGATTCTGATAAAACAGAAAGGTCAAACTCCTTAAAAAGTAAAGCAAGGTAAATTGAATCTTCAAAGAAGAGATTGTACAAGTTATGAAGGGGTTGGGGGGGGGGTATTTTGAGAATTCTGCTTTAGCGGACATAACATTGACATTTACAACCATGGTTATGCAACTGGACAAAAACCCTCACAAGATGGTGTTTTCTATTGATGGCATTACAACTGTGAATTTGTCTTGGGATATCTTCGGGATTTGTATTAACACATGAACTTCTGGCCAGATTGTACCGTGAACTGTTATGAACTTCTATGCACAATAGAATTTGGCTAAAGTTTTGGAGAGTTTTCTAGTTTTTTCTGAGTTCTCAGAATTTTTATTTTGTTTTGTTATAAAAAGCGCTGTCCAACCTCCAAAAACATGCAGCTGAGGTGAATTGATCGCTCTGAATTGCCCGTATGTGTGAGTATGAGCCTGAGTGGTTGTTTGTCTTCGTGTGGTTCCGCAGTACATTGGAGTATCCCTCACTTCTCGTCCACAAGTCAGCTGGGATAGTCTCCAGCAATCCCTGTGACCCACAAAAGTGAAATAAAACGGTCATGAAGAAGAATGAATCAATTTAATTGTGAACCATGTGAATGCTTGCAGAAATATTTGAGAAAATGCAGTCTTTTGTTTTCTAAATTTCTTTCAAATAAGCAAATTATCAAAAAAGAAATCCTTTTTTTCTGATAATAGTGTTATGGAAAAATTAAAGGGCCCAAATGCATTGGATCACCTCTGGTAGCTTAAAAAATTCTTCCCTGCTATTCTGAATTCACACCCCCTCTCTCACAATCTTGTTGTCCCTTTTATCCATCCCTCCATGCTTTTCCTTCTCTCCATATTCTCCTGTCTTCCCACACACCAATGCATGTGACCCTTACTCAGTCTATTGTTTTGTAACTGGGCCAAGCGGAACCACTCATCTAATTATTCAACCACTGACAAATGGAGCTGTTTAATGCCAGTTATGACCTGAGTGAGCAGGATACGAACAATATGTTGTTCAATGTTAATCCTGCAAGGATATCATTGGATTTATTAAAGGATTAAGGATAAAAAGCATATCATGTGGACTCATGCATTAGTATATACAGTATAGCGACATAGCAGTTATCTCTTGTTAATAAAATGGGGTTTTTAATGTGCTGAAATCGACCATGCTGCTGTCATCATTTCTACATTTCAGAATGTCTCTGTGTGGAGTTTGCATGTTCTCCCCGTGTCTGCGTGGGTTCTCCCCGGGTTCCCCGGCTTCCCCCCACCTCCAAAAACATGCACTTTAGGCAAATTGACTGGCTTCAAATTGCCCGTAGTTGTGAGTGTGTGTGTGCATGTTTGTTTGTCCCTACGTGGCTCCGCAGTGCACTGGCGTCGCACCCAGAGTGTACCCTGCCTCAGCTGCCCAGTTGGCTGGGATAGGCTTCAACACCCAGCGACTGCAGATGAAATGAGTATCAAAGATGAATACATTGAACTTCAGTAGTATCTTGCGCTGGTGATGTATCCGGAGTCACTGGGATAGGTTCCAGCAACCACCAGGAATCACAAAGCAGAAGAACTGACGAAAACGAATGGATGGATGGATGGATGGATGGATGGATGGATGGATGGATGGATGGATGGATGGATGGATGGATGGATGGATTTTACTTCAAAAATTTGACTTAAAAAAAATGTAACACTTGATTAACACCAATGGATCAGAGGCATAACCAAGAGTGTTCTTTAAAATATCCACTCCTGATGGAACAAAAGGCTGAATCTAAGTCATTCAAACCACAAAGGCACAGGTGGCCGAGTCTTTGACAAGGTGGTGACGCCTCAAACCCACATCGGTGGGTAGATGTATGCGTCAGTGGTGCAGGCTATGGTCTTTTTACAAATCCTAAACAACTTTTATCATGTAGGTTCATTAACTCATAAAATGTCTTTTTCTTTAGAGGGCATGGACGTAACCTGAACCGTGCTTTAAATTGGAGAAATTTATAGAATTCCACACTTATTCCCTGAAAACACATGTGTCAAACTGAAGGACCAGGGGACAAATGTGCAAATGTGCCCACCACATCATTTTATGTGGCCCCCGAGAGCATAGACAGCCAGTGTGTGTAAAAGTAACTAGGTCAAAAGTATGCTTTATCCAAAAACTAAATTTCCCACAATGCAGTAATTAAGCCCATTTAAACTCTGACAAAAACGTTTTGAACAAAGCTACTGTCCAAACGTGTGTTTAGTGTTATTTTTCTTTATAGTTTGATCCTTGATTGATGGAGTTCTGTGGGTTTCATAACCTGACAAATTAAAAGGATTTATTATAATAGAGAAACAAACGTATTTTTTTCTGTGCAACTGCAATGTCTTTAACCTGAATAATTAATAAATTCAGAGTTATTTAACACTAAGGAGTAGTTACATTTATTTCACAGTACATTGAGTTACCTTTAGTTACAATTATAAGTTACATCTGGCCCTTTGAGGACAGCAATTATGCCTTAAAGTGCCTTAAAGTCTGGCGTCTTTAGGCCCACTGTACAACCAAAGGCAATCTGCTGAACATCTCAGTCACATATAGTAGCTTTAATAAGCTGAAAGTGCCCACTTTTATTTAAAGTGGGTGAAATTTTTCAGTGTAATAATGTGTGCTGTAGTCCAACACTTAAAAAGAGACTACAGCCTTGATAATGCACATGATTAATATTTATTTATACTGGTAATGGAATATTATTATTAGACTTCATGGACAAATAGTTTCACTGAATGAGTTTAGATTTTACAAGTCTGGGAAATCATTTCATGTGATAGCTGCACCCCAAATTTACCAAAAATCAGTAAAACTGTCCCACTAGAGATGATTGAACCTCAACATGTAGACGGGTGGCTGTGGCTGTAGCAGTAGTCCATGTGTCAAAGGGGTGGTGGTTCAATCCTCAGCTCCTGTAGTCCACCGTATATGTGTAAGTGTCCTTGGGCAAGACCCTGAACCACCGATTGCCCCCGGCAGTGGCTCAACTGGTGTGAATGTTTACCACTCCTAATGAGCTGGGGGTGCCTGCATGGCTCCTATCCCCCACTGGAGGAATGATCGGGGGAATGCTGGCACATGTAAAACACTTTGAGTGGACAGTGGGACTGGGCAGGAGCTCTTTGAGAAGAGTCTACGTCCAGCAGACTACCAGCGTGGTGGACTCATCTTCTTTCTTAAAGCCAGTGCACTGTGATATCCATGCTCTACTGCTTTATGTCTTTTGGGGGGTAGAGAAAGAGTGTGGGGCCCCCACGGAGAACTGCATTGTCTTGGGGTTTTCCTCATTTGCACCCTTGGCCTCTCGGGCTGTCTCTCTTTCTCGCTCTTACTAACACACACACACACGCACGCACGCACGCACGCACACACGCACGCACGCACGCACGCACACACACACACACAGTCCACTCCACCCCCTCTCCCCTTCTTTTCAGATCACTTAACAGGACAATTCCTCTGTCCATCTTTTCACTATGTCCATTGTGTGTGTACCCTTGGTTCAGAAAGCTTTTATGGGGACACCACCTCCTTTTCCTTCTTTCAACTCTTTCTTCTTGGCTACATTCACATTGTAGTAAAACAGTGATGATACTCCATGTCTTTGGCCTGGTCAAGATTTAGTGCTATGTTAACAGCATGCTTAAAATATTTTACATTTTTACATGATTCTTTCATTTGACATTTGACATTTTTTAATCTCCATTTGCATTGCCATTATTTTTCATAGTTTTAGGGTTAGTTTCAGTTTTTCATTTGTACTTTCTTTAATTTCATTGATGCGATTCTTGTGATGCTCAGATTAATGCTCCCCTTATTCTTCTAACGTTAAACCTGGCTGCTGTTGTCCAGTAATGTTTGCTACTAAAGTTCATGTTCCATTCTGATGTCACCAAATAAACAAGTTCAGAATGTCCCATGAAAAGTTATGTTTTATACATCTAGCTTTGTGCATGTTTGGTGTTATGTCAAGTAAATCAGCCTTCAGAAGAGCGCTGACATTTTGTACATGAAAATTGTGTACATTTAAATGACAGAAAATGCAAAAGTAATTCATTTTAGTGTGTAACGTCACTTCAAAAGAACCTGCATCCATGGCAAAGTAAGTGTTATTTCCAATCATTAGTCTCCTTGTCTCTCTGTGAATGTAGTTTGACAGACCCATTTCTTTTCATTAATCTCCAGTGAAAGATGATGATCCCACAGCTTGGAGACCTCTGTGTGCTCCCTATAGCTGCCACAACATTTATCTTCACCATTAGTCCTGGGCTGCACTCTCTGTAGCTTTGTTGCATCCATCCTCCACCTCCTCTGGTTTAAGATTTAAACTTATGAATGTGTATTTACCCTTACAATAGGTGGTACTTTAAACAGAAACTTTAGATCATTTTAGTCACATTGTTAAACTAGCCACCATTAGGTGTGAAAAACTTTAAATCACATCAGCGTGTGGAGTTGTAAAGATAAGTTATGGATGCAAACTTGTCTTTCCTTGACATTTATTTCTTCAAAATAGCGCTGTTAAATTCATTGTAAGATCTTTGGTCTGAGAGATCATCTAGTAACGTAAATGGACAGCATAGCACAAGACTAGCAACACTGATCACAACCGATCAGTCTCTATTGTCAGAGAGATCAATCTTGACGAATCAATAGAATCTTTAGCGTGTTTTAGTGTGCAGTGTCCAGAGTATGACCCTGGACCCGACCACCCTGAGAAAGAAAGGTTAAAGGTCTCACACACACATAAAGACAGACCAGATGACCAGATCGTCCAAGACCTTCTACCACTTCCACTTCTACCACTTCCAATCATTTCACTGCTCATCTTTGGACTGGAGACAATAAGTGAGATATTTTAGAATGATCTTAATATTAAAACTTGAGGCCACAGCACACTTGAGAGCCAATGCGAAGGTTTTGTGTTCATATTCCACACAATACGGACACAAAACCTTTTATTCCAAATTGACTTTTATTCAAATGCTGAACCTAATAACTACAAAATATGCAAATATTGGATCTAAAAAGGAAAAATATCGTCCCAGATCAGTCTTTCCAATTGAATTTGTTGTGTTTTGCAACCTTAATAAAATCCTCTTTATTCACTTGCATGTAAATCTTGTAGATCCACTGCTTGGTTGATTACTGTGACTTTTATTTTGAAAGTCGTGACAGGACGTGTTCTGTTTTCACGCTGACTGACTTGACGCAGTCCGCTGATAAAGCGATGCCTGAAGGAGGAAAGTGTTGAAGGGAAACTTACCCTCTCTGAGTGGTCGTCTAGTCTGGAGTAATTGTTCCGCAGCAAAAGAAAGCAAAGCAAAGCCACGGAAAAGGAATAAACAAAGAGGAATAAACAAAGCAACAGACAAATGAAGCAAATTTCCGTAGATTAATGTACATTTTTATTTTTTTCCAGGAATAACTGTGGAGATATTTTACTGCAAAAAAAAAAAAAAAAGTCTTAAAGACGCTTTTGTCCGTAAAATGTTGAGAGGCTGATTTGTTGTTGGCTCAGAAGAAGGTAAAGTTTGGCCCCTCAGGGTCTTAACGTAGACTAAGACAGAGACAAATGGAACCCCAGCTGCTGTGCTGTGAGGGGAGCAGGCCTTCCATACGCAGAGCCTACCGGGACTCCAACCTGCTGACGGAGCGGGTCCTGCAGGCTTTGTTGCGCGCAGAGGACAAGTATCTCCCGGCGCCCAACTACTTCAAATGCGCACAGAGAGAAATCTCCCCGCACATGAGGAGGGTCGTGGCCACCTGGATGCTGGAGGTGAGTGGGAGTTCCACGAGGACGAGAATCACGTTCGTGTTTAGTGTGTTCCATCCGCCCCCCCCCCCCAAAAAAAAAAACGAGTCTCCGATCTGGAGTCAGGGCGACCCGCTGGAGTACACCGAGTGCTCCCTGTCAGGGATGAGTCTGTGGAAGGAGTCAGAGGAATGGGAGTCAGAGCGGAAGTTTCAACCCTGTGTGTTTTTAACACTACAGAAGAGTTTAATGGACGACACGACACGACCACGTGTGTGTTCAGAACCCAAAGTCTGAGGGAGAACTTTAATAGCTTCACGTTTTTTACAAACATATTATGTCAGATGTTGCGGCCTGCGGTGTGTGCGGGTCTGCGGTGTGTGCGGGTCTGCGGTGTGTGCGGGTCTGCGGTGTGTGCGGGTCTGCGGTGTGTGCGGGTCTGCGGTGTGTGCGGGTCTGCGGTGTGTGCGGGTCTGCGGTGCGTGCGGCTCACTCGTGGTCTTTGTGTGAAAGCACGTCTTCATCCTGTTAAAGCTCCGTGTCCTCTCTGTTTTACTACCCCACAATTAATGGACACCGTCTGCCCCTCAGTTCCCTCCTCATGACAAGTCTTTTTATGACCAGATGAAATGAAATGATGTTGGGTTTGTTTTCTGACAGGTTCTCACATTTGATTTTTATTTGTGGTTTGATGGTTTTATGTTCTTGTAATTGACCTGCTTATTTATGCAATGTTTTGAGGCGTCATGTTTCATCCAGTTGGCGTCACTGAAAGAACGCTGACAGTATTTGTCGTTACTCATGCCAAACCAAGCAATACAATAATAGCTTCTCTCAACTGTTACCAATTGTGCAAAGGATCATTTCCTTTCAGAGACGTCTTGTTTTGTTCTGATGAAAATAGGGTCATGAAAGTAGGACTCATCCAGCTTGCACACATAGTCACACCAGCTTGTGGTGTGTGAAAGGAGATGAATCCTAGGAATTCAAGCTTTTCTTTCACAGCCATGACCTTCACTCTGACCACTGGGTCCTTCATCCTGAGCAATAGGTCTGTCAGAATGGAAAGATTACAACACTGATTTCATACAGTAGATTATCAAATGTACACGGTGAGATTCGTGAACAAGATGTGACTTAATGTCTGTCTTTTGTTTGTGCAGGTGTGTGAGGAGCAGAAGTGTGAGGAGGAAGTTTTCCCTCTGGCCATAAACTACATGGACCGCTTCCTGTCGGTGGAAGCCACCAAGAAGAACCATCTTCAGCTCGTAGGAGCTGCCTGTATGTTCCTAGCATCCAAACTGAAGGAGACGTTCCCACTCACTGTGGAGAAACTCTGCATCTACACAGACAACTCCATCACCTCCTGCCAGCTGCTGGTGGGTCACTTAGCTTTTAACATCACACTAGAAGTGTTTCAGGGGGATACCATGATGGATTGGCTAGAATCACTTCATGTCTGTTTGGTATGACCGAGACATCTCAGGAGTGACTGATGTGCGTTTTATGCTGGTTCAATGATAATGTTTTGTGGTTATGGTAATGTCCTGAATGTCCTGGCCACAGGAGCAAAATCCAAGTGTTTTTTTTGGCGTTCCTCTAAACCCGTCCTTCTGTCCCGTCTGTCCTCGTCCATTCAGCAAATGGAGCTGCTGGTTTTGACCAAGCTGAAATGGGACCTGTCTTCAGTGACCCCTCTCGACTTCATCGACCACTTCTTGTCTCGGCTTCCTGTCCGAAGAGAGAATGTACCCATACTCAAGAAGCACGCTCAGACCTTTGTAGCCCTTTGTGCCACAGGTAGGCTTTCATATTTACTACCTAGAATGGTGGACATCATGTCAGCTCTGTTTCTAAACACAGAGCCTTTTCAGTGGAGACAGACAGAAAGATTAGTATTGGAACAGATTCCGATGAAGCTTCGCTCCAGAGGGAGTCCTAGGGACCAGATTGGCTTGATATCAGTGACATTCCTCATGTTATCTGTGTTCTTTCAGTGAGGCTCATGGTAAGGAGGGGAGAGACATTCGCATCGCATAATTTGTTGATTCATGTAGTAATGATGGTGATTGTAATACCTTATTTCTACTTTTTATGTCATGTTTATATGACCAGAACATCTCACCTTGGCTGTTCCTCTGATGAACTCATTTCTGATTCGGTCCAACCTGGTCACTCCTAGAGAACCTCAACATCTTCATTTCCTCCACCTCCAGCTCTGCTTCCTGTCTTCTTTTCAGCGGCACTGGCTCTAATCCGTCCATCATGGCTGTCCTCGCCACTGTCTTGAAAATTTTAAATGTATTATGTTAATACTAAATTTTGTTTTTGTGCTTGCAGATGTTAAATTTATAGCCAGCCCCCCATCCATGGTGGCAGCAGGCAGCGTGGGGGCAGCAGTGGAGGGTTTACAGTTAAGAATGGCGGACGATTCTATGGTGTCTGAGAAACTGACCGAGCACCTAGCGCTGACCATCAGAAGTGACTCGGTGGGTAGACGAGTCCCTGACATGGGTAGTCAACATCATTCATACTCTAACCTGAAATCTTTGACTCTCCAGGACTGTCTCAGGGCATGTCAGGAACAAATCGAGTCACTGCTCGAAACAAGTCTCAGACAAGCACAACAACACCACCACACGGTTACCATGGAAACGAAGAACATCAATGAGGGGCTGGACCTCTCAGCTACACCCACAGATGTCCAGGACATCAACATCTGATCGAGTGCTTCCTGTCATGCTGCTGAATGAGAAGAGAAACGGGCTGGAGTCATGAAGTGGAATCTCCTTGACTCACCAGTGACTCAACAGAATAACGTCTGACTGGGTGTTGTGGCTGGGGTATAAGTTTGATGTACCCTCCAAGGTTGTTCACTATGCCCTGTCTCCATCTGATACTGTCCAAATTCAAAGTAATTTGTCTTTGTGTATCCCCGGGCTTCTATTTACCAAATAGTCAAGACTTACACCCAACCTTCAAGGAGTCTACTTCACAGTAAAAGGAATAAAAGGAGACAGACTTCTAATGCTACACACTCCCACTGCCACACTTCTGCGGTGTAAAGAACTCACAATCTGAAGTCAAACAAAAACAGCAGCGGAACCTTTGGATTTATGTGCATCTGGACACAAGTCTAGTGGAAAGCAGCCACTGCTGAAAATTAGTACATTCTAAATTATTACAATTACATCATTTTCTGCACTATAAGGGCCTCTGGACTATAAGGCGCACCTACAGTGAATGGCATATCTTAAAACTTTTTTCATATTTAAGGTGCACTGGATTATAAGGCGCACGGTCGTTTTTTTTTTTTTGTTTGTTTTTAATTAAAGGATTTTAGTTGAGCCTTATAGTGCGGAAAATACAATAAATACATATCTGATAATTATGGAAAATATACAACTTGTTCATCTGAAAAACAGTTCTTAAGATGTTTTGTCTTTTTTTCTAGATGTCTTTGTGTCTTTCAACAAATTGAGGAGCTTCTTCTTTCAAGAGCTTCTACAGCTATGAAAGATGAACTTTTCCCTGAGGCAGACATAGCCAAACCAACGCTACAAGTCTTTGTTCAGGAAGAAAACAACGCTGATCTTTGCTGATATCTAGGAAGCTCTGAAGTGTAGTATGTTTTACATCTGGTATTTATTTTTACTGTTCTCTTGACTTGTACAGTAATTTAAACAGCTGACAGAAATAAGGTCGAGTTCTATTCTGCTGAACATAACACTACCATGCAAACACTAAATCATGATAAATCGATTTGTTGTACCTACTCTGTGGTAATATTGCCTTTGATTATTTAGAGTATTGTGCTCACGGCCTATGTGTGTCTCAGGTTAAGTCTGCTTCTGTTCATCAGTGCAGAGAACAGGAGGAACAAATAAAGGAAACTGGTACAACTGGTCATCCTGGTGATGTTGTGTTGTAGGTGGTGCCCACGTTTTGTAGCCTATAACCTGTGGAACTCATTGGAAAGATGAGGATATATGTAAAGAAGGTGTGTGCCCTGCCGGGCTGGATGAGTGCATAAATATGAGGTGAATCAGGAAATGGAAAACCTGCAAATATTAAAAAACAATGTTATTTGTTTAGTTGTTTTATGAGGATCTTAAGTTTACAACAACTTCAAGTACAAGTGCAAAGTTTTTTGTATTGATTTTTGTGACACAAATGTCGGGTGAAACTGCTGACTGTATTGATTTATTTGAAGATACAAGCATTCTCATGCGGAGGCGTCTGTTGTCATTCCTACAACTTCTTCTTTGGTCCAGTGCATCCTCAAGAAAATTGTTCTGTCAATGGATTATTCAAACCTGGTTAGTTCTTCATCACATTTCAGTAATCAGAGCTCAGTAGTGACTCCTACACCGACTTCTCTGTCGTTCATTCAAGTCTCCAGAATCAGCTCATTGCCCTCTCACCACAATTAATGGTCGGGGTCACCAATCAGCAGTCATGTAAACCTGCTAAACAGGTTTACATGACATGAAAAAGATTGGGGGCTATTTTTATCTTCTGTCATCAGAAGTATTTAAAAAATGTATGCCGTGGCTACCTCATCAGGTTGCCACGGACCACACAACAAAAACCATCCATCTATCAATCCATCCATCCATTTTCTTGTAACTGAGATGATTTTATCTTGTCTTCAGCCGCTTATCCATTTTGCGAGTCACAGGTGTTGCTGGAGCCTATCCCAACAGGCTACAGATCACAGGCAGGGTACACCTCGGATGAGATGCCAGCTCATAGCAGGGTTATACAAAAGCCTAACCACCACTGATGCTCACACCCACACCTACACCGCCTACCTTTTTTGGAGGTGCACTGGCGTCACGCCCAGAGTGTACACTGCCTCACGCCCCCACTCAGCTGGGACAGACCTGGACATTATTGATTGATTATTGGTGGGAGAAGATTAAATCATTTGGGGAAAGAGGAAGATGTCAAGTATGAAGAAGAAGGCAGGTTAGCAGAGTCTGAGTAGGAAGTGCTCCTGATGGAGGCTACTCACTAAAAAAAACCTGCTTTGTTTGGAGGGAGGGATCTGCAGTGGGATTGACTTAAAACATCCACTGTCTCTAATTGCAGGCATCTTACTTCCTGTGTCCAGTGAGATTATCCAGGGGACAAGTTTGAGTTTTTTTTATGTTAAATAATTTTTATTAAAATGGACTCCTCACAAAAGCACAACAGTAGCTCCACATTAGCTGTCAGAAGTCATCTGCCCCCTTCATCATTTTATTTATTTATTCATTTTTCAATTTCGGCCATTCGGCCAAAATGCATTGAGACAGCATCAATCCGTGGTCACTTGGTTGGTTGTTTCTTCAAGACTCAGCGAATCCTACCAACTTGATAACCTGCCACCAGAGGAGGCTTCAGTCCAGCAAATCCTGCCATATCCTGCCTGTTCAAAATGAAATGACAAAAACATTGATTGCTCTTTCCTCATCTATTTAGCTGTTAGAGGAGTCAACACATCCTGACTAGCTGTTTGTAGCATAGCCAGTGTTCCTGTTGACAGGAAGTTGCTAAATCCCAACGTTTCTGTCGGTTTGTCCATTTTAAATTTCAGCAGTTTTGGTTAACCACAGTCTTTCCAAATATCTTGACATCACAGTTCCACTCATGCTCTCGCTCTAAATTACTTTATTTAAAAAAAAATTGTTGACAAATAAAAACTGAAGAAACTAAGGCAACAGTAATCTAACTGTGTTCCATATGTGTAAACGGTGACAAGGAACACACACTTGCAACACAAGAATGTGATAGACTTATTCCTGCCTCCTTGTCGAGTACACGCCTATATCAGGTGCATGACGCACACAGGATGTGTAATACAGGAACACTGCACATTCACGCATGTTCAGCTTTTGTTGGAAAATAATAGTTGCCTCAGCGTCGACAGCAGCCAGCAAAAATGTCTGAGAAACTGGGAGGCAATATTTTAGTGACTGGATCCAATAGAGGCATTGGTTTGGAGCTGGTCAGACAGCTGGCAATGACAACCAGAGGAGAATGTCACATCTACGCCTGCTGTAGGGATCCAGAGGGAACGAGGGCCGAGGTAAGACATGACCCTAAACTAACACATAAACACACACTAGACCTGATTTAAGCCTCACAATATCATATCATATTATTATATAAATTCAGTAATAATAGGTCATAATAGTTCCATATGGACTCTGGCACCTTGAGGACTTTTAAATATGGCTGATGGTTAATGATTTACCTGTGGTTTAAGGAACTGACTGAGAAATCACTTCATGTTTTGTCTGAAATTACCTGCTTAAACCATATATATATATACAGTATATATATACAGTATATATATATATATATATATATATATATATATATATATATATATATATATATATATATATATATACACACACACACACTTAATATATTAATGAAATCAAAATTTACAAAATATAGGCACATAAATGCACTTCTTTGTGATTGTGTATGGCTACATCTGACAAATCCAACACATTCAAGATATTTTATGCATCATTTAAGATGTTTTCTGATGAAGCGGACTGATAAATTCAGCTATTTTATTATTTTACAAATGATCCATCCATTAATTTTCTAAACCTGCTTCATACACAGTCGCGGGTCGCAGGGTGCTGGAGCCTGTCCCAGCTGACTAAAAAAACATGCGATTCAGCTTAATTGGCCAGTCCCAAAGTTTACAAATGATGATTTTTCAAATTGTAATAATCACTGTTGAGTCTCAGTACGCATCCAGTCAGGGTGTACTTATGTACCGAGACTGGTTGAATGGAGTGTGCACTGATGTCTAAGCACAATGATGATTGGCTACAGTTATTGAGAGAATATAGTGAAATGGTTTTTTGAAATAAATTATATGTTTTTCAAATGAATTTGTCTGTTATTATTATTATTATTATTATTATTATTATTATTATTATTATTATTATTATTATTGTTCTGAATTGTACAAAAATTACCAGGCAGGGAAAGGTAGTGCTCTTCTTAGCTGCGCTGTTGTAAGGCCCGTTTATTGCAGGCATTCAGGGACCCTGGGGTAAGCCTGGATATCTGTATTAGACTTGTTGTCATTACCTACATTAATTACCTCAATAACAAGAACCCACGGAATAACAAAGTTTTAAGACTACTGCACTCTGCTTCAGTTCTCAACTCTCAGCTGTAACTCCACAGCTGGTCAGCAGCCCAGACAAAATACACAAGTCTAGGCTGCACCCCCCCCCCCCCCAATCCCCCAGTTACCTGCTGCTTCAGGTGTCAACCACCTTTGCAAATCAAATTCTATTCTATGTGCCTTGTAATGTGGTGCGCCCTATTCTGGTAAAAACAGTTTTAACCCTTATTACACTATGAACGCGCCACCGTATTCAGAGCACGTGATGTTTTTAAAACCATTCGTAACAAATAAAGTCTGTCACGTGGATTGCTGCTGCGCATGTTTACGTGACAGTATAGATGTAAAACTGTGTTCCGGTTTTTATTTGGAGCCAAATGACCCCGGAAAACTGGAGATATGGTTGTTTACATTTGATCTAAGACAAGCGGTTCCAGTGGCTTCTTTTATTGGTGTAATCAGATGGCAGGCGCCGTATGCATTTATTCATGTGATTCGAAAATGTGTTGCAATTCGTGCGTTTTGTCACGTGATGCAACATGTCTAGCGATTTGCACATTTCATGTGGCACTGTGTCTTATTTTGAAAAACTCCTTTGAAGAGTGGCATAAGTGACACAAACTGCGTATAGTCATGTTAGAAGCCTATGGAGTTCAAAGAGTTTGGAGTTCAAAATCAGATTGATGAGCATGTTTTTGGTTTTTAATGGGCAATAAAATACAATTTTTACATTTTTGAATTTGACATTGTGCGTTTATTTTGCCCCAATATTTCAATACAGTAAGGGAAATAATAACTATCTCTTCATAGAGCTGAAGTTGTGCTGAAGATAAACATACCAAGCATGGGTATGTTAAATCATTTTTAATGTGGTATGAAGAGACAAATATCAAAGGTACCAAAAAACGTCCAAAATAGGTCAGGGGTCTAAGAGTTAAAATAGTCCATTCATTGAAGGTGTGCCTAATAATCCGGTGCATTTTATAATCCAGCAGGTTTCATAATCCAGTGCGCCTTATGTGTGATTTTTTTTTTTTTTTTAGTAGGCCATTCATCGAAGATGTTCCTTACAATCCAGTGCGCCTTATATAATTCATTATTTTTTTGTCTCACAATTATATGTCTGCTGCCACAGTTTGATTAATGATTGAAAAAGGTTTCTCTCTTAAACCACTTGTGTTCATTTCATTTTTACTCCTTCATATTTTCTTTCGGTAACCAAGTGCTTTGAGTTGAAAAGCAAACTTGGTTAAGATTTGGCTAACTTTATAGACAGATGAAAATGGAAAATGAGCTGAAACAAGCACTTCTTGTGTTGTGACATTTGCTGATACAAATAATTATGGTCTTCTCAGGGAATAGTCGATGAAATCCAATAAAATATACAGCTAAAAATATAAAATATACAGCTCATCATTTGTCTGGATGATGAGGGAATAATTCCTACATCTCTTGTTCTTTCTGTTCCTCAGGCCCTAAGGGACCTCACAGCTCAATATTCTGGAAAGATCACTATAATCAAACTAGGTAAACATAACACACACTCTATAAATACTGTCTTTACACACAGTTCTTTGTTCTATACATGCATCTAGGTATATATAGTACTGTACTTGCAGAAATGTTCTTCAGCGAACCCGCTTTTTTGCCTTAATTTGGGTGATATGCAAATTATGTGACTTCAGCTTCGATGCTCAAACTGATCTGATTACATCATAAGCAAGTAAACCAAGTAAAGAACAGAAGTGATAGAGAGTCTCTAAAGCAAAGCTGGAATTATGAGGACATGATCTTGAAATGAAGATGAAATGAGAGAAACAATGTGGTTTGAACTCTGGATCACATGGTCCAAGGCTTGAAGCTGCTTCTCAGACCCCAAGTGAGGCCTGAATGGGTGGAGAAGCTTGATAAGTCTGAAATCATGAAACAATGTGAGAACAAGAGAGGCTCCATCACCTGGGTGATAATGCTGTAATTACATCAGAGCAATAAATTCCTTTTCCCAAATTAGCAACTGCAAAGGGGTGAAAGTCGTGTCTGATTACTGTTTGAAATGCTGGTTGCAGGTGGAACTGTGGTGGGTGGCTTAAAATCCAAGGACTGGGATTTTAACTGTTCTTCCATCTGTGTGAGCTCTCTCCAGGTTCTCCTGCTGGAAACTGTTAACTGTCTGAAATGATTAATGATTTTTTTTTTTTTTGGTAAACAGGAATCATAATCTTTTAATTCTGCAGTGCACTGGCGTTGCACTCAGAGTGTCCCCAGCCTATTGCCCACAAGTCAGCTGGGATAGGCTCCAGCAACCCCTGTGACCAGCAAAAAAACATAAAAACTAAAAACATAATTGCATTGGAAAATGTGGAAAATGAAAAGACTTTTTTATTTTTCAATTGTCCTTTTTTCATCTCCACTCCATTTGTCACACTTCTTTTAGCCTGGCATTGAATTTTATTGTGTGAATCTGGAGAACAGAAATTGTAGGGTCTGGTGAGAGACATTAACAGCTTCTACTATATCTCACATGCAGCTAGTAGGACCTTGAATTAAATCCATGCTCTGCTTACAAACTGAACCAGAACACACTGATGTACATTTCTATGTGAAGACATGGCAGATGAAGATAGCATCACGGCTGCTGTCCAAGCTGTGAGTGACAAGATCGGGGCTGCTGGGTTGAACATCCTCATCAACAACGCTGCAATCAATAAACCTGCAGCACCAGCACTTATGTCGATGACGAGGAAGAAGGACATGATGGAGGTATACGAAACCAATGTGGTGGGGCCATTTCTCCTTTCAAAGGTTGGTTTTTCCTTAACGTCTCTGTGTTTATGCTGTACACACAGACACACATGCATGAGTCAGGTTTTTTTTTTTTTTTTAATTTTAATGACTATTAAATTTCCTTACATGTGCATTTCTTCCAACATTTAACAAAAAAAAAGGTTCTGAAAAGTTATCATGTCTCTGCTTCACTGCTGAAACAGACGCAGTAAGAAAGAAACATAACACATTCAAAATATGATATGTTTGATTATTATTTATTATTATTAGGATTTGTATGATACTTTAATTAAATGTAATAAATAAAATTAATTAATGGTAGGTTCAATTATTATATTTTCAACATTTCTGTTACAAGATCAAGCCACACTGTCCAGAATGAGTGAGAATGTAATAATTACACATTAGGGGCGGCAGTGGCTCAGTGGTAAAGCGGTCGGTAGAGCGGGTCGTCCTGTGATTCAAGATCGGCGGTTCGATTCTCGCTCCCGCCCAAAAAATACCCGGAGGTGAGCTGACAGTGGGAGGTGTCAGCTCACCTCCAGAGCACTACCGAGGCACCGTTGAGCAAGGTGCCGTCCCCTTTACAAAAATTGCTCATTTGAGGCGCACCAAGAAGGAGCTGCCTGCCACTCTACCTCCCTTGCATGCCTACAGGCCCCCCTGTGTGTGGTTGTGTGTATTACAGGGGCCTGTACACACTAATATGCATGCATGTGATTGAGACTAACACACTAGAATGTGCGTTCTTAATTTCCCTTCAGGGATTATAACAATGTATAAAATTAAATTAAAAAAATTAAGATAACATGTTTGAACTCTAGTCAGGAACTCTCACCTCCTTCCCTTCAGATGTGTCTTCCACTTCTCAAAGGAGCAGCAGAGGGACACCCATCTGATGAGAGCATGGGTAAGTCTCCTTTCTTTCAAGTCATATTAGAATTTGTATCCCAGACAGACACAAAAATTAAGAATAAGAGTGCAAAGTGGCAGCACTGGTCGGCAATGTATCCTCACAGCTAAATGTTTCTTGCTGTGATTGGGCATGTTTCCCTCAGTTTCTACCCACGGTCAGAAGACATGCAACATTAAGTATCAAGGAAAAGAATGTGAACCAGACAACGAGGTTCATGGTTTTCTGCATCAAAATGTCATAAAAGGTGATCTGATCTTAATCTAAGTCAGAGATTTGTGAAAGAGCGCACTGACACTGCAGAACTATTGGTAAAATGTGAACGAATGAAACTAAGATAGAACTATCTGGAAAGAACACAAGGCAAAAGCTAAAACAAAGTCTGACTGGATCCAGCTACAGGAAGGGCCCGGTTGAGGTTCTGGCTGCAGAACGGGTCAACCAGTTCATTGTCTTTGTCTGCTACCAGTTGGAATGTCGAAAGAATGTGTTTGGTAAAGACGTGAATGATCAGAATTCTTTTGTGTTATTATTTTAGGCACATTGCTTTTGTCTGTACCATTGATTCAGATGATGATAAGATCACCGTCTGTGAGAGAGAACATTTTGCTTCAGAAGGGTCACATCCTTTCTCCTTTCTCAGAGCTTAGTGGCTCTAAATGACCCATGGTTGATGTTCTAGTACCCAGTGTCTCGACCAACGATAGCTAGGCTAGGAAGAATAGCAGATGTAGAGAACCGGAAAGCTATTGGTTATGGAGAGTAAGGCTGTAATACCAGGAAACGTAGAATAGTGATTAAAAAAAACAAGGACAAAGGCTGATATTATTTTTTCTATTGTTATGGATACCTATATGTATAAACCTGGATCCATTAAAAACGAGGCCGGGCTGCTGTTCTTCAGATATTTGCGGCTAAAGCGCCGCTAGCACCCCAGGTGTTGATTAATATGTAATGCCTACTGTTGTTCATATCACATGATCCAGGATGTCTTTGTCTGTTTCCTCTCAGGCAATAAAATGTCATGCAGGAGGGCAGCCATCATCAACATCTCCTCCTTCATTTCATCTATAGAGAAATGTCCAGAAACCTTTTCTATGGTGCCGATGTACCCTTACAGGACCAGCAAGGTGCTGTCAATACACACTCAACACTCTATAGACTCACTACATCATATAAGGTTCTAAGACCGGGCTACTTACGATCTGTTTTCAGCCAGAGAGTCAAACTATTGTGGTTTCACAGATACATCTGTGTAGTGGGAATGTTATTTACTAAAACTTTGTTTATGTGCTTTTTGTTGTTGATTACCAGGCAGCACTGAACATGCTGACACGCTGTCTAGCAGAGGACTTCAAGACGCACAACATCCTGGTGACAGCATTCCATCCCGGGTGGGTTCGCACCGACATGGGAGGGCAAGAGGTGAGGTGACTGGTTAAAGGCAGTAGAGAGACTAGTTAACAGCAGTAGAGTGACTGGTTTACAGCAGTAGACAGACTGGTTTACAGCAGTAGAGAGACTAATTTATTTTCAGTAATGGATGAGGAGAACCGTGTTATATTGACAGACAGTTACTGTGACACAACCTGACTGTGTTCATAAACCCAAGTACTGGGTAAATGGCTGATGAACAAAGATAAACTACTTTGATTTGATGCTGAAATAATCAGCCAATAATTATATTACACCAATAAAAATTCAAATAAAAATAAATGGTAAAATGGCAGTTTCTGTGATAGCTATTTGTTAGTGATTCCCGCAAAAATACACATTTTACAAACCTCTGCCGTATGAACACAAATCCAAAAATTCAAACTATATTCATAAACCCCCAGACTTTTCCATCATAATCAAACTATCACCTCAAAACCAGTTGTCCTCTGTTCAAAACCCCTAAATAAGATAATTTAGTATGCAGCATTCATTATTTTGAAAGGCCATGCCAACAGTGATTGCTTCTTCATGTCGGTTCTTCCGTTCTCATTTGGTCGTCTTTCCATTCTACAAGGAGGAAAATGTACTTACAAACACATACAGCCATTAAAAATAGTGTCCTGGTGGACATTGTACTTATTGTAATATTATAGTATTCTTTTATGTAAAATGTTGTACAGCAGGAAATAATCACCTGTCCTCTTCTCTGGATGTCCTCAGAGAAGCTGCTCAAATTCGATTAGAGTCTTTGTCCTGTTGCGCTCGTTGTCATCCCATCAACAAGGACATGGTGTGCGATAGATTTCATCAGTAATGATCAGCCTCTTCTCGACTCCTCCCTCCTCATCCTCCTCCTCCTTCCTGCATATTTCTGTGTATTGTAGATTGAAGCACAAGTACGACCTGTGCACAGTCTGGACTAGCTAAACCTGTTCACATCATTGCAAACATATATGTTCAATTTTGCCTTGTGTGTAAAGGATGTGTAGGAGTTGTGTTCACGTTTTTCTTGCAGTGTGTAAAATTTTGCATCACAACTCTATCACAAGCCCAGTAATTATTTATGTATTAATGTAACCGTCTCTTCTCTTTAACTTCAACCGTTTATTCCTTTCTCTTGTTTGTTGTACCCCTAGGCTCCTTTGTCCACCCAGGACAGCGTACGTAGTATGCTTAATGTGATGTCATCACTCAATGACCAAAATGATGGGGCACTTTTGGACTGGAGGGGCAACAGTATCCCATGGTAAACCACAGCTGTCCACACCAGGCTTACCAAAATGACAATTTATGCATCTTCATAGCTGACAGTAATCCAGTCTCAGGTTTTTCTGCTGGTTATCTGTGACTTCAATCAGTTGCCCAATCAGACATTTTGTGGTCTGTTGGTGGGGAAATCCACAACTCGTGAAGAGTGGTGGTTAGTCAGGTTCACACTGCATCCTCTGCAGATCCTTTTGCCTGATAAGCAAACTGGTGGCTGTCAAGGTCAGTGGAAATGTTGGCCTTGATGTGGGAATGCAGGAGCAGATTTTTTTTTCCCCAATTCCACCTTAATACTCAGGAAGTCTCATGTTATTGTGTTAAAAGTGTTTATGTAATCATTCCTGCTGCTCATGATGGCAAGAAAGAGAGTCCTGACATACCTCTTATTAAAAATGGATAAAAAACAAATTGTTTTTGTGTAAAAGTTTGTATAATAAAGATCATCTGTTATTAAAATGAGGCATTTGCAGAACGATTTATTGGAAGTGTCCTTCCAATAAACAGGAGTCATTTTGGATTGTGGTTATTGTTTTTTGCACACATTGTGTTTTAACAAGCTCCTTCAATGTTACTGGTTCAGATGAAAAAATAAAAGAATTATAAAAAAAAATAACTCTTTACAGGGGCTAAAAACATTGTTTACCTGTTTTGTCTCGCATCCACAAGATTGCCCTGGTCAGCATGGAAATATTTGATGTTTTGCAATTGAAGTACTAAGTTGACAATAAATCCCACCCTGAAGACATCGATAAAGCAATATTCAGTTGTGATGCACATTCTGGGAAAAGCAGAAATGTTTCATCTGAATGTTTTGGTTTTCATGATTATATTCAGAGAAACTTCAATTACAAGGTGTTGGCTAGTGCCAGCAAACTTCTACCTTCCCTCTTTGTCCACAATGTGTGCAAACACAGAACCATGTTGGTCTCAGGATGGACAGCACAGAGGTAAACTTGAACACTGATTCAGGTATGTCTTGCTTCCAAAACACTATTCTTGATTTGTACTTATTCACTTGGGTTATAGACTAAATCAAATAGAAGCAGATAAAAACCAAACATTCTAGGCTTTCCTGATTTGTTGGTTTAATACAGCCTTGGAAAACGAACTCAATCTGATTTACAGATTTTAGATAATTTAGTGTGTATCTACAGTGGTATGAAAAAGTTTGGGCACCCATGATAATTTTCCAGATTTTCTTTTACAAATCACTGGCTGTATCAACAATTTCAATTAAAACATTATATAGCAGACTGAGTAATATTTGAGAAGTCAAATGAAATTTATAGGATTTACAGAATGTGTGCAGTAATTAAACATAAGTAGGCAGGTGCATACAAGTCGGCACCCTTATTGTTTTATTGACTTGAATACCTTTAGCACTAATTATTGGAACACAAATTTGTTTAGTAAGGTCACTGACCCTTGACCTACACCAATCACGGGAAAGGGTATTTACGGTGGCCAATTGTAAGTTGTTGTCGTCTTTGCATTTTCTACAAAGATTGGCAACAGAGGAGCCTTAAAACAACTGTCAAATGACCTGAAAACAAAGATTGTTCAACATCATGGTTTTAGGGGAAGGATGCAAAAAACAATTTCAAAGATTTAGTTTCCACTGTAAGGAACGTAGTGAGGAAATGGAACAAAACAGGCACAGTTCTAGTTAGGGCCCGGAGTGGCAAGCCAGGAAAAATGTCCGATAAGCAGAGGCGACAAATACGTGTAGTTAAAAATAAACAACCAAAATCCAGACCCTCAGTGTAAGTTATAAAAAGGGGCTCTACAAAAATAGGCTCTACTAAATATTGATGTCATTTTTGTGTTGAGGTGCCCAGATTTATGCACCTGCCTACTTTTGTTTAAATAATTGTTACACACTTTTGGTAAATCCCATAAACTTCATTTCGCTTCTCAAACACCACTTTGTTCGTCTGCTATATGATATATTTTACTGAAATTGTTAATCCGAACAATCAGTGATTTATAAGGGAAAATCTGGAAAATTATTAGGGGTGACCAAATTTTTTCATACCACAATATATAACATTGAGTTCTTTCTGATGATTAAACTTGTATATCCGGATACCATTAGAATATTTTTAGTAATTCTATATATTGCACTGATTATCATGAATTTTTTTGTAAAACACAAGACAAAATATTCCCTTTTCATTTGAACTATTTACACGTTCCTTTGAGACATGCCTACTGATGTTTTCCAAATGAAAACTGAGATGACAGAAAGTTCATCTTAATTTTGGCCAATTTATTGATCAACAGGCATAACATACTGTGTCTACACAAAGCCAACGAGACAATGTGTAGAACTGACCATTCCATCAGGTTAGGTGAAAGATGGCTGTGTGCTCCAGTGAATTTTTTGGAAAGTGTGCCTTTGGCAGGGATGTAGAAGAACCTATATGTAATTACAACATACGGTCATACAGTCTCTGGAATTTGCACATCCATAACAAAGGATCAAGAATCAGAGCCATAATAATATGTTATAGTAATAAAACAATTATCGTTGTCTAAAAACTACACTGATGTTTTCATCTCTTCTGTTTTCAGAAACTGAATCATATATTTCTATTCATATACTGGAAGTTCTTGAGTTCATCCTTTTTCTGCTTTTCTGACTAAATAGGTAACTTAAATATTTACAATGATTATTTTACAACCATTGGCCCAGCCCATTCAAGATAAATGTTCCTTTTAGTTTGTTTAGAATAAAAAGCGCACAGAGGAATGGAGAAATGGTCCCAGTGAAGGGTGAAGTGGGGAGGGAGCAGAGGATGGATGTGAAGTCTTTGTCCCCCCCGTTCCAGAAAGGCTTCTAGATCACACACAGGGTTTCTCAAGAAACATTTCAGGGGTGTGAGGGACACCAAACCTCACCCTGCTGAGGCACACAGGATGTCCAACCTCATGCTGGATTGCTGTACAGAGACTGCCTGAAGCAAATTGCGCTCCAGGGTCCTCCTTTGTCACGCTGCAGGGGTGCACATGGTCGTCTCACACTAGAGGGAAGACTTAACGCTCCACATTCCTGGGAATTTGTTTGTGCGACCTCTGACCCGGTCCTTTACAGCACCAGCAGCTGTCCCAGCACCATCCTGAAATGTTGTGTACACCCGGCCAGTTCCTTCACCCTCTCGGTCATCTCTCTGACTGCTGCAGGGGACGGATACTGAAGCGCTGCAGTCTTTGTGCTGATCACAATGTCTTTGAGTTTTTCACAGAGGGTGTTGCTGCTCTGAGCGACCCGCCCCCTCACCTCAGGAGACTTGGACTGACGCGACAGCGTGTCGCCGATGAACACCAGCTTGTGAGCGCTGAGGATGACGAACTTGCTGTGTGCCACAAAGATTTTGGGTGGCTGGTTGGAATTGATGGCAGAGAAGAAGGCATCGATGGCGTTAGTTACCGTGGTAACATTTTGCTCACATTGCTCCTGGTAGAAGAGGAGGAGCTGCCGGTCGCCATGGGACAATTTAAAAGAGGATGAGCCTCCAGAGCCATTCTGGGCCAGTTGATTGGCCAGTGGGTGATATGGGGATGGAACCCAGCCCGTCATGTCATTGTTGATTGGCCGGCTGACTTCCTGCTCCAGGCGTTCAAATTGTTTAATCTGGAAGTAGAGGGGAGGGACAAGGTTAATTATACGACCCGTATTCCAAAAAAAATATGTCTGTAAATCTTGTTTCACCTAAAAATAACTGAGAACAAACTATTTACAAGTCCTACTGAAAAATTGACAGTTTTTTCCAGACAGGTAGTCATTTTGAATATGATGACAGTAACGTGCTCCAAAAGGGCTGAAATCGTTGAAACAGAGTCATGGCACATGGTTGATGAGTTGGTCAGACAGACGGAGACTGGAGGACAGGCAGGCAGGCAGGAAGACACACGTTGTGAAGAACGGACTCCAAAAGTATGGACAATGTTATTTTATACTTCAGCTGCTCAGCAGTCAAATGTCAAATGTCTCTGTTGGGTTTGGTGCTTCATAACACAACATACTTCTAAAGGGCGACAGGTCTGGACTACACACAGTCCACTCCAATACCAGGACTCTTTCATTCTGAAGCTAAGATGCTATAAAGACCAAAAAAAATGTGGCTTGGAAGCATCTTTCTGGAAAAAAAAAGCCCCCCCCCAAAAAAAGATATTGGTTGGGTGGCTTCATATGTTCAAAACCTCTAGTTACCTTTCAACATGAACAGTGGCTTCAAAACCTGCAAACACTCTGCCAGTGGACAGTAACAGAACTCGCCAGAAGCTCGCCAGACTGTGGGATGTTTCAGTGCCCTGCAACGGTCCTGATCTTTGTTGCCCAACTTTTGAAACATATGATGCTGACATAAAATTCACTCTAGGCACAAACGGTATGCTAACGAAGTTGATGAAATAACATTTAAATATATTATCTTGGTACTGATACCAAAAAGGATTAAGATTGTAAAACAAAGATGCTGCTCAAGTCTAGTGCTACATCACTAGACTGTAAGGACCGCAATGATTAAAACAAATTAGTTGTCATGTCACTTTTTTTTGCCATCGAGTTGAGTATCAAGTAGAAGACAGGATGACAAAATATTTCCACAGCAGGACATAGGATCAATGGTTCTTGTTTCTACAGAAGTAAGGTTACGCCTCCAGTTTCCTGTCTGAGAGTCTGTAGTTTGTCTGTGAAAGCACAGACAACTGGTTCCAGAGTAGACATGGTGTCTGATTCCACTCTGGAACTGATGGAAAAGGACTTGATCTTGTCCAAGATAGTTATGGGTTCGTGTAAGTTTAAACTATGGTGGCTCTTCAGACACACAAATTGTGATCGTTTCCCTTCTGTCCATCTTTACCCAGAACGTTTATTCTGGTCCAGGTGGATAGTCAATGATCAGACAAACATTATAAAAAAGGTTTTAGCAATCAAATATAAAATTAGCAAAGTTGGTGAGGAGATCATCATCCAGGTTCTTCACACATCTCTCTAGCAGGTCGGAGCGAAAAAAAAGGAACATTCTGGTGTGTGAACTTTTAAGGGTTTCTTTGTGCTCCTGCTTACAGGAGGGCTTGACTATTACCTGATCCTTTACCTGACAGGTACATTGGGTTTGGGTAGATTGGGTATATGGCATGTGTCTATTTTTACATCACATGTGGTGTGCCCTATTTGGAGATTTTAACATGATCATTAGCAGTCAAAATAAAACTGAGTGTTGTGTGAAGTCTTTGCTGTGTAAGCGTTATTCAGCATGCAGAAATTTCCATTTCTTATGGAAATACCGCCCCCCCCCCCAAACACACACACACACACACACACACACACACACACACACCTGTTGCTGTTCCAGTTGTGTCTTGTGTCGGATGATGTTGCCTTTGTCCAGCAGCTGTCTTTGGTTTTTCTCAAACTCCTCCTTTCCCTGATGAATCAACACAGTTACAGTTCTGGTTACACTGTGATGTCACAGCTATTACTGCAATGGTAACGCACACACACACACACACACAACTACACCTGTGAACACACTCCTGAATGCATGTCAGATTCCTTTTCTGTAAGTAAATTAAATAATTTGTAAAGACTCTTGACTTGTGAGATCACTACGCTGCAGACACTGTCAGGTAAATGAAAACACGCCTTCATTCATACAGCATAAGTATGACGAGATAAACGGCCACTGGCTCCTTGTACAGAAGACTGGACGATGCATCTCAGTTCCATTGATGAATCCACTAAATATTTGGATTCTAAAAAATGTTCAGTAAAGATGATGGAAGAAATTAACTAAATCATGAAAAATCTCATCTGACCTACATCTGTGTAAAATAGAAAATGAATAAAATGTGAAATATTTAGTTTAACCAACATGCTAACCTGAAATCAAACTGTGTCATATAAATATACAAGAATTTTGTTCAATATTCACGGCCTCGTGACTGTGTGGTTCTGATAGTTAGCATGCTGACACATGTCCAAAACAATATGAAACAGGCTGAAGCATTTGTATTTCAAGCCTGATAACATTCCACTGGTAAAGGAAGAGCAGGGCTGGAACCCGTGGGGCCTGTTGAGCCAACTTTCCCCACGGACACGTGAGAGACGGGCGGGTCGTCACTCCACAGAACCAAATCCAGAGGTTGTGCCAGTCAATGTGGAGGTGAATTATGCGGTAATCAATGGTAATCAAGAACCAATTGTGTAAAATGTTGCATGCTCCAACCAAATTGCAGTATATGTGTGTGTTCTGTGTGTGTGTGTGTATTTGTGTGTACCTGTAAATGTACATAATCGTAGTCTTCCATCCATCCCTCCCCTGTGGACTCGTACGGCCTGTCCGCACCTTCCTCCTCCTCTGCAGCTGAAAACTTTGGCGGAGGTGGAAGGGGCCGTGACTGAATGTTCACTTTCTCCCCTCCTTGGTACGTGCCACTTCCTGACCCTGTCATGTGACCGCTGATCTCTCCTGGGATTGGGGGAAGTGGCAGCTGCTGCTGATTTCGGGTGGTCCTTTTGAAGAGCAGTGAGGCATTGCCATGGAGAAAGGACGCCAGCTGTTTGGTGTCGTCCGGTATGCCTCGAGCTGTCATGATTAGTTGATCTAAGTCATCCCCGCCAGGTGGTGGTGCTGCAAGCACTGTGTGAGACCAGGAAATGGCATCTAAGCTCTGACTGTGCTGAATTAAACTGTGGAAGACCTCCTCCATCTTGCCCACCTGACGGCCGAGTTTGGTCTGCAGAGATCGGTCTGTGGCCTGGGCAGCGTTCGCCACAGCACCCCTGGCAAACTCAAGGAAGTCCCGAACAGAGGCGCGCACCCGGTCAGCAGCCTGATGGATCGCTGGAAGGTTCCCTTCCAGGTGAGCGGGGCCTCTCCAGTTACTCGTGATGAACGACATCATGAGCGAAACACTGGACTCAACAGCTTGCTGCAGCCGAGACAGACGCTCCATAGCCTGCTCCAGGTCCAAAATGAGGGGTGTCCCTGGAGTGGAGCCAGTAGCAGGAAGTGAGGAGGAAGAGGAGGTGTCGCGGACGGGGACCGTGTCTAAGGAGGAAGCAGAGTGATTGCTCCGTGTGCTCCCTGTGCTGGAGGCGGACAGTCTCTTGAATGACATGGTGACCTCCTCACTGGTGGACTGGGCGTCACGCACCACCTGCAAAACACACGTCACCAAAACGACTGTCTTTATAGTCAGCCGGCAGCGTTCATGTCATCAACAAAACCGTTTATTACACCCTGATTCATGAGTCATATCACCACAGAGTTTCATGTTTCATGGTCTGCACGCAAACTATCACAGCTTAATATCAGAAACTTCCAATTCTAAAGATCCATTCACAAAAAGTAGACCTGTGTCTGTGCTGGACCTGCGCATTTCAGCCATGGTTCTTAAAGCAAACTTATATCAGTGTATCGTCCCCCGGGCCCACAGTCGGATTTTATCTCTGAGTTTTCTGAAGTTTAGTCCCGAAAATGGAACAAATACCTATAGTGTGAGATTTTAACATACAGTGGTACGTCGAGATACGAGCTGCTCCACATACGAGCTGTATGTAGCTTATGTGTTCATGTGACTTTTGCAGAGTTTATTTTACCTCAAGAAAGTAGAGCATCCCTGGGATGCACTTCAAGAAAAATTTGTACATCCCAACATGACGTTTATTCATCCCAAAAGCAATAAGAGAATATACAGTAGAAGCCGTATGCAAGGGTTGAGTTTTACCAATACTTCAATATAAAAACCAAACAAAATGTTAATTTCATGTTTTTATTAATAACATCATAACTTTTTAAGTAAAAAGAAGAGTAAAACTATATATGAGTTTTATCAAAATATTAAGCCTGGTAGTTATTTAAAAAAAAAAAACTCTTTCAGAAATAAAGATGAAAGAGTTATTTTTTCATTTTTGCTTTTCACTCAGTAGTTTTCTTTCTCCTGTGGACACTGCACCAAGCTGACAGAGCCTTCTCCACACACATTTCAGTGATATCTATCAGTAATATCTGGTTCTGTTTATTCATTAACTTTTGACTGTTTTTTATGCAAGAAAGCACTCATTGTCACTTGCTTTTTCACCAACTTTGGCATAATTTTCGGGGGCATAGTGATAATCAACTTTTAATTTTGTAGCACTTAAATAACATCAGTAGACATTTCAAAGCGCTTTAACAGACAGAAATCCAACAGGACCTCACAGGGTCTAACTAAGCCCTCGCTCTCGCTGCAGCGCGTAAAACGAGCAGACGTCGTGTTGCCTTTGGTCGATTTTAATAAGGCAGAATCATGCAGGTAAGTCTCGTGACGAGAAACTCACGCAAGAAACAGGCGTGAGAGCTAAACATTACGGTGATTCCCGGGTTCGAAACACTGCTTTTGCGTTTCTTTTCATACATTATCACTGGCTCTATATAAATAAGAACGAATTGAACGGAACGTGGGACTGTCCTACCTGTGGTGGAACATCATAGACATGGTTGTCCCTCATCTCTCCCCCTTTGTCCTCTCGTTCCCGAGGGAAGTCATAGACATCCTGGGTGGGGTGAACTCCAACCCTCAGGCTTGCCGGGAAGTCATAGATTTCCTGAGGCACCTGACCAACTCCGCCCCTTTCTCCATGGTAATGTTTGTCAGTCAAGATAGGAGGCGGAACGTCATACACATCCTCTGGAATCGGTGGCTCATCATCATCGTCATTGAGGCTGTTGTGCAGAGCTGGTGGCTTGAGTTTTGCAAAGTGGGGTGGTACATCGTAGGTCTCCTCTCTGATTGGCTGACCATCAGGAATGCCTTTATTGACAGATGGAGGGAAGTCATAGACCTGTAGAGATGCATTCAGTGTTTAGTGCATTGATCATTGTTTTGGTCTCACAGCACAAACATCACGATGTCTGAAATAATTTCAGGTTAGGCTTAACTAGTATCTCTAATTTTGCACGTAGCTCATAGTTATAACATTGAACTGTATTGATTCTTTGATTTCATATTGTTGCTCATTCCTTTGACCAGATGCAGATCGGTCACCTTAACTGGTTGTACTTGAATTGACGGCTCCTGCACTACAATGTGGACAAACATGATCAACAAATGGTTTGGGAAATTTATTAATGGCTCTGCTTCACATGTCCTTGGTCTTAATGTATTAATAGTTGATTTATTGATTTTGATATTTGTTTTAACTATTTCAATACAAGATTCACAGATGTGGATATTTTTCTTTATTTTTATTTCTCTATTTTTTTAATTTGATATCTTCTATAGTGTTAATAAGTCAGTGTATCGTTCTGACATTGATGACAGACATAGATTTATATTCCAAATAATGTTCACAAGGAACAAAAACAAATTAAATAAAGGATGTTAAGACTTGTCAGACCCACATATCTTGGGCAACTGTAACTAGACAGAAAGAAGTGTCTGAACTGCATGCTGTATGACACAATAAAACTTTACCGTCTGCTGGGTGTTCTTGTCTGCGGTCGGTAGAGTGTCATACACATTTGGACCACTAGAGGGCCCCTTTACCACCATGGGAGGGGTGTCATAAACCTGAGCACAGGGAGAAAACAATGTAAAATACACATATAGGCTATCAACTCTACACCAGAATGAATGAATGAATGAATGAATGAATGAATGAATGAATGGCCCATTGCCGGGGGCTATAGAGGCGGCTGACTGTCCCTCGACCACACTGGTCACCAGTCTCTGGAAGCTGAGGACGACAGCCTTTGTGGCTTTCCATACATTTTAACAGTTTAACATGCACTGATTATTAGAATTACATTTGTATGGTCCTGTCTAGACTGCTAATGCTAATGGCTAACACATCACTACATTACATGTTGTGAGCAATTTGTTGATAAGCATTTATTCTTTGAAAATAGACTCAACATTATCTATAGCACAAGTACAATAGATTTACTGCAAAAAAGAAAACAGGATTCTTTGTAGTTGACAGAGGCTCAGCATGGACTCATTTGAGTGTCACTACTTGTATCATTTATTGGATCTATACTGAAACTACATTCTCATTAAACACACACTAAAAGGGTGTACATATGAGACACATTGTCTCAAAACTTTTAGGATTTGAATTTTTACTCACACTGTCAATGTTGTAATAATGAGTTGAACTTCATAGCAAACCGGCACTTAAGACCTATCCAGTAAAAAAGGTCAGACTGGCTACTTTACTGTATCCCTCGAGGGCTTCTGTTCTGTGTTTTCAGTTTCCTTTTCATTTTGATTGTGTACTGGACTTGGATCTGTAAATGTTGTGTGACGTGTCTGTGCAGAGCATTTTTGACTGAAACACTTCAAACCTGAACTTTGTATCATATGAATACTGAGCAAAATAAACAAGTACTACTGTGAAAACAATTGTGTGCAGACATGCACATTCACACATACACACAGTCTGACCTGAGTGTTGTACTGCTGACGGGTGGGGGGTACGTCATATATGTCCTGTTGGGTCACGGGCTGATGTCTGGGAGGGACATCGTATTCGTCCTGCTCTGGTTTCACCGTGTCGTACACGTACACCTGTCCAACTCGAGTAGGAACCACCACCTGCACCCAGAAGCAGAATCAGAGGAAGGTTAGGAATGAAGGAGTCAGGCTGAACAGAAGAGGTCAGAGGTCAACCCTACTAGAAAGGACAACTATTCAGGTCAATGGACAAATGTCTAATATCTTACAGCAAAAACAATATTGCAAACTTTTGAACCTGGACTGCAGATTGTTATCTTTTGAAAATTCTGCCATGTAAATGAGCAAAATGCAACTGCTCTGCCAATGACGACACACAAATCTCCACTTCATTGGTGCGCAGATTGAACACTGCTTGGTCTCACTTGTACTGTAGGCTGTGGCATTCATTAAAGGTCCTGCAAAGAAAATTTCTTCCATCACTACTGTGATTTTATTTTGCAGGGTTGATTTTGAAAGGGAACACTGCCATGTACTGTCCTGATATTATTACTACATCATTTGCAATTGTTTTTGTGGATGTCCAGGGACCATTTCTACAACTTGTACTGTGGACACTTCTTTGGAAATGGAAATGTTCCCATTCTGTGAAACCTCTGTCACTCTAACAGGACCTACAGTTAAAATACTAAGTGTGACAAATTCAAAAGCCTGAAAGTAAAATGAAAAGTGTTCCAGCTGACGATGTGACGACGATGGTGGAGAGTTTACAACGCTGTCATCAAAGCCGTGACTAAAGGATCTACATCATAAAGTATTGGGGTTTGTTTACACTGTTCTGCTTCCTGCATAAGTCCACAGGCATTAATTCATAGTTCTGATTTGTTATATAATGATGTATATAAACTTAAAATACTAATTAGTTACTTTACATGTAAACAGTCAAGACAATATAGTTTTCACAAAAATACTGGACTTTTCTAAGATTCACATTTTTTGAGATGACAGATTGTTAAACTGTGACTCTTTAAAAATATATTTTTTCATATTCCTTTCTTTCTTTCTCTGTAATTCCATCTGGTTCAAATAAACAAGCCTTTCAACAGTATTGATGACACTTGGGTAAATGCCAGAGGTGTCCGAGAGAGGAATGAATGCATGAGTAGACACACACACACACACACACACACACTATAGCCCATGTTATTGATGACTTGCCCTAGTCAAAACTTGACAGCAGACACACACTTAACGTTAAGTGATTGGTTGGTTTGTGTTACATATAGCTACACTGACAGACTGCTTCTGTGTCTATGCCCTTCTCGCCAACAGCTTAATCAGATAAAATTTTATGATCAACTGACAGATTTGAGGAAGAAAAAAATCAAAACAGAATGATTAATATTTCAATGTTTTCCTTAAGAGTTTTGCCAGGGCCAACAACATGAAACAGGAGTAGAGTGCAGTCTTCTAACTTCTTATAAAAAAGCGTCTTTTGGTTAACACCTACATTAAACCGTAGGGTGTGGATATGTTTCCAAGAATTGGTCTTTGTCCACTATGTAGCGCTAGAGAATAGTAACCTACCTTCTCTTTAAGTAAAACTTAAAGATGATCATCCAATGAATATTTAAAACAGAGGGAAAATGTAGTGTCACATGAGAATATTTTAGTTTACCAGCAGGGGGTGCTATCACTACGACTGAATACATTCAGTGGGTGACATACCATGCAAAGTCTGGACGTGAGTGGAGAGTTATAAGATCCTTTAACATCCTGTATTATGATGTACTGTTACCGTAAACCAGCAGCTGACCATCTTCACATTAAAGCACCGCCGAAGGTCTTCTGATTAAATCTGAGGTCAACACCTGGACAAGCCATCAGGGGTACAGGGAATGGTGAAATTTTCTGTTGTTTGCATGTGTTTGCGTTACAAAAGATTTTTCACACTGCTGCCTTTAGGATGGGACCCTGATCCAACATGTGACATTTTGTAAAAAGCTGGGCTAATCACAGAGGATCCATAACATCTTCATCTTTCATGACGTTTGATAAAAATACAGGATTCAGAAGTCAGACAAGTAGTGACGGCAGCTTATTTTAGGATCTAGAAGGTGCCACAGAGCTGCTTTACCATCTATAGAGGTGACCAAAACTACATTCTGATATGGGGACATCTTCACGGTAGGGCTGTGATGCAACACCTGAAGGATGGCAAAGACAAGGCCATGAACAGTGGAGAAGACAATGTGCTGTTTCACAGTAAATATATAAACCATTTACCATGCAGACACAGACACACTTTTAATTTTAACTGATGGTGGACTTCCAGTTGGGCTTTGGTCATGACTGCATGAGACGTCTTCATAGAAAGTTCTACACGCATATCCTCATGTAAATGTCCTTCTTCTGAAAGCCTAGCTGGATCTGATGGTCGGAATTTTACGGATGTCGGTGGAGTCAGTTTTCTAACTAACGCTGTAAATCCACATGGATTGAATTTACTACCACATTTGTTGAGTGTGTCAAATTTTGGTGAGCATCCCAGCATCTCCAGTCTCAACACACACTTCCTTTCCAGTGGTGGATAGTTGCTAAACCACCAGAGACAACACTCACAATAAAGTGTTATTGAGATATTAGAACTTAACTGACCTTTACTGACTTTGGGGTTTGAAAATTACATTATATAAACTAACACCTAGTATATATATGTTATAATAACATGCAAACTGATGACATGTTTTTCCCTCACAAAAAAAAGGGTTTATGCATTTCTGTGTTGTTTCTGGGTTAGGTTGGATGGTTTGTGTCTTTCGCTTTCTTTTTTAAGCTCCACTCTTCAACTGTCAGAAATGAAACGTCACATTACTCCATGTTGATCTCAGCACCTCTTTAAATTTCACGCGAATGTTCTCTCAAATTGTGGCTTTAATAAATCTAGTCATACCATAAACATGTTGGATTGGCTGGTTTTAAATTGGTGATATGATGGCCACACTGGCCAGCCCTCCCAGTACTCAGCATTTCAATCAAGTCCTTGTACAGCTGGTACTATTACTGTCAAGTATTACTCACTGTTCAACAGCTGACCTTTGTTCCAACTAATGTCCCCATTCCCAGCACAACATCCTTGACAAACCTCACCTTTTCTTTCTGTATTTTTCTCTGCTTTATGGCAATGTGAATAGGATGGTTTCTGAAAAAGTCACTATAGAGTTTTTATGTATAGAAATATGTCACAGCAAATCCAGAACATACAGTACTCAGATGAAGTCCAGTCTTCCAGCTTCAAAATGACCACAGTAACCACATAAAGGGAAAATCTCAATAAAGCTGCACCAAAAACACATCTAACAGCGCAGATGTGATGTTGAAAGAAAGGAGTGTAAAAATAGAGTCCTACTTACAGTCCTAGGATTGGGTGGTTTGTCTGAACTGGTGAACATGGCTGCTTCAGATCCTTATCTGTGCTCTACTTTCCACTGTGCTGCTGTCTAAGTGGAGCGCATGCCTACACTTAAACCACTTCATTTCTCCGTGAATGTAATACTACTCATACACTTTTCGGTACATACCAGTCTATTAGTGTTTTTTGCTGTGCTGTAATGTTCATATACCGAAACCAAAGATATACTGGAATGATATTTTCCCCATTTCCCAATTTTCTTCAAGACAAAAATGGAACACTTGGTTTAGTGGTTATGGACATCATTACTACGCATAAGCAATGTACAAAAGTTTTGTAATTGTAATAAGTTCCAACACAGACTAAATGGTTACCATAGTTGCCACCTAATGTGATTCTCTTGTTGCTCTCATGTACAAATCAGTGCTGGCACATCGGAGAGAAGTTATGAGAAATTACAGTATGTTAATTTAAATTGCAATCTTCTCTCTGAACGACACAACATCTCACTGAGCTGATACAAACCTCACCTACAAACAAAAAGAATTAGATGATAGTGTATCTTAAAAGAAACCACTACTGTCTGTTACTGCAAATCTTAATTTACATGTAGATGCTAAAATAAGAAAGAATGTAAACTGTTACATGAGCATAAAGCAGTACTACTACCAACACAGAAACAGAGTTTGAGCCACAGCCTGTAAATACAAGAAGGTATGTGGGACATGTGGTCATATGTATACACACACACACACACACACACACACACACACACACACACACACACACACACACACACACACACACACACACGGCAAGGGTCTTAATAGCTTAGCTCATGGGGAGACAGATTGCATCTCAGGGAAGCACCAACACACTCCACCACCAGACTGAACTGGATTCCAGCCCCACAGGGTCTGACTGCTGTGTGCTGGGTGTGTGTACAGGTTCAGATGGCTGTCTGGTGATTCTGGCAAAAATTCAAATAGAACAATTTATTTGTTAGCATGCTACTGACACAGTAACAGGACACATTCACACACCACTGCAAATTCAATAGTATTTTACCTCAATATAATGTATATATGACTGTTTGAGGCCCTATTTGACTGTACCAGACAGGTGTCTGATATTATGAAATGTTAAACATTATGTAATATTTAGTGTTCAGTAATAGTTTCATTTTCCACTGAAGCTGACAGCAGCGTGTAGACTGTAGACTAACGCTCAGTGGTAGGGCGTGCGGTAGAGCGGGTCGTCCAATGTTTCAACATTGGCGGTTTGATTCCCGCTCCCGCCCAAAAAAACACCTGGAAGTGAGCTGACAGTTCGAGGTGTCAGCTCACCTCCAGAGCACTGCCAAGGTGCCCTTGAGCAAGACGCCGCCCCCCTTACAAGTTGCTCATGCACCACGAAGGAGCTGCCCGTCACAGCGTACAGGCCCCTTTGTGTGTGTTCAGGGCCTGTACACACACACGTATATACGCATGATTTCAACTAACTAGAGTGTACCACTAATTTCCCTGCGGGGATTAAAATCAGTATATTACATCAATAAATAAATACCCTTACATTTAGTTTTGCAGATCATCATGGGTTGCGCTAACGTGCCAAATCCCAAAAAGTAAAACTGCTGACCCTTCCAGCACAAGCTGCAGGTCATTTCTGCTGCTGGATGTGGGATATAATGTTACTGTCATGTGTTTAGTTTTTACACACAAAAAAAGTTTTGAGATGTGGGAAGGGAGAATGGCATGTTGATGACATTGCATGAATGACCCACAACTGCAAGACTAGAAGAAGTGATGAGCAAACACAAAGAACAAAATCAACCAAAAATGTCTTCCATTAAACTAAATAACATTAATCATCATGTAAGATAACATCAGGCACCATGAGAGAGAGATGATGAGTTTGAAGCGTACGTAAGACATCACACAACATGCCAATGCTGTGTTACGTCATACTTTTTCAACCATTTTTGACGGCAGTTGATTTTTGTTGAGAAGCAGTGATGGATCTTTTATATGTTAACATGGTGGACATAGATTCTAACACGAGCACATTCAGACACTTCAATCAGTTCAACCACAATCAGCCTCCATTTAGCCTCTACATGGTGCTGATTCAAGGAGTTTGTATAAATAAACATGCATGTGCATGTACACACACCCACATGCACACACACAGCAAGTGAGTGTCCTATCACTTCAATTCATACGGTATGCATTGCAATAACCATCACTTCAATAATTAGCAATAATAGTAATACAGGTAGTCCTCAAGATAAGAACATCTGACCTACGAACTTTCATAGAAACGGTCCACCGTACGCTGTCATGTGTGACTACTGTAATTCCCCTTTCTGCCACCACCCCCGCCGAGCAGTGTAACATTAACATCCCATTAATTCAGATTTCACGTCACGTTAAAATAACTCTCAAGCAAATAAGCAAATCTCAGACTAAGTGAACAGTTTGCTCTGATGTCAGATTTCATGTGGTCTTCTTTCCTGTTGGCGTCATCTGCAACGTTGTTTTCTCCACATCTCTGAACTTCTGAGCAGGAAACGCACCCACAATGTATTTATGTTCATGGAGACATTCACCGACATGGAGACTGAATACAACTCAATCAGGATGAAAGTTATAGCCAGCAATGTAGGCTATAGACCTATAAGAAAACTCTGTCACTACCTGCTGTTAGTTCATTTCTTTTTTTTTACTGATGCCTGGAAACAGCAGTAAATGCGAGCTGGATGCTGAATTCTGAATGTTTTACTAGTTGATATTAACCTTTAGTTGAGTTAAATGAGAAAGTTAATGAAATAAAGAGCGATAAAACCTAAAGGGCGTGCCTGACTTCTGATAACCAGGAAGGGCATCAGAGTGTCATTCACGTCAGTGTGGTGGAATACCTCAGTGGATTAAAGCTGGGCGTAGCCTCTACTCCCTCGAGGAGACAATTCATTCAGCAGAGGTAGAGATGTTTAAGTTACATTACAGTTACACAGTATTTTATTTTGTTTATGTGTTGTTTTTATACACTTTTATTGTTTCTGGTCAGTCTTAGGGAATAGTATTTATTTAGTATTTAGTAATAATGACATTTAAATGACCTAAAATGGCAATTATAGATTGAAATTGAATAAATAACGACTTACAAACGATCCAGCTCACGAACAGCCTTTTCGGAATGTGTTTTTAGGTTGAGGACCATCTGTAGTTTAACAATTTATATTCAACATTAAATATCTATCTTAGACCAGGTGCAAACGGGCATGAGGTGTCAGTCCAATTTTCCCACTGATGCAGCTGTCACTTTCATGCTCAGTGCACACATAGATTTAGTGTCAGTTACATTTAACACACACGACTGTTGATCTTCAATGAGATGAGCTCAGCCCACTGCAAATGGCCATGAAAACCTGGTTACAAATCAGAGGCACAGAATTTTTCCTGATATTTAAGGTGATAAGATAGAAGGATGCAGCCACACTATTAATGAGATCAACTATGATATCACTGAAATGTGCACAGAAATGTTCATCCTTCTGCCACTTCACAGCCTCACATTTCACTGCACCGCCACCAGTGGAAGAGTGGACAGATGACAATGGTTTGACTCCAAATTATTTCTCAATCGCTTGACCTTCTGCTCATGTTGAAGAACAGGAAAATGAAAATTGCATCCTGTCAGCATATACAGAAACGTTAATATTTAATGGAGTCAAGCTGCCACTGGTGAAGGCAGCAGAGAGGCACTTATTGTGTCTTCTGCAAAGAGATTTCTGCAGGTAATTAATATTTAATTTATAATGTTCCTATAAACAATGTATTATTTCACCAAGCCACATCTCATCTGCTATTAATCTCAATAAAAATTTATAACCTTCCATCTCTGGTCTGTGGACTGTGTGCATGATTTGGCAAGAAGCTGCAGGCTTAACATGAGGGGCTGCCATTTTTTTGGACAACCTTGTGGGAAACTTTGTTGAATAAGATTTGCAGCTAAACTTATAAACAAAATAGCATGCACAATGCACAATGTACAGGCACTGGCTGAATTTGCATTAACTGCGGCTATTGCAATATTTTAAGTTTCTGAAGTGACTGACCTTTTACAAAGATGTGCAGTAACCCTACTCCACTGCTTTATAGCAGCACACTTGATTACAGTATTTTCCGCACTATAAGGCGCACTAAAACCCCGTTAATTTTCTCAAAAACTGACAGTGCGCCTGATAATCCAGTGCGCCTTATATATGAAAAAACTTTTAAAATAGCTCATTCAATAAAGATGAGTTCTCAGCTCTCAGCTGTAACCTCAACCCCCATGCTTTTGCCTGTCTGGTAAGCAGCCCAGACAGAAAACATAAGTCTATCTGCCACCCCATCCAACAGTTACCTGCTGTTTCAGGCATCAACCATATTTGTGAATCAATTGTAGCATGCCAGGCACCTTTGGCTAGCAGTGACATGGCTCTTGAAATTTCAGAAAACTAGAGTCGTGAATGCAATCCCTTTACGCAGCTCAATCTAGTGGATAACGCAAACACAGCCACTACAGTAGTTTCTATTCTATAGGCCTTATAATGTGGTGTGCCCTAGTTTTAAAATAGGCCATTCATTGAAGGCCCGCCTTATACTGTAATCAGATGCGCCTTATAATCTATTGCACCTTATAAATGAATTTTTTTTTTCAATAGGGCATTTGTTGAAGGTGTGCCTTATAATCCAGTGCACCTTATAGTGCGGAAAATACTGTATATAGACTCCACTCGGGTGATGTGACAGACAACTAATGTTTCTCAGCTTAAAATTGTAACGACTTGAGAAATTTAATTTACTACAGTCAAAATATTATCATTATCAAGGTAAATATCGCAATTCAGAGAAATCTCTCAATGCAAAGGATATCGCTGAAAAACACGATTGGACAGTTGTGACGTTTGACCCCTCGACGTTAAAGTTCTGTAGTGACGTCACTGCATTAAGAACAGACACATGGAACTGGTTCGTAATCTGGGAGTCAATGTTTGTCTGTCAGTGCTGGTTCAGACACATCTTCTTCCTCTGTACCAGTGATGGTTCTTGATTTTCCAATATTTTAACATGACTATTGCTTTTTTTTTTTTCTGTCTCGAGAGCAGAGTAATAGTGATGCTGTTCTCCACCGGTGTGATCATCCTCCTGTGCTGGATCTAAATCTGAATAAACATCTGAATCCTAAATCTGTCACAATGGAAACTTTTAACAGTCAACTGTTTTTAACTTTGAGTCTTTCTGATGAGTTTATTTTGGAGGATCAAATTAAGTAAAAAAAAAAGTAAAAGGTCTACTTTGGCTTAGCTGGGGTTATGGGGGGGGGGGTGTTTAAAAGAGATGTTGTGCTAGCATGTGTTCCTTGTTACCCCCCATCTGACACGGGGGTGTCGTCTATTTCATTGTTCATCACTGAACTCTTCTCTATCATTTGTGTAATTTTGAATGTCTTTTTTAGTCACACCTTCTGTCCATCTGATATGTTTTTTTAAGAGTTCAGTCTGATGGACCCTTACCTTGCCCAGTGGTTTGCTGCTGGTGTCCCAGTTCCTCTTATCCAGGGAGGGGGGCACCTGGTACACATCCTGCCCAGCTCCTGTCCCTCCAGCTGGCACTGGCCCCTGGCCTGGCCCTGGGCCTACAGAGGGGGGCACCTGGTAGATATCCTGCACAGGCAGCAGGCCCTGTCTCTGGACCAGCATCGGGGCTTTGCTCGGGGGTCCTGGCTGGACCTGAGATGGGGGTCCACTTGGGCCAGAGGGAACCTGGTATACACTTTGGGGGATTGGTTTGGGGCCATGAGAGGGAGGCATCATATAGACAGAGTCAGGGTTAGGCTTTGGGGGTCTAGTGGTCGAATAGGCCTGGTGCATAGATGAGTACTGAGCTGAGGGGAGGGGCTTGTTGATGAACCCAGATGAGGAGGAAGTAGCAACAGCAGCAGATGATGAAGCAGGTATTGGTTTGGCATAGGTGCTCAGAGAGGGGAGGGGCCTCTGCCCCAGAGACACAGGACAAGGGGCAACTGGATCTGGTGTGGAAGGTGTTGTCTGCTGTTTGCCGTCGTACATGCCGACCAGGATCTTGAGGCGGTTGCCGGGGACGATGCCTTGGCGACCATGGAGGGAGCAGAGCCACCAGCCGTCCAGCCCCTGTGTGTCACGCTCCAACACCGTCATGATGTCACCCTTACGGAAGGACAGCTCATCCGGAGACTCTGCCACATTGTCATACAGTGCCTTGGCCAGTACATTCTATGAAAGAGATAAACATACTTAAGGTTAAATATTGAAGACATAATTCCACATATTAGGTCAGAGGCCAGCAAAGCACATATAGCAGTATATAAGCAGTATGGCATTAGAATAGGAGAACACGTTTCCCCTGCTCCTTACAGCCTTGAGCAGCTCCTCTACTTCCTCTGAGCTACACTCTGGGCGCAATCAGCACAAAAGCACATATTGATAACGTTACCAAACCTTCTTTGAATGACTATTTAGTACAAAACTGTGGCCGTGACAAATGTTCTCATGTGTTGCCATAGAGTGTGTGTCCTGACGATCCAAGCCACAGCTGTGTACATAACCAGAGTGGGAGCTCGTGCACACAGTCATGACATCACTAGTCCTCATAAATGACTCAGGAGAAGGCAACGTACAAGGACGATAAACTGCCCTTAGTGCTTGATAACAGAACCACAAATACAATTAACGGTTTGAATAACTGAGTGTATTTCACAGACAAAAGGCATTTGATGGGCAGTATGGGGACTGCACCAGAGTGGTGATTAACACACAGTGCACTGCAGCAGCAGCATACTCACACTAGCGTTGCACTCACCACATTTAATCATAGAAGCACAAAGGGGTTACTAAGCAGTTTCAGTTACTAAACCTTTTGATTGAACCCTTCGGCCACAAATGCTGTCTGTGGAAAACCAGCCTGCAAATGGAAACACCTCACCTTCATATCTCTCTCAAACTAAATCAATATTTGTCGTCCACATCTGCAACGGGCTCGCTCGCCTCCTGTGTGTCTAGCTCACCTATTCCAGACTGGTACAGCTTGTACTCAGTCTGCTCCACTCCACTCATGCACACGCGCGCACACACGCGCGCACACGCACACGCACACACACACACACACACACACCACAGCAAAGCACTTCTCACTTAAAATAAGGCCATTTCATTAGCTTCCAGATTTGTAGTCTGCCTTGTCTTTGACAGCATATATATATTAAGACCTGTTCACTGCTTCAGAGTGAGCCCCATAACCAGCTCTATCACACACGACACCTATTTATGTTCTATTTATGTCAGATAAATAGAACATTCATTTCACATTTGTTCAAATGCAATTCTGTGGAAGACGCCACCTATCCAGACCTTATATGAATCCAGCCGGAGCGTGAGCTTGATCCTGTTGCGTGTGTGTGTGTCTTTGGGAGTGACCGGCTGAGGACCACTAAGCTGTAAAGCCAGTCTGACATGGTGGCTAAACAGTGGTTATACTATTATGTGATGTTCGACATAAGATTACTTTGTGGAGAAAAAAAAGCAGCAGCTGTAGAAAAAAACAAGGTGTGCTCTTTCCTTTTAATGGGTATGCTCTACATCAGGGGTCTTCAGTTCAATTTGAAGGTCCAGCTGTCAATCTGTCTGTCCTGAGGTTCAAACAGACAGACACACACACACACGAAGAAAGGTTTCGAACAGAAAAAATCTGTTTAGCTCACCTTTCAGTTAAACAAAATTTCTTCAACTTCACGTTGATAATAAATTCCTCAATGTGCATCACAGGAACATTGTCAAAGGAAAAGGAACTAAATATAAATATTTTCTTCAGTTATTTCACATCTCAATTCGTAAACACAGTGGGAAAAATCCTGTGTTCTTTCAATATCACATTTGGATGCAGACCCAGAAGTTCTCTCTGCAGAGATCCATCTGTTCATGTCTCTACCCAAGAGAACGCGGTGACATTTCTGAACAGAAGGTGAAGAGAAGGAAGGAAGGAGACTCCTCACAGGAAGCATCTCTCACCCTGAATTTACATGAACGCTGCAAGAAGATGATATCAGGCATTAGAGCCGGCATACATAACATAATAAACTACATAATAAAATCACATCACACACAGACGACTGAGGCTCTCTGTGTGTGTTCATTGCTCTGTTAATTCCTGCTCTCTATTGGACACGAGACTCTGTTGTCAATCGGTTATCACTGATATCCAGTTCTCTGGATTCCAGGACAGGCAGACATCCTGTTACTGGTAACAGAGGTGAGGAGTGTCTGTTTCTGGAGCTCCACTACTGCTGAAGCGAGCCTGGGCCTGCCCGTCTGTCCGTCTTTCTCGCTCCCTCTTCCTGTCTGTATGTCTGCCTGTCTCTCTCTCTCTCAGAACTACGCAATACACAATCTTACATTCCAGACATGTCACAACACACACACACACACACACACACATATACTTCCAATAAAGATGAGAAAATAAATCAGAATAGGGATTCTCCTTTTCCTCTGCTCCTCCACCTCCTCCTGTCATGGCATGTTGGGCTGTTCCTTGACAAATACTGTAGTTAGTCAACCAGCAGCGCACACACGCACACACACAGGCACACACACGCACACACACAGGCACACACACACACACACACGCACACACACTGTAGTGAGTCAACCAGCAGCACAAAGCCTTGTCCCAGCGGAGCATGTAGGCGAAGGTGGAGCTGCTTTCTGTAACATGTTTACATGTGGTGGGTAGCAGTCCTTCATCATTTCTTATCTGATCATGCGTTTTGTGGCTGCTGCCATGTTAAACTGAACGTTCCATTTTGTTTCAGCAGAACAATGAATGAAACAAAACCTCAGGTGCTCTGCATTTGTAAGCAGCCTTGGTGGTAAATCTGGATTATCAAACAGTCCCAGCTTTATATGTTATGCTGTGGCTTTGATGAGAGGTGATCCCATCTGTAGAAATGCTACCTTCAGGCTATGACTAACAGCAGAAACAACAGCAGACGCTGTGTAGCCTGAGGCATCGGGTACTGTAGAGGCGTGAGCTGAGTGTTGCTCAACCTGATGACAGACAACACACAAATGGCAGGCAGATATACACAACACCACCTTGCACAGTACAGAGTCAACTGGAAGGTGGACCGATCAAATCTAATATACAAATCACTGCAATTATTGACTTTTTTGGGTCAAGTGACAAGAACTGACATTTGATATGTAAAAACTTTCTCCAATTCATTCCACACTGAAGCAGAACTGAAACAGAATCACTGCCCCCCCGGCTATGTCTGAACTAAAAGGACCTTTCTCACTAGGTTGGATTAAATGTGTTAGCAATGAAAATTATTTAGGTTCTGTTCCTTCCCAGTCAACCTAGTGGGAGCATTTAACACTCAGTTATGTCTTCTAGATTACATATGTCAAACTCAAGGCCGGGGGGATAAATGTGGCCCGCCATATCATTTTATGTGGCCCGCGAGGGCATAAAAGGTCAGAGTGTCTAAAAATAAATAGGTCAAATGCGTGCTTTTTTTTGACCAGAAACCACATTTCCCACAATGCAGCTATTAAGCTAATTAAGTAATTAAGTTAATATCCTAACTTGTATTTGATGTTACTTTTCTTTATTCATTGGATAGTTTGATCCTGGACTGATGGAGTTCTGTGGGTTTTATAACCTAAAAATTTATAGGATTTATGTTATAAAAGAGCACCAAGCAAAAAAAATTTCTGAGCAACTGTAATGTTTTTAACTTGAATAAGTAATAAATTCAGCATTTTTTAACATTAATGAGTAGTTACTTGTAGTTACATTACATTGAGTTACGTTTACTTAAATTTATAATTTAAATCTGACCCTTTAAGGAGAGCCATTATGTTGATGTGGCCCTCAGTGAAAATGAGTTTGACGACCCTGTTCTGGATTAAGGCGTTATAGAACTGCCGTTATATCTGAGAACTTGAATCGGGGGGGGGGCACCTGAACCAGTGCCTCTCCAGCTCTGAGTCAGTATCAGGTTGGCAAATGCTGTAACACACTCTGCCAGTGTATCTTTGGTTCATTCTCAGCATTAAACTTGTTGTGTTCCCAATTGTTAGCTGCTTAGCTAACCAGCAATTCTGTCAGCTTCCATTCACAAGGTTGTCATTTCAAAACGTAGGGAGTGTGTGTACCATCATACACACACTCCCTACGCCTGTGTTTAAGAGCTTTACTATCCTGCAATTAGCAAAGACTTCATCTGCTAGCTGTGGACACACCACACTGCATCAGTGCACCTTTCCTTTCATTTTAGCTGAAACTCTTCTATCACACATCACACCTGACACTTTTCTCCACCCGTTCCATCCTGCCTGGACACGCTTCTTCACCTCTTTTCCACACTCTCCATTGCTCTGGACTGTTGACCTTAAGTACCTAATCCTTCACCTTCTTGATCTCTTCTCTCTGTAACCTCACTCTTCCACTTGGAACCCTCTCATTCACACACATGTACTCTGTCTTACTGCGGCTAACCTTCATTCCTCTCCTTTCCAGGACAAACCTCCACCTCTCTAGCTTCTTCTCCACCTGTTCCATGCTCTCACTAAAGATCACAATGTAGATTTGATTTGCGTGTTTGATTTGGCAAAAGTTTTACGTCGGATGCCCTTCCTGACAACCCTCTGTATTTATCTGGGCTTGGGACCGGCACAATAAGACACTGGCTTGTGCTCTTGCTTGCCTGAAATCAATCTCTGCAATTCAGTAGCTGAAAGCTGCGTCCTGACAGCATTCAAGCTAACTGAAAAAACAGTAACAAGCAGCAGAAACGACTGTTAACATCTCACGATGTGGATTTGCATGGCAGCGTTTTGTGGAGCAGGCGGTCTGTGAGAAGTGTGGGAGTCTCTCCACTGGACACAGTCTGTCTGTCCCTGCAGACCTCAATCTGATTGGATCTCACGGACACTGGAGCATCTATGTTCAAAGTCAACGTGGTCACATATCTGGCAGACTTCACACAACCGCAACACATTGTCAGGTTCACTCAGGGCTGACGACACGAGAACACAATGAAGAACCTTTGGGACTGACTGATCGACTCACTCACAGGCTTATGACTTTTGGGGGAGAGGGGGTTGCACAGGGTGAGTGTGTTTGTCATACAGGAGACAGGGGGGGATTTCCTGCTGTAAGCCAGGCCTCCATGACTCAGTCAGTGAGTCAGGACAACACATGGGCACAAGAATGTGCAATGAGACAATGAGGACCACAGAATACTACACCAACACGGTGTCCTTCAGAAACATCACATATTTCAATCGTAACTGACATCTACAGCTTCTCAGGTTTTCCACTATGAAGCTCTTTTGGTCCAGCAGAACGATCTGATAGGGAACAAGATGATATAACCGATGATGATGATGATGATTTTCAAGTAAAAGACATAAAACAAAGTGATCCTGAGGGGAAGGAAGGGGTATTCTGTATTGTGGTTTGGCTCTGGAATGTGGGAGAAATATCTAAATATTTTGTTGTCCTTCCTCTGCTTTTTGCCTCTCAGGCTGAGCACGACCACATTGGGCAGAACATCTCGAAAGAGATCCATACGAAAAGTTCTCATTTCATGCAAATGCATTTGTTGGTTTTTGAGCAAACCTCTTAACAATCAGAAAAAAACTTCCTGCTGATCACATTAATGGCCAGCTCCAAAAAATGTTCTGTCTTACAATAACCTATCAGAAATCAATGTTGCAATGAACGATCCATCCTGCTGATTCATTCTCTCTGTATTCACCTCCCATCCTTCTTCCTCTCCTGTCCGTCCTGTCAAACCTCAAACAGTACAGAAGCATAAAGAATGTGGACTATAATAAATAGTCAGATAATAACGATAAAACTGGAGTGATGCTGTAGGTTTGTGTTGTTAGACTGAGCCAAAAGGTTCCATTGACATGACCACAGAAGGTCAATGTGATCAATGTGACCAGGACAGATCCAAACCGGATCCTGTCCTGATCCCAGTGGGCTGAACCTGCTCTTCCTCCCTCATCATGTCCTCCATCTTCTCTTTCTTTTGCTCTCCATCTCTTCCTGTTCCTCCTTTTCCTAAACCTCTTAATTTCCTTCAGTCTATGTCTGTACACAACATGATCACAGGCAGACCTGATATTTATATGTAAATGTTAGCGCCTCCACTGAGCCAATCCTGCAATCCAAATAAAAAAATAAGGGTACCTCAGTTTATCATGCAAGTTAACCCTTTACTTAGACTGATTTTTTTTTTTTTAAAAGTATTTTAACTTTATGTTCTCTAGTCTGTTACTGGATGGATAAATTAATGTTAGATTACAAGCTTGGTATCTTATAAATCATGTGACCGACCTGGCATCATGATGAATGGTCACTGTTAAACAAACATTCATTCATCCATTTTCTGTACTCGCTTTTGTCCACTGTTGCGGGTCGTTGGAGCCTATCCCAGCCAATTAGGGGCGTGAGGCAGGGAATACTCTGGGCGTGACGCCAGTGCACCACGGAGCCACACAGAGACACAAACTACCATGCACACACACACTCACACCTACGGACAATTTGAAGCCGGACAATTCACCTGAAGTGTATGTTTTTGGAGGTGGAAGGAGGCCGGAGAAACCAGAGAGAACCCAGCCCTAAAACAAAATGTTTTTTGTTCTCTTTTACCCCAACCCATCCAGCACGGCTCCAACAGTAATCACATCATATTCTTGAGCCTCATTTCTAATGTGAGATGCCACTATCAGTGCACCCATAAATGTTACGATGCAGAAACAGTTGCACCGGGAGGTATTTAATGGACATTTAATATTCATAGAATGTGATCATACTTCATTATAACAGCCAGAGGATTCAGTCAGGACCATTTAGTGTGAGGCACTTCAGCGAAACCAGCAGGTTCATTTTGAAGATGTGTGAAAAAACACTTGAGAAGAACTTTTAAACATATATTAAAATAATTTCTCACTCTATGCCTGAAATAATAACTGACAAAAGAGCCTTTTAAAACAGCATGGAAGGACTGATACTGGCACATCCTTTCTCCTCACACCAAACCTATTACTGCATTCACCCAGTCGACCTGCCTCTGCTCTCTCCAAATCAATACTGCAATCAATAGCTGAGCACATCGTCTTCCTCTCTCTTTCTCACTCATTTTACTGAGGCATTTTTCTTTTTCAGTGCATTGGTGGCTCCCTAGTTCTCTTGCAATATATCCCTCGTTTCTCTTCACTTTCCCCTGAGTCAGCAAAGAAGCAAACCTCTGCTCAACCTCTTTTTCCTTTGGTACGGATTTTGCGCAGCGCTGCATTTAAAGAACAAAGATGGAATGAAAACTCACCGCGTAAGTGTGGAATTCAGTAAGGAAAGCTCTCAAGTGAATATATTGACTATTGAGGATGAAGTGAATATAATTTCCTCTAGAAACTAAACTACAGCAGCATTCCCTGTTTGCCCTCAAAACTTAAACTTTAAGACAGGTACCACCGTTTTATCAAGATCTATTCCAAAACTCAATGGTTCCACCTTTAGTATAAAGATGGCAAAAGGTGGCCAGTTTCACCCAAGCCTGATTGAAAAATACGATCAAAGAAGAATTATCTTGCCATGTTAGAAAGTGGAAAAACATTTCTGAATGTTTTCCTTGATCAGTATCCTGTACAAAGTTTAGTTACATGCCCAACTCTTCAAACATACCTCATCCAGAACTACCAGATAATTCATGCATGGTATACACAAACAGAGAAAATAGAAAATTCATATCTCAAAATGTTCAGAGGATAAAACATTCTGTATCAACCACTTCAAGTGGCTTCAGTGTACAATTCACACACTGAACCAAGGAGCCAAGTTTCCTGAAAATCTGTCAAGCAATTTGCTTACAGACAAACAACTCTGTGGCAGATAACGTATACAGGGATAAAACCAACAATTGTTACGTTGCCAGTACTCTGCCAATACTCCTTCAGTTCAAGAACGTGCAACAGAAAATCAGTGTTGAACTTCTGAGAACCACAAAGAACAAAAAAGCCCAGTAGCTTTGTCCTTGTGCATTCCTTTACAGGACAGTGACGTGTCCATGACTTATTCTGACTTTAAATGCTAACACGGGCATAAACACACACGCCCTGCTGAGAGCCAACAAAAGGAAGGACTCTTCACAGAAATTGTAAACTCCTTCCCTCTCCTCTCCCCCCTTCACCTTTTCCTTTTCTTTGTACTAACCCTCTGCTCTCCCCCTTCTCAGTCTAAGTCCATGTACTGCTGGGGTTTGGTAGGGCCGAGTAAAACACTCCCAACACACTCTGAGCGATACACAAAGGGCCAGACACAGACATGAAGCAGTGATTTTAATACACCCTCTGGTATCTCTCTTTCACACTCACACTCACCAGGTAGTTCATTTTGCCCCACTACAGTGATCCAGGGCAGGGCTGTAGCTCAGCCCCTGTGACACACTTTGTCAAGTAGAATCTTTAGAAGGTAGGTCCCAAGAGATTCTGAAAGTATTCCAAAGCCACTCTCCCCTTTCCTCCTGTCCACTGCACTTGCGTTCTCCCTGCTTTTCTTCCCGTGTCACTTCTTCCGCCTTGTTGGGTCTTGTTTTCAGTGGTTGAGCAGATCCCTACACATTCTGCTGCTCCGTGATCTCACACAGTAAGAATGAGACCACTGCTTGACCCATTTACTTCTAACCCGCTCACCCCTCTTGATCTCTCTCTCTTTCTCTCTCTCACTGTTTGAGGAAAAGAGGGAGGAGCGTGTAACATGACACGTCACTTCCTGCTGGATTCTGACATTCCCTTTATCCATTCTGGCCACTGGCCTGAGGAACTTTTTTCATGCAAACAAGCTTTGCCCTCCCACTAACACCCCCCCCCCTTCCCCCCCTCACCCTAGTGGTGAGAAACCTTCAATGCTGTTCAGGGATACGATGTGAACTTCTCAACCTCATACGATTACCTATCGTTACCGTAAACAGGTGCAACATTAATGTCCACATCATTAAGTCAAATTTGTGCAAATTACATCAAAGATAAGTCCCTGTTCCTATAACAAAAGCAATGTAAAAAGGATTTTTTTTTACTACAAACAACTGTAATTCAAGAATAATTATTCAAACCCAAGTGTTTATTTTTTTCCCCTAAAAACAGAAAAAAACCCAACATAAAAAATCCCAAAACAAATGACTGATTCAACCCTGAAGACTTTATACAGCAACTTCAGTAGCAGGCAGTAGGTCACTCCAGTAGGTCTTGGGTTGGTTGGCCGGTTCGAGACCACCCTCTGACACACCTGGGCCTGTGCACACATGTGCACATTAATAATCTAGTGTGGAAAAACAATATTCCCAACAGGGGGATTAATAAAGGATGATAATAATAATTATTATTATTATTATTTATTATTATTATTGTATTATAAAAATAATAAAAATATTTTTTTAAATATACATTACATATACATATACATTAATAAGGTTTGAAGACTACTGTTCAAACCACAATGAGCAGAGAACAAGTTCAGTGGTTGAATGTGGCAGCAGGAAGCAGTTTTCCAGACCCTCAGACTGATGACCAGTTCAAATGACCAGTAGCAAAAGTACTCGGACTAACCTACAAGTTGGTTTACAACATATCTGTAAACTGATCTTTACAATGATATCCTTCAGCATCACTAACATACATACATGGTACATACATAGTTTATACTAAACTATGTATGCACCAACACCAACACTGTGCCCGTGGGCACCAGGTCGCCCCCAAGGACCACTTACGTCGCCAGCAGGCTGTTCTAAAAATAGAACTTCCATCACTACTCACTATGACTATAATTCAATTTTATTCTGTCGCAATTCTTTTTAAATCATATTTGCATTTATATAGATTTGAAAATGACAATATCTTAAAAATATGTTAGTTGTACATGAACTTTAGATAAGTTTAGGTCACCGATGACCTACCTCTAGTTCAAAGGTCAGTATTGTACATGTGACAAAACCACTGCTAGTGGTTAGTAGTAAGCTGGCGGGCGCAGCGCAGATGGATGCTGATTGCAGTTTCTGACCCCAAAACATGGCAGAAAAAAGAAATAAATCTTATCAATTTCACAATAAATGGGAGGAGTTCTTTTTTATAACTGTGAAAGAAACCTCCGTGTATCTAATTTGCAGGGCGAGTGTGGTGACGTCAAAGTGGCACAATGTGGAGAGACACTTCACTACGCGTCATAAAAGCTACATGCTAACCACCCACTGGGAAGCACACTACGGGCAGAAAAAGCCTGTGAGCTAACGGCAGCTTTGGGTAAGCAACAGTCTTTTTTCAAGAAGCCAGTGAAAAAAATCCCCTAATGCAACTAAAGATCCTTGTCTTTGTGTTTACTTGATGCTCTGTTGACACAACCGTTCACCTCGCAGGTAACCATGATATTTTTGGACTTAATCGTGACATGCATTGTTTCTTATGGCTGCCAAGCTATGTTGGGTGCCAGTGACGTATGACGCCCACATGACCACTGAATGCGGAAGCTGCTGCGGTGCAGATTTTAAGCTTTTCTGACCAAAGGGATGATGCTACACATATAAAATTTGTTTTTTCTTCTAATTTTCATAATGTTGAATTATATATATGTCACCTAAAATTAACTTTACTGTCCCTTTAAGAAGCTATTGGATGAGTTGTCCACTGAATATGGTGACTTGCTATTACACATAGAAATAAGATCGCTCAGCAGAGGACAGATTTTGCAGCGTTTTCTGTCACGTCTGGGTGAAATCAGAGTTCACCCAGACGCGCTCCAAGGGGGAAACTGAACCATCTGAATTGTGAGCTGCAAAGTAAAGATAAAACTGTTGCTCACATGATCAGCGCAACAAAAACAAATTTACCTACATGCCGAGATGACCATTTTTTCCGCGCAGGTGGAGAGGAAAAAAATGTTGCATTTTCCCATTCAGTTGTTAAATGACAATGTTTCTGCATCTGAAGCTTTGGATGAAGCTGTAAAAAAGTACTCCCAAGTCATAAACAGAACAGGAATTTGAAGAAAGCTTTTCTGACTTGAGCAGCTTGAACCATGTGTGTCATTTATTACAAATCCTTTCATACAAGTGCACTTGACATCCACTGCTGAGCAGCTCTGGGCTTTGTTCAATTTGAACACTGGTGAGGTAGAGATAGAAATCCTAACGCTACAAAATGACCTCCACCTCAAAGCTCATCAGTCTGCACTTGCCTTGTGGACAAGGAGAAGTATAATGCTGTATGCACAGCAGCTATGAAAATTGCCTGCTTTTTTGGTTCAACGTATCTCTGTGAATCAGCCTTTTCCAACATGAACTTCATCAAGAAACACAGAACACGCATGACTGATGCACATTTACAGAATTGCAGTATCATATTATTCACCAGATTATAATGCACTGGTGAGCAGCACGCAGTTGCAGACCTCCCATCACAGAGACAATTTTTTTCATTGTTTAAACAGCAGCAATATTCATCAAAAATATTGCACAAAATGTGAAAGAATTTATTCTTGTTCTGACAAAAAAAAGTGTTGTTTTCTTGTCTTAAAAATGACAGAAGTAATTATTTGCATTAAAAATACTGGAAGTTTTCCCTGACTTTCAAATGTTTGACCAAATAAATATTTAAAGTGTTTCGTGGTAAACATGTTTTCCTGATTGTTGTTGCTATGTAAATTACTAATAATTGTGGAAATTATCGATATGTGAAGAATCACTTTACATAGTGTTAGAACAACTACTGCCATTTTAATATCAGTATTATAATGTTAGTTATCCATGCAGTTTTGTTATTTATTTCATACTACTCGGTGGCCATGAAGTAGCCCTCAGCCTCAAAAAGGTTGGTGACCCCTGGTTTACACAATAATTGACTAGCTCTGACTCAGGCCAGCCAAAACGATGGTGTTTCAGTTTCTGTGGTGTTAATAGAGACCGCAGGCAGCAACAGTACCAGCAAGGAAGAAGAGCCAGTTGACCTCTGACCCCGACTCTCTCCTGATATCTTACATTACATCGCATTCGTTACTGCAGATTGTTGCAGATGCTTACCAGCAGAACATTCACCTCCATGACACCCCACAACATCACACCCCACAACATCACACTTACTTGGGAAGGTGTGTTGTCACACAGTTGCACTCACAAATCAGCAGAAAACACAACTGAAATAAAAACTCTTTCAAGGTAGTGTTGAGACAAAGAATCACAGCCTGCCGATGTGTGCGTGTGTGTGTAGCTGGGAATAACACTATTACTGTAAGAAGCTAGTAACAGAAGGAATCTTAAAGTTTGTAACCCTTTATTCAAGAGTTATTAAGGTACTGTGTTTCTTTTGTGTCTCTGACTACTACAGTGATACCATAACAAGTGTGTAAGTAAATAAAAATGAGATTTTCAATTCGCCAAACATACAAATAATCCCCAGCAGTTACATGAAATAATACCAAATTACAGAACAGCGAACAATTATTTTGTTCGCTAAATATCGCACATCCTTGTTAGAATGACAGAAATGCATATCCTTTAAACAGCATGTTAACTCACCCTGGTCTCAATGACAGCTTCTGTCAGTAATCTGGATCCATCAACCCACCACTGTGTTTTTACCAGTTCAGACTACTGTTTACAAAACTTTATGGAATATAAGACAAATCAGTAAATTACTCCTGGAACAGCAACAACTCTCAAATCCCTTTTTGCATTCTACTAAAATAGCATCTTACGTCATCCTGTGAAAACCTACTGCACCACTTAAGCCAGAAAATGAAAACAGTTTGTGAAATGTGTTGCTCCATTTCAAATTAGAAAAATACCTTTCATGCAAACAAGCTTTGCCCTCTCAGTATAAAAAAAATGTTACTACAGGCAGGAAGCAAATGTTTTTGCTGTAGCTTTGCTGAGAGAAGATGGACCTGCATCAACACCAACATTCACAGTTTAACCCCAGCAATGCTCTGGTCAATCTCACAAGCAAATTCATGAATGTGATGACTTTGCTCATTTTATAGAAGACTGTGATATACTACAGACAACATTTCAAGTGTTCAGATGTCAAAACATAAAAAGTTTTCATTGTTTTGGAAAATTATATCTTTTAAATTTGATGCCAAAGATTTTTAACTAGAAAAAAAAAAAATCAGTTTCACCATTTGAAATGTTGTATTTTATTGAAAGTGGCACACAGACAAGATATCAATATTTTGTAAATTAGAAGAAAGAAGAAAATGCACTTTATTGATCCCATAGGAAATTATTTTTATCGCAATTTTATCGCATTATCATTAGAATTACTTTAATTTACATTTGATAGAACCAACTACAAAACTTATGCCTACTCCTTCCAGTAATTACCACTTATTCTAGTGCGAGCGGTACAGCGGGTCGTCCAATGATCCGAGATCGGCAGTTTGATTCCCGATCCCGCCCAAAAAATCACCCGGAGGTGAGCTGACAGTGGGAGGTGTCAGCTCACCTCCGGAGCACTGCCGAGGCGCCATTGAGCAAGGTGCCATCCCTTACAAGTTGCTCATTTGGGGCGCACCAAGCAGGAGCCGCCGTGTGACTTCATGTGACTTCATTTGAATTGACTAACTAGAGTGTGCCACTAATTTCCCATCAGCGATTAATCGAGCATATAAAATCAAAATCTTTTTTAAAAAAATTATTTTTCTATTGTTCCGATTACATTTCTTTTTCTACATTTGTGTTACAAAATAACTCCAGTATTTTCCGCAAAATAAGGCGCACCTAAAAGCATTTAATTGCACCTGACAATCCACCTGATAATTATTCATGTTTTTTAAACATGAATAAGGTTTAAAAAATAGGCCATTCATTGAAGATGAATTCTCAGCTCTCAACTTTAGCCTCAACCCCCATGCTGTTGCCTATCTATTCATCAGCCCAGACAGAATACACTAGTCTAAGTTGCTCCTCTCCCCCCATAGTTACCTGCTGTTTCAGGTGTCAATGACATTTGCAAATCAATTGTAGCATGCCAGGCACCTTTGGCTAGCAGTGACTGCAATCCCTTTACCGAAGCTCAATAGTGAAGCTTAATCTAGTGAATAACGCAACCACAGCCATTACAGTAGTTTCTATTCTATGCTCCTTATAATGTGGTGTGCCCCATTCTGGTAAAAACAGTTTTAAAACGGGCAATCCATTGAAAGTGCACCTAATAATCCAGTGCACCTTATAGTGCGGAAAAACACTGTACCCATCCATTTTTCTATAGAATTTGTTGTCAGCTTCCTATTTGCCTTGCAAGCCACTGGTCTGAGACAGGCTTTCTATCTCTGCTGGCTACAGGCAGAAAGGCAGGGGACATTCCAGATGAGATGCCAGCTCACAGTAGAGTCACACACAAAAATAAACAATCACACACACACACACACACACAATTTGGCGTGATCAATTAACCAAAGGAGGTGGGAGGAAGCCGAAGAGAACCCAAGGAGACACGGTGTGAAATAAACAATATATAAGAATTATAAAGAAATTGCAGTCCATAATTTTTTATTGACTGACCTATTGATTGTGTTTATATATTTCAGTAGATTCAGGAGCCATGGGACTGTAGCAAGCATGTAGTTCTTAAATTCTTCCCTGTTGGAGCTTCAGGGTAGTTTGTACAGTCAGCAGTGAGAGTTCAATGGTTTTAGAGTGTGGCTTCATGGAGGACTGGAAGGAGATGGAGTTCTTCCATCTTTTTCTTGGATACTTTCAAATTTTAGTTTTCTCTTTCTACATTCAGAATGAAAAAAAAAGAAAACATGGTTTGTACAAAGGCTTCACAGTAATGCCTCTCATGTGTCCATCCAAGAGGTCGACAATCTTTTCTATCAGTTGTAACCTCTGTCAGTGGGACTTCACCATGAATGTGTCCTATTCACTGCTCAGTAACAGCCATTCATAATGGTCCGGGCCATTATCATACAACTCTGGCAAAAATGCCACTCTGTCAATGTAACATGACAAAACATACTGGACGCCCATTGTAGAGTCACACCAAATCCACACAGTACAGAGCTAAATATCACCCTTGTATTCCCCAATGGCGTCCGCTACCAGAACCCTGGGAGTGTGAGGGTTCTGTGCAGCATCTCAGTTGTTCCAAGGACTACATTGTTCTGGAAGGAGCTTCAGATGTTGCACCCTAACCCTATCCCCCATATAAAGTGAACCATCCATAGCACAGATTTTCCATTACACTACCCCAGCCTGGCCTGGTTAAAGCCTAACAAGAGATGTTGGCCCAGCTTGGATCACTCTCCCTGCTCTGTGCTCGACTGTCTCAGGAGACTCTCAGCACTTTTAGATCCTGCCGCTATAGATCTGATGCTTACAGCCAATTCTGCTGCCATCATCAGAGTCTCTGTGCTAACCTTGTGCACAGCCTGTTTCTGCAATTTCTTGATGTCTAAAGTTTCCTCATTTCATTTATGGAAAAAGCAATTAATAAAATTATAACAATAATAATGATAAGTAAATACATCGTCATATCAAGGTATTTTCTCAGACTATTAGCATACCATTGTATTGTTGCAACCCTACCAAAACAAAAGCCTCAACTCCTGAAACATACAAGAAGCTTCCATTTGAGATACTGTAGATACATACTTCTTTGATCCCCATTAACTCCATAAACTCCGTGTATCACAGTACAAGGTGTGTAACTTCTTTAGGTAGGCAAGGTTAAAGAATCCTGTAGAGACCCTAAAAACAAGTTAACAGACTTGAATCCTGAAAAAGAAGCCCAGTAAAGTGACAGAGTTTAGAGCCACCCAGTAGGTAGCTGCTAAAATGTTTTCCTCATTAATTTACCCATTCATTTATTTATTCATTTACTCATTAATTTATTCCTCATTTCATTTAATCTCTTATTACTCTTATTTCGCTTTAATTAACTTTACCATCATAGTCTCAAAATTAGTCTGCGATTGCATTTTTTTCTTTGCTTTCCATCTTTTCAAATGTTACTTCTAACATGTGTCAATACAGAATAATTACACAAACATGTTTCGAAAGGAGCTGAACTGAATGACTGGCATCCCAAACCACACACCTGACAAACTACAGTTTAGCTAACGTCACATGACACCCCAGCCTTATCTGAATAGTTAATAATTTCTTCATACTTTAGAAAGCCAAGTTGATCGGGTCTCCTCACAGACAAACGCGGAGGAGATAGTAGTGCTGCAACAGCACATAATGAAACTGCTGAACTAAGTTTTATTCAAATCACAGTGCTTCTTTGCTTTTAGGGGGCAGTAGCTCAGTCCGCTAAGTGTTGGACTGAGGACCGGAGGGTCGCTGGTTCAAGGCTGTGTGGACAAAACATTTGGAGTGTGAGCTGGCAGTGGGAGGTGCCAGTTTTGTTAATATCCCCCCAAAAAAGTGTCTTCAGGCTACCATACCTGAAGATCTGTACTTCCTCAAAATCATATGGAGAATCACCAGAGCAAGTCCAAGTTAAACATTTGTAAATCTTTCAATCATTTGTTAGCCAATGCAGCATGAATTGGGAAACCATTTATCATGCAGAGTTTGATATAGTTCCATCTGGTATGAAATCTACCCTGAATTTCACACCATATGGTGTGGTATGATAAATTATGGTATGATAATTTAAGTTCTAATCTTGGCTGCATGAAATAGTCCCCAATGTTAGGTAATGTTATTCCTCCTTTTCCCTTTGGGACTGGTTGGCGTTTGAATTTAACCTATACTTTCTTCCCCCGTAAAATAAATAGAGTACCGTCTTATTTTTTTTCCAACAGTTAGCTGCTCTGAGGGAATTTGTCCCAGAAGTACTTGGAATACACCGACTTACTTTGGGATCACATTCATCCTTATGGTTTCAATTCTATGACTGAGACCAAGGAAAGAGATGGAATTCCACGTGTTGTGTATGTCATCCTTATTTTTTGTCAAGGCATGGTGTAACTTACTAATATCTGAGCACTGGTCCTTGTTAGGATGAAAATGTTATCCAATTTGTTTTGGAGGTTCACAGCTGAAAGTTAAAGCTCAGATTTTTTTTTTGGATGCTTAAGTTCTATATTGTATATAGTTTCAAGAACCAAACTACTGCGTAAATTAAGTTGTTCACTATACTAAATTAAAATATAATCAGCAAACAATGTCAGTTTGTGGTCATCTCCCTTTACGGATCGGTTTTTTACGCCTTCAATATGCTTTTTTTATTTACATGAAGTGCAGCAACAGTGAAACTGGACAACTTTATCTTGAGAACCACGAAAAGCGGGGTACACTCGAGACGTATAGCCAGCACATCGTGGGGCCACACAGAAGACACTCATGCACACACACACTTACGGGCAATTTGGTATGATAAATTTACCTAATTGCATGTTTTTGGACGAGGAAGGAAGCCGGAGAACCCAGAGATAAGCCACATTGATCCAGGGAGAACATGCAAACTCCACAGAGAAAGGAATCAAACCCAGAACCTTCTTGCTGTGAGGCTACCCACTGAGCCTTATGGTGCTCTTATCATTCTCCGCTGGGTAGAGATCTCTCCAGATGTCTAATTACTCCATTAGAGCTGTAAATTCCCTCTGAAATGACGTGGCGGTTGCGTCTTTTGATGAATATCACCTTGGATTGAGTCGGACGTTGCAGGCCCTTCACATTTAATTCCCATGGGTCCTCTCATCAATTGATGTGTGAAATGATCTCCATGTACTTTTCTTTGTAACCAAACTATCTACGAAGTGATGTCAGGCCATACCCTCTTCTTTCCACCTCACAGGAGTCAGCATTCCTGGTCGCTTTCACTACTAGCTTTAGGGGGTACATGGGGTTAGTTCAGAGGTCTGGCATACGAGTGCTCTCAGCAGCCTTGTGTTCTTGTGATGTCATAAAAATGTGGCTTATGGTGTTGAAAGAGACAGTTGTTCAACTAGGATCCTTACAAAATGCCTACCCCTATGCATGTGTGCCATGGTTTAATACCATGGCACAACGTGAAAAACAGCTTTACTCTTATTTCATCAATAATATTTTCTTGAATGCTGTCAATGACAAAGAAGATGAGGTAGTAGAAGATAAAGACTTCTTATCAGCTGCATGGACAAAACGGCAACGTCTTCATTATCCAGTTTTAAGCCAGGAATCAAAGCAAGATAAATTGTGTGTGTGTGTTTGTCGCTGCCTGAACACACACCTCACCCTCCAGCTGCAGGCAGCTTCAGTCAAGCTGATCTTTTGGAATGTGATGAAGAACAACACAACAAGTTCCATCAAGATCGACATTCACACATCTGAGACAAGAGAACCTGTCATGAGAACAGCATGCAGTCCTTCAGCTGTGTGTGTGTGTGTGTGTGTGTGTGTGTGTGTGTGTGTGTTTGTGTGTGTGTGTGTGTGTGTGTGTGTGTGTGTGTGTGTGTGTGTGTGTGTGTGTGTGTGTCTGTGTGTGTGTCTGTGTGTGTGTCTGTGTGTCAAGAGGCACCGCGACACGATGAGCAGTCTACAGGATATGGCACTAATGGATAAGGCACTGGCCTCCTAAGCCAAAGTTGTGGGTTCGAGTCCCAAAATGTTTTTTTGTGAATTTGGGATCATTAAAGTAGATCCATCTCCCTCTAGAGCCTCCTCCTCCTGCCACACAGGACCGGACCGGACTGGCGCCTAGCTCTCGGACAGACAGGCGGGTCTGTGGCGTGTTTGTGACTGAATGCCTGTCTGGTGTGTCCACGGCTGGACGTGAGTCAGACGAGCCCACCGTGAAGGAGGAAGTCTCGCTAACGGTTGCTATGGGGCGGCCAGGTCGTCCGCGTCGCCACGGTCGGACATACTTACAGGGACAGACATCTTGCTGGTGGTCTCCTCTCGTCGGCTGGCTTTTAAACACGGGTCCGGTCTTGTTCCAAATGGCACCGTTCCTTTCCTCGATAGCCACCCCCAGGCCTCAGTCCTCCGTCGTCCGTTCCATGATGAGGTCTGCGGGGAAGGCTAACATCCAGGCGGGCAGCGGCCGGTCGGGCTGTCGCTGACTGGTGTCTGTGGGCGTGAATGCTAACGCGGGGCTGCGGGCAGCGGCGGTGCGGTTCTCAGTGTCCGGTGGACCTGCCTCCTGTCCGGCTTCCGTTACCCTTCACGGCCGGATTTCAACAACAGCCACGAATAGCCGCAGAGGATATTTCACCGTGAGATGACGGGCCCTCTACCGACACCCAGCACAGCACAGGACCGCCTCTAACACCGCCCGCCGCCTGCTGCCCCGCACGCAGACGAACGCATCCAGCCTTAAAGCAACAGCGTCGCATGCCGAGCAGCGACAGTGACTACACAACACGCTACCCACGGGCGGCCTTGAAAAGCGTTTTACACCAAAAATCATGTCTAAAAAATACCTGGTAAAAAAAATTGGAATCAGAGCAAATTAATTTAGATTCCAACTGCAAGATATTTTCTGTATTCATTTTAACATGTGAACATCATTCATTCATTCATCGTCAACCACTTCTTCTGTGGCGGGTCTTGGGGAGCTGGAGTCTATCCCAGGTGACTGAGGGCGTGAGGCGGGGGAAACTCCGGGCGCGACGCCAGTGCACCGCGGATGTTAACATCATTATAAAACACAGAAACTTAGTTTATTTTTCTAATCTTTACAGATGACGCCCACCTTTGCCCAATATTTGCAAAATACAAGATTAGGGTTAGGGTGAGGAAATTCACACTCGTAGGAAGCAGTATTTTGACAAATGTCTATTTCCCTAACAGCTTTTTGACTTTTAGTATTTTATTATGTTAAATTTAAAATACTCCTTTTGCTAGCATTTGATCATCTCATACGATGACTTGTAGTCACAGCTGTCGCATGGAGGCAGCTCCTCAAACAGAAGTTCCTCTCTTCATTCAGTTCAATAAGATCTGACTCCACTAACAGCTGCAGAGCAGACATTCATTTGCCTCTGGACTATGTGCATGTGCTGTATCAGCTTTTGCTCAATCATTGTTATTTTTCAAGAGAACTGACGAAGCTTTCACTTTACAGTGAAAGAAAATATTGTTTGATCCTATATGAAATAATCTACAGAGCATATTAACACAAGAGTGTTTAAAATGTTAAAATTGTAGTTTCATTGGTCCAGGCTTTTCGGGAATTAGGTGAGGTGCAGGGGATTTGGTTCAAGGAGGAACACTGGCTATCAGACGTTAACTTTAGTTTTAATTCATCAATTTTTATTTTTTAGGCTTTAAATAGTACTAAGGTATAAGTATTTGGCACTCAAGGAATAAAATTAGGTTTTATGGAAAACAACATACAGAAATAAAAATGATCAATTATTTCACACAGTATTTTATTCGTTTTACACAATTAATGAGATATTCTTGCATGGTATGGAAAACTGGGCTTCCATAGGTCATCGCTGCAGTCGGCAGTGTGACCACAGAGATAACGGCAGGAAGATGATCCACCTGAAGGCTTCTTAAGAAAAAGTTTGACAGCTCAGCAAATCAAAGCAAATGAACTAGCATACTTCACGAGTTGTCTGAACGTTTACAGGGTTAAAGGGAACTAAATGAAGACTTGACACACACAAAAAAAAAAAACAGACGTCACATCTGACTCTTACTCTGTGTCGGTTCTACAGTGATTCCAAACCTAGACATCACCTCAGTGACAGGCTGTAGTCAGAGGACGCAGGTAGTGGTGGTGTTGAACTTTCCTTCTGAACATAGAAATACGTCATCATAATTCAAGTAGTTCCCAGGCTAGCAGAGTGACCCGTGATGGTTCAGAGTATGACAAGCTTCTAATTTATTTTTTGTTTTATTACTGCGGAGTCTTTATTATATGCACAGAGACATAAAACTATTTCTGACCCGGTTTGTCAGAATGGGGTCTAACATGTTATCTTACGTGGCCGAGATGTGACTGTTCACTTTTACAAAACTGGTAGAATGCATTTAGATGTGTATTAAAGTTAAACGTAAAGATTGTGTCAACACACAAACAAAATAACCCCCTTAGTAACTTCAGGCCATCCGACAGTTGCTGCTTGTGTCCGTCTCTGCCTGTGTTTCTGGAGGTGACAGTGGATTCACTTTTGAGCAGTGGTGTGTTTGACATATTATGGGATCGAGGTATGAACCAAGGGAAAGTTTACAGTACGATGACAAATTTAAACTGAGAGTTAGAATAAAGCAAACTGTGTCTTTATCCTAAATCAGACCATCAAGAGAGTAGTAAAGGGAGAAATGACTCCACAAAAATGTCCTGAGTGTGAAGATTTGAATCTAACTGGTTCTCCCTCCCCACCACAACACAAACCTACCCTGTTACTGTCCCCATCCTGAGGAGTACCTGTGTGTGTGTGTGTGTGTGTGTGTGTGTGTGTGTGTGTGTGTGTGTGTGTGTGTAATGTCCGTCATCGTTTCATGTTGTTCAGGCGCACCGTTTTTTCTAATTCAAACTGCCGGTGGTCAACGCGCTCCAAGAACTTCTTCCGCTCCACATACCTGAACACACACACACACACACACACACACACACACACACACACACACAGAATTAATGCAATTTTAACATAGCAAGTACACTAATACCCCCTCAGACCACACACACTGCTTACCCCCATTTCATATACAGGTAACATGGTAGCATCCACCTTAACTTTAGGTTAATATTCTTCATTGTTGACCATGCTGTGGTGTCATATAACTCCAAACTAGAAAGAACTCTCTTACCCATCCCGGCCTCTGTTGTGGATGGCCAGCTCCTCAGTGATGCCTTTCTCTGATTTAAAAGCATCCCAGTCTAACTTAGACTTTTCCAGGGTGCTCATTTTTTGTTTCTTTCCTCCGATACGACTCAAGATGCTCCCCATGTTTGTCGGGCGCTTGGCACTGCAACCACAATTGAAAAAAAAAAAATCTATGACAAAAACATTGCTCAGAAAATGTTTATTGTATACGTTAATCGATTTTTAATTGGTTAGCCAACGCCATCTTCTGAAGCTGGTTTATATCTGTACAGTAGGGCTGCGTTCAGCCTGCAGGCAAATCGGATACCAATCAGATATTCTTTCATATACATTTTTTAAGACAGTGTTTTTCAGTAAGTGTCCAATGTGATCTTTCTCTGTTCAAACTGGGCCATATTGTTGACCGATCTAACAAGTTGCCGTAGCAACGATGTCGGGGTGGAGGCGTCATTCAGCAGGTGTGATGTTTGAGGTCATACATTTGCGACGGCGGCAACAACGACGACGACGACCATGATGTTTTGTTACCTTAGCGTATTGGCGTAGGGGTGGAGAAAATCTCACACAGACCAGACATTGTCACCTTCTTCTTCCATTTTTTACCGCCCTATGATGCGCGATGCTCTTTCTTCCGGGGCGTTGGCTTTTGTGGCGCGCAGAATGATGTCACGGGCAACCATATTCAAATCAGTGTTTGGAGCTGTTTAGACTGTGACGCATCTGTTCAAATGCGATTTGAAACTAAGGCTGCGTTCAGACTGTAGGCAGATCGGATTTCTTACCATATCTGATTTTTAGGGCTGACTGTTCACTCTGTTTTTAGCAAGTGTCCAAATGTGTTCTGGCTCTGTTCAAACTGGGCCACATTATCAGTCGATCTGTCAGGTTGCCGTAGCAGCAACGTTTGGGCAGAGGCGTCGTTCAGTGCGTGTAATGTGTGAGGTCATATAATTGCAGTTTTATTACCTTTTCGTATTGGCGATATCACTGTCTGGTAGAGTTGGAGAAAATCTCACACACAGCAGACATTGACCTCTTCTTCCATTTTTTACCGCTACGTAATGCGCAACGCTCTTCCCTTCTGGCGCCCTGCTCTCGTGTTACATTTCTCCATATCCAATCGGAATGCTTGGAGCTGTTCAGACTTAAGACACATCTGTCCATATCCGATATGAAACCACTTCCTGAAAGTAGTTTCACATTCAGGAGGTATGTGACATCCGATATCAGTCTGGATGGGCTAAAAATCAGATTTTGGCTGCCAGTCTGAACGCAGCCTGGGTGGGCTGCTGAGGTTTGCTGGTGTGTGTTGGTGCGTTGCTAGTGTGTGTTGGTGCACCTGGGGCCTGATGTGCTGGGCGAGACTGTTTGCTCTTCATCATCCTGGTTGGTGTTCTGGCTCTTCACGTAACTCTTAGCTTCTCTGGAGTCTGCTGAAACCTCTTTATTCACCCTGACAGGAACACAGAAAAGCAGTGGGGTAAACCATGGTTGCAAGAATACAAAATAGAAATACATACACCCCCCTCCATCCATCCATCCATCCATCCATCCATCCATCCATCCATCCATCATACCCCAGAGCTTTCAGCAAACATGACAGAAGCATAACCAACAGGATTTCCCTTTTAACACAATGACACTGACGATGATGCAGTGGCATTGTCTGCTCCACAGAGGGACTCATTATTACTCATGTTAAAACCACTTATAGTTTGTTCCCATTCATGTTTTTTATTTAGTTTAAATGTACAATTATAAGCACTGATGAAAATAATGGTAGAAAACAACTTTCACAACACAGCGTGGCACCAGGAGACGGATCACTTGTTGAGTACACGCCAGGTCGGTTCTGATGGATTCAGTGTTTTCTCAGTTGACATTAAATTAGTTTACAGAAGGTACCCGATAAAGAAAAGGGTCAAAACATACCAGGAAATACCAGGAAATGGTTTGCTTGGTGCAACAGAAAAGATCTTGAAACTGAATTACTTACTAATTGCTGGAAAAAAAAAACAACCTTTGGGAGCATATGTGATATCTGTGTCTTGAGAACTCAGATAAATGATAGAATTTAATTGAAAACTCATATCTTGGCCAAGTATTCATCAGGGAATTAAAGACCATTCTATCCATGTCTCACAGTCCTCTCCTGACGTAAAGCTAGAGGAATTATTCCGGCCTTCATTTCAATCCGACCAAGAAAAGAACTTGCTGCGTCTGTCAGCTCTGCTTCGGGGTCAGGGGGGAGGAGTTAGGGACAAACTCAGGGTTTGTGGAAGAAAACCTGTCAGGAAGCAGGTTAGGGTACCATGGTAACTGGCTCAAGAGTTGAACTTCGCTTTTTGGAATGGAAAACCATGAGTTCCTTTATCCCAGTTTTACAAAAAACAAAGACACTTCCAGGAATGCTACCCTAAATTACACTTTTACATTAAGGAGCATAAAGCGTTACCATTACATCAGCAGTATATCTGGAGTGTAAAACAACTTTAATACCAGTTTTCATTACCTGTAAGGTGACATTTAGCATTACTTTAACAATTAATCATTTAGTCAAAAAAAGTCAAGAAATTTATTGTCACAATTTTTCAAAGCTTTGAATACTGGCTTGATGAAAATGGGGGTGTCAGAGGCATACCTGACTTCTTCTCCAGCAAAGTCGAAAACTTTAGTGATGGTAATGGTGGAAGATTCTGGGGCTTTTTCTCCTGTACTCAAAGGAGCAACTTTCAAAACCGAAGAATCCTCCTAAGGTCAGAAATGAAAGAATCAAGACAATGAAGAGTGAGACTTGTATAAATTACACTGGAGGTTGGTCATTAAATATCTGAGGAATAATAGGTTGTGTCCCAAGGAGCCAAATCAACATGGGTCCAATAAGCAATAATAAATAATACACCATTTTGAAAAACATTAATTCAAAAAAATTTCACCAATTGGGTAAAAAGGAATTTGAATAATTTTATACATTTCCGAACAAAGCAGTCATCATCACTAGTGGTCAGAAATAATGACAGGAAGAAATGACAGGAAAAAGAATAACAGGATAAAGCTGAGGTCCATTTGATTCTCTTTTAACCCAAGTTAACAATTTTTAGATTTTTGTAATGATTTTCAGAACATTTACATAAAATGGGAATACAAACATGTTGGAACTTCCAAAACTCCTTGATATCAAGTAGAAAAGAAATACAGGGTGTCCTCAAACGAGAACACTGGGTTGATATGTACACATTCCAGCCAAATAAAAGAATATTTCCATTTTCAGAAGACAATATAAAAGGTTTCTACTTAGTAAAAAATGACAAATGAACAAAAAATCATTTCGTCAACTGACAAATTCTCCTCAAACACTCCAAATTTGGATTCTTGAAGCATAGTAATCAGTGGCCTTATTTTATTTATAACATTATTCATTATAATATTTATTTATAATTTATAATATATTTCTATCGAAGTAAACTAAATAACAAAAAAATGGATATATGTATATGGTAATAAAACTAACTTATGGAGTGACTTAGATATTCATACAGTAATTCCTAACTGTGGTACACTTCGATCTTATCTTACAATCTCTTTTGTACATAAAAACTCTGTCCACCAGAAGCTCCAGTCAATGAAAGCTCTGTAGCACGTACAGCTCTCACGTATGTTAGTATTTACAAGTTTCAAATGTGTTACGTTCAAACTTTTTCCCGCCTTGCAGTGCAAAACCTGTTTAGAACAATACATGAACATTATTTCATATTAAAAGTATGAAACTCGTTATGGTTTGACCTTGTTTCTTCCAATTGAGGCAGCGCTTCTTCTGATGCATATTGCTAATGTAATGCCCAGTGTCCTCATTTGAGGACAGCAAAGTTTACGCCATTCTAAAGCCTAGAAGTGCAAGCCTATTTCAAAAATAAGAAAGCATATAAATAAACCCTTCTGGACACTCGTCACTGAATAGCAGCATACGCAGATCAAAATTAAAGAAAATATTGGTAATCATCTTCATTGGTCCACAGAAGTGTACTTTTGTCAAATTTCCATGGTGTCTTTCTTGTGCTTTGTATTATATAAATGAAAATTTTTCAACATATATTGATGAATCAATATGTTATTACCCTCACTTCATAATGTTGTTCTATAACCAATCCTTGTCATTATTTTCAGCGTTTTTTATGCTGTCCTAAAATGAGGACGGTGGGTTAAAATGGGTTCAGATCTAACATAAGAAAACAGTCCCGTACTTATCTCAGTGACTCAGTAACATTCTAATGTAGTGCATCTGTGCAGGTAAAGAATGACAAGGGAGCACCAACAGAGTTTAATTTATCCCATTCTAAGTTCATGATCTTTATTCTGTCTTCGTCTCATCGCGTAAATGAGATGATTTCACTGCTTTAACAGCTTCCCAGCTCTTCTGGGATATATAAGGTTTTTGATTGTCTGCAGGAATCTGTGGTTTTTTTGTCCAATGGAGAACCATTGGGGCTTGATACTGTCATTGGACAAGGAGGCTAATCTATGGTCCAGCTTCATCCCAAAGGTGTTTGTCGTGGTGGAGATCAGAGCTCAGACACGTTCTGCCAAAACAAAAGCACCAAAGCCTCTCGCCTTGTATACCAGGACACACCTGGATCAGAAAAGGCTCGAGCACAACATCTTCAGTAAGGACGACAGCAAACAGACTGACGAGTCGAGGCATTCCAGACAAACTGCTCTTTTAGGACAGTTGACTGAATCCATGACAATGATGTTGTGGTCTTCATGGACTACAATCAACTCTTTGTGAAAGACATGACTGAATGAAGGGTAGCAAACACTTTCATCCAACTCCTGTTAAAGGTCTGGAGAATATTTACCTTCTGTGAGGGACTTGAAGCTGGAGGTGTGCAGGTTTTGGGTCTGGATCCAACATCAGACAAAAAACTCGCCCAGAGGTCATCTGATTTTTTCTTCTGCTCTGCTTCTTCGTCCTCCTCTACCTCAGCGGGGTTTCCTACCTCTTCTGGGGTGGGCTGTGCTTCTTTTGCTCCATCCCCACCCTCTTCATTCTCGTCTGCTTTCAGAGCTCCTTTCTTTGTCTTTCTACAGTTTTTCCAGAACACCAAGGTGAATAAATATCATCAGCATTGTCATCATGTTCTTTAATTCTTTAGTGTCACTGAATAAAGACAAACGACAGCATGCTACATTTAAATCTACCCAAAATGTGATCATTTACACTACCGTTCAAAAGTTTGGGATCATCCAGACAATTTTATGTTTTCCATGAAAAGTCACACTTTTATTTACAACCATGAGTTGTAAAATAAATAAAAACTATAGTCAAGACACGGACAAGGTTAGAAATAATGATTTGTATTAAAAAAAGCACCAAAGTGTGTGTGTGTGTGTGTGTGTGTGTGTATATATATACAGTATATATTTTCATCTACACTGTTCTCGACCATCATTGGTTCCTCCAAACCATCTCACCTCACACCAATGCCCAGTTTCTTCTTCTTTTTCTTTCTGCCATAGTTTGGATGTGGAACGCCATCACACTCATTTAAAGGCTCTTCCTTCTCACACTCATTGATGTCATCTTCACTCAGATTATCATCTGAGAGGAAACAGAAGATGCAGCAGTTAGAACGAGACAACTGTGCTGCAGAAAGCAGATCATTAGACAATAGGCCAGAAAAGAACTCGACTTTAAGAGTTTATTTTTGGAATTTGGAAATCCTGTGCACATCATAACCTGAATCCAAATGTAATGCCTTTAATATTCAGGGTTCTCTTGATGGCTGAAGAGATTTAAATACATGCTATTCATTATTTTGCTGGCTGCATAAGTATTTAGATTTAATCATGCAATAAACTTTTCCATCACTGTCCCAGTAAATTTCCACTAATTTGACACACACACACACACACACACACACACACACACACACACACACACACACACACACACACACACACACACACACACACACACACACACACACACACACACACACAACCACCCAAGGTAAGAGTTCCATTTATGGAAGTTTTCACACGTATGGGGTGATCAGGATGTAGGCAGGATTGTTTACAAGAAGAGACCGGAAACGGAAACTACGCCGAGAAGATGCGGCAAAAAACCTGTCACGATCTGATTGGACCAGAAGACACCACATCCCCTCATGCATAATCCTAATCTGAATTGTTTAAATTTGACCTGGCCAAGATAGAATTTGCTCTTCTTCAGCTGCGTCTGAGGTAAGACCCGTGTAGTACTGGCAGTCAGGGGCTGTGGGAGAGCCCGGATATCTGTATTAGAGTTGTTGTCAGGAATAAACTTTTTAAACATATGACGATCGGTTAAGTTTCTACTTCACCTTTGAAAAGCTTTGAAAAGACTTTGCTTCATGGCATTACAGTATATGGTATTATCCATCCATCCATCCATCCACTGTCAATACCGCTTCTTCCGCTTTTATCGAGAGCTTCTCCCAGATCCCTCAGGAGGTTGGGGACATTGAGTCAGAGTGGAACATGTTCTCCACCTCCACTGTCGAAACGGCTGCTCGGAGCTGTGGTCACAAGGTCTCTGGTGCCTGTCGCGGCAGTAACCCCCAAACCCGGTGGTGGACGCCGGAAGTAAGGGATGCCGTCAAGCTGAAGAAGCCAGGATCCAGACGGAGTCCGGTTTGAGGGCCAAAGGATTTCATCTCCGCTTTTTGCAGACGATGTTGTCCTGTTGGCCTCATCAAACCTGGACCTTCAACACTTGCACCTTGCACTGGGACGGTTTGCAGCTGAGTGTGACACGAGCTGGATGAGGATCAGCACCTCTAAATCCGAGGCCATGGTTCTCGACCGGAAAAGGGTGGTGTTCCCTCTTCAGGTCAGTGGAGAGTCTTTGCCCCAAGTGGAGGAGTTTAAGTATTTTGGGGTCTTGTTCACGAGTGAGGGAAGGATGGAACGTGAGATTGACAGACAGATCAGTGCAGCTTCTGCAGTGATGCAGTTGCTGTATAGGTCTGTCGTGGTGACGAAGGAGCTGAGTCGCAAGACGATGCTCTCAATTCACTGGTCAATCTACGTTCTTACTCTCACCTATGGTCAGGAGCTTTGGGTCATGACCGAAAGGACAAGATCCTTATAGCAGCGGCTGAAATGAGTTTCCTCCGTAGAGTGGCTGGGCACACCCTTAGAGATAGGGTGAGGAGCTCAGTCACCAGGGAGGAGCTCGGAGGAGAGCCGCTGCTCCTCCGCCTCGAGCGGAGCCAGCTGAGGTGCCTCAGGCATCTGTTCCTGATGCCTCCTGGACGCCTCCCTGGGGAGGGGTTCCGGGCATGTCCTACCGGAATGAGACCTCGAGGAAGACCTAGGACATGCTAGAGGGACTATGTCTCTCGGCTGGCCTGTGAACGCCTCGGGCTCCCCCCGGAGGAGCTGGAGGAGGTGTCTGGGGAGAGGGAAGTATGGGCATCCCTGCTGAGAGTGTCGCCCCCACGACCCGGCCCTGGATAAGCGGTTGAAGATGGATGGACGGATGGATGGATGGATATTATTCTATATTATAATGTTACAGGAAAACATAAAAAAACATCTTTCAGTCATGTCACCTTGTGTAATATCAGCTAATTTTCTTACAAGGTCAATAATCTAGAACATGTTAAAGTTACCACAGACAACATCTAAGACGTTGGAAATGTTTAAAGCACAAAGCATGAGTTCATCAAGAGACGCAGTCCAATGTGATCTACATGCTAAAAATCTAATGCTGAAAAATCTTTTGACATATTTTCACAAGCAGAATAAACGTTTAAGTTCGAAACTGAGTTTTAAATGTCTTTCTGAATCCTTAATTCCTTCTCTGTGGTTCTCCCATCCACATGTAAAAAGAAAAAATCTGTTTAGATATAAAAACGTTTCACAATTTCGTGAGTCTCAGACAGTGAGAGAGACTTGATCTCACGTCAAATATTTTTATAATAATTAATACAGACAAGGAAATGTTCCCATTATGGTTTTATGTGTTCCTACGCCCCTCCATGACAGAAGGACGTCGTGTTTATGTCATTCCGTCCGGGGAGGGGGGCTGATGCTAGTCATCTCTGAGACCTGCTTCATCTAAACCAGTGGACTGGACGCTTAGACCCACACACAGCTGTGTTAATAACATCTAGTAACACAAGTTACTGCTTTTACACAACAACACCGGATCAACGTGAACTCCTCACCCGACGGGACGTAATCCGCATCATCATTAGACGAATATCCATCAGAGTCGTAGTCAGAGTAATTCATCATTCTGGATTAAAATAAAAGCCGTAATTACAACTAAAAAAACAAATAAATCCCGTGGGTCAAATGTGTGTGTCGTGCAGAATCCACTCTAAAAATCAGGAAATAAGTCCTATAGAGACGAAGGCATGTTCGGAGATCCAAACGGTTCCTTATTTTTCTTCTTCTTCGTTTTCTTTTACTGGCACTTCTTTTGTTGTTTTAGCGTTTCGTAGTCGGAAGCTCGTGCGCATTAGCGCCACCTTCAGCTCCGGAGTGTCCACTACCTGTCAGCGTTTGTGTTCCCGGCAGTTTGTTCCGCTGTTTTCTTGTTCAATACTTCAGTTATAGCCGCTGCCGGACGTCTTCCCAGTACTTTATGTGTGTCAAAGAATCTAAATGTAAACATCTTCTTTGATATTGTGTCCTTTACCGATAGAAACGACATGCCCTGAATTAGTCTACTGCTCCTGACATTATTTTGTTGCCTGTTTTACATATTCGCAGTTATTTTGCTCCACTCCCTCCCTATGTGTTCTGGTATTCATATAAATGTTATTCTGACCTCTGACTTGCTGATTTCAATGAAGAGTGAATAAATGATGGCAATTTAAAACTAGAACTCTCAAAGTCTGTCATTTGACTGCTTTCAAAATTTGCAATGTGATAACATGTCTGTGTAGGTTCTCAGTTATCCAGGTCATGGTTATCCAAAGCTGTTTAAGTCAATCCACTGGACGTTAAGAAAGTTCTTTAGGACGTTTCGTCTCTCATCCAAGAGACTTCGTCAGTTCTGAAGAAGTCTCATGTATGAGAGACAAAACGTCTTCAAGAACTTTCTTAGCGTCCAGTGGATTGACTTAAACAGCTTTGGATGGCAATGTGATAACTTTGTTTTAAAAAAAATATTTGTACCAATAGGACCCTGACTTTTCCTAAATGTGTGTATATTTTATTCTGACATTGTATGATCATTCTAATTTCAAAACACTAAAGAAATCTTGGTGTTTCTACCTAGAACTCCCCTAGGCAGTCATTTTTACTGCTCGGACATAATTTGCATATAATTTGGTATAATTTGGTATAATTTGGTATAATTTGGTAATTTGGTAATTTGATAACACATCAGGACACCAGATTAAAACTGTAATTATTGAGTGTTTTATGGACACAACATAGCTTCTCGGCAATTACACATCCAAATTCGAACTTTGAAATAAAAACTAAGTAGGAATTGAGTCCAAAACACTCAGTCAACACAGGTAACCTGTACATTCCTTGTGCAGCTCCCACTACCTTATGACATTTATCTTGTGTCAATTAAATAAATTAAACACTCATTATGGCTTTGATTTAGTGTCCTGGAGAGTTTTTACCTATTCCACCAATCTATTCTTAGACAGTTTCAATCATAATCTAAATTATATACAAATAATGTCCGAGCAGTCAAAATGACTGCCTATGGGAGTTCTAGTAGTAGCAGAATTCTGGGAGACAGAGTGTTAATAGTATTGGTCTCGGTGATCCAGATATTAGTGCAGAATAATTTATGACCAGCAGAGGGGGCTGTTTGCTTAAAAATAACTCTGGAATACAGTATCCACATACTGTCCTACCACCAGACGTGTAATAAGAAAGCTCCCTTGATTTTGATCATAAAACAATGACTGAATATCCTAAATTTCACTGCTCATGATATTTTTACAATTGGACTTTGATGAAGTGACGCAGAGCATACCTAGAAGTGAGAGAGTTGTCATTGGTGCAGACTTCAATGGACATGTTGGTGCAGGTAACAGAGGTGATGAGGAAGTGATGGGCAGGTTTGGTATCCAGGAGAGGAACGCAGAAGGACAGATGGTAGTTGACTTTGCAAAAAGGATGGAAATGGCTGTAGTGAATACTTTCTTCCAGAAGAGGCAGGAACATAGGGTGACCTATAAGAGTGGTGGTAGGAGCACACAGGTAGACTACATCTTGTGTAGACGATGTAACCTGAAGGAGATCAGTGACTGCAAAGTAGTGGTAGGCGAGAGTGTAGCCAAACAGCATAGGATGGTGGTGTGTAGGATGACACTGGTGGTGAGGAAGATGAAGAGGGCAAAGGCAGAGCAGAGGACGAAATGGTGGAAGCTAAAAAAGGAAGGGTATTGCATGACCTTTAGGAAGGAGTTTAGACAGGCTCTGGGTGGTCAGGAGGTGCTTCCAGATGACTGGACAACTACAGCTAATGTGATCAGGGAGACAGGTAGGAGAGTATTTGGTGTGTCATCTGGAAGGAAAGTAGATAAGGAGACTTGGTGGTGGAATGAGGAGGTACAGGAGTGTATACAAAGAAAGAGGTTAGCTAAGAAGAAGTGGGACACTGAGAGGACTGAGGAGAGTAGACAGGAGTACAGGGAGATAAAGCGTAAGGTGAAGGTAGAGGTAGCAAAGGCCAAACAAGAAGCTTATGATGACTTGTATGCTCGGTTGGACAGTAAGGAGGGAGAGACTGATCTATACAGGCTGGCAAGACAGAGAGACAGAGATGGGAAGGACGTGCAGCAGGTTAGGGTGATTAAGGATAGGGATGGAAGTCTATTGACAGGTGCCAGTAATGTGATGGGAAGATGGAAAGAGTACTTTGAAGAGTTGATGAACGTGGAAAATGAGAGAGAACAAAGACTAGAAGAGGTGACTGTTGTGGACCAGGATGTAGCAAAGATTAGCCAGGATGAAGTGAGGAGAGCACTGAAGAGGATGAAGAGTGGAAAGGCAGTCAGTCCTGATGATATACCTGTAGAGGTTTGGAAGTGTCTAGGTGAGGTGGCAGTAGAGTTTCTGACTGGGTTGTTCAACAGGATCTTAGATAGTGAGAAGATGCCTGAGGAGTGGAGGAGAAGTGTGCTGGTGCCCATTTTTAAGAACAAGGGAGATGTGCAGAGTTGTGGCAACTACAGAGGAATAAAGCTGATGAGCCATACAATGAAGTTATGGGAAAGAGTAGTGGAAGCTAGACTAAGGGCAGAAGTGAGCATTTGTGAGCAGCAGTATGGTTTCATGCCAAAAAAAAGTACTACAGATGCAGTATTTGCTTTGAGGATGTTGATAGAGAAGTACAGAGAAGGCCAGACGGAGCTGCATTGTGTTTTTGTAGATCTGGAGAAAGCTTATGACAGGGTGCCCAGAGAGGAACTGTGGTATTGTATGAGGAAGTCTGGAGTGGCAGAGAAGTATGTTAGAGCGGTGCAGGACATGTATGAGGACTGTAAGACAGTGGTGAGGTGTGCTGTAGGGGTGACAGAGGAGTTCAAGGTGGAGGTGGGACTGCATCAGGGATCAGCTCTGAGCCCCTTCTTGTTCGCTATGGTGATGGACAGGCTGACAGACGAGGTTAGACAGGAATCTCCATGGACTATGATGTTTGCAGATGACATTGTGATCTGCAGTGAGAGTAGGGAAGAGGTGGAGGAGAAGCTAGAGAGGTGGAGGTTTGTCCTGGAAAGGAGAGGGATGAAGGTTAGCCGCAGTAAGACAGAGTACATGTGTGTGAATGAGAGGGACCCAAGTGGAAGAGTGAGGTTACAGGGAGAAGAGATCAAGAAGGTGGAGGATTTTAAGTACTTGGGGTCAACAGTCCAGAGCAACGGAGAGTGTGGAAAAGAGGTGAAGAAACGTGTGCAGGCAGGATGGAATGGGTGGAGAAAAGTGTCAGGTGTGATGTGTGATAGAAGAGTTTCAGCTAAAATGAAAGGAAAGGTGTACAAAACTGTGGTGAGACCAGCGATGTTGTTTGGTCTAGAGACAGTGTCACTGAGGAAAAGACAGGAGGCAGAGCTGGAGGTAGCAGAGATGAAGATGCTGAGGTTCTCTCTGGGAGTGACCAGGAAGGATAGGATCAGGAATGAGTACATCAGAGGGACAGCACATGTTAGAGGTTTTGGAGATAAAGTCAGAGAGGCCAGACTGAGATGGTTTGGACATGTCCAGAGGAGAGATAGTGAATATATTGGTAGAAGGATGCTGAGTTTTGAACTGCCAGGCAGGAGGCCTAGAGGAAGACCAAAGAGGAGGTTTATGGATGTAGTGAAAGAGGACATGAAGGTAGTTGGTGTGAGAGAAGAGGATGCAAAGGACAGGGTTAGATGGAGGCGGTTGATTTGCTGTGGCGACCCCTGAAGGGAAAGGCCGAAAGGAAAAGAAGAAGAAGATGATATTTTTACAATTCTACAGTATATTGTTCATGTGTATTCACACATCATTTTAATAATTGCTTCATAATCAAATGCTGGATGAGCTCATCGACTGTTCGCTCCAGTTAACAGACGACCCCCCCTTCCAGTCTATAATTCTATTGTTCAGAAAGGCCAAAACAACAGCTTTTCACCTTTTAAAAGTTGAAAGAAGAAAATGCTCTTATCTCAATTTAGAATGCAGAGCTATCACAGAAGAATGACAACACCTGTTGAAATTCATGTTGTGCATGGTGTATGGACACTCACACCATCATACCGTTGGGTATGTGTAACCTACAACATGGACATCTACAGGGACACACTCATTAGTGGTGGTCTCTTCCGGTCAATGATGTGATCGTTACCCCATGGTTTTGAGGCTTATGACCTCTGGCCTTTAGATGGCACTGTCACTTCAAATGTACAGTGAAATGTTTTCCCAGGACTCAGGCCAGAAAAAAGTCACACATCCTAAAATTGTTTTTTAATGCCTCAAGCTTTCATTACAGCCTATATTTACTGTGGCAGAATTTTGTAAATCCTGTGTAATGTCACAATATTTATCTCCATCGTAGCGCTATGAACCTTTAACCAAGACCCTGTATTGATGATGAGAGAGTAGGACCACTATGTGAAGCCTTTTCCAGCACCTCCACAAGAGTCTCAATGAGGTCAGGTCTGGACTCTTAAAAAACAAGCAAAAACAAGCAAACCTTGGTTTTTGAACGCTTTAGACATCGAACAAATAGGAATTCGACAAAAAAATTCTGAATTTTTTTTCTTAGAAGTCAAACAAAATTTGGAAGTCGAACGCGAAACGTACGCCTTTTCGGGGGACCGTGGCTCAGTGGTAGAGCGGGTTGTCCAATGATTGAAGATAGGCGGTACGATTCCCGTTCCCGCCAAGTCGTTGTGTCCTTGGGCAAGACACTTTACCCTTCTTGCCTCAAGTGGGCCCTAGGGGCAGATCGGCAGCCATGCCTCCGTCAGTCTGCCCCAGGGCAGCTGTGGCTGCACACGTAGTCTACCATCACCAAGTATGAATGAGGAGTGAATGAATAATGGGTCCAATGTAAAGCGTCTTTGAGTGTCCAGAAAAGCGCTAGATAAATCTAATCCATCATTATTATTATTATTTCTCACCGCCAAGCACCAGAATAGGCGAGAAAAGTCGTGAGAAAACTTAACGGTAATGTGCTTTTTATTTTAGTTTACTATATTGAATAATGTTTCACTTAATTTGCGTTCCATTGCCTATGGGATGAGTTACGGTACCATAATCTTCTTTCCAAAAGACGACAGTAACTCGTAACTTAGGCTAACCTGATTATGTTGATGCTTTTTTCTTTCTTTCTTTCTTCGGGCTGTCTGCAGCGCTTTGCAGAACCAGGACCCTGACCCTCCAGCAGCTGGTGGACAACGCCGGGCCAGTGTTGGCGGATGCCGAGGATGTGAGCTCCCTGCTGAACATCCAGTGCACCAGGGTGGCTCAGAGGGTGCTACAACTGTGGAGACAAAGACTCTCCGGGAAGGAGAGAAGCCTCCTCCTGGACTATAGTATGGGGACTGTGCCGGACAGCAATGATCCTTTCCCTGAGGTCCACATCAGTCCCCTGTTTGGAGAACTGGAGGGTCCTCTCCTCGGAGATGAACGACAAATCAGCCTGCACACAGCCAACAAAAAATACTGTACAAACAATGTGTAAAAGTAATCAACAAGAAAAGCCTGTGTGACAGAGCACCCACTATCTGGGCCAACAGGACGCCGGGAAATGGACCTGACCCACAGTGGAGACTTCTATACAAACCTCCCCTCAAGAAAAAAACAGCCGACCTCCAGTGGAGAATTTTACACGGTGCCATCAGTTCCAATGCTTTTATCTCTGTTTTTAACCCTGCTGTGTCCAGCCAGTGTCCCTTCTGTCCCCTTCGTGAGACAGTCTTTCATGCTTTTAGTGAGTGTGAGAGACTTGCAGTGCTCTTCACTCTTCTAACGAATGTTTTTAATCTGTTCAGTGAAAATTTTAGTATCAGGAAATTCACCTATGGTGCTGGGTACAATAAATCGAATCAAAGACAGTGGCAGCTTTTAAATTTTATCTCTGGAGAGGCAAAACTCGCAATTTACGTGACCAGGAACACGAGAATTGAAAACAATACTGTTTAAGAAGCAGCTACTGTTTTTTGCTGTAACATCAGATGTCGCTTAAAACTAGAATTTGGTTTTTATAAAATGACAAAAGACCTAAATAACTTTAGGAACATCTGGTGTCACAAAAATGTCCTATGCACTTTAGTTGATGATCAACTCACTTTTGCAAACTTCCTGATATAATGCACTAATTTTTAAATTGTATTTCCTTTTATTTATTGGTTTTTAGTGTTTTTAAAGCACTTTAGTGTTTTCATCTAATGTAAAATTGTAAAATGTTTGAATGTGATTAAAGTGTTTTTGCAAAAATCAAAAAATAACCTTTCTTTCTTTCTTTCTTTCTTTCTTGTTTGCTTCTTTCTTTCATATTTCTTTGATATGTTTCATTTCTATACAATTTGATAAATAAATGACATGAAATAACATATAGTACGCGGATACAGCGGCAGACAATGGGTGGATATTATGTTGACACAAGGTAGTTTTCTAGCGTCTTGGAACAGATTAAGACCAATTACATTATCTGTAATGGGAAAAATGTATTTGGAATTCGAACAAATTGGTATTCGAACAGCCTTCTGGAACGAACTGTGGTCGGAAACCGAGGTTTGCCTGTACCTTGAAGAACTTCCTTTTGGCTCGTCCCATTAGGGGTCGCCACAACGCAGCATCCTTTTTCCATTTTAGACGAACGCTTATATTTGTTTGGCAAAGTTTTTGTTTTTATTTATGCCAGATGCTCTTCCTTCCACAACCCTTTGCATTTATCTACAGTTGATTGGCTTGTGTCCCTGTAGGGCTGCAGATGCCGGAAGCAAGTCTCTTGAAGACTGACCATAAAGCTCACAGTAAGGGTCCTTACTTGAGTGTGTGTATAACAAATGCATATACATGTGAGTCACCTAATGTATTTTATTACCAGTAAACATGCCTAAATTACTGGTCGTGACTCATTCTGAGTGTAGGATGAGAAAAACACAATGATGGGACAAAGACACAGGGTTAAGAGAGGCTTGCCACTAGAATTTATAATGCTCTGAACATGACAGCGTCTGGAGTCACTGAATCTTGTGAACCAAAGGAGCAGCTGTTTGCTGTTTGTCTTAAATTTTGCAGACACTGTTATATTAAAAACATAGATATCATATAGCAAACTAAATTTGAATTTGTTTCTAAGGCTCAAAAATCATTTGCCCATTTTGATCTGAAGGCAGAACACAGACAGCCCATTAGAAAGCAAAGATCATAAGAGATGGTAGCTATTATACCTTCTCCTCCCAAATAACACATAATTGCCATGTTACTGTATAATGTGTTTAGATGGCTGATGTGCAGCTCCATTTGAAGATGACCTGAATGATGACTGATTAAGTGTAATTTGCACATATTAGTAGTAGTAGGTGACAAAGAGAGCTAGCTGTCTTCAGAATTTAGTACAGAATGGTCACAGCTCTGTCATCACAGAGAGTTAAAAAAAAAAAAGTTAGGTTTAGTGTTGTTTGATTTTAATTAGTTTTTCAATAATTGGCGATTCAGATGGATGACAAATGAAAGGATAAAAGTGAATAAATAATAAATTGAACAATGGGATAAATTACTGAATAAAATCCTTGTTTTGATGCCTAAATCAAGCAGATGTAAGTGTGTGGTTTTATATAATACCACACAACGATTACACAGAACTCTCAATGAGAAAATAACCCTTTTATCGTCAATTAAAATCAGGATAATTCCCACACCTAAAGGCATTAGACAATTGAGTAGCTTTTTGCATACAAGCTAATGGGTGGGTTTATAAAGAGATTAGAGCAATTAATGGCTGCTTTGGTGAGACTGGAAGAGAGATGGAAGACGCTGGAAGGAGATCCACAAGATATACTGGTCAGCTCTAGAGAGCCAGTTCAGTGTTACAGAAATGTCAATTATAATATTATTCCATTCAAACACAATAATGGCTGTTAAATGCTAAAAACCATGATGTACAAAGTGTAATATGTAAATAACTAAAGCACATGTTGGTATACTGTGGCTTACCTTGTTAACTGGTTCCAGGAGACGCAACATAAGTCAAAAAAAATGAGTCGAATTAAAGGGACAGTAAAGTTAATTTTAAGTGACATATATGTTATTCATCATTATGAAAAATAGAAGAAAAAATAAATTTTATGTGCATAGCGTCACGCTACACACATAAAATTTATTTTTTCTTCTATTTTTCATAATGATGAATAACATATATGTCACTTAAAATTAATTTACTGTCCCTTTAACTAGTCTCCAGCCTAAACTAAAAATAACATTCCTAGTTCTGTACTTCATTTTTGAATGAATTTTTAATCATATTTGGTTATTACAAATCTATTTTAAGCTTACAAGCAAATTTTATTTTTTAATATACAGTAGCACAAAAACTGACGCCGTCTCATCTCCATTCGCTTTTTCCTCGTTGCAGGTCACGGGGGTTGCCATGGGCTAGTAATATGATATTATATGCTTTAATACTTGTTTATTTTACAGTTTTTTATTTTACAGATGATAATACAGAGGTACCTCTACTTATGAATGTCTCTATATACAAAATTTTCTACTTACAAAATGCCTCAACAGGAAAATATTTCCTCTAGTTACAAAAGAAATTTCGAGTTACGAAAGGTAAAAATCAGGGCTTTGAACAGGTTCATGGAACGAAAACGAAAATCAGAAACTTTTGGTATTTTGGCAGGAATGAAAATTAAACCGAAAACTTCATATTTTTTAATGTTCCAGAACAGAATCGGAACAGAAAATAATTGTAAACGGTTTATACCGGGGTTTTTTTCGTTCTTGAAAAAAAAATTGATCTCATGTTTCACTTCCTGTCATTCACTGGACGTGGGATGAGAGCGGAGAGAAGTAGCGGCTATCAGCAGCAGCTAAGAAAAGGGAGGTCTCCCAGTCACAATTTAATCATAACAGGTAAACACTGCAGTGTGTCAATCTTAAAAATGTGTGATATAGACATTGGCTCATTGGCTGCAGTCATTTTCAGTGCAGTTTGTTCCCGTACTGCCAGTGCTTTGTAGCAATATTGAGCTATGGGAGAAGCACAATGAAGATCTGTTGTTCAGCAATAAATGACATGGTGGAAGTTATTCTTGTCATATTTCATGTAGTGTCTAAGTAGGAGGCATAAGCCTGAACTACAGTGATGTAACTGTCATAAAGCAGAGGTGTAGTGCTGTGGTACTGTTTACTGTAGGGTAAGGAGATATCTATAATTATAGTCTATAGTATAGTTGCTAATTCAAAAGTCCTTAAGTTACCGTATTTTGCCCACCATTTGGCTCATTGTACAAAGAGGCGCAGTCTAAATAACGGAGTTTATTTCTGTACTTTAACCGGACACACGGCGTACATTATTGTTCGGTGCATGCTAGCTAATGGAAGCAAAAAGGTGACTGTGGTTGAACTGTGTTGTACTACGTATTTAAATTTCAAAAAATGCACCAACATTATTTTTTAAATGTTTTTATTTATTTTTTGATAAATCTGTGCTAAATCCTTCGAAGTCCTCATCTTTGGTCTGCATTGAATAGCTCGGCAATTTCACTATCGCTGACGGTCACGTTTCCGGGAGGCTGTCCGGTAATGATGCCGGCTTTTGCTTGGACAAAAGTTGAAGCGGATACGATAGTCCAGGCATCCGCAATCCACGCACATATTGTGGGGGTGTAACTTGCTCGGCACTGCCTCCAGTCCTGGTAAACGTTTGTTCACCGTCTCATCCATCACTCCACGACGCACGCAGCTTAACTTTAAAGGCTCTCGAAATGTTATAATTCCGTTTTTGTTCGGAACGAACTGATTTGCAAAAAATTCTGGTTCAAAGCCCTGGTAAAAATACAGTATGGGCTGCTACTCACAGCTCCCACAGGTTGCTGAACGCAACATTCTTATAGCTGCTCTGCAATTGGCTATTACTTAGCATCCTGGCATGCCATTGGCTAAGAGGGTCCTGTGTGTCGCGCTAGATAGGTGTCTATGCAACGTCCTCGTCATTCAACCCATGACGTGTTCTGATAGTTTTACGCAAATATATTAACTTTTTGAGTATTCGCTATGGACCCCTGGAAATTAACAGAGAAACAAGGGAAAGAAAAGACGAAGAAAAGAGTTTTTTTGTCCGTACAAACAAAGCAAGAGATAATACAAAAGTATGAAAAAGGGATGTGTTTGGTTGATCTCGCCAAAGAGTATGGCCGTAATGCATCTACAATGTTATCAAAACAAAAGGAAGTTTAAGGCCTTGCATGGGTGGTTGGAGAAGTTCAAAAGGAGGACTGGAATTCACTCTTGTTCATGGTGAGGCAAGAACGCATGAACCAAAGAGGGCAAAAAACGATGAGGTCATTAAAAGGTTAATGACCATCATTTTTATACTTTATTCTTTGTTTTTTACGTTACGCACAACTCTCATTTATTGTGTAATAATCTAATTGTAACATGTATTTGTTACATGTTTTGATGCATTTTTATGCTTTATAAAAAATTTATGTCTGAATTTTTGGGGGCTTGGAACGGATTAGGGCATTTGCATGGAAAACGCGTCTCTACATAAGAAATTTTCTACTTAAGAAATTTCTTCCAGAACCAATTAATGTCATAAGTAAAGGTACCACTGTATGTGCTTCCAGTGGATTACTAGTCATTTTAAGAGTCCATTATTTGTGGCAGACAGGTGTAAAATGGAGTAAACTTGTTTTTATTTTTCCATGCATTTATTTAAAACTTATACAGAACAACGTAATTCCAAAACAATACAGACAATATAAGCTGAGGTTTATATGTATGAAAAATTATTTGGATGGGGTGATAGTGATATTGATAGTTCTTGGCTTACTTCAACTCTACATGCTCTTGTTATTTAAAGATATTTAACAGTTCCAGATGTAAAACATTCTTGTCTCATAGTAGCGTGTTAGAAAATATCTCTATAAGACTTTTTATTGTAGGAGGAAACACAGAGGATGAGGAGATAACTGGAGACATCACACAATAGCCAGTCCTTACCTGGCCTCCTCCTGTCACACTGAGGATCAAAGTGCTCAGTGGCAGATGCTTGTCATTCAACAGAAATAGGATTTTAATCCCTAGATTCTGCAGTTTTCCTGTTCCTGCTTTTGTGTTTGATGGTTTTTAAGTGTATATTTTTATATGTGGTGGACTGGATCCCAGGATGATCTCAGTCTCTCTAAATGCTAATGATGTGTGTAGGTGAGTGATCGAGTCTCTTATGCTTCCCTGCTTTAGACCAGCAGGGAAGCACAAGTAATATAATCGACATATAGCAGCTGAGGTTTCCTCATTTCACTGCAAAATAATCACAATGACCCAGCAAGAGTTTGAATTAACACAAGATTCAGGAGCTCTATTACCTCAGGAGACCTATGTGATTATGCATCATCTTTTTCAAAGAAGACGTATTTACGGCTTTTCTGAACTCAATTTGAAGTTACAAAATATTCTGGTTTAGTACATCCTAATAAAATGAAATTCAGATCATAAAATTTTAGTCTTTTGCAAATAAATCTTTTTTCTACATTTTTTAAAATTTAGTTTATAACAGGAATTTTTTTTTTTTAATCTGGAGAGTATCTTCTTTTCCTTTCGGCTTTTCCCTTCAGGGGTTGCCACAGCGAATCAATTGCCTCCTCCTAACCCTGTCTTCTGCATCCTCTTCTCTCACACGAACTATCTTCATATCCTCTTTCACTACATCCATAAACCTCTTTGGTCTTCCTCTAGGCCTCCTGCCTGGCAGTTCAAAACTCAGCATCCTTCTGCCAATATATTCACTATCTCTTCTCTGGACATGTCCAAACCATCTCAGTCTGGCCTCTCTGACTTTATCTCCAAAACCTCTAACATGTGCTGTCCCTCTGATGTACTCATTCCTGATCCTATCCTTCCTGGTCACTCCCAGAGAGAACCTCAGCATCTTCATCTCTGCTACCTCCAGCTCTGTCTCCTGTCTTTTCCTCAGTGACACTGTCTCTAGACCAAACAACATCGCTGGTCTCACCACAGTTTTGTACACCTTTCCTTTCATTTTAGCTGAAACTCTTCTATCACACATCACACCTGACACTTTTCTCCACCCGTTCCATCCTGCCTGTACACGCTTCTTCACCTCTTTTCCACACTCTCCATTGTTCTGGATTGTTGACCCTAAGTACTTGAAATCCTCCACCTTCTTGATCTCTTCTCCCTGTAACCTCACTCTTCCACTTGAGTCCCTCTCATTCACACACATGTACTCTGTCTTACTGCGGCTAACCTTCATTCCTCTCCTTTCCAGGACGAACCTCCACCTCTCTAGCTTCTCCTCCACCTCTTCCCTACTCTCACTGCAGATCACAATGTCATCTGCAAACATCAAAGTCCATGGAGATTCCTGTGTAACCTCGTCTGTCAGCCTGTCCATCACCATAGCAAACAAGAAGGGGCTCAGAGCTGATCCCTGATGCAGTCCCACCTTCACCTTGACCTCTGTCACACCTACAGCACACCTCACCACTGTCTTACAGTCCTCATACATGTCCTGCACTGCTCTAACATACTTCTCTGCCACTCCAGACTTCTGTCACACCTACAGCACACCTCACCACTGTCTTACAGTCCTCATACATGTCCTGCACCGCTCTAACATACTTCTCTGCCACTCCAGACTTCTTCATACAATACCACAGTTCCTCTCTGGGCACCCGGTCATAAGCTTTCTCCAGATCTACAAAAACACAATGCAGCTCCCTCTGGCCTTCTCTGTCCTTCTCTAATAATGTCTTCAAAGCAAGTACTGCATCTGTAGTACTCTTTTTTGGCATGAAACCATACTGCTGCTCACAAATGCTCACTTCTGCCCTTAGTCTAGCTTCCACTACTCTTTCCTATAACTTCATTGTATGGCTCATCGGCTTTGTTCCTCTGTAGTTGCCACAACTCTGCACGTCTCCCTTGTTCTTAAAAATGGGTACCAGCACACTTCTCCTCTTGCTGCATCGCCCTGTATTCCTGTCTACTCTCCTCAGTCCTCTCAGTGTCCCACTTCTTCTTTCTCTGTATACACTCCTGTACCTCCTCATTCCACCACCAAGTCTCCTTATCTACTTTCCTTCCAGATGACACACCAAGTACTCTCCTTGGTGTGCCAGATGACACACCAAGTACTCTCCTTGGTGTGTCATCTGATACTCTCCTACCTGTCTCCCTGATCACATTAGCTGTAGTTGTCCAGTCATCTGGAAGCATCTCCTGATCACCCAGAGCCTGTCCTAACTCCTTCCTAAGTCATGCAACATTCTTCCTTTTTTAGTTTCCACCATTTTGTCTTCTGCTCTGCCTTTGCCCTCCTCATCTTCCTCACCACCAGAGTCATCCTACACACCACCATCCTATGCTGTTTGGCTACACTCTCGCCTACCACCACTTTGCAGTCACTGATCTCCTTCAGATTACACCGTCTACACAAGATGTAGTCTACCTGTGTGCTCCAACCTCCACTCTTATAGGTCACCCTATGTTCCTGCCTCTTCTGGAAGAAAGTATTCACTACAGCCATTTCCATCCTTTTTGCAAAGTCAACTACCATCTGTCCTTCTGCGTTCCTCTCCTGGATACCAAACCTGCCCATCACCTCCTCATCACCTCTGTTTCCTGCACCAACATTTCCATTGAAGTCTGCTCCAATGACAACTCTCTCTCTTCTAGGTATGCTCTGCATTACTTCATCAAAGTCCAACCAGAATTTCTCCTTCTCCTCCAGCTCGCATCCTACCTGTGGAGCATACCCACTAACAACGTTGAACATCACACCTTCTATTTCTAGCTTCAGACTCATCACTCTATCTGACACTCTTTTTACCTCCAGGACATTCCTAACAAACTCCTCCTTCAAGATAACTTCTACTCCATTTCTCTTCCTATCTACACCATGATGGAACAACTTGAACCCTGCTCCTAAACTTCTAGCTTTGCTACCGTTCCAACTGGTCTCCTGGACACACAGTATGTCTACCTTCCTCCTCTGCATCATATCAACCAGCTCTCTACCTTTTCCTGTCATAGATCCAACATTCAATGTCCCTATTCTCAGTCCTGTACTCTTAGCGTTCCTGTTCTCTCTCTTCCTACAATCACACTTTCTTCCTCTCTTTCTTCGACCAACAGTGGTCCAATTTCCACCAGCACCCTGTAGGTCAACAGCACCAATGGCGGTCGTGGCCTCGACCGATCCGGTATGGAAGTCATAGGTTTGATTCGCATCTTTGATTTGGCAAAAGTTTTACGCCGGATGCCCTTCCTGACGCAACCCTCTGTATTTATCCGGGCTTGGGACCGGCACAATAAGACACTGGCTGGTGTCCTCTTGTGGCTACATTCTTCTGGAGAGTATCTGATACATTAATCCATCGTATATTGTACCTTGAATTAATACCCTCTGGTTGTCATTAATGCCAGTACTTTACCTGAATAGTGTCACTAAAGTCAATCTCAATTACATCATTGTTTATTTATTTATAAACCGTACATTGGAAATTTACATGAAGAAATAACGGAATGTTTCATGTATACTGTATTTATGAGCTATGTAGTAAGATTCAACACCAACGGCTGACAGGAAGCTTAGGTCACTACAGGATGATAGCGTTGGAGGGTGTAACCAAACTGCAACACTCCTGATTGGTTAACATAAAGTGCATTCTCTATACTAGATGGAAGGATTAAAAAGCACTTCTACAATTCTTCTAGGAATGCAGTGCAAAGTCAGTTCGAAGTGATTTCATTATTGCCACATTTTATTTGATTCATTTATCTTCTTGATCACTTATTCTGCTTTTGCTAACTCACAGACGAGAGAAAGGGGACACTCAGAGCACGACGCCAGTGTAGTGTGGAGCCAGACGAAAGACAAACAACCACTCACATGCACACTCACATCTACGGGCAACTTTGCTTGAAGTGCATGTTTTTGGAGGTGGGACGAAGCCGGAGAACCTGGAGAGAACCCACGCAGACACGGTAGAACATACAAACTCCATACAGAAAGGATTTGAACCCAGAACCTTCTCGTTGTGAGGAGGCAGGTGTACCACCATGCTGCTCCATTAAAATTGATAAATTCTTAAATTTGTATTTTAAATAACCACAAACCTACAGTTGTCAAAAAGGAAATTACTTGATTATCTCATATTAACAAAAAAATATATATATGAAGAGTTTATTCATTCAGTCATTTACTCACCATACTTGTCATCTTCTATTGATTAAATTTTAGTTTTTATTGCATCAGGTTATTTGTGATCTATCAGAACGTCTTAAGATGCCTCAGGGAGGTTGAACTCAACAGACTCTGTTCTCCTGTGGAATCCAGACCCGGTACTGGTGGTACCTGATGATTCCGGTGAAGCTGATGAATGGTAAAGACTAACAAAAGGAATGCAGCTGAAACACTGAGTCTCAGCCTGGAGAAGGATCCACTGCACCTCAAGAAGCTCAACTATTAGAGACATTTGACTACCCAATGAAGATTATGGAGGCATTCTACTACGGACTCAGTTATCTACCTGCTGTAAGACTCTTCTCAAAGGTGGAGAACCCTAGAAGAACTGCAGGAGCCGTGTTTGTTTCTTCTCCATTCAGCTCTCAATCCTCAGGAGGAAGCAGGAGTTGACCAGCACCTGGCTCCATGGACCTCTGACCTCCTCACCAACAGTATGAGGCTTCATGGCTGTCTGATCAGATTGAGCCTGACAACACACAGAATTCTGTGCGTCTTTTCCACATCAGATACAGATGATCTGGAAGCCATCAATCAAGGTTAGTGTGCTCTGTAGCACCGAGAAAAAAACTCACCCTCATCTCCCTCCACAACGAAATTCAAGAGCTAGAAGCTAACAGATTTTGTGAATCGATACCCTTCTGTTCAAACTTCCATGTTCTAAGGAGTTCACATTTTCATAAAGACCTGGACATCACGGGACTGCAAGCCAGTCAAGCACTATAATAAAACTATTACAGTGATCTCTCGTTACTCGCGGTTGATGCGTTCCAGGAACCACCCGCAAAACTAAAATTCCGTGATATAGCAACAAACTAACTATTTTATTATTTACTGTAATTTAAACATGTATGAACCCTCCCCATACTGATATTAAACCACCATATATCTGTAATAGCTTTTCCCATACTCTTATGGACTGTTTATAGCACTTTTGTGTTTCATGGAAGCGCACTGCATTCCGAGACTCAAGGAACGTAGTGCACTTCCGGATGCCTTCAGCCAATAGAAATGCGCGTACGATATCACGTGACTACCTACTAAAAATCCGCGATGAGGTGAACCTGCGGGTTTTGATGCGCGAATACCTGAGGGATTACTGAATTTCAAAATAAACCGCATCAGTGCAATCACTTCAATCAAGTTTTAAATTATTTTTTACAATTATTTATTTAACAGAGCTTTTGATAATCAATTTATGAAAAAAAAGGTTTATTGTCTGTTGATGTTTGCATTTGAGATAAGACCACTGCGGATGATTTATTATTAGACTACAACTGTCCTGGTGTCATTAACTATTATCGAGCAAATGAAAATATTGTATTAGATGAAACCGGTCCATGGTGCAAAAAAAGGTTGGGGACCACACACACAGGTATGGTTTTTACCATATTGGTTACCAATATGGTTGTTACCAATATGGTTGTTACCAATATGATTGTTACCAATATGGTTGTTGATTCACTGATCCATATTTGTGTTTGTGCAGTTACAAGTCTCTGAATTACATCCATATTTTCTCTTGCGAAAAACTAAATGGACTACATCCGGTTGTGCGAACACACACACACCAGTCATGCCTTTGGATCAAACCTAATGGAGTCACACTAATGGTAACATATGACACATCACACACTGACCCTAACAACGTGGAATGGGTGTAGCATTTATACGCACACCAAATGGCCAAAAGTCTAAATCATGAGACTTGTTTTTCCAGGTTAGAACTGCACATCCGTCATCAATAATCCAATCACACATTCCAGCCATTTACAGGAGCAGACAAAGAGGTGTCTCCAATTGAACAAGCCACAAATAACACTCTGATTCACTCCTGCTCCTGTCTCATAACACAAGATTCACATCTTTACATCATGCCTTTTCTTCCGCATAGTTTTCATCAAACTATAATATGTGGAGTTTTTAACATTCATAAATCTAGTAATTGATAGGTCCAGCGCATCTTGCATTCTAAGAAATTTCACCACAAACACTACGGGTGACAAGCAGTGCAGGAAGTAGACAACTAGAATGATACTAATAAAGGAAAAACATCTGGAACAAAAAGATGAAAACTGACACATAGTTACTCAAATATCCAAATGATATCTAAGAAATGCCACGTCCCAACAAAATTAAATCACTCACAAAAACTAAACACAGCTACATTTCAAATATTATAATGTTAAATACACAGGTAAATATTTAATCCATTATAATAAAACATGTTAAGGCATTCATTCCAGCAATACAAACCCCAAAGATCCTCCAGGAATAAAAGAAAAGAAAAACAAGACAGTTCCTTTGTTGACCGCTCAAATGGGGAAAATTTTTACACTATATATTTCACACATATACGGGCTGGAGTACACACACACACACACACACACACACACACACACACACACACACACACACACACACACACACACAAAAGCCATTTAGAGAGGGAGATGGCACCCTAGGAGCAGCTTCTGGGGTTTGGTTCTTGCTCAAGGGCACCTCAGCGGTGCTCAGGAGGTGAACTGGCACCTCTCCAGCTACCAGTTCACACTTCACACTTTTGGTCCACGCTGGTCTTGAACCGATCGCCCTCCGGTCTCTAAGTCCTTGTGGACTGAGTTACTGCCACCCCAATAATAAATGGAATCTTTTTATTTTCCAGTCACTCTTCCTCAAACACAGACTGAACAACATGAACCGTCTGCCAGAACCATCCAGGCGGATTCACACAACTTGGAATCATCATGCATGTCTATGTCAAATACCAATAATACATTACTTGCTTCTGGCCGCTTCCATCCTGTATATTACAAATAGTTCTGACACAGTCTTTCCCAATCACATCCAAAAATTCCTCACAAATTACAGACTTACAGACTGCTCCTTTTCGGTCAGGGTCTGACCGAAACGGAGCACAGTCTGTAAGGCTAGTTCTACAGACACCTCAAGCAAGTTCTGCAATACACATAAGACACCAATGTAAATGACATGCTTGATTTCCATTAAGCGTCATCAACACATTCTCCAATTGGCAGGCTGGCAGGTCATTTCCTCCCTCTGCTTGTCAATGATGCTTCTGTTCCACCACCTCAGTATCCACTTGCAGTTTCTGATCAGGGGTTACAGGAGTTATCCTCACCATTCCTCACTATTCCTCAGTTATCCCAACCATTTCTCAGTACAACCATGTGAACATGTTGGTAAGGACGGAGCCTGGATGCCAAATTAAAATATTTCTTCCACTGCTGTAATAATGAATGTTAGATACAGACAGAGGTTTTAGCTAAACCAGTCCTGATATTACCTCAGGCAACATCGTATTGTCATGGGGTGCAGGGTTAGGACAGGACAAGAGTGGAGAAGCTTTCATTCATAGTTTAATCAGATCAGCCAAAAATCCAGCAAACACAAGAAGTCCAACAAACTAGAAACGTGGGTAAGGATATAAAACAGTCTGGCGCCAAAGCAAAGAAGAAGCCGGCTTAAGAAGCCTCAAGCTAATCAGTCTGATCAGGTACAGGTATGGAGATGAGGCTCCGCCCACTAGTTTGGCCCCACCTCCTGCCATACCCCAGCACAGCAGAGCAACATGAGACAAATACGGAACTGTGAGACTTATAATTGAATCTGTCAAGAAATCAATTTTCAAAACTTGCACACTTTGTGTCAATCAAGTGTCCATTGTGTGCACATAAAAAAGACAACTCTGTGACTGAGCTACTATTAAACATTAAAGAGAGAGAGCGAGCCTGCATGCTTTTAATTTAATTCAAGTTGAGCTTGACACCTTGAAATTTTTTAATGTTATTGAATCACAATTTATTCACTCACTATTGCATTTTCTAGTTATTTAATGCTTTACCTTGTTGCTACGGTAACTGTTATGTGTCATATTAAGCATTTTTAAGTAAACTGATCCGTTGTTTGTTTTAAATGTGCCTTATAAATACACTGACTTGACCAGAACTCACTTGTAGGCCCCTTATTCTATGTGGGATTCATTTCTCGGGAGCAAATAGCAAATCTTATTTGAAAATGGTGATGCAGACAGGTCAGTAGCTCATAGTTTGCAATATTCATTCTTAACTGTCACTCTAACCCAATTAAGACCTACACAGTGGTCTGTATTGACAGCAGTAAGACAAGACTGAGGCAAACCAGAGCAGGAAGAACTGGTTCAACGCTGATTCTAACTTAATCCATTGAGCACCACAATTATGTGGCAACTAAGACAGCAGTGATGCAGTGGCCTCTTTTACTCTGAAAAAAAGAACAAAAAAGCTCCAGCTTCTCATTTGCACTAGGTGTCAGAGACAACGTCAGGAGTGTGGTGTGGGGGCTAACGTAGGTGTCACTCCAGTGATTTCTGGAGACTTCTCTCCAGAAATGTAAGTGAAACACCAACATCGTATGATCCCTGACCCGGTAGATGTCTGGAGTGCTGCAAGGTAGGGTTTCATAGACAAACTACAATTACAGATGAACACATCCGCTCTGAACCACCTCCTGCCCCTTCAAACTGTATTAAAAGCAAATACACATTTCTTTATTAATTTTATCTTTATTTAAATGTTTTTTAAATGTCTCAAACAGTTCATAAACATAAGGAAGACATATTAAAATAAATGTTATCAGACAATAATAATATGTACAGTAATCCCTCGCTTATTCACGCGTCAACACGCGCCGCTTCACCCCATTGTGGATTTTTAGTAGGTAGTCACATGGTACCATACGTGCTTTCTATTGGCTGACGGCATCCGGAAGTGACACACAAAAGTCTATAACAGTGTGGAAAAAGGTAATACAGATAGATGGTGGTTTAATATCAGTATGGGAAGGGGTTCGTAAATGTTTAAATTACGGTAAATAATAAAATAAATAGTGTGTCGCTATATTGTGGAATTTCGTTTTTGCGGGTGATTCTTGGAACGCGTTAATCGCGAGTAATGAGGGATTACTGTATCATGAAAATATGCTTACCTTATTGTTATTTTAAGCCAATACGTTTGTGGTACCTTCTTCTCTCTCATCCTCACCTTTTGCTCTTCATCTCTTCCTGTCATTTCTTTTTCTAAACCTCAGCTATTGACTGCTGTATTATTTTTTCATTTAGTCTGTCTGTCAAGGATGTAATCACAGGGATATTTATATTTATATATGGAAATGTTACCATCACCACTGAGGAAATCCTTTAATAAATTATTTTTTTTATTTTAATTTTATATACTAATGTGATTCCTGAAGGGAAATTAAGAGCACACTCTAGTTAGTGAATGCTTCAAACTCATGCATACATGTTAGTTTGTACAGGCCCCTGTAGCACACACACACATACGCACAGGGGGGCCTGTAGGCATGCAGGGGGAGGTAGAGTGGTGGGCAGCTCCTTTGTGGAGCGCCCCAGAAGAGCAACTTGTAAATGGAGACGGTTCCTTGCTCAAGGGTGCCTCGGCAGTGGGAGGTGTCAGGTGAACTGGCACTACGGTTGTTTTTTTTGGCCAGGAGCAGGAACTGAACCGCTGATCTTAGGAACATTGGATGACCTGCTCTATCGCCCGCTCTACCACTGAGCCACTGCCGCCCAAATCCTGCAATGAAAACAAAAGTAATTAGTGTTACAGTTGTACCTCGAAATATGAGTTTAAATCCACTTGTAAGTCAAACAAATATTCCTCATTTAAGATAACTAAAGTTCAGATGCAGTGCTACGCGTGTGGAAGCAATGCCGGTGTCGCTGACCTGGAGTGGAGACCTCATCTTTAGCCAAAGTGAAGGAATCTGATACTTGGTTTGTGTTGAAGCATGTGGGCTGCTGGCTCTGGCAAACAGCGAGGGTGGTGGTGATTCTGCTTGGTTTGAAGAAGACAAATCATCCATTACTATTTGTGCTGAAGCACTCTGTGCTCACATGGTGGAGTTGCAGTTGGTGCCCACAGACGACGTGTTCAGGGAAAAGAAAGAGGAAGAGGCCGCTGGAAGGAGGAAGAGCAAGCCAGGATCCAAAGAGCAGCCCAGAGGGCAAATTCTGGGGGAACTCAAGCTGAAATGCCCTGCTGACCTCTGGTTTATTTCAAGCCTTGGACCAACAGTATACAGTCATGGAACATATAATAAATACAGGTAAATAAATACCTGTATTTGTCTCCTGGAACCAATTATGTCATTAATTGGTTCCAGTCAAACAATTATGTAAGTACGGCTAAATGGAAAATAATCATTCCCAGTTCTGCACTGTAAGTTATTTTTAAATACATATCAGTAATATTTGGTTAATACTATTTAATTAATTAATAATATTAGTTAATAATATTTGGTTAATATCTGAAGATTATAAACAAATACATTTTTTAATATAGTACAGAAAAAAAATCTAAATTTATGAATACAATTTTTTCAAAGTTTACCATACTTAGTGGATACTTTATTTATGAATGAATGTAAAAACCAAAACGTTGTTTTAGGTTATAAAGCAAATACAGGAAATATTATTATTTTGCAAAAAGACTCATTTAAGTCACAAATGAATGAAAAAGAGAGTTTTCCAATAAACAGAAGTATACCATATGTAAGACTAATCTCAAAGCAATTCTTAGGGATGCTTAATGGTAGATATTAGAACTATATGTACATATTGTAATATGATTATATTTTTTATTTTATTTTTATTTTTATTTATTTCGAGATTAACAAATTTCCCCACTGTGGGACAATTAAGGATTATTATCTTAGTATCTTATCTTATGTTATCTTGTATAGTAACATGATATTATGAGCTTTTTACAGTTTTATAATGATTTTATGATTATAATATTGTGGTGAACAGACATAAAGAACAGTAAAATGATATAAACTTGATTTTTTTTTTTTAAATCAACGTATAAATTGAGAACAACTTAACTCAAAACCACATAAGTATACCCATATTTTTTTATCTGTAAAATTAAACTTTGTAAATTTTGGACTTGTTCAATATTAGCCAGGCGCACATGAACACACATGAATTTGTGGACAGCTCAACCAATAGAGAGCGACACTGACACTAAGGTTTTCTCCGTCGCATCATGCCATTGATCCTCATCCCCAGCTCCCTGGTATTCCAGCTGTGATGGACACGCTGCTCACTGCACTCTGATTAGCAGTAGAAGCCAATTGTGAAGTGCAGAATTTTCCCATATGGACGTAATTTCTGTGACGCAGGTGTCTGCTGAGTGACTGGTGAGGTCATTCTTGTCTTTCCTTTTTTCCTTCCTTCTTTTGTTCAACCACTTTCATCTACTCCCCTTCTTGTTCCCATTTCATGACAGTTGTTCTGTGTTCCTTCCCATCTTTTTTGAAATGTGACATTTCTTCCTTGTTGTCCTCGTATCATGTCTCACCGTGTCTCCCTGCCATCTTCATCAGGTGTCCTGACTCTGTGGTAATGATAGCCATCACGTCTGATACGAGTGACCATTACAGTCAATAACAGTTACACTCCACAGCTCCCTTTCAGCTCACTGTCAGGAAAGCCTCTCTAGTGTGCGATGCGTGTTCTCGCAGAATATGGACGGAGGGAGGGTCCAGCACATCGCTGCAGAAGATGCAGGAAAATTTCATTTTATTTGACAAACGAGGAGAGGTGTGCTGTGTTCTCCTTCCTCTTTCATGGCATTTATTCACTGCCTCTTCTGCAGGTACCAGTGGAAGAGAGCAGAGGATATAACTGGGCCAATGTGTGTGAGTCTTTTTGTTGTTGTTGTTGGAATACAAAGTAAGGTCCCCTCTTTGGACATTTAAACTGAATATTGAAGACTCCAATAAACACCTTAAACAAGGGATTACTCTGTGCTTATTTTCACTGAAGCATTGCTATATGAAAAAAAGAGAACATGGGATAACATCAACAACTGATGAGGCCTGCAGGGGTTGGCTTAAAGTAGGCTCATTTTGAGATGATTTCCCATCATGCTCCTGGAGGAAATTTACAGGAAGAAAATCTCTCCAGGTTCTCCGGCTTCCTCCCACCTCCAAAAACATGCGCTTCAGGTTAATTGGCCGGTCCCAAATTGACTGTAGTGTGTGAGTGTGTGCGTGCGTGTTTGTCTGCGTCCCTGTGTGGCACCACGGTGCACTGGCGTGGCGCCTGGATTTTCCCCCACCTCATACCCTCAATGAGCTGGGATAGGATCCAGCTCCACGCGATTCGCCACCACAGATGAAGCAGTTGAAAATGAATGAAGGGAAGAAATATGCTAAGCAATGGAGCAGAAACAGCTCAAGTGGCTGTTCAAGTTAGTAATTAATTAATTACTTCTACGTGTTCAGACTATATGAGGTAAGATGGTTTTGAACTGCCTGACGGAAGAATAAACATGAATTTCGTACACTCATTATTAACCAGTGGTTTTCCTCATTAACCTCCCTGAAACCTAGACTCTACAAGGTTCTGTTCTGCCACACAGTTTAGCTCAATGCACAGCTTATTGTCCAAGGTTGTGACTAATGATAATCACTGTGTTGTTTATTCTTGCCAGGACCACTTCATAAAAAATTACAAGTTAATTGAATGAAAAATACTCACTATCACTTCAAATGTTCTGGAAACAAAGTTAGAGACAACAGACTCTGATGGTTTGGACGCGTCCAGAGGAGAGATGGTGAGGATGTTGGTGAAAGGGTGATGAGGATGGAGTTACCAAGAAAGAGAGTAAGAGGAAGAGCAAAGAGAAGGTGGATGGATGTAGTGAGGAAGACATGAGGTCAGTTGGTGTTAGAGAGGATGATGAAGAAGATAGGCTGACATGGAGAAGGATGACACGCTGAGGAGACCCCTAAGGGGCACGCCCAAAGAAAAGAAGAAGGAGAAAAAAGGAAGACCATCACCAGTTCATACTCAGTTCAGTTCAGTTCATACCCTTCAGTGATACATAACAAGTTGCAACTGAATCCAGATTCTAAACTTTGTGCCTCACCTATTGGATCAGATGAAGTTCAATTTATCTGAACCAAATGTACGACTATTATGTAAGACCACCAAGTGACAGATGTACAAAAGCAGCCTTGTTTAATACAGAAAGTAATAAATAATATTTCCAGATATTTGCTGATTAAAAAACAAGTTAAAAGAGAAATATCTGATCAATGTAAGCTCTGGTAATGCTATATCAATGCTACACTTCAGCAGCAATGTCATTTTTGTCTCCCTTCCCCTTTCCATGCTCCCTTGGAGGTGAAGGAGGGAATGCAGTTGACCTGTGTGGCTCAGCTGAAAGCTGTTCACTACCCAGTGGTGGCTTGATAAGATGGACACAGCAGAATCTCCGGATCTTTCTCCACTACACCCCGGGAGCCACAGTCAGTGGTGTGCTTTTACACAATTCAAATTGGTGTCTTTGGTAAGAGGTGGGGAGTAAGTAGGTTTGAGGGTGCCCTATACATATTCCATTACGTAGATATGCTTTTGTTAAACACATGAGGTAAATGGTCAATGCCAATTTACGCATTTATATTTATCTATGACTGTTTTTTTAGAATAAGCAGGTTTTTATTTCCATTCATGAGGAGCAGAGAGGGACAGTTTTGTTGTAAATTCTTTTCTTTACTTTTGGCACGACCTTTGCTCCCTTCCTCATCCACATTTTCTTTTCTTTTACTGGTTCTTTGAACTGTGGGTTGTCATAATAAAACTTCTTCTTCCCACAAGACTAAGTTTAAAAATGAAAGATTAAAACAACGGAATTATTAATCCCAGAAAGTAAATGATTTTTCCGCTCTAGTGTTAGTCTATGTTGTTAATCACATGCGTAGCATATATGTGTACAGTCCTGTGACACACACACACACACACACACACACACACACACACACACACACACACACACACACACACACACACAAACACCAGAGGTAGAATGGCAGCTCCTTCATGGTACACCCTAAATGAGCAGCTTATAAAGGGCATGGTGCCTTGCTCAAGGGTACTTCGGCAGTGCTCAGGAGGTGTGTACCTCTCCACTGCCAGTTTACACCATAAATTTTTTTTGCCCGACATGTGTCTTGAGCTTGTGACCCTTCGTTCTCCACGTCAAGACTTAGTGGACTGAACTACCGCTGCCCCAACGATCTGGACTCCGGATTATTATTAGTTCTGTTACTGACCCAGCTTAATAAACATTTTAGCTTTCTGGGTCATAACAATTTATAACCACTAATCCCGCTCTGGTACTGCTACATCTATGACCACTAACCCTGGGCAGGTTTAGGGTGAACTGAAGCCTACCCTAGCCTACACTGGGCAAGGCAGGTACACATTCATCCAATCACAACGCCATCGCAGAGAAAGACAACATGTCAGCAGGTCAGAAACTGAGCAGGCTGCAGTTTCCTCTGCTCAGAGTGAGTTTGTTGTGCTTAATTTTGCATTTTCTTCCTCCTGTACGTCTCCTTGGCCTTCCTCATTGAGACTCTGCCTGAGGAAGGCCAAGGAGACGTACGGGAGGAAGCTGGAGAAGCAGCTGGGGCGCAACCAGGTGCGGGAGGTCTGGAATGGGATGAGAACCATCACCAGACACGGGAAAGGGCACAGCACTGTGGAGGGGAATATTGAACGAGCGAATGAACTAAACAGCTTTTTCAATCGGTTCAGCTCCCCCACCACTCCTTGTCCCAGGCCTCTGCGGACCGCTCCACTGATGCTCCCTCCTCCTGTGTGTCTTCTCCTTCCATCCCTGCCACTCCTCCCGAGCCCACTCCAAGAGCTGCGAAGCTCAACGGCCTCACCTCAACCACTGGACTTCCAACCTCACCACGATCTCCTGCTCCCACCACGACTGAGACCGTCATCACTGCAGACCTGGTGACGACAACGCTGCAGAGGCTCCATCCCTATAAGGCGACTGGACAAGATAAGGTCTCCCCAAGACTTCTCCGAGCATATGCTTCGGAACTAGGGGACCCCCTGCAGCAATTGTTCAACCTCAGTCTGTGGCTTGGGAGGGTCCAGTCACTGTGGAAGACCCCCTGCATCGTCCCTGTACCCCAGAAAAGATGCCCTACTAAGCTCAACGACCACTGACCGGTCACTCTTACCTCCCACATAAAGAAGACCCTAGAGCAACTGGTCCTGGTGCTCATGCGTCCACAGGTGCAGGGTGCAATGGACCCTCTCTAGTTCGCTTATCAGGCCAAGGTTGGGGTTGACGATGCTGTCTTGTACTCCTCCACCGTGTGCTCTCCTACCTGGACGCCGGGGGCTGTGCCATCAGGGTGCTCTTCTTTGACTTTTCAAGCGCCTTCAACACCATCCAGACCCGGCTCCTGCAGGATAAACATGGCTGTGGACCCCTACCTCGTGAGCTGGATCACGGACAACGTAATGGACAGACCCCAGTACGTCTGTATGGGGGACTGTTTGTCTTCTATGGTGACCAGCAGCATGGGGGCGCCACAGGGGACCATGCTCTCCCCCATTCTCTTCACCCTCTACACATCGGACTTCAAGCACAACTCGGATACATGCCACATACAGAAGTACTCCGATGAAACTGCGTTTGTGGCATGTATCCAGGAGGGTGATGAGGGGGAGTACAGGGCATTGGTGGCTGACGTTGTGGAGTGGTGCCAACAGAACCAGCTCCAGCTCAACGTCTCCAAGACAAAGGAGATGGTGCTGGATTTCCGGCGGGCACCCCCCGTCTCCACAGCCAGTGATCATCGAGGGCAGTGAGGTGGAGGTGGTAGGAAACTATAAGTACCTGGGACTGCAGCTAGACAGCAGACTGGACTGGTCACTCAACTCGGACTATGCGTACAAGAAGGGGCAGAGCAGGATGTACTTCCTGAGGAGGCTGGCCTCCTTCAACATCTGTCCTAAGCTCCTTCTCATGTTCTATCAGTCTGTAGTCTCCAGTGTGCTGTCATACGCCATTGTGTGTTGGGGTGAGCCAGGAAAAGAGATATGGACCGTCTTAACAGACTCTTCTGCAGAATGGGCTCAGTGGTCGGGCGGAGCCTGGACTCTGTGGAGACAGTTCTGGAGAGCAGGACCATGTCTAAAGTCAGGGCTATGATGAACAACACCAGCCATCCACTGCACACCACCGTCTCCCAGCAGAGAAGCACCTTCAGCAGCAGACTGCTGTCACACAGCACCTCCACAGAGAGGCTGAGGTCCTCCTTCGTGCCCCGTGCCATCAGGGGGGTACAATGACTCTCTCAGGAGGAGCAGGGGGAGGTGGCGAGGTCTGCAGGCGGTTGAATGGAGGGGATAAGATGTCAGCCTGTGCTGCAGTGTAGTGGGGCCAAGGTGTTGTGATGTTTTGATTTTTGATAGTGATGCCTTGTATTTTTGACCATTGTGAGATAGATATTAGATGTTGTGATATTAGATAGTTGTGATATTAGATAGATTTTGTGATGTTAGATAGATATTAAATGTTGAAATATTAGACAGTGAGGCCTTACATTGTAAGAAAGGTGTACCTTACCCACCATGTGGGCCTCCTGCTAATTTTCACTTGCACTTTTTATTTTTATTTGTTATTTTATTTTATTTTATTTTAATTTTATACTGTTTATATTTTAGTGATAATTTAGTATATGTCCTGTTAATGCTACATGTGTCTGCTAGTGTAGTGTGTGTCTTGTGTTATGTCCTTTGGTGTCGGTGTTTCTTTTTTTATCCAGTATTTATTTGTTATGTAATGCCTGAGCAGTGGATATGTGCAATTTCCTCCGGGATTAATAAAGTAAATAAGTAAGTATCTATCTGTCTGTCTGTCTGTCTACATGTTTTTAGACTGTGGGAGGAAGCCGGAGTACCTGGACAGAACCCACAGGCACATGGAGTGGATTAGAACCAATAAATGTTTTGTAAGATTAATAGAGCATGTCAATTTTCAATAGAAAAAAAAGATTAATGTAAATCTTATCAGAAACTACAATAACGTAGATTCCACGCCAGGTATTAAATCTGCCCACTCAAAAGAGTGTCCAGTGATTTGTCAAGGAGATTAGCAGCTAATGAAACAGATTTGCCTCATTTAAAGAGGTTGATGATTACATATGAAGAGATTTTGTTTGTTTGCTTTGCAGAGATGAGCCTAAGGAACAAAGTAATTGAATGTTATTTAAAATGATTATCAGTATCAAGACCAAATGAGCTTCAAACATGAATTTTACACTTCAGTGGTATTTTAAAAAATCTAATCAATACCATTAAGGCTCTGTGAACTTATGTTAAAATGTAAAGAACATGACAACTGAAATACAGAGCCTACAGCACAGGCTGCAAAATAAAAATTAACTATATAAAATAGCACAGACTATTGGATGACTTTTATGTAACTAGATTAGTAACTCGGGCTTCTCTATATCATGTTGCATCATATGAATACAAGGTAAAAAATAAGTTTAGCATCATTTCTGCTTTTTTGTTTTGACATTAACAAAGTACTGTAGGTAGATAGCAGTGACATGCGGTGAGGTTCATGGCTGGTGAGGCACTGATTTCATCATACTGTAATTAGCTTTACAAACATATTAACCTACAGTGTAGCGTATTCACTATTTATTTGTCAACAGTGAGTCGGTTATTTTTAAAGTCTCATAGCAGAATTATTTACACATACAAACTGTAACACACAATTAGCACATATGATTTTAAAAAAGTTGTTATGTTGTTACCTACATGTTTGTTTATATGTTACGTTTACTTCTAAATGAAGTCCATGCACTACTCCTTCTGAACAAAAGCAGCAAAAAAATTTTGAGTTGAGATATGTAATCCTCCATTTTTATAGTAAAGCAAGGCGAGCGGAAAATAAATGAATGGCTGCACTTGACCTGCTGACTATACAGTAGATTGTAGTTTACTGTCACTTCTTCTACAGCCGAGGAAGAGGACTCCTCGGCCAAATCCCTTGGATAACCAGCACCCCCTACCATGAGGCCCGACAAATGAGTGCCTCACCTGCCTCCCCTTACCGCACGTCACTGGTAGATATGTAGGTAGGTAGGTAACTTTATTAATCCTTTAAGAAGGTTCCGCCAGGGAAACTGTCATCTTTCATCTTCCCCGATGGGATTAGAGAGTGTATAGAGATGTTTACCATCCCTTTGTGTTTCATCTTATACCTTGTGCACCACTGCTTGTGTTGTACTGCCTGTGTCGTACCGTCTGTGTTCTACTACTTGTTGTACTGCCTGTGTTGTACTGCCTGTTGTACTGCTTGTTTACCATGGGTCTGAGAGGACTGCAATTTCATCTGTGCTGTATGTCCTGCATTTAAATGGTACATTTGACAATAAAGCTGACTTTGATCTCTGTTACACTACACACAGTACAGTAAGCACACAAAATGCACACAAGAGAAGTACCCAACACCATTCAAGATATGAAAAGTGGACACACCATAAAATATAAAAAATAGAAAAGGCATAAATAAGCATAATGGATATGCTATTCAAAATAGTATAGAATTTTCATTTTAGCAAGAAACAGTTGTATTGTGCATGTCTGTCAGTCCTTTTCTTCTTCTCCCCCAGTGAAGAGCTGATGAGCAGTTTGATGGCTTGGGGGATGAAGGAGTTCTTCAGTCTGTTGGTCCTGCATGTTGGTCAGGCTTCTCAGGCTTCTTTGGTTATTGGCAACAGTGTGCAAAGGGTGCCTGGCATCGTCCATGATGCCCAGCAGTTTGTCCAGAATTCTCTTCTCTGCCACCATTGCCAGAGGGTCCAGCTTCATCCTGACCTCTGAGCTGGCCTGCCCGATCAGCTTCAATAGCCTGGACAGGTCTGCCTTTGTCACGCTCCATCCCCAACACACCACAGTGTACAACAGGACGCTGCCAACAACAGACTGGTAGAATATCCACAGGAGCTTCCTGCAGATGTTGAATGCTCTCAGCCTCCTTAGGAAGTACATCCTGCTTTCAGCTTTTTTGTACAGCTGCCTTGTGTTGCTTGTCCAGTCCAGCTTGTCGTCCAGCCACAGCCCAAGATATTTAAAAGTCTGCACAACCTCCACCTCCGTTCCTATCAGAACTGGTCTAGGTCTCGGTCTGTCTCCCCTGAAATCAATGATCAACTCTTTATTTTTGGAGGTATTTAGCTGCAGGCTATTGCTGTGACACCAGTCGGCAAAGTCCCTCACCAAGCATCTACACTCTTCCTCTTCATTGTCTCTGATACATCCCATAATCATTGTGTCATCTTTGAACTTCTGGATGTGACACAGTTCTGAGTTGTAGCAGAAGTCCGCCGTGTACAGAGTGAAGAGGATAGGGGACAAAACTGTCCCCTGTGGAGCACCGATGCAGCTGACCACAGTGTCAGACGTGATGTCCTTTAGCCTGACAAACTGGTTTGTCAGTGAGGTAGTTGTGTATCCAAGCAACTAGGCCAGGGTCCACTCGCATTTGAAGAGTTTGTCCTGTAGAATACAGGGCTGGATAGAGTTGGAGGCACTTGAAAAATCCAGAAAAAGGATCCTCACAGTGCCACTTTCCCTGTCCAGAGGCGAGTGGGCTCGCTGTAGCATGTAGAGGATAGCATCATCCACATCGACCTTTCTCTGGTAGGCAAACTGTAAAGAGTCCTCAGCATGTTGCACCTGAGATCTGAGGGATTGTGATGTGCTACCAGTCGGAAGTGGTTTAGCTCACTAGGCCAGTTCTATTTAGGAATTGGAATCATGCATGATGTCTTCCAGACGGTGGGCATTTTCCTGAGATGCAGGCTCGGGTTGAAGACTCGTTCAGTGAGTTTGCTGAACGAGTCACATGCTAACGGTAGATCTACTGGCTCTCCACAGCGGCATAGTTTGAATTGTCTTCGGTTGTCTGCCCGCCTAGCCTTTAGCTTAGTCCCAGCCTTGCAGCCACGGTAGCACCTCTTCAGCTCAGCCAGGATGCTGTGTCTCTGTCCGTGTTTCAAATTCTTAAGAGCCAGTAACTCCTCTCTAAAATAAGCGAGAGGGCTGGGTCTTGGTTGTACGAACAACAAACAAATCAAATGTAATAGCCAAAAAATCAGAATAAATGTACATTGCATCTTTGTTTCTGTAACATTAAATATTTCAACTTTAAAAAAAAGTGAAAAGCATTAACTGAAACAGCAATCAATTAAATTTTTATTTTTTTAATTTTAATTTTATATATATATTGAAGCCTGTAGCACACACACACACACACACACACACACACACACACACACACACACACACACACACACAAGGGGCCTGTGGCCATGCAGGTGATGAGTATAGTGGCAGGCAGCTTATTCTTGGTGTGCCCCCAATGAGCAACTTACAAAGGGGATGGCACCTCGCCTTGGCAGTTCACACCAAAATTTTCTTGCCTGACACAAGTCTTGAACCGCCAACCCTCTGGTCCCCAGTCCAAGACTTAGAGGACTGAGGTAGTGATCTGCCCTGTTAGCCACAACGACAACATATACAGTAAGTTTTTTATAACCAAAACCAAGGCATACCGAGAAGCGTAAACTCATAATGTGTCTGAGCAACTTCATGCAACTTATAAAAATTTTTTTTGCATAATCAATTTAAGATTTCAATTTAAAAACATTTATTAGATTTGAAGTTGCAAAGTCAGTCAGTCAGTATAGGGCTCTTGCGATGGGAGGGGGGTGTCCCATCCCTGTGCATTGAGCCAACCAGATGAGCCAGTTTTTTCCAGTGCTGGCAGTCTTGTGCCAGCTGCTCTGCATCCTCCACAGCGACTCCCTGTTGTCGGAGGTCGCCTGCAATGACGTAAAGCCATCAGGTGCGGGGCTTGCCTCGAGGTCGTTTCCAGCCTGCGACCTTAGGGTCAAACTGGAGAATGGATCTTGTTGGGTGATCAAGGGGAAGGCGGAGGACATGACCAAACCAGCATGTACGACGTTGCGCCGCCTGGCAAGAAGCTCTGAGCTGGCCCGTGCAGGTTCTAAGCACTTTGTTGGAAACCCACTGTAGCCACCTGATGTTTTTGGTGGTTCTGAGAGCCCAGCTATCAAAACCATCTATACTGGCAGTCAAGGTCTTGTTTAAGGGCCAAATTTCCGAGCCGTAGAGCAGGATGGAGAGGATGGCAGAGTTGTAAATTCTAAGTGTCGTCTTGCGTGAGAAGGTCTGGTGCCGCCAGAGTGGCTTCCAAAGAGACTGCAGAGCTGATGCCGCCAGAGGTCTTCTGCAGAGAATCTCTGGTTTAAGGTCCCCATTGTCCATTACTATGGACCCCAGATACATAAAGCTCTTGACAGGCTCCACAGTGTCATCACCCAGCTGCAGGGGAGGTGGATCCGGTCCAAACCGACATGCATGAATTTGGTTTTTGCCCAGCTCACTCGAAGACCAAGCTTGTCTGCCTCATCTCTGTATATGTCCAGGGCATCTCTCAGCTGGCTGTAGGATGTGCTGAGTAGGATGGTGTCATCGGTATACTCTAGGTCAGTCAGGTGGTAGTTGCCGTGGGACACCCCAGGGACTCGCTCACAGACCCTGGTCATCAGATGGTCAATGATACAGTTAAAAAGGTCAGGAGCAGCCACGCAGCCCTGGTAAACGCCACTGGAGATGGGAAACCAGTCTCTACCTGCAAGGCATGGCGGACGGTGTCAAAGGCAGCCTTCAAATCAATGAACCCAATGTATAGATGGCGATCTTTGCGGAATTCATGGGCCAGAGATGTGGTCTGTAGTGAAGCAAGTAGGCATGAAGCCAGCCTGCTGGAAATGGCGGCGACTTCTGATGGCTGGGAGAGCACGGGTGAGCAAGATCTTGCCAGGGATAGAGAGAAATGTGAGGCCTCTGGTTGCTGCAGAGTAGCCTGTCACCCTTATGTTTCCAGAAGGGTAGGACCTTAACCCTGCATGTGAAATAATCCATGCAGAAATCAAGAGGAGAATTTATAACTCTTTCCCAACCTTGTGAGGTTAGTGGATATATTCACACAGGCATACACACACATACACAAACACACACACACGCACGCACGCATGCACGCACGCACACACACAGGGAGAGAGAGAGAGAGCATGTTTTTATCTTATTTACACTTGCTTATGAGTATGGGTCAAGTGTTATATTGATTCATTCGTCCTCCTCCTCACTGGGACTTAGGTTAGTGGACAGAGATAAAGTAGGGACGGTGCCCAACAGCTAACAGTTCAATATACTTCACTAATACAAGAAAAAACTTTGGTCTTACCTTTCCGGTAACATCCCATGTTTCATTAGACTCTGTTAGCTTAGCTCCCCTGTGTTGTTAGCCAGGAATCTCTCATTGTCCGCGACAATTGTCGGGAAACACAGCTTTAATTTCCTCCTGTCTGTAATCATCTGTCGTCTTCTCGTCTCCACTATTCTCTCTCCCATGTGCTAACAAATCCGCCCTGCCGCTGTGGACCATCTTCTGTGGACCTGCACCTCCAAGCCCACCAGTATCACCACTCATCTATCCATTTGCTGTGGACCTTCTCCTCCAAGCCCACCAGTACCACCCCTCATCTGTCCATCGGCTGGGGTCCTGCTTCCTTTCTTCCTCTGTGCTGCCATACAGTCATCCACGCAGCTGTAATTGTGAATTTACCAACTACTTGATGGGAAACATGTATTGAAAGCAACAACTCCAATTGTCTATCTATAACCATATTGACACTGACTCTATCTGGCCTATCTGCCACTCTCTCTCTGTCTCTCTTTCCCTTACCCTATTCTTATCTTCTTTTTATATCTTTTCCACCCAACTGGTCAAGGCGGATGGCTGCCCAAAAGAGTGTGGGTCCTGCCCGGAGTTTCTTCCTCATCGAGGGAGTTTTTCCCTGCCACTGTCGCTTATGCTTGCTCTGGAGGGTTCAGTTGGGTTTCTCTGTCTGTTAAAGCACCTTGAAATGTCTGTTGCCATGATTAAGCGCTATATAAATAAAACTTGATTGATTGATTGACTTTGTGTTTTTCTCCACAAATTCTCCGATGGTCTCAGTTCGATCAGCCATCCCATGTTCACACAATGAGCCACGAGTCTTTGTTCAGCTGACTGAGAAAGCAGCTCTATGCTTAACGTCAAAAAATCAACAGTTATATCATGGAAAATGAGTGAAAAACCTGATAAAAAATAACTTGATAAAAATACGTAGTAGCAAAGTTACTGAAAGTTAAAAAAGTTCCAGACTATGGCGATGAGTCAGTAGCGCGCGGAAACTGAGAGCTTGTAAACAAAACACAAGCGAACCCGAGGGGAAGGGAGGTGTTGATAGAGAGAGCTCAGGGGCACGCCCATTAACACGGAGCAGTTTGGGGCGGAAGTGATTTTATTAATATTCAATCAAAGATGTTGATGACCACGGATCAGTTTGAGGCTAGACATTCTAAATACAGTGTAGTTGGACATCTGGCAGCTCAATGACGTGAATTATTAAAAGCCTAATGTATGACCTGTAATTAACCTAAGATGTGTGTCTTTGGAGGAACCTGGAGAACCTGGAGGAAACCCAGGCAGACATGGAGAGAACCTGTAAACCACACACAGAAAGGAATGAGGAGAACATACTGTACACTTCTTGCTGTGACAGTAACAGCTACAGACTGACGTGGACTGACTTGAAACAATAAAATGAGCAGAAATTTTGAGTTGCTTATGAATGTCAAAGTTGTTGATTTAAGACAGTTTATCCCAGCATTTAAATAAAGTTAATTATAGTGTGGAACCTGGTTGATCTCCACATATTACACTCAAAATACTGGCATTACTAAAAGATTGAAAAAAATTATCTCATGCAACTTGTATTCCCGCCATTCCATCAAAGGTTAAGCTGCCCACACGTCTTAGAATGAACACATTACAATAGCTTCAGATATCTACATATATAGATCAGATTCTTAGGTTTACAATGTCCTTATTAACATTAGGACAACATACAGTACTGGTTTCTAGATGAAGCTCAGGGGTTGTTATTCCAGCGCTACTTGCAGTGAGCGCCACCAACCGTTAGGGGGCCACGTGAGCACTGCACACTGGAGCGTCTACATGTGTGAGCGTGTGAGTGACGGACGAGTCGTGACGTGACCTCCAGTCCTCCACATAAGTAACGTTTCCACACACAGAGACGACACGAGTTTACATTAATGAACATAAAGAATAAGATCAATACCCGATTATTTTGTGTATTTGTGAAGTCAACGACTCATATTATAACTTCACAACAAGTTATTATAACAAGCTTCATATTGGAAAAATAAATAAACGTTCACATCCCCATATTTATTTCCTGACTATTTATATTGTTCATAATTTTTGGTTTGTGACATACACTATTTAGAATAAATAAATTAAGAAATTAAAATGCAACTACACCTCTTTAAAGATATAATATTAAATATAATAAAATTGTATAAATGTATTAATATGTAATTATATCATTGAAAGACAGTGTGATTACACGTCATCGCAACTTTAGCAAGCTTCTTCAAAAAACTTGCCCGAGTGTAACTAAAATATATTATTTTAATTTCGGAATGATCATTACATGAAAATTTGATGAATTTAATATAAAAGGAAGGAAATAAGGAAATAATAAGAATTTATGATTATGTATCTGCGCTTACAACGAGATTAAAGTTAGACAGACAAACACATTTTTCCTTTATTTTAATTCAATCCCAAGCCTCCGAGGGCGACAAAGAAAAATCTGATGATAGCATTACATGACGTTATTGAAATCCATTATGTGGTGTGTTTGTGACCTGCCCATCGTGTCTGCAGGAGCGGCTGCTGACGCCAGTCAACATCAGCAGGGTCGGACTGGAAACATATAAAACGTGGACGGAGTCCTCATTTCATCCGAACCACATAGAACGACGCGCAACGCTGATTTCAAGACGACAGCAAAGCAATCAAAGGTAAATGGTTTTACTACTGACAAACATAATGTAGTCTTTGATTCATGCTGGAGAAAATTGTTTGACTGTAACCTTCCTAATGTTCATGTTCACATGAGACTTTTCTTCTCTCATTCTCAGATGAAGAGGTGTTTAGGGTTTTTTTGCGTGTCCCTAATCTTCTGCGCTGCTCTCTCTGAAACCATCGGATTGGTCATTGCAGTAAGTGGATTAAGTTTCAATTTCCCGCAAGTCTCAACTGTTAATGTGACACATAACTGTGATCAAACACGCATAATTATTAGTAAAATACCAATATCAATAACAACAAACAGTGGTAGAAAATAAAGCAAAGTGATAAAATGCGTCAAATTACAAGAAAGATAGAGAATAAACTATAGAAGTATCTACATACTTAAATGTATGACGTTATATTAAAATTGTTATAATACCTAAATATAAAATGCAAAACTAATAAAAACTAAGCATGGTCTATGATATAAAGAGCTTGAGGACCAGTTAAGAAACTTCTGCCCAACACTGCGCTGCAAACACTAAATACCTGAACCACTGAAACTAGAAGCATCAGATTATTTTCTGTATATTTCTGAAGGCAGTTTCTACACACCTCACAACAAGAGTACACATTGATCTTATCAGAATTTGTAATGACACAAGAGAAATCCAGTGACTGTGAAATCACACTAAAAGAAAAACTGCATACAGCAATGTAAACAACTCTTATCAGTATTAATTTCTAAAAATGCCTGAATGTAAATTGTAAAATGACAATAGTAAATCGTATAAATATTTTTTAAAAAATGATGGTTTAGAATTAAAAAAAATTAAATATATGCTGTAGTAGCCGTAAGCAGCATGGTGTCATAATGTTTCCTCACACAAGAAGGTTCTGGGCTTAAATTCCACCTGCGTAACCTCTGGGTACACCAGCTTCATGTTCTCAACTGTCACATGTAGCAGGTGTCCACACACTGTTCTATTTCTTTTTATTCATTTACAAATAGCCTTCACCATGGCCTCTAGGGTTTTTAATATTCACCTTTGGTATCTTGAGACCTTAAACATGCTTGTGATGGGTGGACATTCAGCAGTGGCTCTTTGTGAACTGATCACTGTCTGTCTGTGGGTTATGCAGGGGAAGGAGAAGCGTGGCTGGACTCTGAACAGTGCCGGCTATCTGTTGGGTCCCCGTAAGTACAGCGTCTGACACACAACCCGCCGCTCCACCGCCACAGACACCATGATGCACTCTAAGCACCCAGTTCAGCTTGTCCACTGTGGTTGAAGGGATAGGTTTTCACTGTTAACACAAATTCAAGTGATCTAATTTATTATTAGAACGAAAGGAAATGTTATATATTTATTACATTTGTCAGTATTACTGTGGATAATAATATGAAATGTTTGTGTCATTAAATAATGAAGCCGTACAACTGGCTATCAGATAAGTGCTTGCGTCCATCTAGTCCTACGGACATAATATACATAATATTATCATTATATATGTATATAAAATATATTTGATGATATAGCATATATGTATATATAAATATATATATATGTCTACTATATCATCAAATAAATATATATGTAAAATTTTACAAATGGATAGATAAATAGATATAGATACACAGACAGAGATAGATAGATAGATAGATAGATAGATAGATAGATAGATAGATAGATAGATAGATAGATAGATAGATAGATAGATAGATAGATAGAGATAGATAGATAGATAGATAGATAGATAGATAGATAGATAGATAGATAGATAGATAGATAGATAGATAGATAGGTTTTTCTTTTTGTCTTTCCTTTACTTCGTCATCTCTTGATTTTTCTTTCAGTATTTTTATCTCCATATTTCTTAGTCACTTGTTTATTTTTATTTCAGTATTTATTTTTAACTATTATGTTAATTTCACATTATGCTAATAGTTTATTCTTTTTTACTTTTACCATTTTCTGTACCCCTGTTGTTCTACTGCTAGTTATCGCAGGTATGTCTCCTAAAGGCTTGATCCGTATGTGCATGATATCAATTTTCAAATATTTATTGGCTACGCTACTATTAAAATAGCATCTGTCTATTTGTCATTTTGCACCTTTGTGTTCACACAGCATCTGGATTCTCTAATTGAAGTTGTTCATACAATTCAAACCCAGTGTGCAGCCCAGTGTCAGCAGCATTTACCTTTCAAAACGCAATTATCCAAGCTTTTATGACTGACGCCTGGGCAAGGAATGAGGACACACACAAAATACAAATGTATATAAAATAAATTGGGCTTGGAAAGCTATGAACATTTTCCTTTTTTTCAGGCTAAAAAACATTTTAAAAAATTGTGATAGTATTAAAGTGATGACACATTGGCAACATTTTGAGGCAATTCAGTTGGGTAGTATTTCCTTCAGCAGATTAAAGGTTGCAAATAGAACAATAGTGGGGACCAGGAAAACTGTTGTACCAGTTCATTCAAAATGTTTATGATGACACATGACGGAGGAGGGAAGTTGTTAGTTTGGTAGGAACAACAAAATGTCTCTCAGTCCGTTAAGTCTTGGGCTGAAGAATGGAGGATAGCTGGCTTAAGACTCATGTTGTGAAAAACATTTTGGGGTGTGAACAGCAGTAGAGACGTGTCAGTTCACCATCCCCTTTATAAGTCGCTCGTTGGGTGTCCCACGCTCTATCTCTGTCATTTGAATGACCTATAGGCCTCTTGTATGTGTGTGTGTGTGTGTGTGTGTGTGTGTTTGGGCCTGTACCATATATATATAGATACAGTAATCCCTTGTGTATCAACACACGCGGCTTCACCTCATCGTAGATTTTCAGTAGGTAGTCATGTCATGCCGTACATGCATTCTATAGGCTGACAGCACCCGGAATTATGCTGCGTTCCATGCAATTCCGTGAGACACAAAAGTGCTTTGAGCAGTCTGTAAGAGTGTGGCAAAATGTAATACAGATAGAATTTTTTTTATTCTATAAACTGATTTTAATTCCCACAGGGAAATTAGTGGCACACTGTACTTAGTTAGTAATCATGGGCCTGTACACACACATATATATATATATATATATATATATATATATATATATATATATATATATATATATATATATATATATATGTATGTGTGTGTGTACAGGCCCTGAACACACACACAAGGGGCATGTACACATGCAGGGGAGGTAGAGTGGCGTGCAGCTCCTTGGTGTTGCTCCCAAATGAACAGCTTGGCAGTGCTCCGGGCGCCTCGACAGTGCTCTGGAGGTGAGCTGACACCTCCCACTGTCAGCTCACACTCTGGTTGTTTTTTTGGGTGGGAGCGGGAATCGAACCGCCGATCTTGAAACACTGGACGACCCGCTCTACCTCACACTCTACAACTGAGCCACCGCTGCCCCACAGGTGGCTTTAGGTGATTTAGTATCAGTATGGGGAGGGTTCAGAAACGTTTAAATTATCGTACATAATAAAATAAAGAGTTTGGCGCTATATTGTAGAATTTTGTATTTTTTGGGTTGGTTCCTGGAGTGCATTAACCGGGAGTAACGAGCGATGAGGGATTACTGTGCATATATATATATATACATACACACTGTATATACTGTGTGTGTATATATATATATATATATATATATATATATATATATATATATATATATATATATACACTATATATATGTGTGTGTGTGTGTGTGTATATATATGTGTATGTGTGTGTGTGTATATATATATATACAGTATATAGTATATATATAGCCAATGAATGAGGAATGAAATGCTAAGCTAAGAAATGCTAAGGAATGATAATCAGACACAATCATGTTTGGCCACAAGAGAACCCAGAAAAATGCTAAGGTGTCTTAAGGACAAACTTTAGAATCTGTGGTCATTGATTTATTAATGTAAAATTCCCTTTTTTTGCGAGACAATATGATGTTAGAAGTTGCATGGCAGTGTAGCACGGTGGCACGGGGGCTAGCAGGTTCCATTCCAGTTTGTATGTTCTGCCTGTGTCTGCATGGGTTCTCCCCAGGTTCTCTGGTTTCCTCCTGCCGCCAAAACATGTAGCGTAGGTGAATCCAACATTGTCTATAGGTGTGACGGCAAGCATAAGTCTTTTTCTATCTTTGTGTGTGGTCCTGTGATGAGCTGGTGTTACATCAGGGGTATACCCTGCTTCTTCTTAGTCAGCTGGGGTAAATAGATAATTACAATCTTCTTGTCTTTGAGAAGAATGGATTACGTTGTACAGTAAAGGGCTGGGCTCGGCGGGCAGTGTGTGGTTATTTTACTCCGGATGAAAAATGAAGTTGTGTTTCTGGGTGATGGTTATTGACCCATTGATGGTCTTCAGAACGTTTTGGCAGTCCTCAACAATTGGGCAGACCGTTCGATCATTTTCCTCCAGTACATATGGAGAGAGCACTACATTTACCAGCTAGCTACAGCATGAAGGGTACACACAACGATGCAGACACAGCTACAATTATCAACAAAACACACAGCTTCTCCACTTTCACCAAGACTGAGAGTATGAGTATGTATTATGACTTATTTGTTCTTTTTTGTATGTACAGTAGCTATTTTTTGTTAATTTTTACAGTATTATTCACGTGTCACAAAATAAATCAGGGATTTTTTTCTTTTTGCAGACTCTTATACAACCTATATTGCTATGCTTTCTTCCTTCATTTTTAAAAATTTAATTTCCTAATGCCAAGATAAGAAAATAAGATTAAAAAAATGTAATAATATGAAGCAGCGCTTCTCAAATAGTAGGGCGCGTCCCCCTCAGGGGGGTGTGATGCGATGCCAGGAGGGGAACGCGTGACCCTGGGGAACATGCTTTTTTTTCCCTGACTAAAATAAAGTGTAATTGCACATCCACTACAGTAGTATGCAGCGGCACTCTCATTGTCAGGTGTGTGCAGGAAGTAGTAGCTCTACGGTGTAGGGTTAGGCGATATGAAGTGCCATAAACAAACCTTCAAGAGTCAACATGAAAAAGGGAAGAAAAGAAAGGCAGAAAGAGACAAAGTTAATGAGACAAAAGCAAGTCACCCTAAGAAGAGGAACTGTGACGCAGTGTATGTAGCGCTGGGCTTCACTGTGACTACAGACCGGTGTGTTTGCTGTGTCTAAAAATGCTGGCAGCAGACAGCATGAAGCCAATTAAAGTAAGTCGTCACTTAAAGACATTGAAACCTAATCACACTGATAAGCTGCTGGAGTTTATTCAGCAAAAAATGTGCCGAATATTGCCAGCAATCATCCCGCTTTGTGAATGCTACTTCAGTAAACCAGCGAGCATCTCCTCACCTATATATTTGAATAAGCTCACTTTAAAAGTCTCACGCTGGAACGACACGCAGGAACAACAGAGAAAACGGCAACGATTTCTGAGTGAAAATAGCTGGCTAGCACAAACAGTCTGTCCAGCTATAAGCGCAGATAAATGCAAAAAAACACAAATACAAGCATTCATCTAAATGGCAACCCCTAACAAAATAACCACATATAGTTTGTTCCCATTCATTTATGTTCCTTATTTAGTTAAAATGTACAATTATAAGCGCAAATGAAAATAATGATAGAAAACAACTTTCACAACACAGTGTGGCACCAGGAGACGGATCCTTCAGCATCTACAGAGCTAAATCACATGTTGAGTACACGCCAAGTTGGTTCTGAAGGATGTAATGTTTTCTTGTTGCCATTAAAAAATATATATATATATATATATATATATATATATAAGGTACCTGCTAAAGAAGAGGGTCAAAACCTACCAGGAAATGGTGTGCTACAGGTGGCAGATAAAGACAGGTCTTCAAATTGAATTACTTAGAGCAGTTAGAAGTGGGTGCAGGGCCACATGTGATCCATGTTAATTATTGGAACACTGCAGAAACTAATTGTCATATTTAAATCAAGAAGAAAATGGAATGTGATTGGCCTGTCATGATTTACTACTGCTAGGGATGGTGTTATTTAAAATGTGAAGTGATGAGTGATTATTAATAAGTGCAAATTATGTCTCTTAGGGCTCTCATCTACAAGGTGTTTGTGTGTTTGTGTGAGCACAATACATGTATGTATATACACATACACGTATACATATACAATATATGTTTACCATGGTCTCGAAAACACAGAGATATAAGCAAACACTCTACAACATATCCGACTATTGTCCTGCAGTTCTTCTTTCTGCCACAACCCCACTGAGCAGCACCTCTGCGTTCACGCAGTTCCAACACTCGTCTCCCCCTCTTGTTATTGTTTGTTGTTGTCTGTGTTAGCAGCATCAGGCTTGGTACCTTGGATACTTTACTGTTTATCATGGATGATAAAGCAAAGGCTAGTGAAGATGGTGGAAGTGTTTACCACCTCTCTGGTAATAACTCTGACTCTGACCAACTATAACTCCCCACTCCTACTCCTCCTCCTTCACTCTAAAGGTAAGCTACATGCTACGTGCTACACATGCTACATTACATACAGTGGATCGTCAACATCAACAACTATCTCTGACTGTTGTTGTTGGAAGCACTTGAAAAAGTGGTGGAGAGTGGGAATGAGGCAGGGGACACTCCAGACGTGCCGCCAGTGCACCGTGGAGCTACATGTAGACAGACAAACACGCACGCACACACTCACAACTACGGGCAATTTGGTGTCGCCAATTCACCGAAGCTGCATGTTTTTGGGGGTGGGACGAAGCCGGAGAACCCGGAGAAAACCCACGCAAACATGGAGGGGAAATGCAAACTCCTCACAAATGCTGCATGTATTTTAATACATTACAGTATAAGTTTTTGTTCCTATTTATTTTACAGTAACATGATATTATGGACTTTTAACAGTTTTCTGGTAAGCGTGTACAGGCAGGATAGAACGGGTGGAGAAAAGTGTCAGGTGTGATGTGTGATAGAAGAGTTTCAGCTAAAATGAAAGGAAAGGTGTACAAAACTGTGGTGAGACCAGCGATGTTGTTTGGTCTAGAGACAGTGTCACTGAGGAAAAGACAGGAGACAGAGCTGGAGGTAGCAGAGATGAAGATGCTGAGGTTCTCTCTGGGAGTGACCAGGAAGGATAGGATCAGGAATGAGTACATCAGAGGGACAGCACATGTTAGAGGTTTTGGAGATAAAGTCAGAGAGGCCAGATTGAGATGGTTTGGACATGTCCAGAGGAGAGATAGTGAATATATTGGCAGAAGGATGCTGAGTTTTGAACTGCCAGGCAGGAGGCCTAGAGGAAGACCAAAGAGGAGGTTTATGGATGTAGTGAAAGAGGACATGAAGGTAGTTGGTGTGAGAGAAGAGGATGTAGAAGACAGGGTTAGATGGAGGCAATTGATTCGCTGTGGCGACCCCTGAAGGGAAAAGCTGAAAGGAAAAGAAGAAGAACAGTTTTCTGGTAATTTTATGAGTCCAATAATTGTGGCAGCCAGACATTAAATCAAATGACATTAACTTGAACATTATTTTTCCCTGTATTTTTTCTAAAACTGATGCACATTCAAGAACAACTTAACTTGAAACAACCTGTACTTGCATTTTATTTTCCTGTGTGTTGTTTTTATGTTGCCGGGTTTTCCACTCCAGTCTATTGTTTTTAACACACATATGTACCAGTGATGTGCGGTGAGGTTCATGGCTGGTGAGGCACCGATGTTGTCATGATCACGTGATCAGATTTACAAAAATATGAACCTACAGTGTAGCTTATTCACCATTTAATTAGCAATAGTGAGTGGGTTATGTTAAAGTCTCATTGAAGAAATATTTACACATACAAACTGTCACTCACAAATAAGCATATTTGATTAAAAAAATGTAATGTTGTTACCTACCTATTAATATGTCAGGTTTACTTGTAAATGAAGTCCATGCACCGCTCCCTCTGAACAAATGCATCAATAACTTGTTTGTAGAAATTGTCCGTATCTTCCTTCAGTTTGTAATATTTAATCCTTCATTTGAATAGGCGAGCGGGAAAAAAATAATTGCTGCAGTTGACTTAATGTAGATCGTAGCCTGCATTCACTTATTCTTCGGCTAAGGAGTCCCAAGACGAATCCCTGGGATCACCAGCGCCCCCTATCCATGAGGCCGGGTATTTTTGTGCCTTACCTAGTACCTTTTCACAGCGGTTTCAGGACCGCTCAACTCAATGAAGACGTTACACACATGCAGCTGTTGACACAAAAACACTGTACATTATATACATTAGCTAAATTACGGGAATTTAGTTTATAGAGCAAACGTGTTTGAACCTTTTAATAACGACATATAGGGAGATAGCATTACGGTCTCACTGTATAGCATACCAGCACAGCTATCTGAGCTATTGCGCAATCCATGGTGAGGCTCGGCTGACTGGTGCCTCACCGCAGGTCTCTGCTCCGGATTGCAGCGGTAAATGTGAAAATTCAGCGATTTTGAGTAAAAATAACCTAAAATTAGTGATGTTAAACGGAAAATAAGTTTATAATACACGTCGCTGGATAAATATTAGCATTTAATTTATTTATTTCATTTTCCATTTTTTCTTTCATAATTGCAGGTGAGGCCTTGCCTCATCTGCCTCCCCTGATCGCACGTCACTGATATGTACATTGCACAGGCCCTGAAACGCACACACAAATGGGGCCTATAGGGCATTCAAGTACATAGTTAGAGATAGAGTGGCCAGCAGCTCCTTTTGTGGTGCGCCCAATAAGCAGCTTGTAAGGGGAAGGTATCTTGCTCAAGGGCACCTCGGCAGTGCTCAGGAGGGGAACTGACACCTCACTACTGCCAGTTCACACAGGAGGGAAAAGAGTGACCCTGCCCGGAGGAAGCACGGGGCCCACGTGTGGAGCCAGGCCTGAATGGAGGCCCGTCAGCAAGCACCTGGTGGCCAGGTCTGCCAAGGGGCCCAGCCAGGCACAGCCTGAAAAGGCAACGTTGGTTTCTCCTCCCCTATGGACCCACCACCCGCAGGGCAGACTGATGGGGTCGGGTGCGCTATCGTATGGGTGGCAGTGAAGACAGGGGTCAAGATGGACCAAAACCTGGTGGCAGAAGCTGGCTTTGGGGATGTGGAATGTCATCTTATTGGCGAGGAAGGAGAAAAAACTTGGTGTTGGAGGAGGAGCGATACCATTTGGATCAGGTGGGGCTTAACTCCACGGTTCCAGAACCATTGGTTCTGGATCCAAACTCCTGGATAGGGGTTGGACCTTGTTCTGCTCTGGAATTGTGACAGGTGTGAGGCGCTGGGCAGGTGTGGGGATACATACAAGCCCCCGGCTGAGTGCCACTGTGTTGGAGTTTACTCCAGTGGACATGAGGGTCACCTTCCTGCGCCTTAAGGCTGTGGGAGGGAAAACTCTGTCATTTGTGCGTACGCACCAAATAATAGCTTGGAGTATTCTGCCTTCTTGTGGTCCCTAAATGGGTTCCTTCTTCGGAACCCTGCAGGGGACTCCATTGTTCTCCTGGGTGACTTCATTGTGCACGTCGGCAATGATGGAGACACTTGGAAGGAAGTGATTGGGAGGAATGGCCTCCCTGATCTAAACGCGAGAGGTGTTATGTTGTTGGACTTCTGTACTAGTCACGGATTGTTCATAACTAACATCATGTTCAAACACAAAGATGCTGATAAGTCTACCTGGTACCAGACCACCCTGGGTCGGAGGTCAATAATCGATCTTGTGATCATATCATCTGACCTTCGACCGTGTGTTTTGGACACTCGGGTGAAGAGAGGGGCAGAGCTGTCAACTGATAAGTTAGGTACGTTGGCGCAGGAAACCTTTAGATGGACCTGGTAAGCCCAAACGTGTAGTGCGGGTGGACTGGGAATGTCTAGAAGAGGACTGTGTCCGTGAGGCCTTCAACTTACACCTCTGAAGGAGCTTCTCTCACATCCCTGTGGAGGCTGGGGACATCAAATCTGAATGGTCGATGTTCAAAGCTTCCATTGCTGAAGCTGCAGCTGAGAGCTGTGGTCTCAAAGTCTTGGGTGCCTCAAGGGGCAGTAAACCTCGAATACCGTGGTGGACCCCAGTGGTCAGGGAAGACGTCGACTGAAGAAATAGGCCTTCAGGGGCATGTTGTCCCCTGGGACTCCAGGGGCAGTTGCAGGGTACCGACCGGCCGGAAGGGCTGCAGCCTCGGCTGTGATGGAGGCAAAACAGAGGGCATGGGAGGACTTTGTAGAGGCCATGGAAAAAGACTTTTGGACAGCACCAAAGTTGTTCTGGAAGACTGTCCGACAGCTCAGGAGGGGGAAACGGGGGACCATCCAAGCTGTATACGGCAAGGATGGAACACTGTTGACCTTGAATGAGGTAGTTGTCAGTCGGTGGAAGGAACACTTTGAGGAGCTCTTAAATCCAACTACCCCAACTTTGTATCATCGGCCTGTGACCTGCAGTACTCATTGATCTAGTTTGCAGCCGAGTGTGAAACGGCAGGAATGAGAGTCAGCAGCTCCAAATCTGAGGCCATGGTCCTTAGCAGGAAGCTGGTGGACTACTCCGACATCAATGTTACTATGAGCCATGCTAAGCAACATGTTTGTCCCACCTGCATTTCAAAGTTGCAAGAAAGTGTTGGTTCGTCTGAAGAATGAGGGGCTCTAGAACTGTAGCCTCTCCTCTCCTGTGACTTCAAAATAAGGGACTATAATTCCACCGGACTGCAACCTCTGATGATGTTGGAGTATTGTAAAAACAAAAAAAGGAACAATCACCAAGAGTCTTCTTCTTCTCCTTTCGGCTTTTTCCTTCAGGGGTCGCCAGTCAAAGTGAAAATATACCAAAAAGTTCAGCGCAGGTGAAAAGCACATCCTTTCAGCTATGTCGTCTGTTCAGTGATGCCTTGATATTCTTGTTCACATAGGATTTATTATTGAGGAAACAGCACCACAATTTTTATTATCAGTTACACAAAATGGGCATCATGGTGTCATAGTTTCTAGCAGCTTCTCCTCACAGTAAGAAAGTCCTGGGTTCAAATCCACTTGTAGCCCAGAGGTGTTTCTCTATGGAGTTTGACATATATGTATGGAGTTTATACATATATATTTGTATATGTATACAGTAATCCCTCGTCACTCACGGTTAATGCATTCCAGGACCATCCACCCAACCATCCATCCATCTTCAACCCGGGTCATTGGGGAAACAGGAGGGATGCGCATATTTTCCTCTCCCCAGACACCTCTACCAGCTCCTCCGGGGGGATCCCAAGGCGTTTCCAGGCCAGCCGAGACACACACACACACACACACACACATACACACACTACTACTACTAGCAAGAACTCATGGAAATTCCACGATAAAACAATTGTATCAGACTTCATACCAAACATATGAAAACAAATGTATTGGTATCATAAACCAAGCGCACCCAATGTAGTCAAAAATCAACGTAGTGACATAACAACTTTGTGTTGGCAAATCATGGATTGCGCTGGGTGGGCATTGCGAAGCCGTAGATGAATGCTAGCAGGCTAACTGGAGAAAGAAAGCTAACTAATCGTGACATTGGGAAAGGAGCTAACACTAAAGGAAAAAGCACCTGCCAAAAGAGCAAGTGGAAAAGAAATTTTAGAGAAGTGATAGTTCTGTTAGCTGACTACATGAACACAACTGTATGGAGTTACTTAAAGAGCGTTATTGTCAGATGCTCGAGGAGCATTTTGGATACCACATCGATTGTCCCATTCCAAACGGAAACCATAGCTGGACAGACTGTTGGTGCTAGCAGCTAGTTTCACTCAGAAACCGTTGTTTTCTGTGTCGTTCCTGCTGTTTGGACTCTCCGCTCAAAAACATGAAAATTGTTAGAACAGTTATGACACTCTAAAATTGTGTTAACTGGGAAGTCCATGTGGAGTTATTTCTTCTCCTAACATAGCAGATGCCTTACACCATATTGTTCACGTGATTCCTTCTGGCAGATGTGCTGTGATTGGTTGGGTGCTTGATTGGTGACAGCGTGAGACTTTTCAAGTGAAAAGCTCACTTTTTCAGACATATAGGTGGGGAAATAATAGACATGGTATGTGTATATATGTGTGTGTATATATATATACACACACACACACACACATACAGGTAAATATGTTTATCATCTGTATTACTTAAAAATGTTGCCAATGTAAGAAGTTCATCTTCTGTAACTATTGTTTTGTTCACTGTCTTCACTGTCAAACAATAGAATTTAATCAAACATTATCCTGTGTCTTGTGTCACAGGGATACTTTAAGTAAATACTGGAAATATGTGTGTGTGTGTGTGTGTGTGTGTGTGTGTGTGTGTGTGTGTGTGTGTGTGTGTGTGTGTGTGTGTGTGTGTGTGTGTGTGTGTGTGTTTGTGTGTGTGTGTGTGTGTGTGTGTGTGTGTGTGTGTGTGTGTGTGTGTGTGTGTGTTTGTGTGTGTGTGTGTGTGTGTGTGTGTGTGTGTGTGTATGTGCATCTCTGCGTGTATGTGCATCTCTGTGTGTTTGTGTATGTTTCTGTGTGTGTTCGTCTCTGACACACACTGTGTGTGTGTCAGTGTGTGTCTGTGAAGCCCGCATAAAGGTTGCTCCTGCATCATCCTGTGTTTCAGGTCGTATTGATCACCTAATTCAGATAAAGGATTCTCCCAGTGCCAGAGGCAGAGAGGAGCTGGTCGCTCAATGTAAGATAGACTCATACGGCCGCTGCAGGGTCTTGGTATCAAGCTAGGAATTGCTCTGAACAAAGATCACACCTTTTAGCTACTTTTGTCCCTCATCAGGGAGGACATCTGTCATCTTGTGCTGTCTGTGCTTCTGCTTCCAAACATAGCAATTTTATCTACTTTAAGCAAAGAAAATCATTTTGATCTCTGTACATATATGTGCGGTGTGGAGAATGGGGATCACACTATATTTGTGCTCATTGTTGACTAATGGTGGTAACAGGAATGTCTTCACTCTGAAGTATTCATGCATTCATTTCATCTTGGTGGGCAGCAGCAGCTCGGTCCACTAACTCTTGGGCTGGGTGGTTCAAGGTCCATGTGGTTCAAGGTGCCCTTGAGCAAGGCATCATCCCCTTTATAAGTTGCTCATCGGGGGTGCACCATTAAGAAGCTGTATGCCACTCTACCTCTCATCTTCATGCTTACAGGTCTCCTGTGTGTGTGTGTGTGTGTGTGTGTGTGTGTGTGTGTGTGTGTGTGTGTGTGTGTGTGTGTGTGTGTGTGTGTGTGTGTGTGTGTGTGTGTGTGCATGTGTGTGTGTGTGTGAAGTAACATTCCTGAGCTGAATTCATTGTCATTCATTAACATTTTTCTTAATGCCTTCAAATTAAATAAAACCTATCACTTGTATATTTAATGTATACTCACTATATTAATTATATATATTTAATTAATATAGTAATATATTGTTTGTTTTTGTAGGAGATTTCATAATTCTCAGACATTTCCAAACAAAGGAATATGTACAGAATATTAAAGCATTTTTAAAATAATACAGTAATACCATGATAATTAATGTAATGCTCAATTTGCCTTCTGACAAAATTACATTTAAAACATTTTTTTAGCATTATTCTTATAAACACACACACACACACACACACACACACACACACACACACACACACACACACACACACACACACACAAATAAACACACACACTAGGTGTCATGGCATTAGGTGGCATGTGTATCTACTAATTTTCACATTAAATCACATTTCAAACCAGCTGAAACATTGGAATCTGACTCATAAAAATTGCTTTTCATTTAGCTGTCAGTTAATATTATTATATTATCTGCCAAAGTATTCAATGGGTATCAGACCTGTTTTATGTTATTTTGTAAATTAGTTTTAAACACTTTCCTGTCACCCATTACCTGTGGTCTGTATGACAGAGTGAATGTAAAACTGGATGATGACTCAGAGTAAGATAGACCCAGATCTCATTGGGAGTTGGTCTGGCTTCAGTGATTTTAAAGGGTGCATCTGAATGTGTTTGTCAGAGAAACCGAAGCTTATCTCTGTGACTCAAAATGTAACATTAGCCCAATATCTTAGTAGAAAACCAGTGTGCCATACAAGCAGTCAGAAGACCTATTTATTGAATGAATATTAACATGAAATTCAAACAACTCTTTTTCTGTGCCTGCAAAGAATAGCATCATGTAAACACAACATTTTCTTTTTCCACCAGCCACCAGCCTAATTTATATCCAAGTCCTGTTTTCTATCTTCGTGTTAAGTAAGGACAAACACATTTTTTCCTGCTATTTGGGTCTCATAATGTAGAATGTATGTTCTGTTGTGCAGATCCAAATCAGTCCACATAAATTTTCTTTCACAAATGTATCCAAGAACTTTAAAGACTGTAGCTGGTTCATTTTGGTCAGTGTGTTCTGCTCTGTCAGCAGAGCTCTCCTCAACCACCCAGTGAGGACGGTGACTCTGAACAACATCTCATTTTGATCTATAGGCTCAAGAACACTACTTTAAGTGTGTCTTCCACGTCAGTGGTCCCCAACTTCTGAACAGCACACCTATGGATCCATGGGTCAATCGGTAACGAGCCAGACAGAAAGAATACAGAACTTACGTTTCTGGAAACACTTAAAGAAAAGGAAAATATCCATTTTCATGCTGGGGATATCATTTTATTTTGTTGTACTGTATTTACACGTTGAAGGCCAGTCCGTGAAAATATTGACGCTAAACCGGTCTGTGGCGCAAAAAAGGTTGGGGACCACTGGTTTACATGAACACCTCAAGACCTAATAATGTGTTAACCACCATGGCTACTTGAATCATTTTGCTTGTCTATTATTTTATTTTCTTCATTAATGTTTTTTATGTGTTAAAACTGCAGTCCATCCTTTTTTAAAATTTTTTTTTTTTTTTTTTTAACCCCTCAGTTATTCAAAACTTTGTTTTACTGCAATTCCACTAGCCAAGCCCTGCAGGTGGTCCGTAAAAGTTTGAGCCAACCAGTTACAAGCTTAGTACCAAATGTGCAACAATATTCTTTAGCTCTTACAGCAATGAAGTAGAGAAGAGCCTTGAATGCATGTTTGTATGTTTGTTGGTCTAGTTGGTTATGGATGTATAAAATAGCATTAAACTGCTGCTGATTGTGTTCTTGAATCTAAAAATATTAAAGAAAAAATCCTGTATTATATTTACCCAGTTTTCCTCATCTTAAAGCCTTACAATCTGAGCGGTGCAGTCAAATGCCCTTTGACCCATTTACTGTTTCTATGACTTGATTGTGATTCCCCTCACCCCATCCCCCACTACTTAGATGGCATAGATGGACACAGGACACTAGGAGACAAGCCTGGTCTTGCTGGCAAGAGGGACATGGGCCAGGAGGAGGACTTCAGAACAGGTGGGTCTGGAGGACACAGAGAGACAGGATGATAGGACTCCAAAAGAGATGCACTCTGGGATTTTATGATTTCACTTATATGGCAACCATTCATCCAGCAACTCAGTCCAAATGACTCAGAATCAGGCTTTATTTTTAAGAGACCATTGCATGTTACTCAGGGTGTATCATTCATCAATCTCATAATGCATCGGAAGTAAAATAAACAACAAAAATAAAAAAAAGATAAACAACACCTGAGCAGACTATTTACTAGGAAATGTGCTGAGTTATTTGTTGAAATTGTGACATGTGGAAATTCTTAATAGTTTGTGAAGTGGATAATGAAAAGCTGCATTTTTTTATGTTCATGAATTTTCATGATTTTGCCAGCTCTCCTGACAGAGATATGGCTTCTCCATATCACTATGTCCTGTTCTGAGTTCCAAATATCAGTGATGTTTTGTTCTGCTAAATATTTTTTTTACATTTTTTTTGAAAATTGTTTTTTCTGTCTGTTTTTCAAGGGTGAAAATGAGTTATGAACTGCAAATACAATGTATTTTGTAGATGTTTTAATCTAAATCCAAATCAAATGCTGATCATAACGAACAATATTAACAGAATTTCTCCCTTTAGCCATATATGTAGTTCTGTGGACGGATTTAGACACTTTACTGTTTCAAATCTACCAAATTAACCTGGCACTGGTGTCAAACATTGTCTTTGTCCTCACAGGTACCCTCAGAATAGCAGATGGAGACATCATTCACACTGTCATAGATTTTCTGTCATTCCTCAAACTTAAAGGTAGGTCTGTTAACCAGCTGTGATCTAACTTGAGTGTGAGTCAGTGTGTGTGTTCCACAGCCATCCAGAGTAGTAATGCAGCACAGGAGACAGTGGATTGGACAGAAAATCACAGACTGGTGTTGTGGAATCAGTTGCTTTCAACAACTGAATCTTAAATCAAACATTTCATGTCTAATATGCAATTTGAGGAACCACTCCACCTCTTTCTGTCATACATTTATATACTTTTTTCAATTGCATATACAGCATTAACATGAGGCTGAGCTTGACATCGATCTGACAACGATCTGACAATGTACTAAAACCAGCTAACCTGTCGTACCTGTCAGGCCCAGAGGCTAAAATTTTAACTTCGCTCTGGACTAATGAATGACTGATATAACAACATTCTGACACTTGATTTACTGTCAAAAATATAATACAGTAATGAATTGTTACTATTGAGAAAGTCAGTGGTGAAGAATATTATATTCTATTCCCTTTTCATAAATGTATGAGTAAAAATAATGCTCTGGTGTGAAGATTTGTTTGAAAAATGCTGGAGGTCACCAGAATCATCAAACAAATCTGTGTGAATGTGATGAATGTTCTCAGGACATTTAGCCAGTAGCTTTTGAAATAAACATGTCTCCCAACAAGACTGACAGCCTGTCATTAGCAAGGAAGATAAACTTACAGGAAATATGTCATGGTTTCACATTGATACATGCTGTGTGTGTTAGATGAGAGGGTACATGACAAACATCTTGTCTGACACTTAAATCTATTTTGTTTGTGTGATTACAGAGTTGGGAGCCTTGGATAGCCTGCCTACCTCTGTGACATCAAATTAACTGGCCCATCCCTGATTTTCCTGCCTCTCTGGACTTCATCATCCTTCATCCATGTCTATATTTCTGCTGTCTGGGCTCCCAATGCCTGAAATGTCACCTTACTGTAGCTCAAGTCAGACTCTAATTCTAAATCTGCCCTGGTCTCAAATATCAGATTTTGGATCTCTCAGTGACAGTGATTTTTTTCAGCTCCTGTGTTAATAAAACTTTCTGTCCATCACTGATCAGTCAGTGTCTACTGGAGGTGGCTCCAGGTAATCGGGATGTCTATACAAACACTGTCTTATTATATGATACTATTATCTGAAAGTTGAGAAAATAAAGAAATAAATGGCACTGAATTTACAGCTTGAGTTCTTTTAAACACTTTGATAATTTTCAGTTTAATTTCAGCTGTGAGAACAAATAAAACATTTCAAAGGCGTTTTGGTAGACCATGACATGATGTAAATGTGTGGGTAAACAATTTATCATGGATAGATTCAACAGTCAACGTGAGCTGTTCATTTAAAGCACTTTAGGGGGTGCTATATACCCATTTTGTTGCAGCCACTGTTTGCATACAGATAAGATTGCATGGCTTGCAACTCTTGACTTGTCTACTAAAGTGAGAGCATTGTCCACTTATCAGGAGGTCAGTGCTTCGGGCCCCAGTCCCCCTGTCTGCATGTTGATGGGTCCTTGAGCAATATAGTAAACCCCAACTTTCTCTTGATGGCTACCCATCGTTCCCCTTTGAGGATCAACAAAGTGTAAAAAAAAGAAAAAAGACACATTTCTCCATTCCTCCACATTATCACAGTTCAACGGACATTATGATCATGAAATATCTCATCAGCAAGATGTAATAGATTATTTGACTAAATAACAGGTCAATATGAGCAAAGAGCTAGTGTATAAAGGTTAAAAAAAAAGAAACAGTTGTGACACTGACAAAACTAAACATTGACTTATGGATGTTTTCAGAGTGAGCTGGAATGCAGCATTGGAAGAATCACAAAGATTAGATGAGGAACAGAGGTAATTCAAAATGGGAAAATCATTGCAAAAATCAATTAAGATTATTTTACTCCTCATTAAAGTACACACAGCACTGACAGAAAAACACAGAATTTTTGACTTTTTTTTTCAGATTTATTGAAAAATGTTTCAACAATGAACTTAAATGATTTTAGCCACTTGGTGCAATATAACAAAGATTGAAAAAATTAAGGGTGTCTGAATACTTTCTATTCAAGGTTGTGATTTTTATTGAATATATTCTGATCACCCCTTGAAAACTGTATTTTGAAAGATAATTAGCATGTGGCACCGCAATGAGCTGGTGTCTCATGCAGGGTGTACCCCACCTCTTGCGTCCCGCTCTGTGCGGACTTTGCAGTAACACCTTTAAAGGTATCTTGAAACCATTATGCATTCTATAAAAAAGAGCTATTAGAATAGTTAACAAGATAGACTATCTGGAGAGCACTAACAAACTGTTTCTACAATCATTTGCTGTGAAGTTTATGGATATTGTTGAATACAAAACTGCAATAATAAAGTTTAGAGCAAGAAACAATTTATTGCCACATAACATCCAAAAAATGTTCAGTGATAGAGAAGGCTATGATAACTTAAGAAGAGAGCTCAACTTAAAAGTATGAGCAATTAAAACGACAATGAAAAGCACATGTATTCCTGTAAATGGAGTGAAACTGTGGAACAGACTAAGTGTGGAGGTTCACCTCAGTCCAAACATGAACTATTTCAAGAGGACAAACGACAAGATTATATTTGGGAGGTATTTGAATGAGTAAAGCCTGTTTGTGCAGCCCAATGAATGAATGAACGAATGAATCAATCAATCAATCAATCAATCAATCAATCAATCAATCAAGTTTTATTTATATAGCACTTAATCATGGCAGCAGACATTTCAAAGCGCTTTAGCAGACAGAGAAACCCAACTGAACCCCCCAGAGCAAGCATAAGCGACAGTGGCGGGGAAAAACTCCCTCGATGCGGAAGAAACTCTGGGCAGGACCCAGACTCTTTTGGGCGGCCATCCGCCTCGACCGGTTGGGTAGAAAAGAAATCAAAGGAAGATAAGAACAGGGTCGGAGAGAGAGAGACAGAGAGATAGTGACAAATAGGCCAGATAGAGACAGTGTCAATATGGTTAAGGTTGTTAAAGTCAAGGCACAATTACAGCTGCGTGGATGACTGTATGGCGGCACGGAGGAAGAAAGGAAGCAGGACCCCAGCCAATGGATAGTTGAGGGGTGGTACTGGTGGGCTTGGAGGAGAAGGTCCACAGCACATGGAGAGATGGGGGTGATACTGGTGGGCTCGGAGGTGCAGGTCCACAGAAGAAGATCCACAGCGGATGGGCGAATGAGGGGTGGAACAATAAAATGACACGAAGGAAGAGAGGCAGCAGGACCCCAGTCGATGGTTAGGTGAAGGGTAATACTGGTGGATGGGAGGTGCAGGTCCACAGCAGATGGTCCACAGTGAATGGGTGGATGAGGGGTGGAACAGTATGGTGGCACGGAGGAAAAAGGAAGCCGGACCCCAGCCGATGATTAGGTTAGGGGTGGTATTGGTGGGATGGGAAGAGCAGGTCCATAGCAGATGGGTGGATGAGGGGTGAATCTGAAAAAAATCCTGTGAGGACATAGAGCACAGAGACTCCAGGGAAGAAGTTTAGTTAGTAGGGTGTGATTGGAGACTTGGAGAGTGAGATCAGAGAAGAGGAGGAGTAACAGAGATGGTTGGAGAGAAGGAGGAGGAGAGAGGAACTCAGTGAGTCTGGATGTTGAGTCTCCAGCAGTGTAGGTCTATATGAAAATAATCGTAGTAACCTAAGTTGCCATTAATTGTAAAATTTATGAAAAAGAAAAGTTTTAAGTGTAGTCTTAAATAATGAGAGGGTGTCTGCCCCCTGAACTGAGGTAGGGAGGTGGTTCCACAATAGAGGGGCTTGATAGCAAAAGGCTCTAGCTCCCGTCCTACTTTTGTAAATTCTAGGAACCACCAGTAGGCCAGTATGTTGAGAGCGTAATGCTCTAGATGGATTATAAGGAACTAAAAGTTCCTTCAGATAGGTCGGTGCCTGGCCATGAAGGACTTTGTAAGTGAGGAGAAGTATTTTAAAATCTATCCTAGCTTTCACAGGAAGCCAGTGCAGAGAAGCCAGCACAGAAGAAATATGGTCTCTGGCACTGGTCCTGGTCAGAACACGGGCGGCAGCATTCTGAATTAGTTGAAGAGTCTTCAGCAACTTTTTGGGGCAGCCTGAAAAAAGTGCGTTATAGTAATCTAGTCTGGAAGTGATGAAAGCGTGGATTAATTTCTCTGCATCACTCCGTTTTAAAATATGCCTGATTTTAGTAATGTTTCGGAGATGGAAAAAGGCCATTCTAGAAACCTGCTTAATGTGTGTGTTAAACGAGAGATCCTGATCAAAGATGACACCTAGGTTCCTTGCAGTGGTTTTGGCCTCAAACGTGATGCCATCCAAGGTTATTACATCACTTGGCACTACATCCCTAACAGTTTTTTGGCCGAGCACAACGACCTCAGTTTTATCAGAATTGAGATGCAAAAAGTTATTGGTCATCCAATCTTTAATACCCTTGATACACGCCTGTAATTTGCACAACTGGCTGACTTCATCAGGTTTAATCGAGAGATATAATTGCGTATCATCGGCATAACAATGGAAGTTGATGGAGTGTTTCCTTATCAAATTACCCAGAGGAAGCATGTACAAGATAAACAGTATTGGACCAAGAGCCTTGAGGAACTCCATAACTAACTGTAGTTGACCTAGAGAAGTTGTTATTAACGTGAACAAATTGGGAACGGTCAGTTAAATAAGACTTAAACCACATCAGTGCTGATCCCTTAATACCAATTGTTTGGTCCAGTCGTGCCAAAAGAATATTGTGGTCAATTGTGTCAAACGCCGCACTAAGGTCCAAGAGAACCAGTATAGAAACAAGCCCTCTGTCTGAAGCGGTTAGAAGGTCGTTGCTAACCTTGACAAGTGCTGTTTCCGTACTATGATGTTCCCTGAAACCTGACTGGAAATTCTCAAATAAACTGTTGGATTTAAGGAAATCACATAACTGATTAGCGACTATTTTCTCCAAGATCTTAGATAAAAACGGGAGATATGAGATGGGTCGATAATTATTTAGAACAGTAGGGTCCAGGTTAGGTTTTTTGAGAAGTGGCTTGATTACAGCTACTTTAAAGGACCGTGGTACATATCCAGTAGATAATGACATGTTAATTATATTAAGGAAGTGGTTGCCAAGTAAAGGTAGGGCTTCTTTGATGAGTTTAGTTGGAATTGGATCTAACAGACAGGAGGATGGTTTAGCTGAGGAGATTATTTTAATCAGCTGACTGATCTGTATTGGAGAAAAGACATCCATAGAACCAAAGGGTTCAGGAGTCAGCTGTGTGTTTTCCAGATCTAAGGGACCTAAAGAAGGACCAGAGTTTGAGGACAGGACTCCATTAATTTTGTCTCTGATGAGCAGGATCTTATTATTGAAGAAATTCATAAAATCATTGCTGTGGAGACTTGATGGAATACTAGGCTCAAATGCACTGTGGTTCTTTGTCAGTCTGGATACAGTACTGAACAAGAACCTGTGATTGTTTCTATTGTCTTCGATTTATGATGAATAATAGGCTGCTCTAGCGGAACGAAGTGCCTTCCTGTATTTATGTAAACCATCTTGCCACGTGGTGCGATATTCTCCTAATTTTGTAGAACGCCATTTCCTCTCAAATTGTCGGGATTCTTGCTTTAATCGGTGGGTATGAGAATTAAACCAGGGAGCTCGCATCCCCTGTTTTATAGTATTATTTTTTAGTGGAGCAATTAAATCTAAGGTTTTTCGCAGAGAGTCTGAAGTAACGTCAACAAACTCATCAATTTGAGATGGACTAACATTAACTGAGTTCAGAAAATGACCCGCTGTGTAGTTCAGTAGTGGGATTAGATTAAGCATACTTGGGATTTCTTCCCTGAATTTAGAAATAGTATGATCTGATAAGTTTCTAGTACAAACGTTTTTTGCAGGAAGAGAGTTACACAATAGCCGAATGTCGAAAGTTATCAGGCAGTGGTCAGAAAGGATAGGATTATGAGGAAAGATGACCAACTCCCCAATTTCAGTCCCATAAATCAAGACTAAATCCAGAGTATGCTCAAACTGGTGGGTAGATTCCTGTACACACTGACTAAAGCCTATGGAGTCTAGTAATGACATAAATGCCCTACTGAGGCTATCATTACTGTCGTCCACGTGAATATTGAAATCACCAACAATGATGACCTTATCAGTTTTAAGAATTAAACTAGTTAAGAAATTGGCAAATTCAGATAGAAAGTCACTGTATGGACCAGGAGGATGATAAATGATGACAAATAATAGTGGCTGACGTAGTTTCTGGACTGGGTTTGATAGGCTCAGACTAAGACTTTCAAATGAATTGAAGATAATTTTTGGTTTAGGGCTCAATTCTAGCGAGGAATTAAAAATTGATGCAACTCCGCCACCTCTGCCTGAGACTCGAGGGATCTGATAATTTAGGTGACTAGGAGGAGTAGCTTCATTTAGGGAAAAATAGTCATCCTCACTTAGCCAGGTTTCCGTTAAACAGAATAAATCTATTTGATAATCTGATATAATGTCATTGATTAAAACAGCTTTTGAAGACAGAGATCTAATATTTAGGAGACCACATTTTATTGTTTTGTACTCCGGGGCTGTTGAAGTCCTGGTTTTGATTTTTATTAAATTTGGATGTCCAGTTGCTTTCCTCTGGACTTGAAATGACTTGAATTTGCATGAATTAACTTTAAATGGTCGAGGGACATTGAAGTTAAACATGATGTTAAAAGAAGTTTTCAGTTAAAGGACTACGGAAGTGTAGAGCTGCCAGACCAAGAAAAAAAAAACCGGAACGTCGTATCACGTTTTTCGTGATACGTCCTGGTTTTTATTTTATCTACCTCATCCACGGAGCCCAATAACTGCAAAATCTCATGAAAGCATGAAATAGAATTTAATGGCATCATGTAAAGGAGCCATGATTTACAGATGGCCAGCAGACAGTAAATAAAACCACTTTTCTTTTCACGTTCTCATCTTATCACGAAATAACGTGATACGTATCACGAAATTTTGTGATACTTATCACGAAATAACGTGATACGTATCACGAAGTTCGGGATACGTATCACGAAATTTTGTGATATGTCCCGGTTTTTATTTTCTTGGTCTGGGAGCTCTACGCTGCCATAAAGGACAACTCTTTGGCTTTAATAATTTTATTTCTGGTTTGATATCTTTTATTGTTTTATTTTTTTCCTTCTGTTTTACTTATTTTGTTTTTATTTCATCTTTCTGTGATTATGCAGTACAAATGCTTTGATTTACTTTTGTAAATATTATCAGCAAGTATTTTGCTATGAGTATTTTTTTGAGTTTTTTTTTTGAGGAAAAAAGGGTGTAGGAGTTTAACAAATTTAAACCGGTGATAAAGGGCAGCCCTGCCGGAGTCCAACATGCACCTGGAACGGGTCTGACTTACTGCCGGCAATGCAAACCAACCTCTGGCTACGGACATACAGGGACCAGATAGCCCTTAGCAAAAGGCCACGGACCTCACACTCCTGAAGCACGCCCCACAAGACACCACAAGGGACACGATCAAATGCCTTCTCCAGATCCACAAAACACATGTGGACTGGTTGGGCAAACTCCCATGAACCCTCGAGCACACGATGGAGAGTGTAGAGCTGGTCCAGTGTTCCACGACCTGGATGAAAACCGCATTGTTCCTCCTGAATCCGCGGTTCGACTATCGGTCTAATCCTCCTCTCCAGTACCCTGGAATAGACTTTCCCTGGGAGGAAAGTCTACCAATCCAGAGGTACTATCTCCGACTGCCACGTGATGTTACAGAGACATGTCAACCATGACAGTCCCTGCACATCCAGAGACTTGAGGTACTCAGGGCGAATGTCATCCACCCCCGGTGTTTTTGCCACCGAGGAGTTTGGCAACCACCCTAACCTGCTGCACGTCCTCCCATCTCTGTCTCTCTGTCTTGCCAACCTGTATATGTGACAAGTTAGAAATGATAATAAGCTGATAAGTTAGAAATGATTATAATAATA